>CM033619.1:28613596-29813596 GCA_019453435.1 Rhinogobius similis | reverse complement strand
ATTCAGAACCAATGCATCCATTTTTGATTCTGCGCCGGGGGCATCACATTTTTCATGCTCTATATTTCTGTAGCAACAAACAGGAGCCTGATAGGATTTACGGCTGCTTTATGTCCCGCTGCGTACACGTTTCTGTCAAATCAGCATTTTTCTTTTTATCCAATCAGAACAGAGCAGCCACAGTTATCTCGTCGAGTCTGGGATTTATATGTTGATCATAAACGCTGAATATATCACGCAACGGCATTCTTGACTCCAAATCCACTTTAGAATTACGGTTAAGAGCTGGTTTAAACCTTTGACCTCTCATGTTAAGTCGTCTAAGAGAGGGAGAAGGGAGGTTGTGGCAGATTGGTTTGTGGGGGCTGAAGAGATACAGCTGGATCATTGCATTGCCCACAGCAGTCTTTTGCTATAGATCGATATTATAACCTTTCCAGAGACAAGTGTGAAAAAAACACCTGCCTGAGTTTGTCAATAAACTGCACAATTATCTGGGGTGTTAAGAATAGATAGACTGTATTGGGAACTTAATTCATTATATATACAGTATACAATTGATGGCCTATATGTCAGAGGTTAGGAACGGGATGCGGGTGGCTCCCTCCAAGGAGACTGCTGAAAAAAGTGAGGAACACTTTGAGAAGTCATTATCTTTGAAACATATTTTACAATTGTAGTAGCACACTGCCATCATCTGCTGGAATACAACAAACTGTAATTTAGAATTTGTTTTAGAGGAAAAGCGTATTATAACTCAAGTGGAGTTATACTGGTCTCAATTTGAGGACATAGCCAGGCAGCACAGCCAGGTCAGGAGAGTTGACTCTTTGCTCTGGTTTACCATAAAAATTGTTGTGACGACCCAGGTCATCTGCTTTCCTGTGTCCGTTCTCAATAAAAGGGATTCTCACTGATGACATTCCTCTTCCCTTCTCACTGAGACCAGAACGTGGATCTCTCCTTATAAGTTGTGCCTTGAAGTGCAGATATTCACTTGCTTCCCATTCATTCCCAATGGAGAGTGTCGCTGAAGTAAATCAATATTTAAAGATCACACAGCGGACAGGAAGTTACAGCTGGATAATCACTGACAGTATGTACAGACCTTTAGGTACAATGTAAATACTTTGCTGGAGGTCAGAGCAAGTTTTGCCGTCCCAGGTAAAGCTAATAAACATTAGCATGGTAACAACATGCTTCCTGTTTCTCAGAAAATAAAAATCTCTATAAATAGACGCAAAAAAAGTGCTATAGGTCTCATTTTCATCCAAAAAGATGCGTTTATCTGTCCTGGGACAACACCGATTTCATTTATTACATGCAAAAAATCGGTTACATGAACTTGTCCTCCAGTAAAGTAGTTACATTGTATGTAAAGTCTGTGATTATCAGTCTGTAACCGCCTGTCCGCTGCATGTTCCTTAAATGAGGATTCTCAACCTTTTCAGTTGCAACCCCCAATATAACATGGCTTTTACGACTCCCAAAAACACAAATAAACTACAGCAAAATGATAAAGTAGCCTTATACTTTGGTCGACTAAGAAATAGGAATCTATATTCACTACTGCATTTAAGGGCTATCAAGCCTTGTTTAAGACTATTGCTGAACTTTTCAAATTTTCTCCATATCTTTTCGCGTCCCCCATGGGGTTCCTGACCTCCAGGCTGAAAACCACTGCTTTAAACATTGATTTACTTGAGCAAGAGAACCAGAGAAAGGTAAGTAAAGAGCTGCACCTTTGAAGCAACACCAAAACTAGCCTTTTGTAAACAAGATTCTTTGGGTGCTTGGTCAATTGACACTAAAATCCACATATTTCTTCAATTGAGTAGCTTTAATGATAAAACATCAGTTCAAGACCTGATGTACTAAATGTTATACAAGGAACTTGATTTGATTCCCCTGAATTGCAAAACTGATTGCTAATTTGTAAGCAGAAAAGTTAGCGTCAAGATAAACGACTTGTTTCAAAGTGAATTAGGTAAATCTTGACTACTACCCAATATGTTTAGTCAAGTTGTACAACTGTGACAAAACACGAGACGACAGGGGTAATACATTTAGGTATGGCTTAGATGCAGGGGCTGATTTATACCTTCATTACCAACGGCTATGTTTCACATCTATCTTTGTTTCGTGGATATGCATGAACTGTTGCTTGCCTCTTTGCGTGCTTTCAATCTGCATGAGGCTTGTCAGGATGTTTACAGATGGTGTCAGGGCAGAAAAAGGGAGCATGGAAAAACCAAGGAACACAAAAGATGCAATGCATAAAAAGATGCAACTAAATATAGCTTATGTAAGACAGTCAGTGCTGTGTGGCCTGTTATAACACAGATCATGAAGCTTCTGTAATTGATTGTGAATTATTGTTTATTTATTAATTTATTATTATTGATTTTACTGCATTTTAGTGGCCCATGTCCCTGTTGACTAAATTAGGACAACCGTAAGTCAGTGCTAGACAGAGCAAGGAACACATGTACTGTACTATATGTACAGTACTGTACTATCACAGGAAAAAGTCCTCAACAGGGATGCCGGTAATAAAATATAATTTGTATTTTGTTTTGACAACAGAACAATCAGCATGATAAAAGCTGAAGTGCCGTATAGGTCCTTTAATTCCACAGTAATGGATGTGAGTGTAAAGAGTTAAAGTAAAGTGCTGGCAGAAATTGGCCAAACAGTCGGCCTGTTCCAGGAAGAACTATCGTTTCCCATGGAAGAATGACAGCTTCTCACTGAAAGCCGAGGGAGGGCATGGAAAGCTTTCATTATTTTACTGTTTACTTAAGTGTCAGTGACGTTTAGAGCACATTCATGAATTGGCACATTAGGTCAAGTCATTCTCAAAGAAGAAAATCTAAGCAAAATATGACTCCCTGTACTTGTTACAACAAGATGACAACAACATGATCACTGTCAAGTGAATCTCACAGATTATCATGATATAACAGTCTAAATTTATAAAGTAAGTGGACAGTATGCTCAGTCTATGAGTCAGTACCTCAAAAAGATCAATCACATATTGCACTGTCAGGTTTTTTGATGAACATAGACCTAAGATGGCGGCGCACAGACACTGTGGCCTGGCTCTCCCGGTGAACTCTGATAACTACCTTATTTTATTTTTGTATGTGTGATTTAACTGAGAACCACTGTGGAGTGGCTTTTTAAATTTAGTTATGCAACTTGTGTATATTTGTCAAACTTTTGCCAATAACATACACTTTTGGAAAGCTTTAAAGAAGACCTATAGTGCTTCTGTCTTTGATATTCTACAACACCTGTGAGTCATAAATCGGTATACTTTATTGAAAACCAGGGCAGTGATTTGCTCCAGTCCCTTCACGCCTTTGGAGAGCGTCAGTTCACGTTAACAGAGGATTTTTTTTTTTTTCTCATTTGTGCAGAGATGGCTATGTGACACTGCTGAATCACACATGTGTCATCATTTAAGAAAAATAAAATGACTAAACTAAGTAAGTAAAGATCAGTAGGTGTGACATGGGGACCAGTGAAGACCTCAAATCAAATCAAACTTTTTATGAACTATAAACTATATAATAAACTATAAACTATTTATAAAGCGCTTTTCATACAGAAATTGTCACACAAAGTGCTTTCCAATTTACATATTAAAAACAATCCTCCGAAACCACCCCACCCCGCCCCCACCATCCCCACACACACATTCACGCACACATTCACACAGCACACATACATACACAAAGATAATGGGCATAAGGCTGAGTACAGGTGAACCAGCTGTGAGAGCACCATCAGAGGAGCCATCTGCACCAGGAACACAGAGTCACCTGCAGCCAGAGGACACAGACTCAGAGCCATGAGGAGAGATGAGGCAAACACCAAATCTCCACCAGGGGCCCACCGCTCCTGGTACAGAGGGCCCCTCAGAGGAAACACGGGAGAGCCTAAAATGAATAAAGGGATTCAGATAAAGGAGGATAAAGATAAAATATATAGTAAAGTAAAAACCTAAGGACCTAAGGTTGAATGTAAAAAACATAAAAACCAGCCTCAATTATAAATAAAATTATAAATTATATTAAATACCGATGTAAATAATAAATATCAATCAAAAGTTGGCTAAAAGGTGGGTTTTGAGCCTGCTCTTAAAAACCTGAACGTGCTCTTAAAAACCTGTACTGAACAATGGCGTCTTATCCGCAAGATAAAAGATACTCAAATATGCATGAATCACTATAAATGCAACTTCAAGTGGTTTAATGACAAGGGAACAAATATATCTTATGTTTAAAAGATCCTAAAAGTAGATTTTGTATAAAAGGTCTCCTTTAACGCAGAAAATTCCCATTGTGAAGTATTAATATTCCCCGGTGTCAGTTTCTGATTTTCTGATTGTACAGTATGTTGGATATGTGTCAAATGAAACGTATGAACACGCTGCTTTTTATATGTCTCCCTCTTAATTACAAGTTCAGTGTGTACAATGTTACGGTATAATCCACCATCCACTAATAAACTGAAATTAACTTTAATCATAGTTTGTTCATCAAATATTTCTGTTTTTTAATGTAATGAATAAGACAACTCCCTGGTACTTTAGTTACAATTCAATGTCTGGAAACTAGTTTTAGATGCATGACTATGGCAGTCTGGTGTTGATGGCCAGGTGGTAGTGGTGCAGCTGGGTCTACAGAGAACTGCTGACAGACTGGCTCCTCCAGATGGAGGTGACATCTAACAGTCCTCACGCGACTTGATTTAGTCATGTATTCTCCCTGTACTACAGCGCTCGCCCTTTTCACCATTACTAGTTTTCTAATGTTGTCTGCCAGTTAGAGGTGACGTTGAACGTTTGCTGAGCTAAGAGTCCAGCCATGTAGAGCAAAATCCTCTTTGCTGCACAAGTTATTTTCATTTTTCACTTCTTAATCCTATAATTCTAGGCTGCTCTCAGTTCTGTGCGTTTAGTTCCACAATTATTGTCTTTTTATATTAATAGACACATAATTGCTATTTGCTACAGCTCTTTTCTTAATAGTATTGCAAGAGCCTGTTCTCCTGCTCTGCCAGTTTAAACACTTGATTAGAATAAAAAGAAACAAGACTGTATTATTATGAAAACCCAATAATTCTTGCTTTGGTTATGAAACAACCAGAACCTTAATAGATGCAAAAGTACAGCGTGGCGCCAGTCCAGCCTCCGCACAACTCTCTCTCTCTTTTTCTCTTTTTTTTCCTCTCTCACTCTGTCTCTCCCTCTATCTCCATTTCCATCTCTGCAGAAATGTGTATTTTCCCTTCAGCGGTGTGGCCGCCCTCCTGCTCTGGGGAGTGCATACTAAAGCTTGCCTCACAATCAATCTCAGATAAACACATTATGTTTGATCACAAGCACTAAATGCATTTATTTCTCATCCTGCTGTAATGACACTACAAAGGGACAAGGCAAACATAGTTATCGCTAAACAAACCCCTTTGCAGCTCCGGTCACAATTGTTCTTCCTGTTCTCCACACGGCTGTTGATACCAATCCCACTTTCATACACCAGTTTGTTATTTATTATTTGTCATCTGAGTGATGTTACATTGAAAGGACTTCATGTTAATTGCAAAGCATGTGGCTTTAAAGGTTGGCCAGGAACAGGGAGACCTCCACCCTCAAAGCCAGCTGGATCCTTGGAGGCAGATCAAAGGCTGAACACTCACAGCCGGTGGAAACACAGCTTTAGGAGCCAGCACCAGTCACTCCCAAAGAGAAACACTCAAACTAAGCAGTCTGTTTACAGCCACTGTCCACGTGTCTATCATATCCTCACATCAACTCTGAATTCATGGTTCTGTTTGCTCTGAAGTGCTGCTACATGTTCCGATCATGTCGTCATGATCGTGTTTTGGTGCATGGTGATGCTGGCCAGCTTGCTCTCCAATTTTATTCAGTCTTCAGTGTTTGAAGTGGAGCCAAAGCCACTGCTCTGATTGGAGGCCTGAATGCCTTTCTACCCTTTAATCCCTCTTCTGAGACACTTCACCAAGTTCTTTACTATTACAACACTAATTTTATTGTCAGAAATAATACGATAGCACTGTAGATGATGGATTTGAGCAGCGTGACCTTGATCCTGGCCGGGGCGTCCCATTGGGCACCAGTTCAGTGGCTTAACCCTTCACCATGAATGCCTGGTGCTACAGTCTCTGAGCTCACTCACTGTAATCACAGATGGAGAATAAATCATGCAGATTCAGTGCACCAGATTTAGCCTCAAGCCACTGTAATGAAAGCTCAAATCTTGTGACAATCAATAACTCTTGACCTTGGTGAAGGAGACACAGTAGACAGAATTGTATGTTTGTGACAGACTGAGAAATTGAAAAACTGCAGACAAGGAAAATATGAGAAATATGTTCTGCACTGAATGCTGATAAACAGTTGGAAATTAAAGAGATTAGTGAGACGCACTACATTATGCGTTTACATAAACACTGATATTGTGCACAATCACAACGATATACTCAAATTGCATAATAATCAGATCTGATCAACAAAATACTCTATACTAGTTAACTAGATAGTTAATACTAGTTTTAAATTTTGACCAGCAGGTTTCTCTCTCTTAAAGATTTATTTAGAACATTGATTCCCTGATTGGGATCTGGGGTCCTGGAGGGCCTCAAAGGCACTGCAGGGGAGCCCCCCAAAGCTTGTCCACACAACAAGCATAAAAGAAAAGTGAGCTTGAAAACCACTTTGATAACACATTTGCTTTTATGTACTACTTTAAATCAATATGAAGCCTACGGTCATTACTATTTACTTTTTTATTTGCAAATTTAAAAAGAAAACTATCAAATATTCTTTCTAAAATAGAGAAAATTGTTATTTTGGGGCCCCGAGGGATCGTCGGGTTGATAAGGGGGCCGTGACCCTACAGAGTTTGGGAATAGCTGAGTCAGAACATTAAAAGGTCACAATAGTCCCGTAGTCCCATTTGGGCCGATTTTCTTGCTTTTTTATGGACCTATAACACACGCATTTAACATTGACCCTTCTATATGTTCTACAATGACTACAGTAAATGAACTGTTTGGAAATGTGTGATATACTTTCTTGCAAAGTGTTAACTGCACTATCAAAAGGGTTTTGTTTTCAAAGCCATAATTGCCTGGTGTCTCACCTGCGCTACTAGCTCCAGGTATTTTCATAACACTGCAGTCTTCACTAAATGTGGAGACAATACAACACAAGAGCAAGATTCTCCAGACTCCCCATCTGCACCCCTCTTATTATTTGTTGCAGACTGAACCAAGGTCAGCCGTGGAAAGAGAGAGGCAATTTAGTGGTGCTGCGCTGGATTGAGGGCCTTGTATTTCTCCTCCATCATCCTCTCCTGTTTCTCTTTGTGTTATTGCACTTTCCCTTCGGCTATAGGTGTTGTTTTTCTCCTTTGCAATAATCCTGTCCCATCAGGGCAATGATATGTAGCATCATGCATGTGCACCTGAGCTAATGCTGAGTAAATTGGGGTCTTGCAAGTTCTGATATGTTTTTGGGTATACTGTTGGTTTTTGATTTAGAGAATTACAAACTGAAACAGAAAACTTTCTATAAATTGGTTTCTGCCTAACAGTGTGCACGTCAAGTGAGAGGAAGAGGAGAGTGACGAGATGTGAAAGCATAAAGTGACGGACAAAAGAAGACGACAGGCCAGTGCCAGCTCTTCTTGGGTCATAGTGTGGGCTAGTAACACAATTTGTCAGTGTAATACAGGACTGAAAACAATTAGAACATGTGTACTTTTTTGCATTGTGCCACTTGCTGTCATTATGAGCAAAGGAGAACATTGTATGCTGTGCCAAGTGCATAAGGCTTGTTTGCGATTGGGAGTGGGAGATGTCTTTGCCTCTAAAAAAAACATTAAAATAGATTTAAAACATTTATATTTACAGTCAGAGTAGTAAGAAATTGTTCTCAAGTAATGTTACTTCAAAATAATAATACTCAAGTAAAGATACAAAGTAGTTGTCCAAGAGATTACTCAAATAAGAATAAAAAAATACTTGGGGAAAGCACCATTCAAGTAAGTAACTGTACGAATACTTAATACTTAATACTAATTAATGTCATTGGAAGGATTAATCATAAATAAATAATCCACACACCCCGGTATGTTAGACATAAAATAAGAAAAAAAACAAAAACAAAATCATATCTGAAGGAGCAGTGCAAGAAACACAAAAGCTCAAATAATTTATTATTGCTTTATTAAAGCTTTTTCGATCACAGAGGGAAGAGGAACCTAAAAACATTTTCAGTACTACCCATCTCTGTTTATGGATTAGACCGCTAAAGAAATCAGGTATAACTTGCATTATTCATATTCAACCAAGGAACAGCAGAGAAATGATGAGGTCCAAGCATCATGGCTGCCAGACAGCACCCATCTGTGCTTGGATGGGCAGCCTGACATTAGGCAGTGTGTGCTGGTGTGAGCTGGAGTGTCTCTGGGAGTGAAGGAACAGGGGAGGCATGAGAAACCACACAGTGCCAGGGAGTGTGTGTATTTTTACAGGCTTGTCTTAACAGTAGAGAAAGCCCGGGAGCTGCTGCTGTGTGCAAGGCATGTCATTAAAAGTTTTGCAGGCACACTGGATAGCTGTCAGAGACCATGCCAATTAGTGCCACTTTAGGTGTCAGTCTGGTAGGCAGTGGAGACGAAAGAGAGGGGCTCAGAGCGGAGCAGGAGAAGCATGCTGACGGAGCTTCCTGCACAGCTGAGCAGCCTTCAAAGCCTCGGCGCGGCTGGAGGCAAATACAGGCGCAGCCCCTTGTTTCATCCACAGCACACTGCGCTCTCATTCACAGGCGTCTATAGAAGGATTACATCAGCCCAAACACACAGCTGGTGAGGGCTTGCTGTAATAGTGTGACAACATGTCCGACAAGAGCGTTACAATACCAGTTTGCTGCAGTCATCTTTACATCATAATCAGATGGGCTGAATGAAAGAGCTGTATTGGTGATGCGTCCAGGTGACTCTGTCCTCTGTGTCTATAACCTGTGGATGTACTGTCTTGGTGAGACGTTAGCAGCACCAGTTTGTTCTGAATGGAGAGCATTGTAAGCAAAATGGATGATAATAAGTGGCATGATCAAACAATGGTATTGGTATGTGCAACGCAATTGATATTTCCACACAATACCTTTTAAAATTCTTAATGTATTGTTTTAGCACTAAATGACTACTTATGTCTTGGTTGACTAAATTTTTATTTGTCTAAGCATTATTGTATTAAGATTGCATGGATTTATCAGGCTGAAGTCTTGGGGGGACTGGAGAGTTTAATCTGCCTCTTCACTTACAAAGATGCAGTTTAATCATACTTTTTCTGTATATATTAGGGCTGCAATAAGTTAATTGATTGATCACAACCAACTGATTATTGAAATAATTGTCAACTAATTCAGTAATCGAATAATCATTAATTGGTGAATGCATAGGGTCTTGAGCTGAGAAAAGGAGTTTTGTGACTCAGTAATTGCATGAAAATGACACAGAAACACTCCTTTCTACATAAATGTACTCTACCAGCGTCCTCAAGCACCTTCACTTCAGCCTGGCCATGATCTGGGTCAAGTAAAAATATTTAAATATTATTAAGTAAAAATATTTTCATCACGTGACTTTTGTGTTCTAAACTGATTAATCAAAACAGTAATCACTAGTATAATCTATTAGCAAAAGTTATCATTAGTTTAGCCCTAATTTAATTGTTTTGGCACAAAATTGTAAAAGTGTTACCAGGACCTGTTTAGTCGACTAATTGATATGCACATATTATGTCTTTAGTTGACCCAGAATTTTGATTACAGCCCTATACAAACCTGTGATTGGGTAACTGTTGTATGCGAATTGTCTGACAGTTCTTTGTTACGCATGGATTTAAAACAAATTAGCTCAGAGGAAGGAATGTTGGTTTTAAAAGTGAAATAAGCACAGCTGCCATATTGATAGATCTCATATATCAAGATTTCCCCTTGTTCAGAGTGAAATGTTACAAAATAAAGGCTAGATCAATGACTGCAGAAGCTCAGCTCTAATTATGCTGAGGCGCTGGGAGATGTCACACAGAACTGTCCACAGGCTGCAGCACTTCACTTGTCTGTGCAGTTTGTGCTAAAAGAACCAAACTGTGAGTGCACTCATTAATTAAAAGTGCTCTACAGCTGTCGGCTTATAGCCCAAAATAAAAGTCTTCAGTCTGTGGCAATTTCATTTAAACTCCAGCCTCAAAGACTTGTTTAACTAATATAGCATTTGTAAGGTATCACACTGGAGTCTTACCTCTCACATCAATGAACAAGACATACAAGAACTAGAAGACTTTTGTGTGGTGCACTGATACTGGCAAGGAGCTGTATAGTTAGATACTATCAGGCAGTTTATTAAAAGGATATAAACTAATAGCTTGGCCCTAGTGGATAGTTTTATTGGCCTCACAGCATTATTGAATTTCATTGATGGCTTTTATAATTAATTCAGTCACAAAAAAAATAAAAACAGCGTTTGAGGGTGAAATGTTACAGTTTTCTATATATTACAAAACATATGGGATTGTACCCACTGAACTGTGTATTCAACATTCATAGTTGAAAATACACAGGTGAAAAAAATCAAAATGATTGCTGAACTTTGCAAGCATGAGTGTATAATGTGATAGATGGGGTGTGGACTTTTCTGCACATGACTAATTGGCCTCTGCCTGGATGAGGTCTCCTCGATGGTCCACAGCCATGCCTGCTACTGTAAGTGTGATCCTTTTATCTTCTATTCTGTTTAATGTCTTTGGTAAAAATGATAAGGTACTGAGGCAGTGGTGCCAGAATGAAGAGAAACTTTTATTACAAGCCGCAGGCACACTTCCACTTGGCTCGCGCCCATGACATTAAAAGTCACTCTGTGTGTTCCATAGGAGAAAACAATGACTATAAGACTACAGCCAAAGGGGTCACCGCCAGAGCTCTCCATGTGCAAACTGAAAGACAAATTCGAAGGTTGCTACAGGAGGGGCATCTGGTGTAAAATGTGGTAAATCAAAATTGTACTCCCTTCTCACACGATGGTGTTGACGCCAGAAGGGAAGAAGCAAAAAAATATGTAACTGATCTTTTAAATAGTGTTTCTTACATGGCCAATATTCTGAGAAGGATGCAAAAAAACAAGTTTATTTTGTCCATAAACATCAACCCTGTGTGTGTCTTTCTTTCAGAATTTCATTTAGGCATTTAGCCAGTATCTAGAGGTGACCCGAGGACACAAGCCCAGTAAGCCCAATGTTTTTTTTTAGATGCAGTGTGTGCCATCTACTGCCATAAAAAATAAAATCAATGTAGCATTTCATTTACCCTGACAGAGTGAAAAAGCGCACCAGGCAGTCGGATTACACTGATCCTAGCCAACAAGAAAATGCAATGATCACGGGCAAAAAAAATAAAATACTGAAGAGAAAAGTCCCCTCTTTTCTTCCTCTCTCTCGCTCACACACTGCTACATACTAATGCAGCCCGCTGGTCAGATTTGTGGTTTTACAGAGTCATTCCGGGGCAGAGGCGCGTTTGATGCCTTAATAACATCAGAGAATGCTATGTGCTTTCCCATGAGAGTTAGTGTGAGCAATATCTCGGGGAGAAGGGCCAAGAACACAGCCTAGAACATGTTGTGCAGACGTTTTAGGTTTACCTTGTTCCTAAAGTAACCCAAGCTTCTTTTGACCAATATTATGTTAGTAATTGGATTAAGTACATTTGATGGTTAGCAATCAAAAAGAAGCAGCATTTATAATTCCAAACCAATACATTCTTAAAAATAAGGGGGAAAAAGTCTCATTAAAATGTTCTTGCCACTTTTATTTTCTAGTTTAAACTCAAATAACTTGCACATGAAACAAAATGGAATAAATTAACCTAAGTAACTTGGAAATGGAATGGAAGTGTTTTGCCTCTATGTTCCACAGTACAACATGTCTATGTCTGTGGTCACACTACCAAGCCAAGCTACAGGTCAGATCTAAGGAGAAGTGATGGTATTTTTGAGTATTATATAACTACCTGTAACTGAATTGATACATTATGGAAGTTTAATGCCTTACGATGGAAAATGGCAGGCAGTAGCATCTCCATCGAGACAATCAGGTGAGAAAAGTTATATAGTGCACCTCTACAAATCCTATATTAGTTATGTAATGATGTTGAAACGTTTACTTAATGTTCGTTTTATTTAATGTCTGTTGTTTTGATTTAATTTTGATTGTTACATTTGTCTTTCTTTTTATTCATTATGGTATATATTAGTATAACCAGGGGGGATACAATGGGAAAATTGCCGCCTGTTACTTGTACTGTATTTTTAATTGTTGGATGTCCAAAACCAGATAAATATACACTATTGGGAGCTCACAGAAATTGGTCTTGTGTGGGTTCTGTGCACATCCTCTTTCTTTGAAGTTTTTATTTCCGCCTAACAATATCCAACACAAGAGCAACAATCTAATTCAGAAAACGTCTGTGTGGTTTCCGTTTGAAGTACAATGACTCTTGATTGTCTGTAATGATTGAACAAAATGGCATCCTGTTGTTAATGCATGTTCTCGTCCAACTGCATGTGACTACAAAGAGCGCAGCTTCACACCCCTCACTGCCTCTCAATAATGGACCAGGGCCCCTTAAGTGATCTCTAATGGAGGCTCTTAGGGGGAGGAGGCACTCATTCACATTCCATATTTCATTCTGCAATACCACCAGAGCCGCAAATGGGTCAAAGAAAATGCTATTGCACATAAGGCTTTAGACTCCCCGGGGGAATTGCATGGCTGGAGGGGCTGGGGCTGCTGCTGCTGCTGGTAATCCTGATTATACGGGACTTTTTCCACCAAATCTTCAATCTGTGTTAATGTAATACAAGCATTGTGATGTTATCAAATGCAGACCAACTAGGGCTGGCCAACACAGAGAGTTTGATATGTTATGTAATTATTTTCTGTTCTTCAAAGCCTTTTTGCATCACCTGCTTTCTTCTTTTTTATCAAAGTGTAAGGAAAAAAAATGTTATTTCAAATTCTCTTGCTATTTGTTCAGATGTAATGACAAAAACTACATCTTACTGTCTTAAAAATGTGAAAAAAGAACAAGTTAAGTTTAAACACTGCATTATCAAAAATGCTCTATAATATAACTGTGTCCCTAACAATTTTATGTTGTCTGTTTTATATGAAACGTTTTGTCAAAGGGTTGTGTTGTTGATGCCTGTTGGCCAGGACTTCCTTGTAAAAGAGATCTCCAAATGGACACTTAATCAAAGCGGGTGAAGTGATTTGTGTTTGATGGGCAAATTATAATTAAGATTTCATTATAACATTGCAATTTAACCGACACTGCATATCTGATCAGCCCAATGACGCTCCACTGCCACATGTTGATTATGTAATTCTCAGACACAGAAGATGTGTCATGCTCATGTTTATTCTCATATACTCCAACTGATCATTCAGATGAGTCAAACGTGCTTTACTATTTTCATATATGCAAATGCCTCTGATATTCACGCTATAATTTCTAATAACATTAATAAACATGGTTAATATGCAGAAGAAGCTTAATGGAAGTCTGGGATGGTGGTGCATGAGGAGACGCTAGCTCTAATTACATGGCTGTGAACATACACACTGATCGTCTGCAATCACTGCCGCAATGTTATGACTTGTTTTCCCATTTACTAGCAACTAAAATGCTATTCACTGCTAATG
The DNA here is from genome assembly GCA_019453435.1 of Rhinogobius similis. NCBI lineage: Eukaryota > Metazoa > Chordata > Actinopteri > Gobiiformes > Gobiidae > Rhinogobius > Rhinogobius similis. The sequence continues at coordinate 29,799,799 of CM033619.1, read as the reverse complement.
CTTCATAATAGACAGATGCGCAGAGGCTACAGCTTGTGCCACTTGCATACAAAATATCAGAAAAAGAGATAGAGCAAGCATCAATTATGTATAGGCTTTACAACAACATCTGCTGCGTGCCATTTATGAAATATTCAGGGTTACATACGGTGAGAGGAAGAACATGGTGGTTTGTCATGGTTTGCATGTTTGGTACTGTGGCCTCTATGTGCTGAGAAGGCTAGACCAAAAGTGAAATCTGAGCGCTCTGTGGAAGAAAGGAAGCAGCAACAGAATCATTAGCAATAAACTCAAAGGTAATTTAGACAAAGAGTGCTGGCATTTAAACTGCTCTTTAATGAAGACTCTGTTAATGACTGCACCATGGCAGTAAAGCGGTAAGGGGAAAGGGGTTGAGAAACACATTTGAAGATATTGCACTCCAGATAAGTGCAATATACTGAATCCATACAATGTGTCATATTCTCTCATTTAAAACAAGAAAAAAATTAGTCTGCCAATTCCAATATTTCTGAGCAGCAGAACAGTTCCAAAACACATGGTTTGATGGGCCACTTGACAACCACCATTTCCATTAGTAGAGTATGTTGACATAGAGTTATATAACAAAGACATTCTTCCAAGACATGATTTTGTTGTCGTCCATTAGAATGTTGATATATTTTCTCATTTCTCATCTGTCAAAACAAAATTACCTTCTCTTTCTCACTTATTTCTAATATATTTAGTAGAATGACTGTTCAGGTCATTGACACATTTGTAAGATTTTGTTGAAAGAAGAAGTTACTAAATGGCCCCACTGCTTTTGAGAGTCACGGTGCATGTGCTGTAACACATTTGAAGTTGAAGTTAGGCTCTTGTACCCATAATCCCCAACAGGAGCAACTGGAAGAAATTCGTGAATAATTTAAGGTCTGCCCAAGAAAGATTTAAAGCATCTCTAACTGTTTCGGGGACTCCAGCAGGAACACCCAGCAAGAAAGAAGCACTTAACACAACTGTAATGCTTTGTTTATTGTCTACATGTAAGCCCTGTACATCCAGGCAGCATCCAACACGACTTCCAGTTAAATATCTTAAAGTAAAACTCTCTACACTTGAAGATGTGCCATCCACCAGTACTGCACCCCGCACCTGTCCCGTCCAGCTGCTCCCTCTCCCCTCTCTCTGTCTGAGCCGACTCGCTAATTCAAAGACCAGGCAGTGGCTTTAAACTGTGATCAGTCAAGTTCAACCCAGCTCTTTTAGCCTGTTGACACATCTCCAGTTCAAAAGAGACAAAGGGAATGATGCCGTTGTCGGAAGACTGTGCCCCCTCCCTTCTCGCTTCTATAAATCTTTTAATCATGACACTGACAGAAACCACTCCCCCCTCCTCCGCCTGGTGTTGTCCATTCTTTCTGTTTTCCTGTTGTAGCTGCATGTCCAGTGAGCGTCCTCTTTCCCCCTTCTCGCCCAATAGCCATGCATTTCTGCTCCTCTTTCCGTCCTCCCTCATTGTCTTAGTACTGTAAAGCTCTAATGAGTGCGCTGGCAAGGTCTGTAAATTATTCAATAACCGGGAGAAGAAGCACTCCTCCCTCCTCCTTCATTCTCCCATGTTAGGCCAAAAATAGACTTTTCTTACACAGTGAGTGAGAAAATAAGACTCCTGTTGTGCCTGCTGTGGATTTCATGGCTTATGAAGAAATTGTGATAATTGTAGATGATGTCATTTCTTTGGCTGTTTACAGTGGTGTTATTTTTCTGACACGGTATACATTATTTGCATAGACGATGCTTACCAAAGACAAGCCAGTGAATGCTCTTTGAAGCTCAAAGCTCCGATAATTATGGTTGTTCCAGTAAAACCAATTCTCATTGAATAAGCAAATGAAGCTGCATACACTGATGACTGCTGCAATCCGAAATTGGGAATAAAAACAAGAACAAAAATTGAACAATAAATTCTTGAGTAGTCTTTGATGGTCTGTAGAGAGAGATTTTCAGCTAAGGAACAACCTTTGCCAAATCAATATAGAACGCACTGCAGTAAGCATAGTATATTTTGCACATGTATCTATGTTACGGAAAAGCTAATGCGTGATTTATTTTTAAAACAAAGATGTCTTCCTTTCTCCAGTTTTATCACTGGATTAATCTATGCTTAATCCTCAACTGAACCTTTTTCCAGCTCTTTGATGCAGAGTTCACTGACTCTAGTTTGCACAGTTTGTGTTGTAAGCCGGCGATGGTCTTTATGACACTTTCACTTAAAAGACTTGCCTTTGAGCAAGTGCATCTATGTGGATTAAAGGGGCATTCTAGCAGATAACTGCCTGTGTACTGGGAGTGTGAAACAGCTGTGTCCTGTCCTCAGTGGCTGCTGTGACACAGCTAAGAGAAAACCACTCTCGAGACAGATTCACAAGACTAAAAAGTCATTGCGGTTATCACAGAATTTCACTGTTTGTAATCAGTAAGATAGATCTCAGCTGCTTTTATACAGACAGTACAGATAGCTTTGTAACATAAGACAGGTCGTAACTGTTTTCCTGTTACAGAAATCAATAACACTCTGAAGTAAGTGAAAGCTAATGTTAGCCCTTGCGTATCATTAGTGTTGAACTTAAAAGTGGTTGTAAACTGTGCAGCTCTCTGGATGAAGCAAAACACTAATCATGACCTGACATGTGCTGTAAAATATCCACATCCCTCAATTCTGCAGGTACCACTGCAAACCTCATGAGTATCAGTTGGATTCTTACAGAATTTCAGAATTTCTCACTCCACCAAAATAGATCAAGCATAGTTCAAAACCTGGATATAAGTATGTGTATCTAACCCTTACGTTTTTCATGATGCTTAAATGTGCCATTTGGCTTATTGATAGATAGTATTTTCTTTCCCATATTTATCCACTTCCACCTACTTGATCACTACTGTTAGTCAAGCTGCCCTGTGTAAAGTTTAGATAAGAAATCTACTTTGAAGACTCACGGATAACACTGCTATGATATATTAATACAATGTGACTCTCAGCAGGACCTGTTCCTGTTGTGCATTGGTCAAGGCCCTCATTCAAACATAAGTGCAATTTGGGCCCAGATAATTGGCCTGTTTGGAGGTTTGCTCTTTCAGTCGTCCAACAACACCTTCAGCGCTTCTGATGTCGTCCATTTTGGCTAACAGGGATTACAGGGAGAGTAGTATGTCTATTGCTATTGTGGACATAACTTCTTATTAGGTGTTAAAATGTTGGCGGTCTTTCACTGCTGGTTGGCTAATTATAGCCTTTAATAGCAGCTTGTGAATGTTTTCCAACATGGAGTTAACTGCAGTGCATGAGTAGAAACACCTGTTGGTGTGTGTTGGTTGTGGATTCACAGTGGGTCGTCAAGGTTACCATCTTGTTGTCTGGGAGCTGACAAGTGATAGAAACACAACAAATCACAGTACATGGACGGACCAATTAATGAGCAGCTGTCCATCACTTTCAGAGGGTGAGAGACCTTGGAAATAACAAAGACACCATAAACGTCAGGCAAAGAGGGACTGCAGTTTTACAAAGTTTTAGGACTAATATAAAACTTCTGTGTAATATTTGAAGTTTGCAGATATGAGACTTATAATTTACTACAAATAAAAACAAATTCGAAAGGGCAAACTACTCGTCAAAATGTTCACTGCTCTATTGTAAACTTGCCTGTTCTAAGCTCTTTAACTGATCCAATCCTCCACATAATGCAATAAACCTAAATGTATTGAGTATGTTTTCTGTTGAAGTTTGCTGAAGCCTGATTTTCTTTTTCCCAATATTTTTGGTAAAGCAGAAATATAAGCCATTGTGCTTTTGGTGCATAGGTAGATTAAGTTAAGCGCTTTATCAGTCATAATGCATATGCACAAATTGTAAACAACACAATTACACAGATGGAAGGTTGTTTCATTGCTCTGGTTAAACAAAGTGAAAGGCCAACATGGGAAATTACTGGTATGTGAGCGTGTTTGAGCTGAAATTAAATATGTGCCAGCATCTCCTAATCTACACTGCAACATCTTTTTCCACACTCTTAAAGAACAGTATTTAAAAGGCCTGTTCACAACTTTTGAAATGTGTTTTGCCCCAGATGTGTCGTAAAATCATCTCTTATCAATATGAGACCACTTTGTTCTGTCTGCATAATTCTAAAGCAGGATTATCCTCTACAAACCAGGATGTGGAGTGTTAGCATGCCAGTTGTTATCAAACTCCACTCTGACCTCTGAAAGGTGTGATTCTCTTTCTTATCTCACGCCATCTCTTTATATCTATCTAGACTTGTTTCTCTCTCTCTATTGCATCTGTCCCTCTGCACTCTAGTTGAACTTGCTTGAATGTGTGAATGAAATGGTTTTATTGTATCATGTGCCTGGTGTTTATGTCATCAGCGTCTACCTGGATTTTCTCATTTTAGTAGATCATGTATTTTCAGTAATAAAAAACATAGAGTAGAATATTATTAACACCTTTTAATACAGCGCTTTTGATTGATTTGAGTCTTCCAGGCCCATATCGGTCCTCCAGCTCTGCCTAAACCACATTTTTGTATTTGTGCATCTTATTATATTGTTACTACAGACAGGAATTCTAGAAATGAATTTGGCCTAAGTAAATGGCACTTGTGTGGACCCAGAAGAAACCATTTCATTGCAGAACAAATATAGATAGTCAAAGCCAAAGCACTACACTATTGTGATATGAGGAGATAAAAAGAGATGAAATGGCTTTGTAGGCACCTCCCCCAATCCCCTGGTCCCAGCTGAGGTGCAGATAAATGTGTCCATGAAATTGAAACTCCACAAACAAATGAGATTGGGTGAGCTGACCTCACTTTGTAATCAATCATGAAACCTTCTCACCAGTGAGGTTCAGCTGATGCATTAACATGGAGGCCATCTCATCAGCTCTGTAAATAGTCCATCTGAAAGTGTTTTGTCTGGGGAAATGGGTGTAAGATGATTGGTGGAAGATCTGAGCAAATTTATTAAAGGTCCTATATATGATAATATTTTGCATTGTGCAATATTCATCACATAATAATTATTTAAAAACAGCTATTTCTTGAATCTGTACACTAACCCGAAAATAGTAAATGACTAGCTTCCGCTTGCTGTCTCAACTTCTCTTCACTGACTCCGTTTCCACCGCCGTGGTTAAAGGGACTGTACCTGATTTTTACTGTTTTGGAATGTGAAAAACAGAACTAGTTTATTATAAAGTCACATCCCCAGTCAAAAAATCATTAGATTTTCCCATGTCCTATTAGAATCCTATTAGAATCCACAGCACCTTCACTTTATCTATTTATAGAGCATTTTGCTCTATGAGAAGTAAGTGTGCTGTTAGCATGCTAATATTTGTTAGCTTTACCCATGACGGCAAAACTCGCTCTAGGCTCAGAGACTTATGAAAGTGCTGTGGTATCATTTTCATTATATATATATATATATATATATATATATATATATATATATATATATATATATATATATATATATATATATATATATATATATAAATATATATGTATGTTGTGGCAACACAGATTTTACTTTATTACATGCAAAAATTCAGTCACGTGAACTAGTTCTGTTGTTCATGTTTCAAAACGGTGCACGATTTCAAAAGCAAAATAGTGCGTAAATGTGTTGAAATAGCCCAAAGTACGTCCGTTGACACCGCCATGTTGGTTTGTTTTGTTTTTTTGACTTCTGCCCAAACCACAATGCAGTGCTGTGATTGGTCCAGCACATAGCGGCTCAAACCCAACAGCAGGAGACCGCCCAGATGGATTCTCAAGAGTTTGTGAACTCACAAATATTGCGAGAGTTCATATGGCAGGGTAGAGTTACACCACAGCACCAGTGGGAGCAGATGTTGCTCTCAGAAAACCCTGCCCCCCGTTTCAAATGATTAAAGCAAATAAATACACAGATGAAAGAAATAACAACTTTGGGGGTTGTTTTGAGGTACAGTTAACACTAATAGAAGAGTAAAAGTTTTCATAATATGAGATATTTAATGATTTTGGTGAATTTTAATGCTTTCTGTTGACTTGTTATCTCTCAGAAATAGATGGGGTATGTTCTTTTACATTATTTTGTGTGTTTGTTTTGTTTTTGAGTTAATGTATTACAAGACTGTAACACTACATATGTAACTGTTCTTCTAAGCACATCTAAGTATTTAAAATGTGACATAAAATGAGCCAAAAAAGAGTGAATCGAAAACATCACAGAGAATTTTAAGAAAAAAGTCAAATTAAAGCTGCACAAAGTAATTTTTCTTGTGTGTTCTATTCTTCATGGAGATGTTGCTGTTTTGCCTGGAACCTTCCACATATCCATGGAGAAGGTGACAAGCACAGTACCAGTAGCTAAGCTCCATGGGACAAGTGTGTGGCGATACATTCTTGCAATATTTTTGAGTTCACAACTTACAAGAATCCATCTTGTACTGCTCTTAAATCTGCGTTTGGGCTCAGTTACTGATGACCAGCCCAGTCAGGGCAGCATTGTTGTTTGGGTAGAAGCCAAAGGCGAAGTGGCTATATGAATTAAAACAAATCTGGCACGCTGACACACATACTTCAGCCTATTTTAGCAGAAATAGCAGAAAAAGACTTCTTGTTTTTGATAAAGAACATTGTGCATTTGGGGATGGGCAGAATAATGTGTTGTGACATTTCGCCCAATCTTTTGGCTACTCTATTTCCTTTTGATGTTGTCTTTTCTGGTCTTGTTATGTTTGTTGTTTATAATATATAAAATGAAAAAAATATATTTTCATCGAACATTCTGCCCTTTCCTAATCACTTTCAGCCAAGTAGATTCCAGATTGAAGTAGGACTTGGATAAAGAGTGCTTCACATATCAATCTGGTATGTAAGTAAATAACATTAAATCATAGAATACAGCATAAGACATGAGTTAATAGCTTCAGTCCAGATAATGACCCCATCTAATCTCATCTGTGCATTTATAAAAAAATTGCACTTTATCACCTACTTTTACAATGATGGTATTGCAAAATTGGCATCAGCATCACATATTTTTGAACACTGCTTTAGAGACCAGATCTATCTCAAGACTCTAAAGGACTAGTGCCATCATCCTACAGATTTGCTGTTGTGTAAGGAGAAAATAATATATTACACATTTAGCAAACAAGCTGCTGCATCTGCTACTGCCATAAGCAATACAAAACTTTCATTTTCAGATTTGTTGGAGCCAAAGGACAATTAAAAGAACCCATGAAATTTTAATTTTAAAGGTCTGATTTGTTGTGAGGTCCATTGCTTAAAGCTGTTGCACATTACACTGCAAGTAAAACATGATCCTAGACTTAATCTAAAATCAAATTAAAAGCAGATTTTTCAAAGTGCTTAAGGTTTAAAGATGCCTCATCCAACTGAAGGCCATAAACTGGTGCTGTCAATTCCCTGCCTCTGGTTCTTCCGGGTTGCTCCGGCAGAGGCCTTGGCTGGGGCTGTACATTATCCTTTTAGTGAGATATGGTCAAATCCTTCGGAGCAGAAAAACTGCTTTGCTATTTCTTGAAGAAATAAATTAAGAATCTGATTTTTGCCTTTATTTTTTCTTTTAGATGTGTTTCAGTTTCACCGACGCTATTAACAAAAATTAACAAAAAACAAAAATATTAACAGAACCCCATGTGTCAACATCATGTTCATGTTGGAAATTTTCCAACTCTACCAACTGACTCCAGTTTAAATTGCCCACACACTGAAAGAGTGGGCTGCTGGGGTCAGAGAATGCCAGAGGAAGTATCATCGATTCTTTGTGCATCTGTGTTGAGCAAATGTATAACCGGTCTGCTGCTCTCAGTACATTTGTTTACCTCTAATGTCAGGTGTGAGTAAATGTACTGCACAAGACAAATCTCATTCAGATCTGCAAAACATCTCTCTGTATATTCTTCTGAATAATAATGCATTTGATTTATATAGCACTTTTTTGGACACTCAAAGACACTTTACTTTCCATCAGCCATTCACTCCGTACACGGTGTGGTACCCCAGCTGCCCTGGGGTAGAGTGGCGGAAGCAAGGCTGCCAATCTGCACCATTAGCCATTCCACCAACATCCATACACCACATTCATACTAGGCAGTGTGGGTGTCTTGCCTAAAACACAACGACAGTTTGTACCTGCTGTGACACCTAATATTCACAGCAGCCTTCTATCCAAGTACTAACCAGGATCAACTCTGCTCAGCCACGGAGCGCTGACAAGATTGGACATTGACAAGGTATTATGGCCAAAGTCCCCAAACCACTTGTAGCAGAATAAAGTAATCCATGGGTTGGTTATAGAGACTGTGTATGTGCCATTACCTGTCCTAGTCAGGAAGCCCTGTGTTAAACTTATATATGGGAATTTAACAATGGTGGATATGTAAACAGCATATGATTGGTTAGACAATTTTAGATTTTATTAAAGGTTTGCCTATTTTCTCCAGTTGGACAATGGTAACTTTTATAATTGTACTTACTGGTTGCACATGAGCAGCAGAGCAACAGAAGTGTTTCGTAGCAAAATCCTTGCAAGTTACTCAATAGTATGAAAATTTAAATAGAAAATAGTGTCCATTGTGAATTGTCCCTGTATTTTGGATGGAATGTTGCTCATTATTTATGTAGGCAGAGGGATTCTGTTTTAGAACTTAGCAATGATTTCTGTGATTGTCTTGATTTTATTTGGCACATTTTCTTCACAAAACTATAATAAATATTTTGAACATGCATATGAACACATTCAATGCACTTTAACTTTCATTTACATAACGTACCTGAAAAAACAATGTGATAAATACACATACTTGTTTCAAAAAGTTTACAATTAGAGCTCATTTAGTTTGACAGATACTTAAAATTGATTGTCCAATTTCTTTCCTTTTGTGATCTTGTGTCCTATGTTGAACTCTGTATTTTTTCAGTTGATTACCTTCGGCGTGGGTTGCAGTTCCATAACAACACAAAGGTTCTAGCTTTGAATTTAAATATTTGGTCTGTGAAGATAAAAGCTTGACTTCCTGTGCCACCAAGCTAATTAAAAGCCGGCAGTTGGGTGCACCCATCCGTTGTGCCTCTACCACTCAGAGGTCATGTGGTGGCAGCTGTGGCCGGGAGCAGTAGGGGGTGTCCTGCAATCGCCTTAATTAAGCCAGGATAAAAGTGCACCGGCTGAAAGTGAATGTGGAAGTGAAGTTAAGATGGCATCAGAGGTGTCCAAAATAGACCAATAACAAAGTCAAGTCTTTTTTTGAGGGCATTGGTAATATTACTCTTTTACAAAACCTTTTGGAACTATTGGAATCCCATCGTACTTCATCCAGTGCAGCCCTTTGGTGGAGTGGTGTAAGCAGCTGCACATATGCCAGGCTCTGTGCCACCTCAGCTGTATGATATTGATTCTCGGCACTGGTAATTTGCTAATTGTCCTCCCTACTCTTCTCTGCCATTTCACACTACTGTCATAAAGCCTATACGGGACAAATCTTTGAAAGGAGTACTTAGTATCTAACACCCGTTCTACTTCCGGAATAGAACTTGACAGTACACCAAACAACATACACATTCAACATATTCTACCTATAATTATAATGTGATGGCGACTTGCATGTAATGAAGCACACATGAGTTTGAGTATGATTAACTGTTGACAGCCAAGATGCATTTCATGTAAATGCATTTACACTGTTATCTCTTTGTGTCAGTACGTTTGGTGCACTTGGTCCCTCTGTTCCAAAGAAACCCAAGCAATCAGATGGCGTAGGAGCTGGAATTCCTCCCTGTGTGGTTTGAAGCCAAAAGGCACAAGCTGAAATCATTTCAGACCAATGGTACGCTTGGGATTAGCTAAACACAAAGGACTGCTCGCCTTCTCCTGTCGTCCAGCCATATTTAGTGCGTGAACGGCTGCCATGGAGGGCCTGAGAGCCAGATCTGTGCATGGCCATGGTCCCAGACCAATGAAGGCACAACTCAGTGGGACTGTCCAGTGAAAACATTGGAGCAAAACAGTCCACCCACCTTCCCCTCATGGTGTTCTGGGAGTCCTGCCTTCTGAAGGTGTCCCTCAGTGTCACAGAAGGTCATGGTTGTTGTTCATCAGGGCTCTAATAAGAAGAACCAAAGTAACTTGCTCAACAGTTGATTTTTAAGTGACTTGGTAATAGAGTGTGTCGTCTGTAAAGTATATTTTAATTGTTGAATATACATGTTACATTAGTTTACTGCATCACACAGGGTGCTTATGGAAGTATTTCAGTTAGTCCCTTCACCCAGAACGCCAAAATCCAAAAATGCAAAAGTATTTCTTTTTGACAGCCATGTTGAATTAAAGTCTTTCCATCTCACAAATAAACAAATGGCATATCTGTAATGTTATCTCTTTTTGACATTTTTATGAAACAAACAATAACCTACTGTTTTGAACCTTTATGCCTTTTCTTTTTAACAGATGTTCATATAGACATCCCAGTCCCAAAAGATTATTATTGTCTGCAGCAGGCAGCAGGAAAATTAATATTGAATGTTGTTGTTTCATTCAACAAATTAATGAATGGCTAAGGCTGGTCTCTTTGGGAGTGTACTTGGCACTTGACTAAACACCGGCTTCTATTGCAGCTATTAAAAACACACAGGGGCAAATCTATTATCTACAAGCAGCTTGATCTTTTAAACTATATACAGGACTGATCAAAGGTGTGCTTGTATCTTTTTTAGTTCCCCAGATGAAGCACAAAACACAACCAAACCTCCTTTGGGCAGGGCAAGTTACATTTAACACCCATTCACCCATTTAGACACAGAATATACATGTATATAAAGTGATGGTGTGCACTAGTGGGAATCCAACTGCCAACCTTTGGGTCAGTCGTTGCTGCTCAGACGGTTACTCAATTTGTATGTTGTTGAAATTTTTTACCAGAAGAATCTCTTACCGTTTATCATAGCTTTGGAATGGCACAGGTATTGCACTTTTGTAGCAGAGTAAAAGCCTTGCCCCTCCCCAAAACATGGAATCACCTACTTTTTTCAATTAATTGGAATCTTCACCATATAATTCATCCGTGTATTTACTAACAATATCATCTATATTTGGAGTCGAAAGTTAGATGTTCAGTTGCTTTTATTAGAGGTACAAGTTGCATTTGCCATTGTTGTTGTGAAAAATGTCACATTGTTTTCTTCCTTCAACGATCCCTCTTCAAATACAAGTCGTTTTAATTGTTGACTTATGGCATTACAAAACAAATTCGCACTTGAACTTTTGCAAGGCAATCAATCTCTGTGACACACCAGACACAGTGACTGGCAAATTGTAGCTTGGTCTGCATCAAATTGGCTTTTGAACATGTTGAGCCTTTATACCTGTTAACTAAAAGTCTCCAAAGTTTTCAAGTTTAGTTGATTTTTGTCACCTCGTGTGGAGAACAGCAGAGGATTAGCAACTTTTGACTTTCAGATTTTTGGCTCTAGTCAGTGCATTTCTTTGGCCTACTGGGGGTTCAAGCCATATTTTCTTCATAACTGTTTGTGATGTAGCTGTCAGCATGTATTAAACAGTAAAGAAAATAATATGCGTTGGATTATTATAGTAAATATTATTTATTTATTAACTTCACCCTGTGACCGCCCAAATTTTGAAGACAGGACACCCAAAATAACTGTGTAACCAATTTCTACAGCAAAATTAAATTGATGCCAGTAATCATTTCAACTTTTTTTAAAATCAACCCATGCCTTGTGACCACCCACATTGGAAACCATTTTTTTTGGATACCACCTAAGCCTCAAACTTAGAGGACCCCCTCAATTTGTAATGTTGACTCTTTTAGTATGGATGCGCTATATTTCCCGGACCCCTGATTGGGAACATTGCTCTAACATTGCTCTAATTGAGCAAAAGCTGCACTGATAATAGTGGTGCATAATCTACTGTCGCCATACAATCTTAAGCCTTAATGCTCAATTCATACAGACAAATACTAAAGAAGATGAATTTATCAAGTGATGTTTTGCCACGCCAATATATTTACTAAAGGCACAAATGATCAGATATTAATAATCATAATCACAAGACAGAAAAGCACCTTCATATAGTTGAATATCGCCTCGTAAACCTGCTGAGTGAGAATTGAAGTACAATTTCTAACACAATAGACCTAAACACTTTTTAATAGCATGTCCTTAAGAAAATCTAACCCACACACTTCTAGACTTAGACCACTCTAATAAGCTATTCTCCTACTATAAATCATTAAAGCGGGTGTCTTTTAAAGGGCAACAGGTCATCTTATTAGTTGCCTGGGAATGGTACAGCGGAATGAGGATGAAATATACCATGACTGTGCTGCCGCGCGAACCGCCCTCGAGTTGGGCGGGGTGAGAGCACGCACACAAATGAAGTTAGAAGTGTGACAGATGAATACGTGGGAAAATGGTGCAGAGCTCAGGTGAGAGACAGTGGGACTCAGAAAGAGGAAGTCATCGCGGAGTAAACGGTCGGTGCAGCGCTCCCCTGTTGTCTGTGCCAGATGGTGTTCATTGATTATTCATTGCATGCGATGGATGTCACTGTCACGGCGCCGCACTGCACTGCTCCATCCTGCGCTCTGCATCAGTGCACCTGGGGGCAAATGTGGGGGCGGGGAGCCATAAAGGCCAATAGCAGACAGTGTTTGGATATGTGCAGGGGTCAAAGTCATCACAATTCTACTGTATACCTGTACTGTACAGTGTGTCCATCTGTATTTATCTGTAAGTGTTTTCTTATTTATTTTTATTGATTCAGGTATTATTGATTATCATTGTTGAAGAGAGTTGAAATGTGCAAGGTTTCACTATTGAAAAAAGAAGACATACTATGCTTATTTATTTAGTATTGACCTATAACACAAAAAGATAATTATTTTACATTGTGTTAATTGTAAACCATAATATTGATCAACAACGGCCTAATAATATATCCTATAGGTCTCACCTTTTTTAATGAAATGTAACCATTGCAAGCAGCAGATTTTCGTTATGTTTCTATTGTTGAAAGTGTCATTTTAAAACCCAATATAACTCTGGATATTTTCAAAAATCACCATAAGTATAGGATTGTAGGCGGAGATAGGGGACGGGTGAAAACTGGAATTTCCTGTGCACTCAAGCCTCAAATGCAGATCAATACTTTCTCAAACATGCATGAATCAATCAAAATACAACTCACATGAATCAATCAAAATACAACTCACAGTAAGGTAATCATTAGGGAACACCTTTATAACATTATAAGCTCATAAAAGGCCCTTTTACATAATATGTGAATATGTTCCCTCAAAATAAACTGTAAACCAGTGGGAACATGTCATTAATTTGTTAAATAATAGAAATAATATAATTGACTCTTCATTAAGCAGTGTGTATAGTCAGTTATAATAATTTTGAAAAATGAAGCCGTTCTTGAAGTGTATTTTAACTGGGTTGATTTAAATGAATATGTGAAATGAGAGACAATGGTGCATAGGGTTTTAAGATGGTTGCTATCGTATTATGACTACAGGCTACAAGTAATTATTAATAAATTACTGGTCTTCTCATAACCACTGGTGCTTGTTAGAAAGGGTACAGTTCATTAAGAAAAGGACAAATGTCAGGCTTCCTCAAGCCTTTTCAGGTTGTTATTTCATTTCTACTTCAAATTAGAAGGTTAGCAATGCAAATTAAGTGCAAGGATTTTATAGAATCTGACAAGAGCAAAATTTTGATGAGTTAGGGTTAGGTTATTTCAAATCTATAAAACTCCCACTGGTTTACTCGTTGTGCAGTCAAGTCTGTCAAAAGTGGTGTGAGAAAGAAAGGTGACATATTGGGAGGCTGACCTGAGTGGTCCAATCCAATAAATCGCTTGACCTACTAAAAATAAAAAAATGTTTTGAACCAAAGATACACTGCAACACTGCTCACTCACTCTCCATTTTATATTTTGTTACCAGCAGGTGATCATAATGTTATGCTTGGTATGGTATCTTCCTACATGACACTTGTGTTGTCTTAGACTCTCATGTACTACAATAATCTTGATCCTGGACTCAACAAATAAGTGCTTTAGTTGCTGTAAAACACACGATTCATTTCCGTTGCATCATGTATCATCAAATTGGAATGAGGACTGATGTTTGTCACCAGTCCGGGATTAATAGCAGGAGTTTATAATGATTTATAGATGACAGCCTCCCACTGGGTGCTCAGATGAAATGCCACACTTCTGGGGAGTTCAATCTCTCCTTCAACTGTGCTGTAGATCTCGGGCCAGCTATTTCTCTCAGTCTCGCTGTGATGGAATCCGCAATAGCTGTCACTTACAATTTGCATTGTTGATTACCACTCCCTGGATTGAAGGAGATCCATGGACGGCGAGACTGAAATGATAATGATTCAGTGAGCTGGCTGGAGAAGGCCACAGAAGTCCGGAACATGGGAGTGTGGCAGGAGAGTTTGAGGACATAATTATGTGTCTAGAGTGCAGAGGAGCCAAATTGGTGCCAGGTATTGATCTGGTTACATCTAATACTGTTCTCATGGCCCGTGTTGAGGTGTCAGGTGAGACAGAGTAATCAGACGGGACTGACAGGACTCCCCGGCACAAAGGCAGCTCACTTAAATGGATGGGAACGGCACTGAATCACTTTACAAATTGAAAGCATTTGACGAAATGCATGCGATGCGAGTGGGTCCTGATGGTATTAAAGCCATCTCACCATTGACATCTTTTTGTGCAAGTTCCAGACAGGGATGAATAGAGGAATACACAACAAGCTGCTCTGTTGTAATGATGTTTTCAACTGGCTTTTTCTTCCTACATTCAGAACTGCTTTACTTTTTTGGAGGTATTTAAGTTAGGCCATGTCAAGTCACTGCCGCATGTTCAGTAGCCTTTCCAGCCAGTAAAAACATACAATAAACTTAAAGGGGACTTATTATGTAAAACTGACTTCTTTCATCATCAGTTTACTCAAAGTTTATATTTCAGTTCTGTTGCTCTGCTCAGGACAGGGATGGATGGAGAGAGTTTGTGTATGATTGAATGGATGGGTGTGGTAGAGGACTGGTCTTGGTATGAAGCGGCAGGGGGAAACCAGCTTCGGCTGAGGCCCTGCTGTGGAAGTGCCCACACTGAGCTGTGCAGCTGACCCTGGTGCAGTGTTGTGTGGTTTAGATCAGTCCTTAAACCTTAAACCAAGGTGCCCTTTCCCCACAGCTAATCATCACATCATCACAGCTAAACTTTAGTAATAATATTATTTGGTGTTGCCTCTTCTGGGACGTTGGATTGGTGCTGGCGTTGGTCCGTGTGTCCATCTGAGTGCTGGGTTGTTTGGGGGATTGCTGGCGGGCTTGGGTGGTATCACCGGGTCTGGTTTTGGGGTGCCGAGGGAGTGGCTGGCTGGTGCTTAGGGGTGTGGTCCGGATGGCCATCTGGATCCGGGGTTCTTTGGGGGTTTGTATGGTGGACGGGGGCGCCTGGAGGGGGGCGACGCTATCTAGGTGCACCTTTAGTTATTACTGTTACTGTTGTTGTTGTTGTGGGATGATTGGAAACAATCTGAACCTGGACCCTCTCCCAATGTTTTAGATTGTTTTAATGCATCATTTCTTAGTCAGGGCAAGCTGAATACCTACACTTAGGCTTGCAGGACAATGTCCTCCTTCTTTTAATGCATTTAGACACAATATATATAGCATACACATTATACATAATATAGGGCAACACAGGATATGAAAAAATGTTCGGAGAGGGGGGAGAAATAAAGCAATTAAATGGGAGTTTGTTTAAATCATCTGTGCGATGTGTGTTGGATTTGAAGTGGGGCGACAGCGGTGATGGTGATGGACGGGAGGTGTGTCTGGGTGCTCGTTGTCCCTCTCTGGGTGCGGCGGCTGTCCCTGTGTGGTCCCCTGGAGGATTCCTGGGTGCTGGTGGTGGTCCGATTTGCGCTCTGGGTCTGGCCGGTTTCATTCCTTTGTGTTGCCTGGGGCGGGTCCTGGGGGTCTTCCGCTCGGGTACGCTGGCTGTCTTCTAGTTTTGTCCAGTGCATGGATGGGGGCGGGCGGATGCCAGTGTGGACTTGGCCTCCTTGGCAGAGGTGTAAACAATAGAAAAACAAAACAAAAAAAAAACGAAATCACGAAGAGGAAGAGAGTGGTGATGGTGATGAGGAAAGGACGCTGGTGCAAACGGGGGAGAGATGTCACAGAAGGAGGGTTTGGGGAAGGAGGGAAGGGAGCGAGGGTGTGTGCCCTGTCTAAGCTACCCCACTTTGGTGGGACACAGCCCTGGTATATAGATAGATAGATAGATAGATAGATAGATAGATAGATAGATAGATAGATAGATAGATAGATAGATAGATTATATTTCAGTTGATTCCTGCATTTTTGAGTATTTCTGTATTGGCTGCAATCGAGGCTTGAGTGCACAGGAAATATCTCCACATATCTGATCTGATATGATCATCATAGTGAGCATTTTGTGAAAACCAAAACCCCATTCATATTACACTCTGAGTCCAGGCTTCAGCACTTTTTTCTGTCATTTTACTGTAGATGTCATTTCTTTTTGTGCAGGTTCCTGACAGAAGAATCAAGGAAAACTCAAAAAGCAGCACTGTTACAATGACATTCTCCACAGGTAAGCAGGTAAGAGTGTGCAAAAAATAGCAAGTTCCACTATTGGATTTGTGTAGATAAACGGCAGGTCAGCTGGAAAATGTACTGATCAGCAGAAAAGATATTGTTCTGTGACTTTTTCCAAATAGTTTTCGATCAACATAATTTTGATTTGGGCTTATGGTTTCTCTTCAAGTGAACCGCAGGCTGCTGAATAATTCATGTATCAGCTTGTGACCAAATAATCTGATAGCTCATGATGTTTAAAAAGATGAAGGCAGCTCAAACATCAACACCTCACCACACACTAGTTAGAAGTCAGTTAACTTAGCGGAGTATACCCTATATATCACAACTGAATAGGTTGCAGTTACCTACTCAATAGTCCATGCTTTCACAACTCTATTATCCTTCATTGTTCAAATTAATGTTGGATGATTTCATTTGATAAAGTTAGCGTGTCTCAACGGTTGATTTAGCTCTAAATGATAACAATATTAAAGCTCAGATAGTGTGACTACCGTAATTGAACAAACGTAATGACAAATTTGTGAGCTCTAACTGACAAAACAGAGGCCAAAAAGAAAAGTTGAAATATTGAGGTACTACTCTGATCTATCGCTCGGTGCTTTTCTGTGATGATTGGCCAATGTCCCTGGTGAGGAAGCTGGCCAAACTCAAACATGAACAAGAGTGTGAAATCTCCCGTGAGCACAGATGGCACGTATTTTGTCACCACAGCTCGTTAGACACGCAGAAGCACATGCACAGGCGCGCACAGCCACACATGCACGGGGAACAGAGATACTGAAAGCCCGGTACAAAAAGGCCTGATCCTCTGCAAACTCATCCATATTCACCAGGCAGAGCAGAGCGCCGACGTGCCACAACTGTCAGGGCCGCACCGCACGCCCAAGGTTACACTTGTTCACAGGCTTTTGTTTACATATGGAGATGGAGGAAAATACGGACCATGTGTAAGATCTATGTGTTATGTGTAAAGCTGAATATTAAATTACTCTCTGCAGTTTCTTATGCGTACATGGTTACTGCTGCACTGATGAGGACAATTACACGTTGGTTGAAAGTGTGGGTTTTAAGAGGGTGTTACTCTCAAAAGAAGAGACCATAAAAGTCCTACCATTTGGGACGTATTTTGTCTGCCTCGTGGCAAATGGATTTGAGGGATTCTTCAATTAGAGAGACAAAGTTGTCTTCTTCACACTCTAGTAATTATGCCATAATTCTGGATGGAGGGCCATTCAACTATTTGGGAGTTTTAGAAAATTAATTCAATCCAGTCCAACTTTGTTTCTATGGCCCATTTTATAAACAAGATCATTTCCAAAGTGCTGCACATACTTTGACTTTTTTTTTACTTTAATACAATTCCCAAAAAATCATTTGTAGTCAAATTAGTTTGTGCTTTGAAAGAGAAATTGTCAAAACTCAACAAATGCCCAATCTAGAGTAAATCAGGCCCTGCCTCCAGACACCAGCTTTGCTCCTCATATTTACCAAAGAAAATCTTGGCAGAATTGAAAATCTGATATTCTCTGTGCAGAGCATGTTCACACGTATGCAAATTTGTCGCTGCTGGTTTTAATGTCTGAACAGATCTATAAAACGGACCCACTGCTGTATGTGTACATGTGGGAATGCTGTTGTGTGTAAAACCCTGTGCGGTGTGCATTAAAGGAAATGCTAATTAAGGAGACATTTTGTTAGAGCGGAGCAGGTGTTTGAATTGCTGACAAGGACACAGTCGTAATGAAACCACTGCACAGACATTCACTAAGAGGACAACTGACTTCTCCTAACTTTGCCTTTTTATTGGACTGTAATTAAATAAATTGCATTTCATCGCTGTTGTTTTTCTCTCCGAGCCCTATTCTTTATAGTGCTATTGATTTATTATTGGCTGTTATTCCAGCGCACCCCAGGCTTGTAATAGTTTTATCTGTGAGGTCGCCGATGGGAACATAAGACCTTCAGTTTATTTCTGCTCCCTACAACAGAGTGATGAATTCAAATATATTAAATGACAATCTAAAAAGTTTGTTGGATTGATGCATCTGTGTCATTTCTAGTGGTTTGAAGAGGTTATAATCACGTGTTGGAGTAAGATTCACTGCATGGTATTGAGGGGAGCTATAAATTTGAGATGCTTAGCAATGAGGCTGTCTGTGCAATCTTAAACTAGCCACCCAACATGAGTAAAACTTAATTTAAAAGTTTAAAAACTTTCGTAGTAATAGCTGAATACAAAAGAGGTGGCTACCACCAATAGTAAATGTTGAGACAGGGGACTTGTAACTGATGTTTTGTATTTAAATGCAACAAAGAGGCTCCTGATCTGACTAGGTGAGACTGAATAGCCATTTATTCCCTTCTCCACTGAACCCTGCATACTAACACCAAATCCAAATAACGGGCACTCTAGCAGAATGGCGATCACCCACATTAGCATAAAGTTAGAATATTAGCAGAATCACCAGCGGCCAAATATTAAAATGATACACTTGACACCTGTGAAAACAACTGATGTGGAGCGTAATGTCTATCTGTAAAGCTGACACGCCTAACTGAACTTTAGTAACTCGGAGCCATGATTGTCACGCTATTTGTCTGTTTTTTTTAACTTTGTATTAGGGTTATAGTCTGTGCTTCTTCGAAGTTCCAATTAAATTTGAAAGTGCATATGACAGGTTAGACTACACATTTCACAAAAATGTCGTGAACATTATTATATTTTAGATTTTACTAAATGTTTTGTTGATTTTTGTCCAGGTTGACAATTTTGGTGACATTTATAATGTTGCTTCCTGGTTGAATATGAGGGGCAGATGTGTCATAGGCCACTTGAAAGAGTTCCGACTTTGGAACATTCCAGCTGACTTAACTAGTATGTAAACAATTTGGCTAATGCTAACTGTAAATAACAGATTATTTTAGATACATCCTTTAACAAATGTTTACATCATTTATGTGGTGGTTAATTGCTCAGGTTCACTTCTTGTGATGATTATTATTATTTTAACACGACACAGTTGATCTTGTGTGTCAAGTGAGAATCTCTCGACCAGCTCCCAGTTCACAAGTAGAATTTACCAATTTGAGCGGCGTTCCAGAGCATTTTTTCAAGTAGGAGGTGGGAAATATCCCAGTTACCAGTTGCTTGGAACGCAGCATAAGCTGCAGTGCAATTTCAGATAATTTTGTTTTGTTTTTGACATTATGCCACAGTCGGGGCTCTGTTTTGTTCATATATATCAGCAATCAATATGAACAGGACAGAGAAGCTTTCGTTATATTGATTTCTATTATTCTATTGAGAATTTTTTTTAAAAGTGGCTTGAAGTTTATGTTACGCTAACAGCTGTTTAGTCTGTAGTAAATGTAAGTAACTTTTCTTGGAACTAAGGGCTTGATAGAGAAGTGTTGCAGATATGGTACTATTTAGTTATATAAAAGAAAGAATTAGGCAGACGGCGTTCCTAAAGGTGCATTACGTGTAATTAGCTATTATTTCGTTACTGAAAGCATGAAAACCAGAGCTGGTTCATCATAAACTGTTTGCAGTGGTCCTTTGCTCACTCACCTGTTTCAGTATGACCATCCATATTATTCACTCCGCTGAGTTTGTAATCACTTTACAGTAAAGCTAACAACAACTAGCCTGCTAACGGCACACTTTTTTAATAGCGTAATAAAATGCCCTATAATTAGATGCAGACTACACACAACAGTCTCTCAGAAGCTGCTTTTACAACATATCTGTCCTGGGACAACACAGATTTATTTTATATTATTTATTACATGAAAATAATGTTTACAATCAGCGACAGATGCAAAGGGACCTGGAAGAGAGAAAATACGTGCTTGTGTATGTGACGTCATTACTTAACAATCCCATAGTTATGATTCAACAGATAAAAATACTTGATAACACGTGTGTTTTGTTTAAAGATCGTTTAAACTAAAATTGTGTCTGTTGTGTGAATGCCGCATAATGATGACATAGACTGAGGGGTTCAACTCTGCTCTACCTGTAATTTTCTTAACTTGGTAACTTTTCTTTAATTTACTGTATTTACTGTATAATAACTGTATTTGACTGACGTAAAACTATGATAACAATTTACCATAGGGACTATGCCACTAAACAAAGTCATATTAGAAAAACATGAGAACCTGTTGTTTATATTAATTGATGCTGGATTATTCTTCTGGTTTTTAATGGATCCAAATTATTCAGCACAATGGCTAAACTCTGTCTTTGTGGTATTTGTATGTTCATGTATTGCTTCATGAGTAAGGCCTGTTTTAGAATGTTGCAAACTATCCAGCGCTGAGATCGTCTGGGACTACACAGCATTGCAATTGGATGAGAAAACAACCTGCCAAAGACCAGAAATACAATGCAGAAGCAGCCCCTCAGTAAAAACAGAATGCTTGTCTTATTATGCCTTCTTTGGTCAATTACTGACCTTTCTGGAAGACACCATAAAATAGCTATTATCGCCTTTGCAGAGGTAATTGTCACATATGTATCTGCCCTCAAAAGGCACATTCCCATTTCTCACTCAAACAATAAATCTGGAGTCTCTTTTTTCCGCAGTATTAAGAATACTTTGTCCTATAAATCATTTCCCCACTCTTTTGGCCCTCACTGGTGCTCTATTACTGGTAAGTGCCTTTGTCCTTGGGGGAACGATGCACCATACAGCTGGTAGGCAAGGTCAACCCTCTCACTGTGTCTGTCTGCTATTCCCATAAGTGCTCCTACACAGCGCTGATAACATTTAGAGGGCAATATGCACAAGTTCATTTGCTATACATGGCCCTTGAACTGTATGTGTACAAGTATAAATGAGGCAACGTGGAGAATGATGAAATGGCATGTAACTGTCAGGATGAAACAAACATGCTCGTGTTGCTGTTGTGTGCAGGGAATCAGGCGCGTTCTCCTGATACGCCAAGCTAAAAAAAAAAAAAAATAAATGCAAATGTCCTCCCATCTGACTGACAGCTCATTGTTGAATACACAGCAAGAGCTTTTCACCAAACCTGTTTTTTTCTTCTTCTTTTTTTTTTTACCCTGTTTTGTTCTGTCAGTCAGTCTGTCTTTCCCAAATCCTACGCTGGCAAACTATTTCTGGGGGAGCAACGCAGCATGTGTTGGCCAAGTGCTGCGAGAGTGAAAATAGAAGCAATCATTTATTCATCGATTGAAACATCAGAGGACTAAGAGCCTGTGAGCTGGTGGGAGCAACAAAGAGCGGGAAAAGATAGACCACTGTAAGATGGGGATGAATAGAAAGTGGGGACATTCGTGGAGTCGTAGATCAGAAAAAAATGGACAAACACTGTAGGTCACCCCCTTAAAAAATCACACATCAAAAAGAAATTTAAATCACTCCAGGGTTTACTTGCCTCTTTTTACATATTAAATTAATTCCCAACGAATGTGAGCCAGAAGTATTTGCCAACCCCTGTGAAATGTAGATATGGCAAAACATACTTTCTTGTTAAATTGAAAATACTGTGCAATATTAAATGAACTAATGACCCCATGCATGTATCACTGGTCCATGCTGAAGCCAGTGATACTGACCAAAGGAGCTGTCCACAAAATAAATGCTTCTTTCTTTTAGTCCCGTCTTCATCAGCGCTGGCTAGAATCTGGATTTTGAAAAACAGTATTTCAAAGAAACAGTGTATTGAAGCAATTGCAAGCTAATAATAATGTTCCCACTAGTTACACACTTCCTTACAGAGTTTTGCTGGTGAAGTATATTATGGTGTGAGGTTAGCGTGCACAATCTACAATTGCCTGGAGAAGAGTGAAAGCGGAGTCACTGGCCAGAGCAAAAAAGGAAACTCCTATAAATATCATTGCGAGATAGGGCCTATCCTTCAGGCCATCTGCTCTGTCCAAGTTCACACAATCATCCCATTTTCTTTTCTGAGCACTTCTTAAAATCTTCAATAAATCCTCTGCCTAATTTTTAGAAAGGCAGAAAATAGTTAGTATTAAGTGTTCACAGAACGACTGATATGTTCTATCTTTGTGCAAGGCACCACTTCCAGAACTATGTTTGTTTGGTTTTTATTGACACAAATCATTAACTATCTCATCTCAGATACAACACATGTCCAGCAAAGCGCAAAAAGAGTGAAAAGCATTTGTTCTCTGCAAGGGTATACATTTAACAGCATCCTTCACTAGCAACGAGTGGAGACATGATGGGGCAATCAAATCAAATAAAAAACTTGAACCCCTTCTAAATGTGCTCAAGGTGAAAGGAATGTAGAACAATTCGATTTTGGAGGGCAGAATTCTTTGTACATTCTGTGGCGTTATTTTGAAAATTTCAAGCCGCAATTGTGTCTAGATTCCTCCCACTCAGTACAGACAAACAAATACAGAGGCCAAACTGGTGCTAACATGTTACAGTGATGCACAAACAATAAAAAAGACAAAACAAATTTAAATATAAAAACATTTTTTCCCATCCTATGTCTTGAATAAATCTGAGCATGTCAGTTCATTAAAATGCCTGTCAGTTTATATGGTTATGTAATTGAATTTGAAACACATATTATATAGATACCTCTGTGTTTGTAAACAGAGTGGCTGCATTAAAATTCTGCGGTGAGCTGGGGATATTGTTGGTCACCAGATGTCACAAAGTAATGCTAGGCCAACTTTTAATGTATAATTATCAGGATGGAAGAGTATCGTCAGTGTTACCCAGGGGAATTGCAGTAGAAAATAAAGTTAAAAAACACACACACAAGCGCAATATTGTAATTTACTGACATGCTCCTGTGTTTTCTCTAAAACTCAATTTAGTCCCGCTTTCTGTTGTTCTAATATTGTACATCAAAAGACATTCAAGAGCAGACCAGAGTGATAGAAAACACTCATGCAAAGAAAGCCTTGTTCACACATATGTCACTAACACAGGAAATTCTTGGGAAACAACAGCGCAACAGTCAGTGCCTTCAGGTCTTTAACGTTATTGTTGCTGTGTTCTCTACAGACTTTAGTATTTGCTACGTTTTTTGATAAAAAAAAGATATGACAGACTTATTCCATTTGGCCATGTCAGTCTTCGGACCAGACTAACCTCCCATTTGTCTATATGTCCATAAGTCAGAGGGAACCAAACAGTTCATAACAACAGTTCTTGTATACTAGATTCCCGCTGATCAAACGTCCAACTGGGAGGTCATCTGCTAAGACTGCAGCTGCATGGAGGTTGATATTCCAGTGTATAAAAAAGGCATGATTTTTTAATATATATATATACGTTTGATTGATCTTTTTGGCATGAATGTTTAAACCTTTATACATATATTTTCTACTTTTACAATCATATTCTATGTGGCAAACAGTAAAAAAGAGTTTCATTCCAAAATCAAAAACCTTCACGAAAAGATGGCAGCTATTAGAAAATGTAAATTATGAATTACAGTAAACTTTATAATAGAGTTTTATATACAAAGGTGTCTGACAATCATGAGTGTTTTCCTAGTTCATACATTTCTTATAATAAATATACAACTCATCATGTTTTGGAATGAAACCCTTTGGCTCTTTTGTATAAGCACATTCAACCTACTTTGCATTCAAGTTGCAATCTCTGTAGTGTTTTGTTTTTGTTTTTTGTTTTTCAAATCTGCCGTTTGTGTTTTTGTTTTGATATACTTTTGGATATATTAGATCTCCATAGACAACATGTACTTCTTGTTTGTAGGCAGTTTGTTTGTCTGAGGTTACAGTTCTTCTGAGCGGATCACGTGGAACAGTGTGACATTATAGAGCACCTGGTGGCCATTGTTCCAGGCGTAGAGAGCACGATCCCGCGGGTTGTAGTCCAGCATGGATATATGTGAGTACTTATTCTGGAGAGCAATGTCAATATATTCATAAGTGGAGGAGTTGGTGGAGTAGGCGTAGTACACCTTTGTTCCTCCTGAGTAGCCATTAGTGACGTAAAGTGTTCCACAGATCATAAACGACTCTCCAGCGCTCCGTTTGGGGTGGTTCGTGGTCCACGTTTTGATGATCTGCAACGTATTGGGATTCAGCTTACTTATCACAATGTTTCCTGCGTTCTGATTGGTGGCATAGACAGCCCAGAGACCGCCCTCGTCCACCATGAGGTCTATGTCTGAGTGGCCCCCCCAGGCGTAGTGATATGCGTTGTTGAATCCTGCCTGATCCAGCTGGCGGGACTTGCTGATGGAGGAGGTGCGCAGGTCGAACTTGATGATGAAGTGGCTCTGGAACTTGTTGAAGTAGATGGAGCCATTGTAGACCACTTGACCCGTTCCAGACCAGGGGTGAGGCAGACGGTGGGACGTGAAGTTGTCCGATGTCATGAAGTCATGCATCGATTTGTACTCTCTAACGAAGCGGTTGTTATGGTAACCGTCCATGTACCACACCTAAACAACAGAAAGTATTTATGAAATGCATTGAATGTTGCAGTGATGAATTATGCTTTGTTCTAATGTAGTTCAAAAATGTAAAAAAAAAAAAGGATTCTTTCGACAGTTACACTACATCTGCAGAAGAAAACTGTTGCATTGAATGTTGCTTGAATCCAAGCTTCTGCTTTTATGGGTGAATGTACTGTTTCTCTGGTATTGAGCTGAAAAAGAATTGCAATTGTCATTCCAATGTAGGCCTTTGAAGATCTGTGCATCTTGCATGCAGATCGCAAACAGAATAAATCAAATCATTCTCTCAGCAAGCATTCCAATTAGGGTTGAGCCAAGACTTGATCTAGGAAGCTGAGGTCCTGCAGCCTCTGAATACAAACAGTCAGCATGACAGCCGCGGGATGGGGCGAGTTCTGTCCCGCAGGGATAATGCCCATCATTCCACATAAAAGCCTGTCTCAGCTGCCTAGACCCGGTTTCCTCTAGCCCCGTGGTGGTGGGCACACAACCCCTATTCCCTAGCCTCCGAAGGCTCAAACACTCCTATACTGTGGTGAGACTCTGACACCTGAAGGCCTCTACCTGCCTTTGTGTGGAATCATTCACATCAACATGAAGTCTCTGTGGACTCTGCAAAGAACTGAGCAGAGGAAGCCCGGAGATGAAAAGGAGTAGAGCAGGCCTTCTGCCCCTGTCAGTTACATTCACTGGGCCTCTTTGATAATTCAGCAATTCTTTTATCCACAGTTTTAAAATAGGTTGCTTTTTACAAAGAAAGTTGCCCTTACAATATGCTAAATCTATTCTTAGTCAGCATTTCACCTTCACTGTCTTGAATATTTCAAAGGTTCACAGCCTGCACTTGTCATGACAGTTAGCTGCATTAAAGCTATGACATGCATTTAATTACCTTGCTGTTTTTACATTGTACTTTTTATGTTCGTTAATGCTTTGCATTCAACTATTTCTATTGCAGCATACATTTCCACCTCTTCCCTCTAAATGAGATGTACTGTTACTGTATTTTGAGTCTCATTTGACTGACGGAAGCAGAGCCCATTACTGAGACTCCGTTCTGCTTAGGAAAATCAGATGATGAGGATAAAAGGCCAGAGACTATTACATTTCACAGTCAGAACTGACCTTAACCTATGATCAAGGTTGTCTCCAGCTGTTAACTCGAAGGGTACTTGTAATAGTGTTAAGTAGATCGTCAGATAGAATAAAATAGTAGTCGGAAAAGGGAACATTGGCAGAAGGGCTGGAGGTACCGTATATTTTTGTGCCTCAAATGTTTATGAATTTTTTTCTTGTGGTAGAAGTTGCTTTGGTTCCTGTATATTCCTCGAGTCTTGCATTCAGTCGCTGTCCATGGTGCTGATTTGAACTTGAACAACATGTCTTACAGAAAGCAAAGCTTATGTACCAATTCTCAATTTTACGTTACGTTTTAATATTATAATAGTTATACACATTTAAGTTTTGTTTTTGCAATGATTAAAACCTCTTATTTTGGCATTTAGATGCAGTATAAACAAATTAAATGAGCGTTTCAAACATTTGTCAAAATAAAACTTAAATATTGATGTGCTTTGCAGTGCACACTAAAATGTGTATGTGTATGTCACTGATGTACTGTATCATTACAGACTTTGGATTTAATACATTGTACGTTTATGCATTACTTTAGTGCACATTGTAGTTCACTGTGTTCATGAAGTAAAAGAAGGTATTTACATACCCGTGTGTCTCCTTCAGGGGCCAGAGGATCTGTCATCCAGGAGCCAAACCTAGATCCAGATGTCTTGATAGTGATGGGTTCACTGATGCCTGTCAGTTTGCCACATGCTGCAAAAGAAGTATTGACAAGGAAGCATCCAGTACAACGCTCATTATGTCCTCATATACACTGGGTCTAAACCAGGGCTAAGCAAGATCTTTGAAGCTCAGCTAAATCAGTGTAAATGTTTGGTAACACTTCAGCTTGGAGACCACATATTGATCAATAACTTCGTGGTAACCGGTATGCCAATTTGTACTTTGTACTTACTTTTTTAGTTAGTAATGATAAAGGATTATTAATGTCTGATAATACTTTTTGTACTATTGTATCCATTGCTAATAATGCTAAAGAACAGTAATGAAGAATATTATTAGGGAGGGAAAATGTAAAAATACTTAATGGCTGTACAGAAAACCTATTAATAAGTACGTTATAAATACCAACAGATAAGGATGGGCGAAATGGCCTATAAGCCATCTGCTTCACACATTATTTTGATTGGTTGAATCAACCTGTCACTCAGAGAGAATAACAGAGGCTGACTAATAAGAAACGTGTGAGCGGAAAAACTAAATGCATTTGAACATTTGTATTTTCTGTATTTGTTAAATACAGAAAGGCTGAATTGCAATATAATTATATCGGCAAAAATGGTGGATGAGATCACAGTTCCATTTTATCACCATATCCTCCAGCCCTATTAACAGACATCTAATTAAATTAAATAAAAAAAAAAAAAAAAAAAAAAAGAGAAAATCCTTCCCTGAACAGGAATGGGGGCTTAAGATTTAATTTAGCCAAAATTTATGACAGCATCCTGACACCTTGGTCCAGATCAATAGACCAGTCAAATGCTAATGAGGCAATCAGTAGTGAGGAGGGAGCAACAGCCAGCTATCAAGATAACAATAGACCTTTAGACACAGGTGAAACTAGGTGAGGCCAACCATTAATCAACAAGATAGACCAATTAATTAAATCCCAGGTGACAAACAAACAATCTTATAACAAAGACAGGAGTGCAGTGACTCCTCCCTGGGGGCTGGACTCCCACTACTTAGAGTAGCATATAAGGCCCAGGTTCCCATACCAGCTCTCTGATTGACAATGACTTTTGGATAAAAGTCGAAACGTCTCGATCTTTAAACGGCGTCCGGATGACAACCTCTGAACCCCTTTCTACGATGGACCACACCTGGACGAATGAGGGTTTACATCGACGACATCTAATTAAGCACTTAATTAGTATGCCCTTTACTACTAGTTAGCAGTAATATGTGGTCCCTAAACTTAAGTGTTACCAAAGGTTTAATTTAGCCACCTGTGTAACTGTTAATATTTTCAAAAATGTAATCAAACCAGAATACCACAGAAAATATGTACTTTAACCCCATTTGAAAACCATAGCTTTAGACCAATGCGGAGAATGATTCAGTTGTTGACAGAGAATAAATAGGCATGAAGGACGTGGCAATGTAAATGTCCGTCTCGCTTGCATCCATCTACATGAGGTGCTTATTATTCAGTTCACACATGCTAATGACTGTTTTACTCCTCAGTGTGACAAGGTGGGAGCGTGAAGGAGCAGAGAAGGGACCGCCTCTGTGCGTTCTGCTGCTGCTGCTGCTGCTGCAGTGTTAATGAGTGTTGATTGAGGTGTTAATAAGAATTTGACAAAACTAGTTCTTCGTTGCTGCTCCCTTGTGGTGCGGATCTGGACGTTTCGTGCTAATAAACACGGACAAGAATTAAATCATAAGTTTTAAATGCAGATTTGTTAGCGACACATGGCCTACACTGTTCAGTCACATTTTTGTCAGAGACCGGGAGCAGCACCATAAAGGTCAATTAGAGTGTCTTGATGAGTTAATTTTGCACTGTGAATCTAATGAGTCGTTCTGATATGCTAATCTCACAAGTGGGACTGGCTATGGCTCATTTTGCGTTTTCATTAGCAATCCTTTTTTGTCAAGCTTCTTCAACATTATTACAGTTATCAGGATGATGTTGACAAAAATGAATATCTCAATCTTTTTTTGGAGTATCCTGATAACAATAGTCAGACGATATTATGTCAATCCAAGAGAAATGTGTTAAAACATGTCTTTAAACTTATTCGTTTATTAGGTCTAAGTATCAGACAAATGTGAAATGTCTGTAAAGTAAATGACAAAAGTGCGAAAATATTACCTTCCCCTTATTTGATTTTTTAAATCTGGTCTTTTTGTAGAACTTTTTTACTATAAACTATAAAATCGATATTCAAATTTTGCATATTTTCAAGGAAACATTCATAATATTATCTACATTTTTATATATATCAACCACCTCTAGTATACACGCAATATGTATTGATCCCCAAAAGAATATTGTTCCATCTATCATTTATTGGACAATAAACTGGCAAGTAACTGTCCATGGTGCTGAAATAGGCTCGACTAGTGTTTCATTTTACTTCAATTTCCATGTCATAATTATGGTGTTGTATGTTGTGTGGCCCCTGCATCTCACGGAAACACATGATCCCAGTCTATTCCTACCAGGACCTGGTCTATGTAAGCGCTCTGTGGGATTAGCCATGGCACTTATACAATGGCCATTGATTTATTTATTTATTTTCCCTAATCATGCATGTGCCTTTAGAGGGCAGCGGCTGTTTGCAGGGCAACCTCTGATGGATCGGCCGTCTGGAGATACACACATGATCTAATCCCCTTTTGGCCTGCTTTTTCAGTGGATACACAGTGAACAGGAGACTGAAAGGGAAATGCTAATGGGAGCTGAGCTGACGAGAGCAAATAGCATTAGTCTGGAGTTTAAACTCTAATGCTTTTTCAATAATTGTTTGACTTGTATGATAAAGATAAATGTAAGGCCATAAAAATTAAGTAAGCACGGTGAAAAAAGTTCTGTTCCGGTCGTTCCAAGTTTAGCCAGTTTAGACTGGCTGCTTCTGCACATATGCTACTGTGTTGTTGTAAATTGATGACAAA
This sequence comes from Rhinogobius similis, assembly GCA_019453435.1. Lineage (NCBI taxonomy): Eukaryota > Metazoa > Chordata > Actinopteri > Gobiiformes > Gobiidae > Rhinogobius > Rhinogobius similis. Next base: position 29,769,860 of record CM033619.1, on the reverse strand, counting down.
AAAAGATCACCAACCAATTTGGATTGGTTTTGTCATGCATTTTTCTTATTTTAAGAAAATATATGCTATTTTCAATCTCTGCATCGGTTGATATTGGGTATCAGCAGATACTTAAACTCATGTATCAAAATCGGTATTGGATCTGTAAAAAACGGATTGGTGCATCACTAATTGCTTTATACTATGACATGTTCCTCTGATAGCTACTGTGCCCTTTCTGTCTGCTGCCTGTTAGTCTCCACAGCCTGAAGGGTCTTGTAGGGCCCTTGATACTTGTGCTCCCTAGTATCGTCCACTCCATCACACTCTTGTTTCCCCCATCACCCTCCTCAATCAATTTCAGCACAGCCCCTCTGTCTGACTCACTTTCTCATTTTTCTTTCTGTTGCCTTGACTGAGCAGATTTGGTCAGTGACCTTCACCTGTTTAATCTTACTAGTGGAAGTATAGCATGGCATGTAGGAGCTGTGAGATGAAAGGAGCCACCTTGTGTTGTGTCTCTGAGGCAGTCTCTCGCTGCGTGACCTCGCCTTCATTTTGTTTCTCTCACTTTCTCAAATATGCACACTGAGATGAGGGAGGCCAGGAGATCTTGTCACTTGTGATCTTGTGGGTTTTGACACATCCACAAGCTTTAGCCTGACTGTACTGAAAAAGATTACTCGTGCAACCTATCAAAAGGAAGTAACTGTAACATGTATTAGCTTTAGTTCAATATAGAATGTTCTAAATGTGTCTACATTAGTTTAACTCTGGTGGAGAAGTGAGCAGTCACAGCAATAAACATGTTACTGTAGTAGTTGTGGTAAAGCACTAAATTTAATAGCAGAAAGAGACACAACTGCATTACCTGTCCTGGATGTGATATTAGTAAGCTTCTTTACTTTTTGCATAGTACATACATAATATAAAAGTATTCAAAATAATACAGATCTAGAAAGATCTAAGTTACTAAATTCAGAAGGTTTTACTGTTAAGAAAGGTTTATCGTTCTCTGCAGCAGGAGTTTGACACTCCTTGCTGAAGGCTACACAAAAGAATAGTGTTCAGGATTGGTAGTGGCCTAAGAGACCCTTTAAAATGTGATGTCATCGAAATTCTGGAATGGAGGCGACTGGAGGCAAAATTAGCTTGACTGTAAATTTTTAATTGATTCGCTCACATTAGATCTAAATTCTACTGATTTTAAGAGTTTGTGTTGGAAAAAAAGCAACACATTTGAATTTCCAGGGTAGAAAGGTCAGTTCAAACGACAGACAAAATACAATTTTGTATTTTATCTTAAAAATAATCTAATTTATGGTATAGTATCTTATATATCTCTAGATAAAATGAAAGATTATTGTGGGCTCAACGTTTATGTGAGTATTTTTCCAGTAAAATCATCATCAAAAATGCAAAGAGTTTATCATCATTTCCTAAAATATAATGTAAAATACAATAATAAATGTGTTTTAAAGCAGCGCTGATGTCACATGTGTCTAAGTGGTTTTCATATTCCAAAATCATCTAAGGTTAACCTCACTTTTGACTCCATTCCAAATTTAGAATGTTTTTGTTTACAAACTTTTAAAGGGTCTATAGCTTACTGTATTGCAGTAAACCCATGTCATTTGAAATTGAAATGCTTTCACTGAATCACACAACTGTGATATTTCTCCGCATTGACATTGTGCTGAACACCCAATGTTTGAAGAAACTGCGAAATCATTTTTCATAATTTGATTCTTTTTGTGTGTTCCACAAAGAATTTGAAACTGGGACACAATATACCCGTGATATGCAAGTACAAAGTGTAAGTGTGTTTCTGTGGGTGTGCATCTATTAGCACTGTGGGCTGTGACAGAGGTGTGAAGACAGAACACAGGGGCTAAAAGCAAAAGAGTTGAGCACGATAGGAACCTGCAGCAAGAGGACACCAGACCAATCTCATGTGTTCTTATTTCTTGTGAGATTATTCCCCCTATATGTTGGTTTGTGTGATTTGACATTTGACTCTATCAAGACTTGGGACTGATGCAAACCGTAAAGTAAACCCTCCACCAGATTATGAAAATTATGATGTATCATATAATTCAATAATCAGTCATGGCTATGATAGTATTTTATACCTACAGAAATAAAAATATGTTTTTTCCTAAAAGGTTTGCAAATAAGGTTAAAAAAATTAATCCTCCAATTACTGTTAATCCATTTAAACAAGACCATATATAAACAAGGGTTCGTCAAGATAAATATTCTACACCATGGTGTAAAAGTGTAAATAACACATGTAAAAGTGTATGTGTCCTTGTGATGTCCTGCCCCAAGTACAGACAGTATGCCTGATATTTTTCTCTCTCACAACATATTGGATGTCGGTAGCGTGTTGAGAAAAGTGTGTAGACTTTCTTGCGCCTACCTAATTTTTCCATGCATGCACGGAGTCTCCCCTCAAGATTTGACACTCTGTTGTGCAGCTCCTCGTAGTCATAGGCCCCCATCTCATGCTGAAGTTCACTTAGCACTGACGTCAAGTTCTGGACCTCCTCCTTAAATTGCAATACCAATTTGGCATCGGCTTTGTACTCCTCCAACACTGGTATCAACGGTCTAAGCTCCTCCATTTTCGTTTTTATGGCCTGAAAGGATTAGAATAAGCCCGGTTGAGTGTCATGTGCAAAAGAAAAAGGAAAGAAAAATAAATCACCTGTCTTAGCCTGGCTACTCTAACTCTTCCCTAGCAATGCACCTGTGAGCCCATATAAGTAATGTATGTTGTTGTCTCTTGTGCTATGTACTGTGCAGGTGTATGAGCATAAAAACAAACCACACCGGCTGGACAAGCAGAGGTTGGCTCCATCCTGGCAAGTGACCAGTCGTTTTTAAGAAGCAAGCACCTCGATACAGCAACAACAATTGGGAAAGCTCTTTATTGGTCATCATTGTTTAAAATGCAACATTGTAGTAAGGGATACATGCTTTTACATGTCACAGACAACAAAGTGTTCTCGAATTGTACGTCTAAAGAGTTTTATATTGAGGAGGAACCAAATATGCATAGACAAAAGCGAAACAAAAATAAAATGGATAACATCAATTGTAGTAATAATAATAATAATAATAATAATAATAATAATGATAATAATAATAAGACTATTTTGTTACGTTTGAAAAATAGCTTGTGGAAAACTTTTATTAGCAGTATCATGCAGGAAAAGATCAGTGGTAGGTGGGTTTAGGACAAAGGGTAAGGGTTTTTCCTGGTTTTGAATGGTGCTTAAGGTAAAAGTAATCTGTTTGTCGAAATGCTCTCAGTACTGTGGCCCAGTTCAGGGAATCTGGAATAGACCTGCCTCTTCTTTCCTGTGGCTCTCTCTCTTTACATTTCTTAAAGTTAGCCCTGCAAGCAAGAAAACGACAGACTGTTGACAGGGGCTAGAGCTTACTATCCTATCTAAAAGACAAACGCACACACACACACACATATTGCATAATCTGACAGAAAGGTGTTCACATTGTGTTGCATGCTGAGAAGATGAAGGTTGGAAGACGGTGGTTTGGATGCATGCAATATGTCACATAAATGATCAAAGATAAACAAGTTTGTTAAGACTACTTTCTTATCAAAGAGACATGTTGGCTAAAATTAAATGACACAGACACAAGACAAGAATATTTCTTAATAGCATCTGTTTTTTACAGCGTCAATATTCAAAATGTGTTAAATAATACATTTGGTTACCCTATATAGTTAATATAATTGAGCCAATTTAAGATATGTAGAATTATGGATACAGTGACATTTGTTTAAAATAAGGATTCTTGTCTTGTGCTATGGGTGTTTTACAGACAAAGACACAGAATGGTGAGGCTGTGACACTCTTACCTTGTATTGCTTGGCAATGTTCTGCTTGTGGTTCTCTTCCACCTGTCTGAACTTTGTCTCCAGCCCCCGCAGCTGCACCTCCATCTTCTCCACGTACTGCAAGTCTCTCTGGGTTCGCTGGTCCAACACTTGGATGGACTGGGTCATGTTCTGCACCTGATGAGTCAAACAGGAAGAATAACTGGTTAAAATGTGTAATAATGTATTTTTTATCAATATTATCATTTCTATTGACATAATATTTGGATTTGAATAGGAAAGAAGTCGCAATGAAAATGCAACAGATTTTCAATATGTTGTTTTGGCGTCTTGCGGTGAGTCACATAAACTGAACTGAGGCCAACTAGTCAGGGGCCTCAGACACATGGTGCAAGTTTAGCACACATACTGTTAAGACATTTGGTTCCTCGTGACTGTTATAAACCAGGCACTAGCCATGATTCTGGCTCATCAATGGCCTTGTTTAATCATTCCTGTATCTAAATATTGTTATGTTCAAATGAGTTTACTTCCCATCAGTGTTTTCTTCTAATCAGGGCTGGACTGTGCTCACGCAGTGGGGATTGAGTGGGGTTACATCATTAGACGGGTGTCTTGGATGTGTACAGTACATGAGCGTTAGTCTGACTCCCATGATGCCTCTTAGGTTTCCAGGGAGCTCATTAGAGCATGATTCCTATTCTTGTCCAGCGGGCAGAGAGGTGATGCTGGGACCACAGAGTGTAAATGTGTGAGCAGACAGACGGAGAGGTGGATACAGTATATGACTTTGATGCTGAGGTTGTGAGCAGCGTGAGTTAAACTGTAATTACCTTCTCTAAAAGCTGCCTCAGTTGTTTGGTGCGGGCATCTCGAGAACACATGGACTGCTGGGGTGCCACCACGGTGCAAACACACCTTCCCTCGCTATCCTGGGCTGAACTGTACACCTGCCATGATTCCTCTGGGTTGGCTGGCAAGACCTAGAACAAAACGGGATGAAAAGAGGATGGATGTTGTATTAAAGGAGAGAAGCAAAAGTGTAGGACAAATGGCTGAGACAAAAAATTCAGTACCAAAAGGTGAAACTTGTATAACAATAACTAACAGGAAAACCAATCCAATAGATGTTTTAGGTCAATGAGACACAGCCAAGGACAAACGCTTGATTTATTTGCACATAAAGTGCACAGTGCCAGCTTAATACCAAAGCTGGTGCTGCATTCATCACCATCTGGACGCCACGAGCTACCAGGCTCCACCCTCCTGCACCATCAGTCTGGGTATTTTACAACCGCCCGAAGCAAAAGCAACCAGTGCAGAGTTATACATATATAATACGTGGCTTTGGGGAGGCTTGGCGGAAAGTGTGGCGGCGTCAAGTAGAGTTTCTCCTGCAGAATACGAGTAAGTCCAGGTCCTAAGTGAGAGGGACTGGAGACAGAATGAACAGAATTGCAAAAAGATAGCATCTGTGCTGATTCTACAGGACGGTTTTGTACTTCAGTCAATAGACTGCTGAATGATTCAATTAGTGACAAGACAAAACGAAGCAATCACGCACAGCTTGACACTCCTGTAAAAGGGTGACAAAATATGTTCTGCCTTTTTTCTTTCTATCTGGTTGAAAAAACAAAATGACCTTGTGTGGCAAATAAAATAATTGTGTCTGCTGACAGAGCGCAGATATGGAAGCATCCCGAACAGCGGCAGTGAAACAAAGGGACGCTTCACACGATCCTCTCAAAAGCAGCGGGGCGTTGAACGCCTCTCATTCACAGAAAGGTAAAGGGGAGGGCGCAGAAACTACACATTTTAGTCTACTTGATAATTCCTTAAATAAACCTTACACTGTACTGTCCCGCAGAATTTGGAAACAACTTGAAAATAGATTTCCCAATTTTTGCAACTGGAGCAACATCATAGATATTTGAGGTCTAGTTTTTGCTATACGATATACTTCTGGAATGCAAAAAAAAAAAAAAAAAATCCTACACAAAGCCTATTCCACCTTTTCCCTCATGTGATACACTTACTCCCGTGCTCCGGTCTGGATATCCCCCCTGCGCCGCCGTCAGCTTGGTGGTGTTGAGCCCCACCAGCGAGGGGAGGGTCTGCGACATCCAGTTGGTGATCATCGCCATGGTGCTGAGCACGACGCCAATTTTTAGCAACGGCACCGTCATGTTGGCACTCTGCTCGGACTTTTACCCAGCTTTGCTTCTTGTTTTAGGCCGTTCTCATTCTGCACACTTCCCCGCGGTAAGAGCCAGTCGGATGCGAGTCAGGTTGCCTGTAGCACCATGATGTTTCACCCGGGGATCCGGGTCGGATGTCTTCTTTTTGGACATTTCCACCACGGAGAGGCACGAGTGCCACCAAAATGAAGCAATGCAATAAGGTGATCCAACTGGATAAGAGATGCACACTTGGCGGTTGAATCTCTTCTCTCTGCCTGCTTGTCCCGCGCACTGTCTCCTCCTCTGTTCTCAGTTACTATTTTGTTCACGCCCGACGCTCGTTGGTCCGCCTCCTGCCTCAGAGCGCGCTCTCATTAAGTGCCACAGACTGAGCGCGCCTCGCACCGGCTGCTCCGAGTGGCGGAGAGCGAGAAGAGGAGGTGCCTGAAAGTCGTTTTCTGCCTCTCTGTCCATCTATCTATTTTTCTACAGGCAGTGATGATGTCAGCTTTGTTGTTACTGGATATGCTCCACTGACCCCTACACCCCATTCCGCTGGTGTCCGAGTCAACGTGCAGCTACTCCTCCTGTAAGGCTTTATGAACCAGTGAGAAACAGGCTCAAAAGTCAAGGATCCCCCAGAGCCCATTTCATTCCTGCTTTAAACCTGCATTTTAACATTATACAATGTTCTAATTGTAGTAGTCGCACCGCTGTCGTTCATGAAGAAATAAGAGACCTAAGCTTTTCTTGCGCTCCAGGTTTTCATTCGTGTGACTCTGGCGCCATCATGTAGCTAAATGTGGCGTTGCTGAAAAGTGGCCTTTTTAAATGGACCTAGTCCACTACGGTGAGAGGCACAAACGAGCTATTGTGTAACGTACTTATAAGATATCTAATTAAATCAATAAAAATCAGTTTCCATTAATGAAGTCTTGTGAAATGACTTGAAACTTAAAGGTTACACTTAAAAAATGATGTGGAAAATGTTTTGTAATGGATTTAATAGGATCTTAATTTGTTCAGAACCACATTCGGTTAGGCCAGTATATTCTTATTTACGTTGACTAAATGGCGCTGCACGAGAGCTTACATAAAGCCCCCACAATAAGAGGAGAGGCTAGAACTATTTTGGTCTGCTCCATAATGCACTTTCGCGGTAAAGTGGAGGTTGTTGAGTAAAACGAACGCCTGCGTGTTGCATCCGCTTTAGATGTGCGCAGCCTCTGTCACTCCCACGGCTCGACCTTCTACTGAGCACTCACGGTGATGCAGGTAATGAGGGAACAAGTGAAGGGGGCAATAGCACTGTGATCTGGATCGGTCTCTAGCTCTAAGTTTTTTCAATCACTGTATAGGATAAAAATTGTTTAATATTAGTCATCTCCAAATTTATATTTATAAGACTTAAAATAATAATTTGTCTCATTGTTCTGGTGAAATTACTTGATTTGACAACAGAAATATAGGCAACGGCGAAATACTAATTGACATTTTTGAAAGGCACAACTCTATGCTCTTTTCTGTATTTATTATGTATTTGTTTATTTGACAGGGACAGTACATTGCCACCAAACAGGTAACCGATGTAATGTACATAAGGCTTTTAGCCACAGTTTTTTTTGCAACCTCCGTCCATGGTTAGGCTTTTAAAGATGTAAAATAAATACAATAGAACGTTAGGAAAAAGGCATATATAAGAATACACACATACAAATAATTAGACACGTCTGTCCACTCTATATCCCAGGGAAGTTTAGTGTTCACACTGTTGATTTTCTTTACGCCAGCTTTTCAATTTTGTGGTGAAGTCTGATGTCAGACTCCGACTGAAGCTCCGGTGGCAAAGAGTTCCATAAAGTGTGAAGCTTTCAACGAGAACGCTGACTGACTCAAAGACCCTGATGACTATTGAACAATGTTTTGAAATCATAATAACAATCAACTATTAACTAATTGTAACACTAATCAAGATTGCTTCTTTAATTGTATTTTTTGTCAAAACCATCACCGGAAACAGCTTTAGAGAAAAAAGCTAATTGTCATCATTATCATGTATGTAAGATAATTCTTTGTTATTGTTAAGAGTATGAATTAATGGAAAGGACCTCTCAAGGGGCTCTCATAAATTAATAAAATAAACAATCAACAGACCAATAATCAGAGGGCATTCTATTTTCATTTCTTTCTTTCTTTTTTTTTTTTGTCTTTGTATTCTAGGATTGCCACAGCACTCTCAACACACATTTGCAAAACAGAATTGTCCAAGCTTGGCACCAACACAAAGCAAGCAATCGCTGACAAGTCCTTGTGGAGAGTTAAAACATAGCATTCCAAGTGCAACAAGTGAAAAGACACACACAATCTAATAACCTCTGCGACAAGCAAGTTTACAACCAAAGGCTTCATGGTGGTGGTAATAAAATCACATTTCCCTCCTGCCAGCGCACAATTGCAGCGTCCCTCTCCACCACCTACTCCTCTTCTGCGCTCTTTCTCGTTGCTCCATTGCTCAACCAGCCCATACTGAATAATAAATAGCTCCAAGCCCGGCTGCCAATCACACCACGCATATTGCAATTCAGCTCTTACTCCGGCTCACATTCTCACATAAAGCCAGATTGATTCTACCCATTTTCATGTTCCTGTATATTCACAAACTCCAAATGTTCCTTTGTTACAACCTTGAGGTTTCAACAGAACCAGGGAAGAGACACACCACAATATAATTATTTGCTTGTTGTCTATGCATCCTGTGTGATTAGTGTAAGGCCCTTAACGCATACACAACCAGGTGCTCCACACTAATTGGTAACTAAGCTATATTATTATGAGGGATGGTATGTAGGTTGTGTTTGTGGTGTCAAAGGGGCTTCTATGGCAGTATACCATCTGTCTGATCAGGTGTTAGTCGGGAGGTGCTGCTCCAAGATGTGGGCCTCTGCCATAGGGGAACCACTCGGAGGGAAACAGATGCCATTCAGGCTACTTACTATTCTTCCCTGTACAAGCACTGAGGTGAATGAATGTGATTAAAGTGGTTATCATGCTACTAATCAGCGGGCAGAAGCCAGATGTTATGGAAACTAAATAAAACATTGTGTCAACCTCATGCTGATAGGAACTACGGGAGTTCTACAGAATTTATGCAGTTTTTATAGTATAGATGTATAGTAAGAAGTGCGAAAATGGTTTATGTATATATTCATTTTTCATCAACGTGTCTTAGATATGAGCAAGGACATTTGGTTCAATACGCAAAGTTAATTAAACATGAAATGATGAAAAGTAAAAACAGGAATAATAAAATCAAAAGCACACTAAAACACACTAGAATGACGGTGTAATACAAAGACGAGAGCCCGTCTTTCATGATTAAGTGCTTCACTACAGACTTATCTCGAGTTATTATTTTTATTACATATCTTTTTTTTATTGTAGTCAACATCTCCAAAAGAATAGCATATCCAAAATGTATATGCTTGAAAAACAAACATTCTTTCTCTGGGCTCGCCTCTCCACAGATCTGACATGGCGGTGTCACCTGCTTGTTTGCGTGGAGATTTGAGTTTAATGCCATACAATGGAACTTTCCATGTAAAGCAATAACATAACGGCCGACCCTCCACCAGAAAAGTTACATAGTGCACCTTCAGTAAATAATTATGAGCCATTTGTTACCACAGTTCCATGATTAATCGATATATGAAGTTGCAAATAAAATCAAAACCAGGTTTAAAACAAGACAAGGCTAAACTGGGAAAACTTTTAGATGTGCACATACATTTAAATGTGCACATACATTTAGACATGCACATACATTCCTTTGACAATAAAATGACATTTGATTTGACAGATCAAGGACCGTGACATACATCTCTTGCATTCAATTTTACAGTAAATCCTTTCAACCTACAGTACTACGCCATGGTATAGGGCCCTCATCTGTATCTTGCCTTCCTGTCTGCTTGTATAGAAGTGAACAGACAAGCTCAGGGTTAATATTGACTTACCTTCAAGTGCATAACACACACTGAGAGACTGTCAGATGTGCGCATCTTCAATGTGTGGAAGGACCCTGACCTACGATGACACCCAAACTGACTGTCATTGGGGCCACAGCTCTCAGACATGTTCCCGGTCCTTCCCCCTGCACTCTGAATGATAGCTCACATCAATCAGTGGCAAATAGCCTCATTGTTCGATTGTGTCAGCATTTCTGTGCACTTGGCTCTGTCCAGTTCATATTATGAGTGCTGCAGCAGTGGGTATAGAGCTGCCCGAGACATACAAGAACTGGAGAGTGTGCCACGTGAATATGTTGCTATTTGAATGAATGCTTTGAGCACATACACAGACATAAATTATTGGAAATCAATGCTGACTGTATTTCTGTCAACGTAATGCTCTAACACACACAAGACGTACAGTGTTTACTTCTATAGTACAATGTGTATGTTGTGTGCTCCGAAACGCAAAGAGAACACACATTAATTGATTGATAGAAACCTTGGTGGCACATTTGATTTTCCCAGTTCTCAATTACCAGCAACTATTGGATTCACAGGACGTGCAACAAGAGAAATATGACTGTTTACTCAAGCAAGGTCAATTAAATCATCAAACTCCTGAAGCCTAAACAGCAGCAGGCCCTACAGCAATAAATACATCTACTCCTCGCTCCCTTGGGCTTGTGGTGGGGGTTCACACAGCCAGCATCTTAATGCAACAGTCTTTACACAGGCTTTTTGTAACAGGAAGTCATTATTGCCCTATTCATTTTTGCATTCGGCATATTGTTTGGACTTCACTACTTATTATGGGCATCGTACATGATAAAAAGTCAATGCTTTTAAGTGTGGCGCTCAGATTTTCAGCAGAGTGTATCAGTAAAGATGTTTAGAAAATGGTACATTATTAAGATATTTGGTGTGACAGCATGTTGTCTTTTACTCGGCGGTAACAGAGCACTGAACGCTGGGGCTGTGCGGGTCTCTCTTCACCCGTTCAGCAATACGTTTCCCCATCATGTAATCCTGCCTCGTAATCTGGTTAAGAGGGCTCTTTAGACGAGGTAACAACATAATCTCACATCGGAAATACAGCCAATTAACCAGTCGTCGGATCTTTTATGACATGGCCTGGGACAAAACGTGAAATAAAAAGAGACCTACTTGGGTGAGTTCTGTGCCCATGAAGATGAGGAGAACGAGAGTGAGGAGCTTGCTGGCTGGTTGCATCTCTTGCCTCCAGTGTGGCTCTCACATGCAGATCGAGTCCCTTCGCGTCCCCCCTCGCAGCAGTCCTCCTTCGCCTCTAGCGCACTTCGCTTTCTGTTATGCTTTTATTACGCGTTGTCCCTCAGTGGCGACGTAGCGGTAAGCGGTGTCCGTCGGAATCGTCTCTGTGCATATTCATTTCATGCAGGCTGCCTCGCTCCGTGCCTCTCCCTTCTCGTCTTCTTTCTTCGCCGCGCGGAGATTTCAGTCGCAACGACGCGCCGTGCTTGGCATTGGGATGGTGAAGCCCAGCGCGCTCTCTGTATATACAAGGCGATAGCGCTTCCGTACAGGGTCTACTGCCAAAAGTTTAGCTCCCCGCCACGAGCTGCCGTGTGCGATCCCAATATGAAACGTGCAGTGACGGCGCTGTCCATGGTCCTGAGGCGGAAGTGACATCGCTGAAGAGGGGCATTCAAATGTACAGAAATCTACAGGGGAAAAGCAGTGATGTTTTTTTTTTTTTCTTACATATTCTCGAGAGCATTTATATAGGCGTATCTACTCTCTTAACCGGTAACTTACTTTGAGCAAGAAACAAACAAAACTTCATAACTCTTTTCAAAGTCTTCTTTATTTGATTATATATTCCTTATTTCAAGCAGACACTGCTTTGATCTGTCTTAATTTGGCTGTCATCCAAAGTCCAATGTGCGGCCCTCGGCCTATATAGAAAATGTTGCGCTTTGCCGTTTTGCCAGTGATCAATATAAAAGATACTGGCACTCCAAAAACAACCAGTTCATTTGTAATGCTCCTCAATGTACAGTACTAGCTCTTACACACAATACACTTGAACGCTGAGTGTTTGAGCTAGCATTTTAATCAGGAAAAAATATGGGAGATGAGAATGAAGATGTGTTATGGTCATGGAAAGTGAGAGGGTTCTGCTACCATAATGGTAAATACAATGAACTGGGATCATTCAGTTGGTGAGGTTGGCTGTAATTTGAGGAGAGTTAGATTGTTTGGTTGACACTGTAACAATGCGTTGAATCAAATTGTCTGGGTACTTGTGAGTGGAGGATTTAGTGCTGTAACTTCTCTGGTTCCTCTGCCAAAAGCTCAAGCTGCCATATACTTGAGCATAGCGCTATCCATGGTGCTGATACAGAATGTCATTCCCAGAATATCTCAAGAATGACAGGGCACATGGACACAGAAACAAAGACTGATGGGTGAGAGAGGCAGTCAGATAGAAAATAGTGGGTCAGAAGACTCCAAGACTTCATGACACAAACACAAAAACATTTGTGTTAATCTACATACATTTTCAGGATTCTTGTTGTTACAGAAGATGGTTCCCATCAACCACCAAGTCAAAAACTTGGCTCTCACTGTAAATTGGCTTTTTAGAGCCTTTATTTTCAGAATATGCTTTTAAACTTGAAAGGCTAATGGACTGGCCTTTACCTTTGGTAAAAAGGTCATTCTGCTTAATATAGATACTGAATTTGTGTACAATCGCTCCACTCTATTTTTTGTCAATGTTTTCTTATTGGGCAGAGTAATCATATTTATAATCTCAAAAATACTAATATCTTGTATTGTTAAATGACACATATTATGCCATAGTGATTTTTTTGAGCTTTTAGCTGTTCTAACAATAACAATCTAACATTCACGCAGTTTTGAGGAATGCTGCTAAGAAAATCCTCTCCCTCTTTTAGACGTCACTCATTTGAGAATCTTTGGCTATTTAAGTCCTTAAATCGTCCCCAGACTCATTCTAAGCATTTCTGCCGTCTAAACACAATCACTGCAACAGCTAAGCTACATGAGAATCCCACACAGTCCCTTAGCTAATAACATAACGAAATAAGCGGTAGCCACCATCTACTGGCTGCATACTTAGTAAATATCAGGGTAAACAGCAGAGAAACAAATTGCTATTTAGTTAATAATAGTTTTTGTTGTTTGTTTCAAAACAAAACTTAAGGTCCTCAAGAGCATTTTTAAAAACAATAGAAAAAAAATGCATAATATTTTTCCTTTAAAGTTGGACTCTATATGTAAATTTTATAGAGGGTCCATTTCTCTACATTAAGTTTATTTACCACCATAAGCTCTGTGGAGAAGCGACCCAATTACAGCAACAAATCATGTTTTCCAAGGTATTTTTTTGTTTAGCAATAAAAACACATGTCACTGAATAAATGTGAGATAAATTTAATCCAATGCATGTCACCTACCTGTCTCCACTGAGAAGTTATTGCTTTGCCGAGAATACTTCATAGTATGGCATTATTCCTATTTATCACCATGGAGGGGTGTAGGCCACAGCCCTAGGCCAGGTCAAATTACACTTCTTTGGAGAAACGGGCTTGCTTGTGATAAGTTTAACAATGTTTTTGAGGTATATTTTGCGATAAAACACCAGTAATTTAATGAATGCCAGATAGATTGTTTAATGCCATACTGTGGAACCTTCCAGGCAAAGCAATACTCCAGTGCCCAGTGAGTCAAGCAGCAGACCCCACACCAGAAAAGTTAAATAGTGCACCTCCTTGGCCCGCACTTGTTGCTGTGTTTGTGGTCCGTCTATTGTTACAGTCAACAAAGGGCTCTTAATTGTGTGGTCGTGTGGCTGTTTCATTCTTTCTTTCTGCCTCATTCCTGTGGATAGGCTGTGGGCTGAAATACATTCTCTTTCCAGAGGCTGGCTAAATCACCTTGGTGATGGTGAGAAAGCGCTGCTTCTCGAGACTGCTTTTTGCCATCAGACTGCAACAGTGCACATAGCAAGGTCAGACAGAGCTGCTCTCCATGCAAGACACAAACAGAATAGAGATTTTCTCATGAGATGTGAGTGTGTGTTACTGTTTTATCATGGATGCAGTCTGAGAATTGGATTGAAAAACTTGACAGGAGGACCATTTGTTTATGAGGAAAAGCTCCTCCCTTGTGTACCAGGGTTCGCCAACTCACAGGACAGCAGGGGACGCCTCTTACTCTGGCACATTCTGTCTGTAAGGGTTTTAAGCCACAAAAGACCGCATCATAAGAGCTGACCGTTCACTTGTAAGATGATGAAATTTTGTGTTATCTGCAGAAATACAGACTTGCTTTCAGTATGCTTGGGATAATAGCTAATGAAGATTTAATGATAAATTCTAGCACATGTGGAGGTGTAACTGCATTTATTCTTTATTACTTTTTTTCTTGTTAGTGTGTTTATACACTTTCTGAAGCTATACTAATGTCCCCCATCGCCATAGTAATTAAGCAATTCAAATAATCTATGTGTATCTATGCCATTTTCTTCAGTATTGATAGTTGATCAGATTATTATTTAGTTTTGTTAGTACAGTCCCAATCAAAAGGCCAGTTGAATAAAAGTTGTATTTTGCATGGTTGGATCTTAAAAAGTTCCAAATAGAGCTTAAATAAGCAACAAGAAATGGGAGTGAGACAAATCATGAACTCAATAATGAGCAGTCCCACCATTATCGTGTATCACTTCAAAAATTTGTTGCAGCATGCTTGATGCAAGTGTTTCCAGGAGGTGAGTGGGAACATTTCTCCAAGTGGTGAAGACGGCCTCATGAAGGGCCTCTACTGTCTGGAACTGTTGTCCATTTTTGTTAATTTCCTTTTTTATCGATCCCCAAAGGTTCTCAGCTGGATTTAAATCAGGGGAACACACAGGATGGTCCAAAAGAGGGATGTTATTCTCCTAGAAGTCCTTTGTCCTGGGGTTTTGTGAACTGTAGCGTTGTCCTGTTGAAAAACCCAGTTGTTCCACAGACGAGAACCTCAGTCATGAGCTTTCTGCAACATCTGCGCAGAGCCAGCGGCCGTTTGACACCCTGCACCACCTAGAGTTGGGCTGACAGTCTTATATACACAAGATAGGCTTGGATTTTATTTTGTGCTTTACATGGTCGTCAAGCTTCTCACTCTCCACAGTCACAGAAGTAATTCATGTGTTTCAGGCAAATGATTCCGTCCTGATTTGCAGAATTTTGTGAGGACCTTTCCCCAGGCCAAATCCTTCAAATCAAGAAGAAAATCCCAGAATCCCATGAATACTTCTGTAGCCACACTGACAGACTGCCTTCCCAAGAAAAGAAGAGTGAGGTGTCTTCCCAACCTGACAATATGAACCAACTAACTCAACAAAGTGCTACTTTTAGACTATAACATAGATGAGCAATTCAGTTATTGCTGAATCATGAGCATTCCTCTCTCTGCTTTAGTCATTTTCTGTTTTTTACCTTTACGAATCATTTCAACTCAATGACAGTGACCATACAAAATAACTCGCAAGCTTGAAATTCACTCATTTCGGCCGCCCTTCTCACCTCTCACATTGAAGAGTTTTACACAGGTCCACTGAGATAATTACTCCAAACTCCCCACATTATTTCAGCAAAAATAAAGCTCCAATTACACTGACAAGTTTGCTTACCGTGGTTGGAGAAATGGTGTGAGGCCAGGACACAGCGTGTATTTTGCCCATTGTCTACTCATTAAAATACATACAGGCTTCCGGGTGCAAGCAGAACTGATGAAAGCAAAGACAATCAAACACTGGTCAAAGTCAATAGAGGAGGTACTGCAGGTGTGCCTGAATCCTCCATGGAGCAGTAGGGCAGAATGAAGCCAGAATTTATGCAGATCAGTTATTGTCCAACGAGATTTATTTTCTACTCATTGAACTTAAAATGCAAATGGTGGGATGTCTTGTTTGTATGCAGATGGGCAAAATGTCTTTATCACAGGTGCAGTGGAGTGGAGGAAAACGTGTTGTCAGAAAAGGCGCATAAAACAGACAGGTTAGTTTGAGTGATTGCATACAAATATGAGTTTATGACTTCTGTTTGTTGATGCAGACAATAAGGTGTGCAGGTCTTTGTCACAATTCTTTTCTTGCTCTGAAATCACGCAATTTCTCATATTCGGAAATAGGACAGTTTATCCATTCTGACTGCAGTGGGAATGGGCGCACTTTGGAGGAAATATCATACATGATTTTTCAAGTGTCATGTGTACCAGTATTAGTATTTTTCATTGGAACAGGCATTTATTTTAGATTTGCACACACTGTTCTGCAATTTATGAAATATTGGACTCAATTTTCAACAGGAGACACTTTTCCTAATTGTATGATTGACTAAATTAATGCTGGGCTACCTGATTTTCAAACTCTGAAAGGAGAAATTAAATCTGTCTAACAACTTCCAAGCTCCCACAGATTATTTGCCACATGTTTTTGGCCTTTAGCACGCTTTAGAGCAGCTTTTTCAGACGGAGAGGTGAAGCAGAATGGACCACCCTTGCGCAGCCAATCAGCTCAAAGAGTCAGAGAGCGACTCACATTACTCTTTCTTACAAGTTTGCGTTGATGTTTTAGAATTTGATATGGACAGAGCACAGTCCAAGTCTGTTTTTGACACACACTGCTGCTATTTCATCACACCTTATGGGCAGAAATAACTAACTAAAATGACATATTTACAAGAAATAAATCACCATGTCTAATGTTGTACAGTATCACCAGGCCAAGCAGCGACCCCTGCCAGAAAAGTTTAAGTTCAGACCAATATAAGCACATAGACATCAGCATCTGTGTTTTGTGGAGAGGGATACACTAGACAAGGCAGAAAGGCAGTAAAATAGCTACACTTTAAATTTAGGCCGTGTAATAGAATTTAGGTCTTCCCTCTAAGGCAAGCTGCCATTTCTCCTCCTTTCATCACTTTACCTCTCTGTGTTCACTGCAGGGCGACTCCACACACAGCCATTAGAGAGACTTCACTCTGTCGTTCCCCTGTTTTAACTAAGTGACAACAGCAAGCCATTCAAGTTCATTCAAGTGGGATTTAACAGTAGGGCAAGGCAGCCTTCAGTGTCCATCCTCTGGTGGTGGTGGAGCTCGAGATATTATACAAAATGACCTGTGAAGAGAGATATTGCAAAGAGGTCAAACATGACATCATTTTAAGTTGTAATATGTCTTACATTTGGTGTTTAAAGTGTATGTGTTATTCCTGTATACAATAAGAAACTTTATAGATTACTACAGCAAATTAGTCAACCTTCTCCTTGATGAAGTATCTATTAAAGAAACTGTTGAATCCGTTTTCACCCCCTCCTATCCCCACTCACAGCTCTGGACTTACATGTGATAATTCAAAAAAGGATTCAGAGAGTCAGTCTGGTCTGATCTGGAGATATCATGAAGTTAGTGAAAATCCAGAAGATTCTCAGTTTTGAAAAGGAACTCAATGGACCTGTTTTTATGTATGAACTGTTTTATATTGATATTACAGTTTACATTGAACAAAGTGTAAATGAATTACCTATGAATGTTATCGTTTAATTCTGAATATCTCCAAAAAACTCAAAGTGTCTTGTTCAAGGATGCTAGTGCTACACACATTTCTCTCATCGCATCTCGAGGGGGAAGTATTGTTTAGTCATTTGTCTTCTCTCTGGCAGTATTATGTTTGGAGCAAACTTTAAAACGACACAAATGTCAGACGCCAGATGTCAGATTTTGTGGTCGGCCCGCAGTGATGCACCCAGGCGTCTGATTATTGCTCTGCATGAGAACAAACCTGTATATATCACCCTTTATAGTTTATAGTGATACAGACAGCCATTCAAGGGCATTTTTACTGATGTCACATTGAGTTCAAACACATTAGAAAGTCATTTCTACTCGGTAGTGCAAAATCATTAAAGCTTTATTGTAATCACTGAATCATACAGTCTCAAATACATTGTTAATGTCCAACCACAATGACCACATTCATCAAAAAATATCTGAAGGCGGTTTCATTGAGGGAACATGAAAAGCAACCACATAATTTGACACAAGCAATAGTAGGTTGTCCGTTGCTGTAGTAGGAATTTATCTTAATACTCTTTAATTGCACTTTAATTTCTATAGTAACATCTTTTATATAAATACACTATAACACTACTAATTCTCATTAAAACAACATGTAGGAGGCATGGGATGATTGTACATGATGCTGCACTAAACGCTGTGAACCTTTGGCAGCCACATCGCAGGCTCAGAGAAGCAACTGTGAACACTGTGACTTCACTAATCCAGACATTTACAGCAACACAACAAGCTGAATCCACAACTACTATGCATCGCATTCTCACACCTCCTGCCTCAAGTGTCTGCTATGAACAATATTACACTCTTGAATCGTGACTGAGTGGATTTTATTTATTTCTAGTTTAGTGGTGTGCTCCAATGCGGAGGCTGTATGTTGAGACAAATTCAGTTATGTTATTTCTTTGCATTTAATAGTTTATAAAAACTAAACTGTGCTTACACTAGAGGAAAAAATATTATAGGGTACACTAAGATTACTTAGTATACCCTACTCTGACAATTTTGGTGATATTAATCATTTTACTTCCTGGTTGGACATGGGCAGCAGATGTGTCACGTGTCACAAAGAAGTAATAAAACTGTCAACACCAAAAAAGTCATTGTACTCAGTAAGGTACACATTTTACACTTTATTTCTAACAGTGGAAATGCATCTGTTTCCTACAGGCTGCAATGCTTTTTGTTACCTCAGTGTTCTTGACTAGTATTAGTTTATGGTCCACTGCCGAGGTCTGATTTAGTTCATGTTTTGTGGCCTCCAGGACTTCTCCTTCATACACATTCATGCATTTTAACAGCAATACTTTTGGCCGAAGGTTACGAAAGACAGAAACAGGATAGCATTTCATACACAAGGCCAATATGTGTGTGAAGGAAAGCTGTTGTCGAAGCTACAGAGCCATTCTTTGACGATTACACAGTTCGTCTATTCATGTCGAGCTAATTATCCAAATACGGCAGCCAGTGTCACATTAGAAGCTGCGAGTGTCTTCAGCTGCATGTTAGCAATGGGCTCTTTATCCATCTGGATTGCGAACATGAGAGAATTATTTGTTAGGTGATCAGATGAAAGATAAGGCAATCTGACTCTCTAAAATCAAATCATGATAAAATTGCAATTAGTGACACAATTTTAATAAAATGCAATTAAGAGGTAAATATTATCCACCATTTTAGGTCATAATGTTTAAAACATGACACATCAAAAAGTATTTATTTTAAATACATTTCTTGAAAGGTACACTTCGGTGGAGTCTAATTATCTGGAGATTTTACTGCTCTGCCTTCTATCTTTCAAAGTGTGGCATTATTCCTATTTATCACCATGGAGACAAGCAGGTGACACCACTAAGTCCGGTCAAAAGATAAATCTGTAGAAAGACAAGCCTGTTTATGATAAGGCATTATGTTTTTCAGGGTGTATATTACAATAAAACATCAGTAATTTAATGAATGCGAGATGTTTTAATCATAAATGCCATACAGTGGAACATTCCAGGTAAAACAATAACAACTCAATGTAGACAAGCAGAAAAGGTTAACGTTTAAAATAAGGCCCTTATTTACAATGTATTAAGCACTAGTTATTTGTTTGTAGGCAATTGTAAGACATGCATTATCATTTATCACTTGGTAATTGAAAGCAAAAAAATAATGTACATGGTTTAGTAACACACACAGGTTTTAAGGTATTTGTAAGGTATTGTAAGCCATCTGCAAATGTTAGAGCCTATAAACAAATAACTAGTGCCTTCGTAAATTATATATATATTTTTTTTTACTAAGGAATTGCCCCAAGCATTGCCCCAGAAAAGTTACCCAGTTGTTTATCCTACAAGTAAGAATGAAGCTGTAGCCATTACTGATTTGTCAAGTTAAGTAAGCCTCACAGGACAAAAAACAATCTTTATCAGCATTCTGAGCGGTATTCTGTGATTTAAATGTATTTCCATCAGATTGTTAGGCAAATGAGGCGCATGCCTAACTGAGACCTGCATCAGTTCTGCAGATTTGGTTGATCTCTTTCAGAAAATTAAAGCTCACTAGTTATTATTCTGTGGAAATTGGATTTGTAAGTCTGACACAGTGTAAGTCACTCATACATAAATTGTTCAATTATACATCACAGGGGGAAATTGCTTGACGAGCGCACACGGCAAGAAAATGAACTTTGAGATGAGTAGACAAGAAAAGTGATTTAGTATTCAAAGTTAGTGCACACCAGCAAACTTCTCCTTGTCGCTGATTTATGAGGGCGAATATTCCTGATTTGTTCTTGAAAGCTGCCTTCTATGTTTAACTGTGATCTGAATGCTGCTCATGCATTTTCACTGTAGCTCGCGGTTTAACACTGTTTCAAAGCCCTTCAAAGGCAGGCTAAGGATTACACTGATGTATTTGCTGCTGAGAACGTCACACTGTGTGAACGGGACGACTTCAAAGTGACCACTGCGAGGGCCATAGAACTCAAACACTAGGACACCACTGAAAGCTGTGCAAAATCCATCTGAGTGTTAATACTTATCCTTCATAAATGTCCTTATTTGTAGTAGTAGGAGAATCCATAGAACAAGTCTGAAACAATAGCAGCAGATTTATTTATTCCGCAGGTTAGATGGTTGAGCCTATGCCCGCTACACTATGGGCTTTAGCTTTACTTTAACTGCACTCATCGCATTCACAATGTTCTAAAGTGGGGACTGTCCCGATTCTCAGGTTTACCTCCTCTGTGCCCTTGAGCACTCACACATTTCAGGCACTTTCAGAAAATGCGAGTATTGGAACAGGATGAATTATTAGTTAATTGCTGCTGTGACACTATGGAGTCAGTTTAGAGGTACCCATTGGATGCTGAAGGGAAGTTCAACTGCTGCTCTCTCTCTCTCTCTCTCTCTCTCTCTCTCTCTCTCTCTCTCTCTCTCTCTCTCTCTCTCTCTCTCTCTCTCTCTCTCTCTCTCTCTCTCTCTCTATATATATATATATATATATATGTGTGTGTGTGTGTGTGTGTGTGTGTGTGTGTGTGTGTGTGTGTGTGTGTGTGTGTGTGTGTATATAATAATCTATATTATATTGTTTTTCAACCTTCTTTCAATTACAGCACACTTTATACCGTATCACAAAGTGGTACAAATGAGGAAGCAAATATTCCGGATCATTAAGGGTGCAAACTGGCACATTTACCTGATTGAGCCAGGACTAAACCCGAAACTAAACCTGGACTACACAAGGACTAGAACAGGACCAACCCAAGTCCCCATCAGGACTACAATTGGGCTCAAATTAGAACCAAATATCGGCAAGTGTGAACATACCAGCACCCTTAATTTGGGAATGGTTTTTATCATCGTTTTCCTTTTTTTTTGGTGGATTAGGACACCCCAAAAAGCAAAATTATTTAATTGAATCCCTGTATGAAACCATTAACTCAATGACGCTACGTCAACTATTGTTTCACAGCACACCAGTTAAAATCAAAGGTCTGTATGTAGCAGGATAACCTTTACAGAATGCAGATTATATTAATGAACTGTTATGAAACCTCACAATATCCACTTTGGGTTTTGGCCTATAGACTTTTTTTTTGCCAGAATCTAATGCCTTAGCTGATGTCTGTGAGTTACAATAGGTTTTATGAGTTAGTGAGTCTAAAATGTGGCATTTCCCTCCATCAGTGCCACTCCTTGATGCTAATGCTATGGAGGTTACCCTGACAGAAGAATTCATCAGCTTAATACAGCGAGAATATGCACTTGTAAAACTCTTGCACTGCATTTTTTTTACTGTTCATTATGCTTGTAATATTTCTGCTTTTTTGGGGCCTAGGGCACATCTAGCACATGGTCAAAGTGCATAGTTAAAAAGCATGAAATCTAGCATGAGAAAGTGGGGCTTAAAGATGTATGAAAGAGGCTATTGAGGAATATCATTTTAGCTTCTGGTCATATCCAATGTCTGCCACATAAATATTACATTTTCCTCAAAGCATTTACAAATCTATATCCATTAGTCCATAGTCTTTTACATAAACACTATGGGCTACAAGGCTTTATACTGTATATGCACAGATGTATTGTAAACAAATTGTGTCCTCGGGGTGTTTGGCTCATATAAATATATTATACATGTATATGAACTAAAATGTCAAAATGTGTGTTTCATCAATACATATAACATAACACTGTAGACATATCCAAATAATCTTCAACTGCTGTACATGTATCAAAATTAAAATGAGTTTGTTTGTTTGAATGATAATGATGCAGCTGAACTATTTGCTCTGGCAATGCCCCAGGCAGCTCAGTCTTCAGGGTTTTCGATGGAGAGGCTTTTAAATTGAGAAAACAACACCCAGAAACTACTGCAATTATGTTTTTCCACTACATTAATATATTAATATACTGTCTAATTAAATACAAATTGTATTTATAGGTATATAGGCATCAGAATAATTAGCAAGGGTTCCATTTATAATTATATAAAGGTAGAGAAATCTGATAAATAAAGGAACCCATATGGCAACTTTATTTAGTTTGTATTTTAGGGGGAAAAAAGTATATAGTTTTCTGTTTTCAAATACTGCTCTGCGAGAGCTCTTGTGTGTAGTTGTATTTGCTGCATTTAGGCTGGATTGTTTGTAAAGTCATGTCGTAAAAGTCCAGATAGATGGATGGCATGTTCTACTTCATTATGACCTTTACATTAGCGCATCATTTTTCAGTGCAAACATGTCAATATTGGTCCTTGACAATTAAACCAAGAATCAATATACAGTCCCCTCAATGGAGAATAGATTTATTGGCAGTCTGTCTGTCTTATTTAGAGATGAAGCACTTCACGATCAGCTTCTGGAGATGAAAGCTTGTGATGCATTCAGGCCGGTCCATCATGTTTCAGGGAAGATTAGTGCTGATTACTTTGAGGGCCAAATCAATAAGAGGGCCCTCTCTTTTAGCTGTCCTCTTCTTAAATATTAGACCACAAGGGAATAGCGATCAATGGGCCACCACCAGCTGGCGAGGGTGCAGGATCCTATTACACCTGTGCAGCATGGAGCATCCATCTTTGCCAGGTTGGTATGCAGACAGGAGTGTATCGACCCTCCCTATGTACGAGCTGATATCTAAACAGTGCGTTAGAGAGGGCGACCGCACAGTGCTCTAGTTACAGTGGAGGCACCATCAACACCCTTCCCCCACTCCCAAGGGCTGCCGCTAACAGACACGCGTCCTCATTGCTCTGGATGCCACGAGCTACAGTCCATATACAGCCCATGCAAGCAGCTTGACCTTGACATTTCAACATCCGTCTTCCTTTATTTACAACATACAATATCAGTGCACGGCCTGTTTGGTTTGTTATGCAGCAAATGCCTTTGACATATTTCCTCAATGTGTCTTTAATAATTTAGTGTCAAGGTATGAATATTTTGAGACAAGTGAACTGTGACATTTTGGGTAAAATTAAGATTTAACTTATAATCAGTACTGAACAGAGACTGATATATCGTTGTCCAATATATGCTCTTTTCCAGAAACACAGGTTATGAATGTCTAAAAATAATTAGTACACAATATAGGCAGTCATTTCAAATATATTTTTTGGGGAAAAAATCATACATAGATTCGGGTCTTCTGGATTCTGAAAATATCAGCACTGGCATTGGCCCCATATATATATACTGAAGACATAATGTTATATTGTCTGTAAATGATAGTGACAAACATATGGGCAAACATGGCCATATGTAAACATGACAAATTCATTGTCAAAGGGATGAGAATGCACAGTAGATACAGTTTCATAATTTCATTAAGCAACAAGAGCCTTATTATCTAAATGATTAAAAAAAAAAAAAAAACTATTAATACTAACACATTTGGACACACTTTGGCTGCTGGTTGCTGGCAACATTGAACCGTCAGCAGGTGGTGCCATGATGAAAACCTACTTTGTGGCATTTACCTCAGCAAGGAATAATGTAATTCCACATTGCTAAATTTCTCCTGTTCACTCGTTGGTATGTTTCAGAAGTCATTTTAGTCGTCCTATGGCATTTTCATCTGAAGTCTTGCTGACGAGCTAAATCAGCTGATTGCACAGTGCCTCTCGCTCTGCAATGCACAGCCCAGCGGGGAACTGTAAAGCTGTGTAAAAGTTAATTCAGCATTAATAGCGCATGCCAGAAGATATACTCCGGCTCTGCTCTGGCTGGAGGCAGCTCATGGTTACAACTGCTCCATAAAGCCACTGCCTCGCTATAATACCAGCAGGCAGAGCAGTGAGCACTGTAAATCAGCATAACCCTGCAGAACTGCCCTATGACAAGATGTATATTTTTCATTATACAGGAGGAAGTGCTAGACCTTCACTGCATCTCCGTATATCAGGACTGTCCATGTACCCCGTTCTTCCCTGAGTCAGATTTGTGTGGACATGTTCACTGCATGTGCTGCACAAAGGTCTCACCAAGTTGAACCCTTGTGCTCGCTTCGAGTTATACTTTTTCATATCATGAAAAAAAAACGTATTTCATTATTTATATTAATATTTTGAGTGATGTTTGGGACGCCCCATGAAACTTTCATTGTGTTAAAATAAAAACTGAAATCTAGACAGGGACAAAATGATCTGAAGATAGTGCGAGGGTTAATCCTTGAGTTTGAGAAGAGAAGGCTGCTAATATCTTCTATCAGCTTAAATTTGAATATATATAATTATTATATATTATATTATAATTATATTAAATCAAGTGTGTTTTTGATAATTTGCGGATCAATATGCTACATATACATTACACAATGACTTTTACTGTATAACACCCAGTTTTTATACATCAGACATAGCAAATGGGCATGTATAGTTACCAAGTATACCAAAAAACAAGATAAACATGACAGACTATCTTTTATCAAAAATATTCTTGGTGAGCCTTATTTATACCTGACAGTTTAGAACATTACACTGTGTGTTACAAGAGAAGCCATTCACTTTTGAAGTCCTTTTCAGATAAAACATATTTTGGACATACAGGACATCACAAGACCAGCAGGATCAAAGATGGCATCAGCCTTATCAAGAATTCACAATGTAATGACTAAATTATAATCTGTGAAGACATGATGATGTTTGATGTAAGTGCAAACAGATTCTGATGATGCAGTCCTGACGTCTGCTTCCTGTTCTCACTCCATGCCCCGTGCATAAGATAATAACCATCAGCATTATAAAAAAAGATGTATTTGAACATGCTTACAGGCTTCAGTGAGATCTGTTTCTGTGTTTGAAGAAGAATAGACATTGTTTGTGAATGTGCAAATGAATATGAGCACTAAAGTAGAGCAGAGACTCTTTCCAAACCTCGTTAGGTTGTAACTCTCCCTCACAGTCTATTCCTGGAGAAGGGGAGCAGATATGAATGAGTCATTTGCATCACACTGGGGATCATTAGCGGCCTTTAGACAAAGCACAAGAGTCAGTTCTCTTTTTAATAAAACAAATCAACCATTTCCTCTACAAGCAAAAATTAAGTTCACAAATAGTTTTTGTGGAGTCTGTGTTTTGTGCATGAAGTGAATTCATCCTTACAAATAGTTTGAATAGATTCTGTCATGCACTGGAATATTTTACCTGGTGAGTCTATCTCTGCTTCTTTTTGTTCGATTACAGGAGAGTCTGGAACAACACTTGAGCGCATCAGACATGCAGTTACATTTTGGCATGGTCTAATCACAACTGCTAATTTGTAGCACGCGTCTCCTCTCGAAGCAGTTTATGCCAATGTAAGCCACACATAATTTGATAAGAATTACATTGCGATTTCAAGGAAGCGTACTTTGCCTTTTTATATATGCAAAAATGGTTCAGATAGGTTGCGTGAAAGTTGTAATTTTTTGCAAACTAACATCCCTCAAGGCAGTCCGCAGAGATATCAGGGCTTTACACAGACTTACAGGCAGAGATGTTAATCAGTGTAAGTACTAAAAGCTTAAAATCCCCTTAACCTGAATTAATATTTAGTGCAGAACTACCACACACACTTACAAGCCATGCTTCAGTTGTAAAAAGATTTCTTAGAATCTGTTAGATTCGATTTGTTTTCTAATCACAAATGCTATTCATTGAGTAGAATTTCATGCAAAACTCATTAAAGCCAAATTTGCATTTTAAAATGCAGTTGTACTTTTGCACAATGTAATTTGAGGTTGTATAAATGAGTGCCGCAGCTGACAGTAAAGAGTAGGACTGTTCTGATAAAAGAGTAGTTTATGCAGATTTCCATTGGAGTTTAGGACAAGAACCAATATATCCATGTGGCACGTGTCTGGCATAAACTAATGATCTGATTGGTTAATCCACCTGTCAGTCATGACCATTTGAAATTGGGGAGACAGGTTACACTAAAGTAGAAGTAAACGTATGGTGTTATAAAACTATTTTGAAAAGCACAATTTCTTCAAAACATTATTCCGGTAAATGTAGCTGCCTGCGTCTGTTTCTCATGTCCTCTTATTTCTGGTTTGGGACTTAAACCACACCTCTTTGTATTAACAAGTGTACTGTGCATATATCTTGCTGCAGATTTCATTATACCTCAGGAGTTGTCTCGCAGATTTACTCCATATCACAAACTTCCTTTCTGAGTGAAGGTTGAGGCTGCAGTGGAGTGATCTAGGACTGTCGGGCATAGGCCTGACATCAGCACCCCCTGGGCCTCTGGTTGTCTCTACATTTATATCCATCTGTCATAAGCAACACACAGATGGAGTTTGGGGAAAGCAGAGGAAGGAGACAATGATGAGATAAACAAACTCGGGGAACTCTGGGGTCTATACTGGATTTCCTGGGGTCATAAAAGCAGCTTATATGTTTATACTACTCCTTGTTTGAGGCTGACTATTTTCTGGAAGTTTTCCCTGATTTAAAAATAAATAAAATTGTAATTTGGCATATGAAGACCAAATGTGAAGAGCAAATAATTTTGTTGTAATGTCTAAAACTAGAACATTTGTGCCAGAAACATATACAAAGGTATAATGAAATTTCTACACCTAAATCTCTCCAAATTGTGTAATAGCTGTTGTTAATTCAAACATCATTGATGTTTTGAGGCACGGATGTTAAGATGAATGGAGAGAGGCCATATTCAGATGGTTTTGAAAATACAGAGGACGAGGATGAATACATATTGGTGAAAGCGAAAAGAAATGTGTTTTCAACTCGATATCAGGAAAAAGACAAAATAGTAGTGACAGAAGAGGATGCAAAACTAATACAATCTATTCTGAATACAATAAATGCGTTGCAGCAATCCTGCAACTTTATATAAGCTGTTTCTAATATCTCAGAATGTTTCATGGTCAAGGTTACATAGAACCACATTTTCTACATTGTCTTGTGAGACCTTGAGGAAAAATTAATGCTGTTAAAGACTTGTGTTTTTTCCGCAGTGCTTGCTCTCAGTTTTTAGCAGCTTGTGCAAGTAAACTTAAAAAAAACTGTACCACTTGTACTTTTCCAAATTGCTGTTGCTGTAACTTTGCTTTGTGATGGTAAATTTGAATAAACACAATCTGTTTATTTTGTTTTTAGGAATCTAGTTAGGTCTTGTTGAAAAAAAATAATCCACCACTATGAATTAGCATTTCTTCTTTCCCGTTTCCCTAAACTACAGAAAATAAAACAAACGAATGGTTACTATTTTACACTATTTATCTATTCAAGCACCGGCATCATCTCAAGTATACTCATCCCACAAGGCAATCCCACATACATAATGTTCTTCACAGCATCCAAACAGAAATCGAATGGGAGGCAGCTGAGAATAACTGTCAGTGAAGCTACACACTCAGACACCAGCCAGAGCCAGCCAGAGAAAATAGGAGTTTGGTAAAAAGATATGTCTATACAAAATCAAACAGGGAGAGTATGTGAAGCTGAACATACACGGGAGGTGGAGAGAGGGGAACATTTACATTCAGCTGTGCAATAACTGAAGAGTAAAAGACAAACCCACTGAGGGAGCGAACGAGCAGGAGGAGTAAAGAAATGAGAGATGGAGGATGGTACAGGGATAATGGGCAGAGGAGTGACAGCTCTACAACCTCTTCATGGCCTTTTCGCTTTGTTTCATGCCCTTACTCCAGCATGAGCACTGCAGTACACGCAATGGACAAAAGCTCACAGTATGCCATGGCCATGGAGCGTGCTTATTAAAGCTTTATCTCAATGGTTCTTTCAGCTGCTTGTTGTGCCTTTGCCTTACCCGCTTGTTTGATGACCATTGTATATTCACTGCCAAATACATGCTGCATATATAGTGTACTGTGTATCCATAGGTGTCAAAGTTACAAAAAAACTAGCACCAATGCCATAGTAATTAACACAAAATGGCACCTATACAAACAGGAAACAATAACCTTGATTATATGGGTGCCATGTCAAGATTTGTAATACTGCCACGCTAAGACAATTCAGTTCTGATTATTTTGTAAAGCCCAAAATCACAACAGAAGTCAGCCTCAGGGGGCTCTTCAAAATAGTTCAAAATGACAAAATCATCACTGGAGCAGCTGGAGTGAGAGTGATGTTTTTATCTAGGTCTTTTTGAGAAGTGCTGGTTTGGATGATATGGTGCTATATCTTTGAGGTCTGAGAGAGTAATCCTCGTGCCGGTATAAGGAGAGGTCATGCAGGCCAACAGCTGTATGTGTATGAACAATATCAACAAATGAAGTGATCATTTACAAAAGCAGATAAGTGTTATTTCAATAAATAAATATTAAAGGCTTGCAAATTACTCTTTGTCTATTTTAGTGCCATAAAATCCATGTTTCCTTGAGCAATTCTCCTCATTTATTCTATTATTAATAATATGTGTTATCAAAAAGAAAAGAAAACAAAAAATCTTTGTGACAATATTTCAAACTGGCATATCGTTTTTTTGCTCTGCAAATAGTTTTCAAAAGGTGATTCAGATTTTATAAGCGTATAAATGACACTTTTTTCAAGCCTGTGTCATATTGTATGAGCATAATTTCCATTCAACCTTTAACTAAGAGGCAATTGTTGGAGTACAATAGAAAACGAGAATAATAACGTGATTTGAAACGTTCATAAACCAACTTCAATTGAGACCTTAATTCTGAACTTTTCATGATAAAGGAACATTGAACAAGCAAAAGTGTCTAAAATGAAGCCGTGACTAAAAATGAATTGCTACCTGGAGGGAATAGACTTTATTGAAAAACTTTGTAGCACATTGAAACCCAGCCGTTATGAACATAAAATATTTTTATTCGTCTTAAGTCTGGTTATTGACAAGTTTTTAGCCGATGGGGTGATATCTAATAAGCTGTCTCTAATTAGTAACAGGATTAGACAGAGAGGATCAAGTGTTTGCAGGCTTCTGTCTGCCCAGGCTTTTCTTAGCTCTGTTATCATCTTGGATCATGTCTGCAGACAGATCGAGGCATTGATAGATTAATACTAAACTCACAAGCCATGGGTTGAAGCTGGGGACATCTAATACCGGCAAACAAACAATACTTTGATATGACTGGTACGGTTTGTATGTGAATTCTAATGAACATGTTAAATGGCAAGAAAAGTCTAAAACAGATCATGCAACATTCATTCGACTGCCTAATAACTCTTGATTCAAATTAAAGGGGTGATAACTTTTCTGGTTTACACCCCTTCAATTACATGTGTCTTTATTGCTTAAAAAATAACTTAAGACATGACTTCTTAATATGAACGACAACATCACTCCACTGATCTGACTTGTAATTTGGCCTGGGGGTGTCACCGGCTTGTTTCCATGGTCACGGATTGAATATCGTACGTTGTATGCGCCTTGAGCCCCATTCAAACAGTATCATGAAATCAGATTTGCTTATTTCAGTGACCCATTTGAAACTAGTTAATTTGTCATTTAAAACAATATCAAACTTTATCTGCAGTGCAAATCTGCAATGTTTTTCAGTCCGCTGTGATTGTGATACTTTATTCCTTTTTTTTTCTTGTTTGTTTTCTTGTTTTTTCATGTTTGTTTTTCTGTGGACGGACCAGACTAATATCCAACTGTATAAAAATGATGAGAGACATAATTCTGAACTTTCCGGGTAAGAACATTGTAGGTAAAGCAATAACGTTTCCATTGCAGGTGTCGGATCCTCATCAACAAAGTTACAAAGCACCTTTAATGTTCTAGAAATTTGACACAGAATCATGTCTCTCTCTTGTTTCCCATGTTTTTATTACAAAGTGATATATCAGTTTATACATATACATACAATAGATTTAATAAAACATAAATAATGACGTCAATGATGAAGCCCCTGTTCATCAGCATCGTAAGTGTGCTCACAGGAAGTTAGGTTTTAAATAAGACTGAATCATGGTGAATTGGTCATCTCTCGACACCGGCGCCGGGTGAGAAAGTGTGACTAGCCCCCAGCAGCTGTTTTGGCCCTTTGCCTAATCCTGTGCTCTCGTGTTCAGATCCTAGGTTTCATCAGCAGTCAATGTTAAGTCTCATTTGGCTGAACGCCTAAGGGTACACTCAGACACTGGCTATGTGCGCTCCTCAGTGCTCTGCCATCTGTCCTAGCAGAAAATCAGGTGCCCAGTGCTTTTCCACTTGGCTCCCAGCTCCATCCCTGTTCCCTTGCCTCGTTCGCTCTCCAAGGCCACTTTTTGCTTAAATGAGTCTAACCGACATTACAAGGATGCAGGCGCCAGGATGCACAGGCTTGAAATGTGAACACTGTTTGATGACGGCGCAATAAAAGTGCACTATGTATTTCCGAATTGATATTGTTTTGCCTTCGATGCTGCGCAGTGTGGCATTGAACATATCTATCTCCACCCCCCCAGGTCAGATCTGTGGAGAGGCAAGCGAGCTCACAGTAAGTATATATTATCTGTAGTTGAATAAATGTAAGATTGATTGGTTTAATGCTATACTGTGGGACATGGATTCAAAGCAATAATTCCATGGAGACAAGCAGGTGCAGAACCCAGCACCAGGAAAAAAAAAAACAACAACAACAGGTATATGCACCTTTAATTACCAAAATGAGAATAAACTTCATGCATGTACTCAATGCCAAACAAGACGCAGGAAACAAAACACCATTGAAGGTTTGGGTGGCAAGATTTCTAACTTGACCTGTAAATATTTCAAGTAAAGAGTACTATACTATACGACTATATTTCTATTCAGTGGTTTCTAGTTGAGAAATTCAACATGGCATTGATGTGTTGTAAAAAAGAAAAACATGGATAGTGTAGGGATTTGAGCCAGTTTGACAACAACCAAACTGTAATGGATGGCCTTTTGGTCTGAGCGTCCCCCAAACCTGCAGCTCTTTTAGAACAATACTGGTCTGCATTGTTTGCTCATCTATCAAAAGTGATCCATGGAAGACAATAGTGGCAGGTGATGCACATGTAGCAAAAAGTGCTTTATGCTGGTCTGTTAAGTATAGGCTGGATTGCTGACAGATGGTCATTGTATTATGGCCAACAATAATGTTAAAGTTTATCGGAGTAATTGTGATTTGTAGACTTTTAAAACAATATTGTTTGTCATCAAGCACATGACAAAAGACAAGACTATGGTATTATTAAACTAAAATTTAACCAAAAAAAAACCCAAAATAAAGTATACATTTTGTAATTTTCATCAATGTCATACTTTATTCATAAATAATCTATATCTAAGCCTTCAGTCAACATATTTCTTTTTTTTTCTGTTTGTTAAAAATGTATTTAAATGAGACTTATTATGTGAAATAGACTTTTAGGAGTTTTTAGCCATATTATAATTGTTGTATTATGCCCACTGATATTTACTTATTTTGTTCAGCAATTTTATTCTCTTAAACTGTGATGCATAACCGTTTTTGGCACAAATGAAAAAAAAATCCAAAAGCGACCTAATATAAAGTACACCAGGTTTCAGCATGGAAGTAAAATGACTTGTTTTTTTTACTTGTTGCTTTAGATTGATATTGCAATTTAAGTTGTCCAAAATATAACATAAAGATCCGTGATTGTCGCAGAGCGGATGAAAGCACAATAGGTCTTGTTTTAAAAAATCTGTGTGACTGTGGTTGACAAATCAAAGAAATGACTTTGACTACAGAAATAATCTTCATGCCATTTGTGATGGTTCGCAAATCTAATGGAAGGGAACAACTCAATATTCAATGTTTGTGTGCAAAAAGTGGCATGTGTGTGCTGCCCAGTTGGTGCCGAGTGTTATCACTGCAAAACATTATTAATTATGTATCAGTGTGGAGAACTGATGGCCTGCAATGAGAACTGCTATTTCTGTACAGAGACAAACACTAATGTAGCTTTTACTTGGTGTTAAAAGGACAAGAACTCTGCATCACCCCGCTGCTGCTCTTCTGAGAAAGCCCCAAAATGATAAATCTCCAGCACAGTCGTGATATGGAGGCTGTTGATTTTCTACAAGGTGCAAAATCATAGTCATTGAATCACACCTACTCATTGCTGCTCACTTAGCCTCCGCCTCCTACATACGAGAGCTGCATTTCCTGTAGGTGCAGCTGTGTTTGCCGATGCCTATAATGAGTGATACCACAACCCATTTGCACCCGGCCTGTCGTAATGAATGACATCACATGGCCCACTCTAATTCCCTCCAGATCCAATTTCCTCTGTATGCAACCCTGGGGGCACCTGACAGCCGGAGCAACTAATTCTCACAGTCCTGCGCAAATCATTTCACCCCGTCCCTCTTCGCATTGACTCTGGCATTAATGTGTGGATGCCAGCACATTTCATCTGACACCGTGGAAATCATTGAGAAGGAGTAGGAATGGAAGAGAGATAAGATGGAAGTGCATATGAGAGCAATGACACAAATCAAAGTTTGTTTTTGCAGATTAATGTTTGAATCTAGTACCTGGAGATAGTTATCGCCGTGTACACAGGAGAGAATGAATTATCCAAACTCATAACCCGCTGCTCTCAGTTTTATGCCGTGGTGGGATTGGAAGGAAGCATGTGTAATATGTTTATGAGTTAGCGCCGACCGTATAATACAATGCTCGGGTCTTAATTGAATCTGGAGCGCTATTCAGTTTGTAATGTTGGCAGGATCTCACAGCACAGCAGCTTTTCTTTGGATGTAATGGCTCATGTGCTGTGCCTTTGCAGTCTGTGGTGTAAACAGAAAAAAGCTAGCTTGTAATTTATTTATTTAAGTGCATGTAACTTTTCCGGTGCAGGAAACTTGTTAATCTTGCATTTATTTAATTGCACAGTATATGTAACTTTCTTGAGGTGGAGAGTCACGTGCATAATTCCATGGAAATAGAAAGTTAAAGCCATATTTTCCATGCAGATAGATAAGAGGAGGTGACATAAGAGTTTTGCAGTGGTTCTCTGGAGCCTCAGTCCTCACAGAGGAGTGGGGAGAGTAAAGGTGTCCAAGGCCAGCTGCTGTATTACTCAAACTTTCTCATACTCATATGTAAACCCCCTTTACATATGAGTATTTATCATGATAAAAGAAACATACAAATGCTGATGAATACATTCTCAAGAGATCAAGGACACTTTTTCTTCCCCAGTCCACCACTGATTTATAAACGGTGTTAGTCAAATGGTGGGCTTGTCTAGGGCCATCAAATGCCTGTTAGAGAGGCAAGCAGCTCACAGCAATGACACTGTTTTCTATACATGTGTAGTGCAATAAACCATCCAAAATGAAAAAAAAAGAGTCTACATTTACAATGTTTCATATGTGCTTTTAAAAATACCCTAAAAACATGCATATTTGCTGTGTTTGGTCTGTCCTCACAGATCTGACTGTATCTTGGCTTTGTGATGTCACTTATTGTCTCAAGTTTCATGCCATACTATGGAACAGTCTCATACTATAATAATGTGAACAAGCAGGTGACGGACCCTCCACCAGAAAACCAAAAGACACCATGCTAAAATGCCAGAAGACAGAGCTTGTAGCCAAGATCAATTTGCAAATGTCTGTGGGTGAACTGTACACTGGATTTACAGCACAATCTATAAATTGGACTTATTCTTTGTACCGGACATAGACTCCCGTCCTCCTGGTGATAATGGTGTCTATTGACATTACAAGCATCTTCTCCCTTCTCACAATATTTAAACCAAAATGCAAAAACTTAAATAATAGTAATTATACCAATAAACAACAACAGCATACATTTGGAAGTTTTTGTCATTTCCCTTTAGGTAGGTCATTCCCAACTTTGTGTCTAAATTGGGCCAGAATGAGATTAGTATTCAGTGAGGACAGTCTGCTTTGTTTTGCCACTTTGTCCCTGAGGACCATGCATCATATTGTACTCATTCTTTTAACCTTTACACCTCATTTTAGGTTGTCTTCGCTTGTTATGTGCGTGATTATTAAAAAGCAGCACATCATTTTTGAGGTGACATTTACTGAGATGTAACTCTAGCTGAGGCTGTCAGGGCTTCTAACTTTGCTGCCAGCTTCACACCTGTGCTCCTGCCTGCTACTATCATCACGTCAGACAGGCACCGCTGCACCCCTTTTCATCTAAAACAGACCTCAATTCAACACAACAACAAAGGCAGAAAGCAAAGTAAAATTCACATATTAAAAGTCAAACAAATCATATAAATGTATTTCATGTTCACAATTTCAATTACAGAAGGGAAGAGCATATGTTAATTTTGCTTTTAATCTAAGCAGCACTCCAGAGTTGGGAAATCCAGATTTATGAGAGTGCATATTTGCAACAGAGCAAAGAAAAAGAGCAATAAGCAGAAAAATAAATCTACTTGATTTATCATTTATGGAATACATTTAGCCACATAGACTAGAGACGCATGTTTTTAGTTACTGCAAAACCAGCTATTTACTTTTGAGAGTTGAAAAACTCATTTAAATAATTGCTGTATTATATGTTTTTTTAATTAACACATTCTCATAACACAACTGTAAATATTAATTTTACTACATATTATCTTTAATGGTCAGTATCAGGATAAATCAAGACTAGAATTAAGAACACTTCTCCTAAACTTAGTAATGAGATTTAACAGTTACCGAGTGCCAGAGGTGGAATGTAACAAAGAACAAAAGTACATGTATTGTACTAAAGTAAAATGTTTAGGTTGGTGTACTTTACTTAAGTATATTTAACAGTGTATAGTTTTTACTTCACAACATTTGAGAGCACCTGTACTTTCTGCTGCACTACATTTTTGAGAACGACTGAAAGGACAAAATATTATGCATAATTGACTTTGTTGAGCTTTTAGCCATTTTCTAATATTGTTCCGTCATCAAAAACTTACCTGGAGTAGCGTTTAGTTTGATTCGCGTTTGTTTGATGAATGCTCTCCCTCTCCAACACTGCACTCTGAACTCCTTCAGTGTGGGACGTAGATGATGCTGACGCCACTTATCTGAGAATCTTGTGCTGTTTTAAGTTCTTCAATCATCGCCAGACTCGCTCTGAACATTTCTTCCATCCAATCACGATAACTACAACTGTTTCAAATCAACTTCTTTACTGCAAAGCATTGTAGGTATATATTTACATGTGTGTAATTGCCTCCATAGCCAGTAGATGGAGCCACATCTAAGTCAAAATGGTATCTCCCAAATCCAGTTATAAAGTCATGTTTTTCTAAGTTAAAGCATTTTATTTTTAGACCTAAAACATGTTATGTTAAACTGGAGACACTCAAGAGCAGGTTTAAAGGCTAAAAACAATACAAAAAAATGCATAATATTTTTCCTTGAAAATGAAAAAGTACTTTTCGTAAGGTTTGTGGCGATATCTTTGTACCACTATAAATGAAGACTTCATTCATAATGAACATGAGTCAGGATTAGTAACTATTTTATTAAGGTTAAGGTTAGGAATTGGTTACTAAGCCTGAATCACTCTAAATAAACCATTTATTCACTGTGAATTAAGTATTTATTCATTCTGGACAGAAATAAGTGTAGTTTGTATACCGAGATGTTTTTAGAACATTCATGGTGAAAACAAAACAATACATGACATAACCTTTTGCAGGCTTCACAGACAAAAAGGTTTTGGCTTTGAAAAAAGAAATAAATGCATAACGCATATAACAAAGTCTAGAAACTGATTTCAGTTTTTAATAGTGATGAAGAATTCGTGCGAAATACTTTTTTACTTCTACACTACAAGTAAATTTACGAATACTTCAATACTTTTACCTATGTTAATTTTTATAATCACTTCACTTGTGTAATGTTTCGCTCCTGTATCTGTACTTTTACTAACATTACAAAATTGAGTACTTCATAATTGTCAGTAGACGTTTGTGTCACACTAATGGGAATAACAGATTACTTAATAGCTCACCATGTGGTATGTGTCTAGGGCCAGTGTGTGTGTGTGTGTGTGTGTGTGTGTGTGTGTGTGTGTACTTTTTTAACATTAGACAGCTTGTGAGAACATTGCCTCAGTGGCTGCAATAAATCATGTCAAACACGGGGTGCACTTCTTGTGACACCATATTGTCCTTCACTGGGAAAAAACCCACAGATGCTGGTTGATGTGCTACACTGTCCTTGTTTCTACAGACATTCATGAAGAATGCCTTACAAGTGGAAGAGCAAGCCTGAAGACAATGAACTGTTGTGTTCAAGATGTAAATTATTTACTTTTGCTTGAAAATCAAAATCACAGCTTGTGTAACAAGCTGCAATGGTTCCTTACCAAAACATACCTGGAGTTAGGTTGTGTTGCCTTCGTGTGAGTAATCAATGGCAAGATTTATGTTGTTTGACTGTTCAATTTGACTATCTGACTAACTGTTGCTAAGTGTTATAACTAGATGACCACCACCATCCTTGAATGGGTGGTGGTGGTCTGAGGGGCCGCTGGTGCAGATTGGCAGCCTTGTTTCCATGAGTCTGCTCCAGAGCAGCTGTAGCTAATAGAAGCTTAACACCATTGAGTGTGGAGTGAATGAACAATCTTTGAGTGTCCAGAAAAGCACATAATGATGATACATGATACATGATGATATGATACATTATTAAATAAGGCGGTTACATTTAACATGTGACATGGTTGTCATGTCATGGAGAATCATAACACAGGATTTTGCTTTAGAAGAACCTTAAATTATAGTTAAGCCCAAAATGACCATGCCTATGAAATTGTATAGATTAATATTATGCAAACACAAAAATACACACATTATCCCCTTCTTAATCGTAATCATTCTATTACTTTTCAGTGTTATACCGTCTATTGTCTATTATAAAAGTATAAAAATCGTTATTATGCACATATAATACATGTTCTGGATGTTAATATAGTCTGAAACCGTGTATTATTTGACATTGCTATTGGCATTCCAACTTGACAAATGGCTCACACGCTGATGCTAATTTCCATTATGAAATTCCTGGAGTGGGTTTTGATTTATATACATAATACTTCCTGAGGCCTGCTGGAGTGCCTTTACAGATCCCTTGCCGCGCTTTCCTGATGTGCCCATATTTGAAGATGAAATGTCTTTGTTGCTCATCTCATACAGCGCCTTCCTAATGCAGCTGTCATTTTCACTAACACCAAATGACAGCTCGTACTGGAGAAGATAATGTCAAGTCAGCACTTCAAATGTACCACATGGAGGTGCGATGCAGCGGCAACAACAGGTGTGCTGTGCTCAAAGAAGGACGAGAAATTCAAAGCGATGTTACAGTCTCTAGACTAGATTCTACAGACAAAGCAAGTCCACATTTGGTTTTATGATATAATTGATGTTGTTCACTTGAGTTAAATTATTGATCGTTATGTTTTAATAACATGTTTTGAAAAAAATATTTTGAAAATCAAGGATATAAGGGACTGTTTCTGTATAGTTCTCTGGTAGAGCAGCAACATGTATCACAAACAAATCATTCTCTATTCTCTATTATGGGAATCAAACTGCTGCGTATTAGGTTGGTCTAAATTCTTAAGTGAATAAGGCTTGAACCTGATTGGACATCACTTCTCTGATGTCGTCTTCTCCGTGGTGGTCATCACTCTTCAGTTCTAAATTTCACAAGTGAAACCTTGGACCCGTTTCAGCTCATAATTCACTTGGACTTCACACAAGTGGATGCATTTTGGCAAAGCTCCAATGACTCCATGACTTTTTTTCAAGAGGAAACCGGCTCCTGAGGCCGTCCTGATCCAGCAGCTCATGGACCAACTGAGACAAGCCGAGGAAAAGAAAGAGAAAGATCTGCAGAAGGAACAAGAGCAGAAAGCCTCGCTCCAGACGGCTCTACAGATGGCTCTGTACAGATCCAGGTCCATCCAAGAGCAGATGGACATGAAAACCCAGGCCTTCAAACTTCTGACTGAGGCTTTCATGGACAAAGAGAGCTGGACAAGGGAGCATGGGATTAACCAGCAGTTGCAGGAAGAAGCAAGACTGCAAAACCTCGCAACAGAATTCACACAAGTCCTTGGAGATATGAAGTGGAAATGATGAAATGTAGACTGAAGAAAGAAGCTCTCCACAAGGAGGTCCACAGAAGAGACAAGACTCCAAGCTGAAAACAGCATGGACGAACTGAGGAGAGAGATCACAGCTCTACAAATTGTTTTTACTTGGCAGTGTGGGTGCTTGCTTGAGTTGACCTTTCTGTTTGATTGCAAAATATCCTGAATGTTCAAGTATGTTGTGAGCTTTGCCTGTTGTGTCAGTTTACTTGGTATTCTTCTCATGTCCAGCCTTTAGTTTGTACACTGTACAGCGCAAATGTGAGCATGCACAGCCTGAAGGTTTTGTTGACAGCCACCATCTGTTCATTAGTTACCAGAACATTTTATTAGTCCAGATTTTTTTTTTTGCACCATTGTCTGGATTACAATATACTAAAATTATAGGCAAAATGAATGAATTGAATAAGTAGCATTTGTATTTCCCCTCAAAATTTAAGTCTAAGAACAGTAATTTGTTGACTGCACTATTATATTATTGAATTACATGGTTCGTTAAGAATACATTTTGGATAATAAACAGTAGAACAGGAAACTGGATGGCTGCACGACCATGGACACCCACAGTTTTGTCCTTGTGTCAATGTTTGTGTGCATAACCCCACGTGTGACCTCCACTGACAAAAACATCGAGTGAGTCACCAAACTATCCTTTATAATGCAAGGAAAACATTGATTCACTTTCAATATGGCATCATAAACAGGATGTAGGAAACGGGGTTAACTATGATGACAACTCACACATCATCTAAGTGCGGTAAGAAAACACCTTTGAGTACGGCCTTGGATGTTGTAGTGGCAATGTGTACAGGACTAATGTCAGCTTAATACTTTTTGGAGTATCCCGATTACTTTATTCAGATTATATTATATCAATCCAACAGGTTGAGGTTTAATTATCATACATAACTTGTTATTTAATTTTTTAAACTTTTATTTACGACATACTCAGGTGTGTTTGGTAACGCCACTTTAATGTATTCTGCATTAAAATAGTAAATCACCAGCAAATAAAATGCATGAACCTGTTGTTGAGTTGAGTTGTTGAGTTATCGTACGCAGAAATGTTTTGATTTCAATGTTTTACCCTCAGAAAAAAAAAAGCAGAGTGGGCAAAATAAGGTCAGATCAGGCTAGAGTGAAGCAAGACAGCCTGGTAAGAGAGTTGATGTACCTCTCCCTCATGAGACAGAATTGGCTGAGGATGGATAGTGTGCGCGAGCAGAGCCGTGGCAGGTAGAAGAGGAAGGTGATGACAGGAGTGAGCCATGTCAGCTTAATACCAATAGATGAATTATTCTCCCCATCATTCAGGCTGGCTGCTGGGGGTGATTTTTATGTGGTCACTGCTCCCGGAAGAGCAGAGGTGGACACTGACGTCAACCAGAGGACGCAATGATGGCTTTGTCTTCAATCATTTATGATGTTTTTTTGTTGCGTTGGCCTTAAAATACAGTTGCCACTCTCTCTGTCACAAATAGGCCACCAAAAATGCACTTCTTTTTGTGGTTGTGTTCTGGCAGACATAAAATTCACCAAACAAGAGCTGAATTGCAGCCAAAAGATAAGGTTTACGTATTGATGCATACACTACACTATCCAGTCAAAAAGCCAAACAATGTTTAACTTAATGAGAATATCTACTGCATATTTTGAAGGCGTACCTCAATAGTGGATGCAGGTAGTGTCTTATTAAATGTAGCTTGTCAGATTAGAAAGAGATGGATCTGTTTAGTGGACTAAGAGAACAATGTATTGCAGGCGGAGGCGCTTTGATTCTCCTTGGTGTCGGTGCATCAGTGCAGAGTGCGTGTGAGCCTTCTTTAATCAGAGGGCTCTTTGACCCGCTGCTCAGGTGTGATGTGGAAATGACAGTGATGAATTACCTCCCCCGCTCTGACCTCCGGGCTTTTCCATAATTTAATCTCACTTTTTAAGAACATCTTTTTTGGCAGGAAGCTGAGGAAGTAGATGATTCTGGGTGACTCTAATCAATAGCAAATTAAGTTTCGAATCAGTGTGCTTTTATGTCTTAAGCTGAGATTTTACACAAGAAAACGGGAAAGATACCTGAGTAAATGGCCAAATCCGAGCAAAAATAACTCCCTCAAAAGTACACCACTTAAACAATGCCGGAGCTGTCAGCTAAGTGCAATTCGAAACAGATTCAATAACATAAGAAGCAACTGGTCAGACCGAGTCCAAGCGTATTCATGCTGTAGGGTCAGAGTGTTGGGGGAGTTGTGTAGTGAGCCTGAAAATTTATCCTGGGAATAAATCAGTATTGGCTGCATTGTTGTACATGAGCAGAACAATATGGATATGCTAATGCTTTCAAGGTTTCATATTTGCATGAGGAAATGACTGCGGCTGGGTTCTATTTTGTTACTCCACAAATGATTTAATAGGAAATAAAAGTGCGGGAGAGGAGCCGCCAATGGCTTTTACCAGCTTCATGAAATATTCAGCTGAGTGCACAGACACTGAAATGATTTTATAACCTGATTCATTGGAAAGTGTTAGACATATGCGGATGTACAGCTGAGATATGTGCCTGTGCCTTTGAGAAAATCCAAAATAATTTATGTTTGAATAAGGCTCACTTCAATATTTTTCTTCATGTTATGCTAATTGACTGATGCAAACTCTGCTCAGAACAGTTAAGTACTATAATAAAACACAAATCGAATATGCAGTCTGTGTATTATTAAAGCGGTTTTACAACCCCAATACTCCTAGAAATAAATAAATAAATAAAAATACAAATTTAGAGCTGATGCAGAAAATCCCACTTGCACTTACCTGGTCAGCTATTGCAGGCTTAGTGCCATCTGAGCTCGGAGCAGCACCAAGGGACCAATATTAGGAAGTGTTTGTTGACAGCACAGCCATGTAAAAAAAAAAAACTGATTAAATTCACTCCATTGGTTCCTGCCTTCATCCTCACCAGCACACTCTCCAGAATCTTTTTGTTCTAATGCCTTACTTATGTGAAACAGATTAGAATTTCACACACACACACACACACACACACACACACACACACACACACACACACACCTATACCCGTTTCTTGGGTTAGAGGGACAATTTCTGAAATTTTTGGCAAATCGGACTGGACATAGGGCTATGGGGACACCGGGTTCCAAAGGTGCTAGAACTACAACATGCATATCAAAAATCATGAAAAAAATCAGCAAACCTATACACAACTTAAAATTTAAACATTTTCTTTGCTCGACTGAGATATAAAAAAGGCAATTTTTTCAGACATTCTGGTGGTTTGTAGAGACTTTTCTGTAGCTTGGTCTATAAGGACAGTCTGGTGTACAAGGTCAGTGATGTCATCATACATATTGTTGGGTTTCACATTCTAGAATTCTTGGTAGTTGAAGTCTAGATTGGGGGAAACCTCCTATTTTTCCTATTAATAACATTGGACTTTACCATAAAATATTTCAAACAATATTTCACAAATTTAAAAAGTGATAATATCGGAGGTCACTGGACCCATTTTCTTTTTATATTGCAAAAATAAACTGCATTTAAACAATGTTGATTTTAGCTGCCCCCAACTTAATTGAAATAACATGGGCCTCTAGAATGTTGTGATGTCACGTGAAACCCAATACACAAAGTACAGTCTGTTCTGAAGGGACACATGGTGTGTAAAGCCAGTCTACTGTACACAAACACTGAGTAAATCTGGTTTGAAAGGACACATGGTGTGTAAAGCCAGTTCACTGTACACAAACACTGAGTAAATCTGGTTTGAAAGGACACATGGTGTGTAAAACCAGTTCACTGTACACAAACACTGAGTAAATCTGGTTTGAAAGGACACATGGTGTGTAAAGCCAGTTCACTGTACACAAACACTGAGTAAATCTGGTTTGAAAGGACACATGGTGTGTAAAACCAGTTCACTGTACACAAACACTGAGTAAATCTGGTTTGAAAGGACACATGGTGTGTAAAGCCAGTTCACTGTACACAAACACTGAGTAAATCTGGTTTGAAAGGACACATGGTGTGTAAAGCCAGTTCACTGTACACAAACACTGAGTAAATCTGGTTTGAAAGGACACATGGTGTGTAAAGCCAGTCTACTGTACACAAACACTGAGTAAATCTGGTTTGAAAGGACACATGGTGTGTAAAGCCAGTCTACTGTACACAAACACTGAGTAAATCTGGTTTAAAAGGACACATGGTGTGTAAAGCCAGTTCACTGTACATATAGTCACACATGCACTAAGTATAACCTTCTTTGAAAGGACATGTGTATTATAAGACTCTGACTGATACATCATTA
This sequence comes from Rhinogobius similis, assembly GCA_019453435.1. Lineage (NCBI taxonomy): Eukaryota > Metazoa > Chordata > Actinopteri > Gobiiformes > Gobiidae > Rhinogobius > Rhinogobius similis. The sequence goes on along the minus strand of CM033619.1, from coordinate 29,726,843 downwards.
TAGTAAAATTGAATACTTTAAATAATATATTTTTTTAACTATATTTTGGTTTTCTCTGATGAGCGTTACAATCTGACATACAAGCTTAAATAAAACACCACAGATCATATCTGTTGTGATCTACTAACAGGTGGTCAAAGTGTCATTAAAACAACTAGAAGCATAACACAACAGTGCTTGCATCAACTAGAACAAACTATGTATTATAGAGTTTTTCATTGTCCTGAAGAAACTGGCACTGAGTGGCTGACCAATAAAACAGCACCTTTGCACACCAGGGGTGAGTCGAGCTGACACCATGACTTATACATAAGACTTATATCAACACACAACACATTTGTTGAATTGCTGAACTATATTTAATATAACCAACTCAATAGTCAATTCCTTAAAAGGACAGCATTGTAACAATTATTGAAGGAAAATAAAAGTGAATCCTGGCATTAAAAGACTCAGGCATCAAAACAAAACACTGCCTGTGAGCACAGTGAAGTCAACTACATAATTTTTGAATGGAGAACACTAACCTTGAAATCAGGCCCAGAAAGGTGAAGGCTCAGACTGTCAAAAGTGCATTTAGTGTTTAACTTTTTTTTTTTTTTAAAGGCCAGTCCTCTGTTACGCACAAAATCTCGAATGTTTTGAATAGATCTTGTCTCCAAGATAGGTTGTTCCTTTTCTTTGCACTTCAGACACTGCTGGTTGGTGACAGTGATACCGTTTTCAATAAAAGGCTTCATATGTTTCATCACCGCTCGTATCTCCTCCTCAGACCATGGTCTCTTCACACACCGCCTTGATGAAACACGTAAACCTGTTGAATAAAACAAAACAAATTTGAAGTTTAAAACAATCATGTGAGATACACTTGTAGGTAGAGATGGTGTTCAAAACTGAAAACAAGCTGGTACTTGTGTAAACAAATTGTGTGTGATAATAAATAGACTGTAGACCCGATAAAATTTAAAGTTTGATTGTCTTCATTAACATGATAGTTCATCACACTGCTTGGTAAACACAAAATACATTCAGCTTCTTTATATATTATATAATGTCTAACCACATGATGTTGGTGTTGACTGCACATAGTGCCTAGTGATGGACATGGCATCTGATTTAAATCATACCTTTAGAAACTGAGTCAGGGACAGGAGGTGAACCAGAAGTCACACAGGCATCATTCTCCTGGTCATCTAAAAAATATTGCACAGTATAAATGTATGGGCTTAAAGAGGTTTTCTGCTTACCAATCAAACACCATGGGCAGAGAGGGGACAGTGACAGCCAGTTCTATTATACTAACTATACACATGGCAATGCTGCTGAACTGAATGAAGTCAACAATACCTTGGGTAATAAGTTTACTAGGAAATGATGTAAATTTTGCACAGGCCAAATCTTGCTTGGCCAAAACTGATGAAGCATCAAAATACTAGTCATAAAGCATTAGTGTCACAATTAGGAATGGAACAACTAACAATCAACCAAGTAAAAATGCACTGATGGTTAGTAATATTGTTCTAAACACAATCACAGTTATTGTAATCAGCACAGTAGTGTTAATAGTAAAGTCTGATTTCATTTTTAATGAAAAACAGAGATGCAAGTGGCATTAATGAAACATGAGAGCATCGTTATCATACGTGTTAAAATATGTTACTGCACATTTCACTGGATTTGTCTCTGAACAGGACTAACTCACAGATCCCAGCTCATTGCATAAGATATGTTGGGCAAACTTTGAGTACAGCATTGAAAATGTACCTTTAGCTGCAGTCTCGGAGAAGTGAGGCAAATCAGAAGTCACTGAAGTTGATATTTCTTCATTGTCATTGATAGATTTTTCTAGCAAAAAAATAAATATATATATAATACATACAGTGAGGAAAGTAAGTATTTGAACATCCTGCTATTTTGTAAGTTCTCCCACTTAGAAATCATGGAGGGGTCTGAAATGTTCATCGTAGGTATATGTCCACTGTGAGAGACATAATCTAAAAGAAAATAACGGAAATCACATTGTATGATTTATAACAACATTGTGTATATTACTGTGTAAAATAAGTATTTGAACACTTCAACTATATTATCAAACTATATTAATATTGCCTTTATTAACAATTACAGCGGCCAAACAGTTCCTGTAGTTCTTCACCAGGTTTGCACATATTGCAGAAGGTCTTTTAAACCACTCCTCCACACAGATCTTCTGTAGATCTGTCATGGTTTGGGCCAACACAGACTTTTAACTCCATTCACAGATTTTCTATTGGACTGAGATCTGGAGACTAGTGAGGCCACTCCAGAACCTTGAAATGCTTCTTACGGAGCCACTCCTTGGTTTTTCTGGCTGTGTTCTGGCTGTGTAGTCAGAGCATCTTCAATGCTCTGACTGAGGGAAGGAGGTTTTGGCTCAAAATCTCACAATCCATGTCCCCGTTTATCTTCTCCTTAATACAGTGCAGCGGTACTGTCCCCTGTGCAGAAAAACAGCCCAGAACATGATGCTTCCACTCCCATGCTTCACTGTAGGGATGGTATTATTGGGATGAGACTCATGCTTCTTCTTCCTCCAAACCCCAACAATGGAGTTTAGACCAAAAGTTTATTTTGGTCTCATCTGACCACAGGACTTTCTCCCATGCCTCCTCTGGATCATCCAGATGGTCCCTGGCAAGGGGAAGCGGAACCTATTACTGATGGTAGCCTTGCAAACGGTGGTCCCAGCTCTCTTCAGGTCATTGAGCAGCTCGTCCCGTGTAGTTCTGGGCTGATTCTTCACCTTTCTTAGCATCACTGACGCCCCACGAGCTGAGATCTAACGTGGGGCACTGTCCATCGTGCACTGTCACGCACGCACGCACTATGATGGGCGCTACATTGCGCACTCGGAAAGCATAATTTTTGCTGTTTTTAGACGCTTTTGTGTTCTGCCTCCCTCTCTTTTCTCTTGCTGTCTCTTTGACTGCGGCGTAGTGGACCAAAGTTGTTTTAAGTACGCATGATCGTGAGTCACAGTCAGACCCCATCTCCACATGTGAATGAAACAGGCTCACGGTGGCACTGTCTTGTGCACGCGGAAGAAGACACGCACCGCAAGCGCCAGCCTCGATGGAAAAAATCCGCTTAGAGCGTAATTGGGTTGGAGAGCGGGTTTGCTGCGAACTGAGGGGCGCACCTTTGAGGCACTTTGATGTGCTGTGTGCAATCGTTGACCTGCAGAGGTGGGCGCGCAAGTGAAATGAGCCTGGCAGTTGCCTGTGCAAGGCGCTTGCCATTCCGCTTGAAAATACGCATGCGGTATGTTTCAAGAGGAGAGACGCACGAGGTAAAGGAGGGAAAAAAGAAACAGATGCCACGGAACATCTCTAAAGCCCTGCCTTGAATAAAGTTGTCTCAGCTCTGTGCGCATCTTAAGATGCGTGCATAATTTCAATGGGGGATATTCAGGGTTCGCACAGTGTGTACAGGCGTACCCCTGCAGGCGCCACTGCTTCCATTGTCTGACAATGGCTCCAACTCTTGTTCTTTTTTCACTGAGCTGCTTCGCAGTGGCTCTGGAGCCCTTTAACTTGGTATAAAACTTAGAAAGACAGTCCTAGTTTCCTCCTGTCAGGGCCACGCAGCAGCAGCAGCAGGCAGAGAGAGAGGGGGGTGGAGCTGGAGCAGCTCTAATGCGAAAGATTCATTATTTTTAAAAAATATTAAGACTAACATATATCTGTAAACTGCAATATTTAGATTATTAATGTAATCAGTTAATGTAAATTGGCTTGTCTCATGAACATTCTAGCTGTCTCAACCCATCTTTGTTGATCATAAATATAGGCCATAGTAATATTATAGCCTTGATAGGTAGGCTATACATAAGAAACGCCAGTCAATAGGATCGGTATCGGCCATGATCGGTATCGGCCGATCAAAATTCACGTGATTGGTATCGGCGATTGGCCCGAAAAATCCTGATCGGAACAACTCTAATTTGAATAAAATCATACATTGCAATTTCCGGAATTTTCTTTTAGATTCTGTCTCTCACAGTGGAAACGCTGAAAATTTCAGACCCCTCCATGATTTCTCAAGTGGGAGAACTTGCAAAATAGCAAATACTTACTTTCCTCACTGTAAATGGTATTAACTACACAGCAAAGTACAAACAGAACTGCAATAACATTATCGGAATATATAAAAAAGTACATTTTTAATATTTTATCAATACAACTGCAAAGTCTATAACACAGAATACAATAATTTCAGTACCTCGCAATGTGGAAGCATCAGGGAGTTGCTGTGATCCAGTAGCCATCCCATCTATGTCATCTATACAATTGAAAACATTTTATTAGACCAACCATATTCACAAACACCAGGCCGATTTAACAACATATAAACCATGCATACCACCAATTTCATCCAGAGTTTTTCCTTGAATATCCTTCACACTTCCCTTCTCCATAGCCATGAGCAACTTGGAGATCTTAGCCAGCTGAATTGTTGATTGGGGCAGTCGATAGTATTCTCTATGGACCCTAATGTCATGGCCGAGGAAATCGGCCAGCTGGTCTAGTTCATTGTCTTTCAAGTTCATGACTTGGCTTATCGTGGCAATCTGTTTGCGAAGGTTAGTTGATCTGAGGTTCTGAGGATGTTCAGCTCCGCAAGCATCTGCAAATTGACCAAACTGCCCTCTGTAGTGACCATCACTACAAGGAATGGCGAAAAGGTACTTATTGTTTTCAGATACCCCGCACTCTTTCCTCTTACTAATGAGGAGTGACAGGTTATCTGTCATATCAGAAGTCAGGATCACAGCCACCTTTCGTCCTTTTTTCCCCTTCAGTTCCACTCTGGCAAACTGTTGGCAAAGCCTTTTCTCAACTTCTGTAAGCCCAGAGCTGATGTCATCGTTTAGTTTGGACATGTCACGATCTTCAAAATTTTTGACAGTCATACGTGCCACTTCACCTTCCCTCCTCCTATTGAACAAAATCACTTGACAAAGGATCGCCTTTGCTAGTGCTGCATAAGTGCCTGCTGTTGGGTTTATCATCTAGTTTCTCCCTAGCTGATTCCACTTGCTGACCAAGATATGACTGCAGCTTCTGAACATCTCTGGCCAGTGGAAGCCTGTCGACCTTGTTGTATTTTTGCCTCACTCAGATTTGATAAGGCTGAATGGGAAACTAATTCAGACCACTTTGTTTCATGAAGTGTGTGAAACCTCCTGATTGAATCGATCGCCTCTTGATCCTCTTCCATGAGAGCACGACACATGATAATATCACTTATTTTTCTGAGAGAATGTCCAATCTTCAGGGCCAAACTTGGGGCTTTGAATGTGCTGGTTTCATTATCAAAACCTGAAACTCTCTTGACAGCATTAGTAAGAATAAAGAAGTTGGCTGGTTGTATTGCCTCTTCCATATTATGGATTCTTGTTGTGTGACGCAACGTCACAAGTAATCTCCCAAGTTCCCTTACTTTCTGTCTTATATACTCATGCTTTGATCTGTCACTTCCATGCTTATTAAAAAGAGACTGAGCCAACTGCATAATATAATGATCATTCCTTATTGCACTAGACACATCATCCCTGTGCATCTTGCCCAGTACTGAGCAGAGTTCACTTGAAATTGGCTGAGACATTGTGGATTGAGTAGATGCTATACCAAAGACTCTATCTTTCAGCTTTTCTTCAGCATTATTCTCTGGTCTTAAAGCACATCTTTTCATATGCCGAGAAACTTCTTTTCTGGATATCATACCCTTACAGTATAAGCAGTACTCATATGTCTCAACGCTGCTGCTGCTCTTTTTTGAGATCCTTTTCACTTTAAGATTACCTGATCCTGTGGTTTTAACAGCAGAGTTGTGCTTGAAGTTACCAAGGTTTCTTAACCTTTCAAGAAGAACTTTTCTGTCCTTTGATGATTTGCGTAACTGAAGCACCTGGGCGATTTCAGCATTTTCATTTACATGCCTCTCCAGATGACGTGCAAATTTTGTTTGAGGTTTTCCACACACAAAACAAAAATTGACTGTGCTTTTGATTAATTTTGTTGACTTGGTTGGGGATTCATTTTGGCAAATATCCACAGCACTCTTTTTGCTACATGCATCTTTTGTTTTCTGCTGGCATGACTCTGAGGTGTCTGGTTCTGGGTCGGGTTGAAGATCATCAGTAGTTTCAAGATAATTCAAAATGTGCTCAATGTTGTTCTTAATATCCATGGTCTGTTCTTTTTCAGCAAAAGTAACGGATAAATCAGGCATGCTAGCAGCATGGGAGTTTTTTGATGGTCCAGGTAACTCAATAGACAACTCTGTTCCTGAGCTTTCTGAATCTGATGCAGAATTTGGGACGTATTCATCAGATGAGACATCATCCTGTTCGTAAATACAGCATAGATTAAATAACAGAAATAAACATGGGAAGGATAAATGCTAAATTCTTCACATCACAGAGCTCGAACGTAAACCAAAGTCTCTAGATGTCTTAAAAGTACTAAGAAATACCTCCTGATTTAAAGAAGAAAATGTGCAGCAGATATGTATTTTGTGCAAGTATTTTGATTCTGCTCAATCCATTTGCAATCTTTGATCGATTCAGTACTTTTTTGATATTTGTCCCATTTCTAATATCCAATTTATATTTTTTGAACAATGGCATTAACAAAAAACCAAACACAAAACCAAAAACTAAGACACCAGCCCTAACCTGGTCCCAGAAACCCTCCCACAATGACCCCCACTGATCAAAATTTGTAAAATCTTTGTAAAAAAAACAGTTTCATACAATCTAGTCTCAAAGGATTATAATAAAATCTAAGTAATATTTTACAATGTGTTTATTTATTTCTGGCCTCTCTCACATAACTTCCACACTCCAACAATTCTTATCCATCTGGTCCAAAATCTCACTGCTTTCAATTCTCTATCTGAGACAACACTTACAAAACTGATTAGCCTTATAGTTTTGTGATGAAAGAAAAAGGAAGACTAAGCAACATGTGGCAATCTTCACGAACTGCATCTACGTCAATATTAACTATATTATATTTCACTATACACTTACGTCGGACATATTCCAGTCTTCTGAAGATGTCTGGAGGCAGATCTTATGCCACACACAACGGCATTCTATAAATACAAAGAAGCACAGCATTAGACAACAACCGATGATTCATTAAGTTATAATTTAAAAAATAGCGATCCCACACATCACAAATTATATTCACTAAGACCACTAAATATAAACACCCATAAAGTGCCTTGCGGCGGTGAGTGCGCAATGCATACTTTGAATTGATAAAACTTTGAAGTTAATTTTTTTTATTCTTAACATATGCAAATGTAGAGCTGACTCGTGGTAACTTATGGTATACTGAGAAAATGCATTAATTAACACAAGATAAATAATACACTTACGCTTGCATCTTACACGCCATCTGATAGCTGTCAAAGGTGAATGGCATATCCCGCATTTGTCAAGTTTCACCATTTCAAATACCAGCCTATGAATTGTACACTGGAAAAAATAAAAACATGAAATAAATGAAACATTGTTACCCAAAAATTTTATGACAAATTAAAAATAAAAAAAGACCGTTTACGTTTACATATTTTCTACCAATCCTTCAGGAGAGATGGAAAGGGAGATAGGAGTTACTTTTTAGATAAAATAGTGAAGCATATCTATTCAGTTTCGGAGATTTGTGAGTTAGAGAGAGGGGAATCTATTTAGATGAAGCAAAAGTAAAATACTAAGAAGGAAATGCTACGAGCGAGTGTAGAGTGTATCCTTTACATTTTTCAAAATAAAACATAATTTTCGCCATGCCGTCATTATTATGTATAGTGTCCAACTGATCAAGAGGGACACTCTCAGTCAAACCTTAAACACCCAAATGATGTTGAGAGGGAAATGTAATGTTAAATGATGACTATCTGTAGTTACAATGATTTAAAGACTGTACATGCAGTATAATAGTAATCAATTGATTAACGTGATCTTTACAAACCACACTATTAACCAATCTAAACATTGATGCAATCTTTAGTAAACAGATGAATCCATGCTAACCTCATGCTCAGAGTTGTCTGCTGTAGGTCTAGATGTCTGACGCTCTGCTCTTAACTCTCTGTCTGTCGAAGAGAACACAAGACATGGAGGCATAGTGCTTTGCAAGACCCCAGGGTTTATCAGGTAGTGCTTACTCAAGCAGGGACTCACCTGAGCATGAGTCTGTAGAGATCACATTGGGCTCCACGTCATGGGCAATAGGCTCAGCAGAAGGGATGCTTGCAATCTTTAGCTGTGTATGAAAAGTAGAACAGATATTGTAAACATCTGGCAGCTACAGTGGAAATGTCCTTTATCCGCTACGAGTGGTCTTTTCTAACCAGTGTCCCCTCAACCCGTGTGTTTTTCTGAGTATGCCAAACACTGGAGATGAAACAGTGAAAGACTCAGCTAGAGGTCAGATGTCAGGACAGTGTTCTCACATACCTTGAGTTTGTCTGTGTCAGACACACACACCTAGTTAAGCATTTTCTGTTTTCCCTTAAGCAAATAGACAGTTCTAACTCTCACCTCTAACTGCACAGAAACAGTGATTAACCCTTACCTAGTTAAGTGAAGCCAAAGTAAGACAATACTAAGAAGCTAAAGTGGCTGTGTGAGTAAAAGGTGCATGCATATGTCTGACACAGAAAAACCTAAGGTTTTCAAGGACACTGTCCATCAGCCTCATAATGACATCTGAGCTCAAACTGATGCTTTCACTGTTTCACCTCCAGTGTGTGGCCACTCAGTAAAACACACTAGTTAAGGGGACACTATGGTTAGAAAAGACCTCCTGTTCTAAATAGAGGACACTTCCACAAACCGCTGATATGTTTGCTAAAATACTCCAAATGGAGTTTCATGTAAACACCATAACACTTCTAACCATTGGTCAATTTTAAAACAAAGTCAATTTCAACTCACCTCACCAGCAGAGTCGTTTGGCACAGCTCTGGATGATTGACGCACCTTTTTCGATTCGCTCTCTGTACAAGGGAACATAAGGAGATTCAGTGCTTGACTTTCATTAAGTAAAAAAAAACACATCTACGCATAACGTAGTCAATTCACATCCCTGACTGTTACAATTCTACTCAAAATATCCATCAAGACACTATAGAATCATCAGAAATGTCCTAATACTAGCACGTTTTTCATGCAGCAAACCTTCAGGCATGTCATGCATTGCCAGAAGTTAACAACATTTACTCAAAACTGACCACTGGTAAGTTCTTCTGAGAACGCGTGGGGTGACAGCTCCTGAAACTGGACACCAACTTCACCAATTAAGTCTTTCAGAGAAGAAGTGCCACGCTGACCTCCAACAGAATGCACCTAAAAAGATGCAAAGATGAACAAACATTAATGGTATAGTGTCCATCTGATCAAGAGGGACACTCTCAGTCAAACCTTAAACACCCAAATGATGTTGAGAGGGAAATGTAATGTTAAATGATGACTATCTGTAGTTACAATGATTTAAAGACTGTACATGCAGTATAATAGTAATCAATTGATTAACGTGATCTTTACAAACCACACTATTAACCAATCTAAACATTGATGCAATCTTTAGTAAACAGATGAATCCATGCTAACCTCATGCTCAGAGTTGTCTGCTGTAGGTCTAGATGTCTGACGCTCTGCTCTTAACTCTCTGTCTGTCGAAGAGAACACAAGACATGGAGGCATAGTGCTTTGCAAGACCCCAGGGTTTATCAGGTAGTGCTTACTCAAGCAGGGACTCACCTGAGCATGAGTCTGTAGAGATCACATTGGGCTCCACGTCATGGGCAATAGGCTCAGCAGAAGGGATGCTTGCAATCTTTAGCTGTGTATGAAAAGTAGAACAGATATTGTAAACATCTGGCAGCTACAGTGGAAATGTCCTTTATCCGCTACGAGTGGTCTTTTCTAACCAGTGTCCCCTCAACCCGTGTGTTTTTCTGAGTATGCCAAACACTGGAGATGAAACAGTGAAAGACTCAGCTAGAGGTCAGATGTCAGGACAGTGTTCTCACATACCTTGAGTTTGTCTGTGTCAGACACACACACCTAGTTAAGCATTTTCTGTTTTCCCTTAAGCAAATAGACAGTTCTAACTCTCACCTCTAACTGCACAGAAACAGTGATTAACCCTTACCTAGTTAAGTGAAGCCAAAGTAAGACAATACTAAGAAGCTAAAGTGGCTGTGTGAGTAAAAGGTGCATGCATATGTCTGACACAGAAAAACCTAAGGTTTTCAAGGACACTGTCCATCAGCCTCATAATGACATCTGAGCTCAAACTGATGCTTTCACTGTTTCACCTCCAGTGTGTGGCCACTCAGTAAAACATGCAAAACAGTTAAGCTTGCAATCATCACTTGGGAAAGTCATACAAGTTCAAGATTTAGTTAAACCAGATTGAATACCACCAAGAGGACATTTAAATATTGTGACATCTAGATATGTAGATTTTAAACAACTATTCATAGGGGGAAAAAAAAAATGACCCACCTCTTTACGCCAGGGCCATTCTTTCCCACCATAGTCATAAGTAATTTCACTTCCTGTCCCAATTTCCTTCAGTGCAAAAAGGCAGAGATGTGGCTTCCCTTCTGCTTCAATCAACTTCATTCTGCAATTTGGTGTCCTGTGTTCATCATTTACTAGTCGCCCAAATGACCCATCTTCAAGTGCTCCATCAATACTGCAAATTTGGAAACATACACTAAACAAACATAGTGACACGCCTATGAACTATACTATCATTTTTAAGTCATTTTGAATTTACCACCATGTCTTCCGCTTCCATATGAATTCAAACATGAAGACTGAACATGCGTTGTGGTACAGGTTACGTCTGTGTTCAGCTTCAGTTGCATCAATAAGCTCCCTCTATACTCGACCACAAAGTCTCCTTGTTTGAAATTGGCTAAAGTGAAGATACCACGACCTGAAGACACAACCATATTAGAGACACAGGAGTAGCAGCACTGCAAATAATCAATTCATTAAATATGTATATCTGTAAATTGCAAGTATGCAATGTTGTGCTTTTTTCAATTCTACATATAGAATAAAGAAAACATGTTCAAGTGCAGAAAACATAAATAGCCAGGCTCACTAATAACTAAATTATTATTAAAATATCTTTAATCATTTTTATTTATATTGATGTTTGTACAGGTCACCACTGGTGATGCGTAACCCCTCAGTCTAGCCTGCAGTGTGTCAAAGTCACTCACCTTTAACTGAATTAATAAATTTGATTTCTAACATTGAATTCTTGTCTCTTCTTGCAAGGATGTGATTAATGGCATCCTGAAGGGGAGTAGTTCTCCGTGACATGATTTGCTAAGGAAATTAAGATAAAAATGTAAACAACATCAAAACTTCAATCCTTTATGCTTACAAGGGCATTAGTAAAGCCTGAATGAGAAGCACCCCCCATGTTAGCGTATTATTAGTTTAAGGTTATTTTAGTTTGGTGATGAGTGCTGGAGGGATTCTGGTTAACAGATAAAGTTAACCAAGTTCAAGTCAAGTATCTGACATGCTCCACCCAATTTTTTATTTCACTAATAGCATGGATACTGAAACTGTTTCAATTGAGTTCTATGCTTTCATTACATTCACATAACAGACACAGACCAGGTGATGTCTGAGTTGTTTTAACAGAAAGCAACTTTGCACTTGCAAATATTAAAAGATATTTAAATGTCCTAATTTAACTAAAGCCTAACTCTGACTTAGCCTAAACCTGTGTGTAAAACTAAGCTTTAGATCTCTCAGGAATAATGTGCTTCATCAACACAACTATAAGAGAGCAAAACAAAAATAATGTTTTTGTTTTTACAATAGTATACAAACAAATGTGTGCAGAGTGACATCAATACTGTTTCAATTTAATTTCATAAGTCTAAAAAAGTTTATTTGTATTTGCCTTCCAATGTTTCCTTGGTATTTGGGCAAAGATCTTTAATATCTTAAATAATCATCTCAAAACAGCTCCAACTACCACAAAAAAGACAGGTGTGACAGGTGTGACAGGTGTGACAGGTGTGAGTACTACTGCTACTACTACTGCATCTACTACAACTGCTACTACTCCTACCATTAGTACAATAGGTAGTAGTACTAGTAGTAGTAGTTACTAGTTACAGATAGTTACAGTAGTACTTATAGTAGGCTAGTTGAAGTAGTAGCAGCCATTTTACATTAAACAAGTGATCTTGTAGTGAAAAAGGCCTTCTTTCAAACTCAGCGAAACATTACACACTTGTGTAAGTTCTTACCTTGAAACAAGTGATGGGTTAAGCAAGGGTAAAAAAAACAATCCCGGTGCTTGGGACAGTCCGGGAATCCCCGCCCCACGTGTTGCTGTGACCTCCGTGATCCGTTCCCCGTCCTCCGGCCCGCGCTCCGCCGTCCTCAACTCGTAGACCGGTCCCCGCCGTCCGCTCGTCTTTGTCCGGTATCTGCCCGTGCGCTCTCCGCCGTCCGCTCGTCGTGGCCCGGTCCCCGCCGTGCGCTCTCCGCCGTCCGCCGTCTTTGTCGGTATCCGCCCGTGCGCTCTCCGCCGTCCGCTCGTCGTGGCCCGGTCCCCGCCGTGCGCTCTCCGCCGTCCGGTCGTCGTGGCCCGGTCCCCGCCGTGCGCTCTCCGCCGTCCGGTCGTCGTGGTCCGGTCCCCGCCTTGCGCTCTCCGCCGTATGCTTTCCACCGTCCGTACCTAGTCGTCGTTCCCTCACCTGCCACCTCACCACGGCTGTGCCTGCTCTGAACCACTATCTGTGTCTGTCAGAACGTCTATCTTTTAAAAGTTTTAGAATTAACTTCTTACCTTTTCTCCAAAGCGTCACAAAACTCTGCGAAACTGATGGATGAAGAAGAAGCTCCCATTCAGTCATTCTTAATGGGTAATGCTAAAATGCGCATGCGCAGCGTCCAATTTCGCGCGATGTGTATAATGTCCCGCGCTCGTGTATAATTTCCCGCGCTTGTGTGTGCGGCATGCGGGGACAACTCCAACCGATAGGGGGCAGTGGCGGACACACAAATATACAACATATGTCAAGTTTTTGGTTTACAAAGACTTTAGAGAAAAACACTTTTTGGGTATTAAAACGTGCCCAGAAACGGTTTTAAAAGGTAAATTTTATGAGGACAGCAAAATGTCCTCCTATAACAGAGGGTCCTCATAGCTCTTTGATTTGTCTTGAAAATTGTCCTCCTAAGACGAAAAACAAACACACACACACACACACACACACACACACACACACACACACACACACACACATATGTATTTGTATATGTGTGTGTATGTGTGTGTGTGTGCGTGCATGTGCGCATGTGTGTGTTTATTTATTTATTTATCTATTTATTTTAGGCATTTTCTTCTATCTATTTTAGACTGGGTTTAGTACAGACTAACCCTTATGAGGCTTTCCATTCAATCACATGGTAAATACACTATGAAGGCCCCTAAGGTAAAAAACAACCCAAACAATACTTTACCATAACAAAATCAGACTTTTTTTTTTTTGTTATCATTATTATTATTATTGTTGTTGTATTCAGTCCAAATTCTACATTTAAAGGCATCCAGAACTGACAAACTGACAAATTAATGATAAAAGAATCCCATGTATTTCAGAAAATGTTTGTACAAATGTTAACTACGGCTTTTTAATGCAGAGTAAGACAGGATATTTTATTGTTTGTGGAGGAAATTAAGGTTCTTCATATATTGCAGCCATAGCAATCAAATTCCGATTTGGATTCTCTTATGATTAATCTTAAAGATAATCACAAGAAAGAAATATGCACAATAAGAGACACATCTGTGACCATAGTATTCACGTCAGTCAAGAGCATACTTTCTAATTAGGCCTGTGTGGATCCCCCATAAAAACGTATTTGGCATCTGCTTCTGGGGCACAATGATACAAAAATAAAATGTTCTTATAGTAATAAAGTGAAATTTACAAGATACTGAAAAATATTTTAGTTTTCTATAGTATTACACTTCAGTTGCACGATTATTAACAGAGTACACCTATTATTATTGGTCCCACACATATAAAAAAGAACTGATCAAAATAAGATTAATATTGCATATTAGTACATTATAAATATAATGTGCCACCACAGCTCAACATGTATGGGAAACAGAAAGTATACAAGCCTAATAGCCTTTAGCTTTAAGCATTTTCCCCCGCGCTTTCAAATTCTTGCAAGTACACAGCATTTTCACACAAGAACTACTTATTCATACAGCGAGGCCACTAGGCCACAGTAATATTGATATATAAACCAATTAGAGGAACGACAGCTTTGTCCTTTGGCTGAATAATATGCCCTGTCCTTGTTTGTCGTAGCTGAATGACAACCTGGTGGTGGTGAAGGGGGGGATCACGCTGTTTAATAGAGTGGTAATTAAAGCTGATAATATGAGCCTGTCCTTGTCTGCTGTTGGGGTCCCGTCCCACACAGGTGCTTTTGACCCTCACGTATCTGCAGGGGAGCCTTTAGCAGAGAGGACGGTCCCACTACACTTCAAACACCACGCTCCTGAAATAGCACACCGCTGCATGTGAAGGCGAAACAGTGCACCGCCATATGCTCTTCCTTCTGGCCCGGGAAACAAGATGATCTAATTAAATCAAGTACTAAGTTTTACATGAGTGGGACAAAGCATCCCCTGCGAGGCACCATGCAAAGTTTCACAGTTGCAGCCAGCCGTTTGTAGCTGGTTTTATTGCTTTATAACGTCATCAGTGTCAGGGCTTTACTTGTGTTATTGCATTTTTTTATTTATTTTTTTTTATTGTGAGCTACATTGGGCCTAACTTCATTTCATAACATTTTCACTCATTTTGTTTCATCGGCCTCTCATTACTGTTCAAAATCTGACTTTATTGTTTTTTGGTTTTTCATGGCTCCTCCAACAATATTCTTGTTAAACGATGCTCTGAAGAATGCACTGTGGCTTTTTAACCCATAATGGCAAAGAATTGAACTAGTCATATGTTTACTGACCTCTTGTGGTTAGTTTTGTTAATGTTTCACAACACATGTACATAACACACACTCATTTCCCTATGCAAACTTTAGATTTGTGCATGTGGATGATTATGTTTAGTCATATTTACTTTCAACATTGGGTTAACTGTGGTTCTCATAACGTCTGAGTGTCGGGTTCTCTGGGGAATCACTCCTCCTCCTGAGAAAGTGGATTTTAATGGCGTCCCAGATGTTTGTGAGTGACAAAAGCATGAGAGGAACAAAAGGATTCAGCCGCTATGGTTTTATCTATGCAAATCACATCTGCTCCATTGGAATATCACTCTAAATAGGAAGCCTGCTCATGTGTTATTTACCTGGATTTTATCAGGGGGAAAAACTCTGTGCTGGTGTGTGCTGTATTTACACTTCAAACATTTCCCACATTTTCCCCAGTGCACTTGACATTTTTGGCTTGGAGCTTGCATCCAATTTTACATTATACAAATATCTGTCATTCATTGACTCACTTTGATTTATTGCCCCAAATTGTAAATATATTTTTAAATTGTATACCTCTTCTTTTTTTATGGCAAAACCCACAAGTTTGAAAACATGCACAATTGCAGAGTGTGCCCACGTAATGTGGCTTGCGGGTGAAGACAATTAACTGCTCTGGGGCTTCCAGCTGTGAGTGGGCAGGAGCTCATTTGACTGGCAGCTCATGGTCTTTGAGGAAGATCAGTTTGTACCTTTGAGATCAAAAGTTTTTGTTTGGATTCCTTTTGCAACGTAAACGTAGTGTTTGTGTTTAAAAAAAAAAAAAAAAAAGTCTAGAGAGGTGCTAGTTATGGGGAAAACACCTGTTTAGCTCTAGGGAGTGTTTTAATTTAAACTAAAATGTATAAAGTATAACGTAAAAAGTAAGTATCATTGTATAAAAAAAGATGGAAAAACCCTTAAATATCCTGGCACTCCAAAAAAGTACAAGCCGCACAGATATAGAGAGAGTTTAATAGAAGGCTTTTATTTACAATTACCAAAAGTGGGCAAAAAGATGTTGAATATGGAGGGATTGTTATTTCTCAAAGAGTATGATTTCAAATATAACACACACTGGTGTAGAGCATCATATAACAAGGCACTATTCTGTACTGAAGCTTAGCCTTAAAAACTAGGAATGGATTTGAGTCTTGTTCACAAGTGATCTGTAGCCAACATTTAAACAACAAGGCAACATTCTGTTTTGTTTGTATGGCCTGTCTTCTTCCCCACTAGATTTATTTAATAGCTTTGCCTAATGGGATTAAAACGGAAGTTAAAAAGTCTGTCTTCAAAGCTGTTTAGTGCATAAGCGCCTGGTATTAAAAATCCCCAACAGGGCATGCATGTGTCGTAATAGTTTCTTTGTCTATTTGCCTGTCCAGTCTGATTCATATGGAAGTAGGTCACTGGTCCATGAATGGGCCCTGTTCACTCCACGTCCACTGGCCCTAAGCAATTAGACTTGAACAGCAGTTCTGTCCTTATATTTCCCAGTCTCTTACCAACCAACACCACTGCCATTAGTGAAGTTACATTTAAAGTAAACTGTAATGCAGTAGTCTCTAATAGACTGGGCATTTCCATAGAAACATGCATATCTTTCCTCTAAGTGTAACGCATGTATGTATGTATGTATGTATGTTTACATGTATGTACTGGTATGTCTAGCAGTATGTATGTATATTCAGTTTTGGGTGTGTACATTGCGTTGGGGTCATAATTTTCCTAACGAGCAAGTCAAACATGGAATAAATCATTATAGATTAAAAATATATACATTTGATTTATTTGAATATTATAATATTTGGAAAATTAATTCTGTCTACTTCTTCATTCTGATAGACATTTTTCTTCTAATGAGACTTTAACTTAAATGTTCTACTTTTCTGTATATGCAGAGCGCTGACGTCCTGTATATATTTGACATCAACCTGCCAAGGGCCTGGAGTTGGAAATTGACTGCACTCAGTATAATCTCATGCACAAATTTACATGGCCAATATTATATTGTATTGTCCCTTTACAATGAAAAACAATGACGAATAACAGGTACTCACTTTGTCATGGGTTGGAAAGCAAAACTCCCCATGGTGGTCAGGAGCCAGGACTCTACAAAGTTATCTCCTTCAAACCTTTTGCTGAAATTGTATCTAAACACATTGTACACATTTATATATCTAATACAGTTCTAACCTAAGCTTGGAAATTTAAGGAGATCTGCAAGTTCTGAAATGACCTATTCATTAATCTTAAGATCTCCAAAAATGCTTCCCATGATTAACTCACCTGGAGAGATGCAGCATTACTTTGAAACATTACCTGTTGCACAAAAAACACTGAGTCCCACAAGTGCAATTTTTCTCTTTCTTTACAACCCATTTTGTGCCCCACTTTTTCACTGCTGTCACTGTTGCTATTATTTCTCTCAGAGCTGTTCCTCTGCCCAGTACTTCCAGACATTTGGATCCACTCTGCAAACACCACATTAAACATTGATTGAAGTACTTGCACAAATGTTTTGCTTTATGATGATCACTTCTGCTGTGCTCAGCTAATGCACACAGTGAGAATTCCACCCTTAATGAGACATAGGAAGTGTTCCTCCTCAGTGCGGCTTCTAGCTGATCAAAGCGCTTGCATAAAAATGTATAGAAATGACCTTGTTATAGGAGTTGGATCCAGCAGTGCTACGGGTGAATTTTTCCCTTATGACTTTGAAGAGTTTGTTGTGGACCATGGCAAGCCAACTTCCAAAATATGATTACCTAAGCAATTATTAAAACTGTACAAATATGGTAAATAAAAAAAGGCTCACATAACTCAGAGCAGTAATAAAACACTAGTGTAACTATATTTAACTACGCCTTACACTGTATTAATATAGACAATAACAACTTTACTGTCTAAGTGTTTGTAGGCATAAAGCCCAGTTGACTTCACAACACAGGTGTGAAACAAGCCCTGTACCTGTAACATTTTGAGAAGAAAGCAAACAAAATACTGTTGACGGTTCTATACTTGCCACAGTTCAGCCACAAGAGGTGTCACTGTACTTTGTGCTGATCCCAACCCTGAGGGAGGCAGCACTGGGACGCCCCTGAAGAGCAGAAAAAGGCAAGAAGGGCTTTTTAACAGAAAAAAGTCAGATATTCAGCCATAGACAAAAACACTATAATGGTGGTGGTCTGTGTATTGTACAGCTTTGGCTGAAAATGTAAAGAGTGGGCCTTATACACTTATGCTATGGTCTCATTTTACATTTATTGATTTTAAATAGTACAATAAATATACTACAAAACATTGGCTTTGGTTGAGTTACAAGTTCATCATTTTCTCTGCACTTCACAATTTTGGACATGATATTTTGGTTTATCGGTAGCAATGGAAAAGCTGCTGTATCCTGATTAGAAAACATGAACATGAGGTCATGGCACAATATAACGAGAAAAAAACTTTACAGTTTCATGCATACAGATAGGTTTTAATGCTTCAAAAGACATACAAGAGTGGATGGCCACAGTAAACTTGAATTTATTGACATAGAAACCAAAATATCTTTTATCCTCCTATCCTTACACAGGTTTGACAAGATTGTGAGAACAAACAAACAAACAACCACATAGAAATCTACAAACACAAGAAACAATGGCAGCCATAGCTGGTTTGAAAAATTTACAAAAGGAAACATCTGTCTGATTAAGAGTGTATTGCATGACAATGGAAACCAGGAATCTACAAGCATGGAGTTCACTTAACAGACATGTTCAAGTCTCTCATTTTATGTTAAAAAAGCAATCCTACGCAGGAGGGTCAACTCTGTGGTCAATACTAGTGGTCACAAGCAAAAGGAGTGCATAGTTTAAATTGAGCATCAGAACAAAAATGGCAACAAGTAGCACAAGCTGGTGTTACATACGTAATTGTGTTCCTAATTTGGTGACATTTATTTTTTAATTACAAATATTTTTTTTCAGTTGTTTTTTACATACAAAAATAGATTTTAAAATATACACGAAACACTTTGGTGTGAAGAGATTGAGGACGTCACTTGATCCTTTTTAGACAATTTGGCATGTCCACTCCTTGAGGTTTGTTGTGGCACAGATGATGGGCACATACCAGCCAGCGACAAGCCCAGAATGCAGCATCTCGGAACAGCCATTTGCAAAGCCAACATCATCATTTGCCATTGCCAGACATGGGCCATTGAAGCGGACTCTGGATAAGGTGCACTGGCCAATATGCGGATAGGCAGGTAAGTGGCATGCACACACCACAGCAATGCAGGTCAACAATAGTGAAAGGGCAGTCATCTACAATTTCATTCAGACAATACAAAATAGAAAATATTACATAGCACCACAGAGAAAATAGCACCTATGTGGCCTGTGTTTTAGTGAACTGTGACCTCATCTGCCATTGCATAATCCGACATTTATTAAGTTAAACTCCCATTGGATCAACGATATTACTAAATAAAGAAGGAATGTATTCTTTTTCTTTGGAAATCAATCGTCACATACTGTCACAGAACTTGAATGTGTTTTATTTGTATTCTGTTCTTAAATTACAACAAGCCGTTCTCCACCTGCAACAAGAGGACTTTCTAATTTGTTTTTCCCTAATTAACAATTGAAGTATTCCATAGTATAAAAATGAATGCTACTTTCCCAGTTGATTCCTTACCTTCCAAAGATAAAGTCACATGCATGTTTTGAAGCCAGAAACAACAAACTTAACCAGGAAAAATATACATAATCTACTTACAAACATAAAATTATTTATATATATTTATATATAAGGTCCATTTCAAGATAATTGGAAGATCATTATGCACAAACAAAGCTCCCGTAAAGAATGAGCGAACACCAAAACGTGTAGAAGCCATGTGAAGAGACGCAGGTCTGATGTAAAGAGTGATATCAGATGAGATATCAGTGATCTCAAGTCCACAGTAAACAGTGCGGCCATCAGACAGCAGCAGCTCACAGCGCTGCCTTCCTGGACAGAGTCTAAATGAGAGGGGCATGACTGATATCCAGTTTCAAAACTTGCATGTGATGGAGAAGGCACACTGAGGTTTCAAGGTTGCTCTTTTTCACTTTTCTCAATTCTTTTAAAATATCACCTTTGTCTCATTGATTTCATTGTACTCATACTTGTTTTAAGGAGAAGGTACTTTTTTACAAATAGAAATGTCCTAGTTTTAAATTGTTTTTCTGAGAAAACAAATATGCTTTTTTTCCTCCATTCACTCAGTAAACAGTCTTAGCCGATGAAACAGGCAGGGCCCACTTCAAATCCAAACTTCTGCGTGGAGCCACCAAAGTCATTAAACATGATATCCACAAAAGGCACTTGTTCCACCTTTGGTGTGTTGATCTCAAGTACTGTCTTTTCATAGCCCTTTTTCAACTGTGGAAGAGACAAGGAGGCAAAGTGTCACTGCATTAGTAAACATGTAATCTAAACCACTTCAATGACTGCAAACACTGTTCTGAATGCCCTGAGAAGTCAATAAAGCCAGACTCACCGCACATCCGTCAACTAGAGCGCGCATGTATGGGTTGTTATCATATGACATTTCCTCATCATTGGAACCCAAGAAGCGGATGGCTTTGTCGTAATTGTCCTGTTCCTGGTCATGCCAGGCCACTGACTGGTAGCAGTTGTACGTCATGTTCTGTCTTGCAGCCGCGCTCAGTAACCGCAAGAAGGTCATCTGGACCACTCCGATGGGGTTGCCTTCTGCATCCACATAAGAGAGCTGCAACAGAATCAGATGACTGTGAGAATAGTGCATGGCATTATATCTTTCTCATAACAAATTAAAATCTTTCTTTTATTTCAGGATTGAAAGGGTTTATCGTAACATTAACATCTCACATTTTCTGCCAGCAAGGTAAAATAAAGACTATTTATTATTGCTTCTGGTTGCTGTCTATTTATGTTTAAAACAATGTATTTAATTGCGACTGAAGCTCAAATTTATTGATAATTTTTTTCTTGTTGATTGTGTTATTGTAACTAAACTATTGTTGCGTCTCATGTTGTATTAATAACATTTGTGATGTTTTAAATAAAAAGTATTTGAGTTGACACCTGCACATCTTTCATACCAACCATCAAGAATCCATTAGATCCATAAGGTCTCTTCGTCTTTGAAACATTAAGACCTCCTTGAAATTAGAGCATGCAGCATCCATGCCATGCAGCCAAAGCACCAAACCAATCCCACAGTCACAAACATGCATGTTCCCCTGGTATACCGCACACATTAATATGCAGACTTCATTGGAAGCCGCTCAACACTACATGCGCCTCAACTATACTCATGCATGTCATATGTGCTTTCTTATTGCACGTGTATCAGCACCAGTCACAAAGAAACATTACCTCTTCATCATCATAGCCGCAAGTCAAGAGTGACTGAGTCCCCAGGGACCCCTGGGAGTCGACTGAGCACCTGCACGGCGTGACTCTGATTGGTCAATTGGAGCAAGAATCAAGTCCACTTTTAAGACCTCTTTCCCATTCGCTGTTACTGCTAGATTATTTATACATATATTTGAAGAGTCACTGCAGTGCTAAGGCACAAAGTCATATTCCGTGATGCTTTCTTATGAAAAAGGTATGGCAGAGGTAACTCCTCTACTAACCTTTCCAGAGCACCAGAGCATCACCAGATCTCGTAGGACTGGGGTTATGCACAGCAGCCAGGTGCAACATCACATACATACTGTGTGGAGCAGTCCCATGCAGAGCCTCTGGCAAACAGGGTCCAGGCTCAACCGGGACCCTGCACCATAGGCACGGACACTTACCAGGGAACCTCTCTTGTAGTGACTATACCATGTGCCCGGTGTGTCTTTGGGCCATTTTGCCATTTTGCTCTGTAAAATATGAACAATATTCAGGAAAGGGGGCTTGGAAAACAAGGGTGTGGCTTACCAGTTTACCACGTTTGAATTCACTGAACCAGGAACCAGGATTCTCCTTTGCCCAGGGCGTAAGCCTAGCCTGGGGGCATAGATTGACAGAGAAGCAAAAGAGGAGGAAAAAAGAGCAATGTTAAAGAAGAGGAGTGAATTTGAGAAACACACTGGTGTGGTGTTCACACTCGGTCCTTCTGCTTATCCACCAGAGGATTTATCCAGACCTGGAACAATACTGAGAGAGATCATCCAGACCAAATGGACCAACAAGGTGTGATAGAATTATTCTTCATTCTGTACTGGCCACACTGTAACAGCTTGATAATTGCTACTGAAAAATGCATGAGTACAAACTGTTTAATTACCTGCAATGAGCTCAGCAACGCTGCTTCTTTCCATGACGTTGTGCAGAAAACTATACTAGTAATGTCATAAATACTGTGACTTGGGCAACGTGATACAATCCTAATGGTTTTAGCAATGACAATGATGAATTTCTGTATAATTAGGTGACAGCAGTCTATATGAGGTGGTCATTAAAACAGTGTAATGAATGATGGCAAAGACATGGCCTATTGCCATGAGATGACATACATTAGGCCCGTGGTGCTTTAAAGGTGACCTTCACTTACTGGTTTAATTGACAAGTGAAGCCTGTAGATGACTACTTCTGTGTAATTGCAGTGCAATGCTCTCTTATCCATGCTTCTGCACACTACATGAACAGCGCACATGGTGTCAGTAAAGTAACAGTAACTGGGCCAGTCTACACATACTGTATGTGGGTTTTTTAATCCCTCGACTGACACCAGAGGCTTTTTCTCTTCACCACCAACACAAATGTGAGCAGCCCATCACCAGTGAGCTATAAAAAGTCAGCTTCATTATTCCAAGTTTAAGCAAACCCAGCTCCTCTGAGACTTGGTGTGGGATCATTAAAGTGGCTGTAACACTGCTATTACACAACTCTGACTTGTCAATGTCTCTGTTCCCTGTGTTCCACCACACTCCTCTTACAAATTTAGGCCTAATAAACTCAAAATTTACCAAAATGTCTCACAGTCACCTACTAAATATGTTGAATACTGATGTAATTTTATGTTCAGGACCAGTGTCTAAATTCCATGTCCTCAATGGCAATACAGTTTTACTATGGTAAATTATGTTAACTTGCACTTCTTGTGATGTAACAAAATCACTATGTTTTGAGGCATCTATTACACCAGTCATGAAAGTAAATGTGGGTATTATGGATGGGTTGTTGTTTGTAATAGAAACATATAAAGATAAAACTGTATTTTGTCCCTCCTCTAATCAACTATAAGGCTTTCTCTTGTGTGCGTTCATTGGTTTTGATATAATTGGTTTTCAGAGTTTTGTCAGTTCAGTGTTTTCATGGTATATTTGTGTGTGTATGCTTCTTTACTCACCCCTTCAGATTTTTTATCTGGGAATATGCAGCTTTCCCCTCCTGCTGTGAAGTTGCAATACACCTTGAATGAGTCTCGAGAGCAGCCCTGGTTTGGATCAATCCAGTATTCACCTGGAGAGGGACAAAGACCAATGTATGCCAATATATTCTGGGCAGAAAACTTGAATCTGCATTTGAATAGCCTACAATATTGATACTGCAATAGTAACATTGATTTGATGATGCATTGTCCACATACCATCTGGGAAGTCAGGATGGCAGAGCTGGAGGTCCTTGCAAGTCCGTGCTGGATTTCCTTGTGTTCCCAATGGGTGCTTCATCTGCTCAATCTCAAGTTTTAGAGAGTTCAGTGATCCAAAGATCTCCTCCATGCCATCATCATAGTCCTTGTAATTGGCGTCTACAGGTGCATCATCTACTAGTTGGCTGGCATCTATGTTTCTTCGTGTTCTGCCTTTAATGGAGGCCTGAATAGGCAGAGGATGGATAACATCGCCAGGAGGGCCCTGCGGTGACAACAAAATGGATACAAATTTACTTATACATTCTTAGAAACAGAACAGAAATAGAGACTGAAATGAACTTACAGGTGGACCGGGTGGTCCGGGTGTGCCAGTTTCTCCCTTTGGTCCTGTTTGGCCCTGAGTTGCATAAAACATAAATATTAAGTAGTAATCATTTTGAAGTATATTTGTTGTTACAAAAAACAAAACAAAAACACTTACAGAGGATCCCTTGGCTCCTTTAGGACCAGGGGGACCCTAAACACAAATCAGATAATATCATCATCTCTGTATTTACAGAAAAACGTAACAATATATATATATATATATATATATATATATATATATATATATATATATATATATATATATATATATATATATATATATATATATATATATATATATAATGACACTTGATCCTTACAGGTAATCCAGGTGGACCAATTGGGCCAAGAGGACCAGGTGGACCGGCAATTCCCTTGAAAAAAAAATAAACCGTATAGATGACAGCAGAAAATAATAATCATTAGTGATAATGATATTTCCACGCGCATTTAAGTCCTCACATTATCTCCTTTTGGACCTGAAGTTCCTGAAGGACCAGGAAGGCCTCTGTCACCCTTTTCTCCCTGTTCACCCGGGGGTCCTATGAGACCTATGAGACCAGGATGGCCCTGTTCAAAGAACCACATTGTTACTCAGAAAAGGCACCTTCTCCTAGAACAAATTAGTCCATTTATCTAAAAACACTACAATGAGAGAAATACTCACTTTTTCACCTTTAACACCTGAGTCTCCTTTCATGCCTGGTAAACCTGGAGGGCCCTGCGGTGCACACATCGCAGCGGATGAGAACAGTCCGATTTCAAATAGTATGGTCAAAAGAGTGTTTTCCTTAGAATCTGATAATTACCATAGGTCCAGGAGGCCCATCTGGCCCTGGGGCACCAGGAAGACCTTGTTCACCCTGTGCACAAACTTCGTTTTAGTACTGACTGACCCATGTACAGCTCATATAGTGTTAAAAAGTTGAGTACTTACAACTGGGCCAGGGATACCTCTGAGACCCTCAGAGCCAGGTTTTCCAGGTGAACCTTGGGGACCTACAGGACCAGTTTTTCCCTGGGGACCTTCCAAACCTGGTTCTCCCTTAAACACAAAACAATAAGTGGGTTAGTAATTGGTTCAAAAGAACACCAACTTGAGATGGATGCATAAATTACCTTGGCTCCCTTCTCTCCTTGCCGACCCTCTGGTCCAGAAGGTCCAGGAGGCCCCTAATTACACACATAAATATTACATACATGAATATACAAATAATAGACGACAGAGCAAATTTGGCCATTTGACATCCACATCATTCTTCTGCGGGAATATGCTGACAGGAACAGTACTTACCCGTTTGCCTGGGGGTCCTGAGGGACCGGACTCTCCAGTTGGTCCAGGAGAACCCTAGGTTTTGTGCAAAATGGGCATTCATTAACTTGTTCATTTAGGACATATTCTTAACATTCAAAGCACTACTTACTGGCTGACCAGATTCTCCATCATCTCCTTTGTCTCCAGGTGGACCATCTAAACCCTGTATGAAAATACCAATGGAAAGAGACCAGAGATTAATAGCTAAATGTCACCTATTCATAAATATAGCTCAGTTTGAGTTTATCTTACAGCAGGACCAGGCTCTCCAGGAGGACCAGGGTCACCAGGGAAACCACTTGGGCCCTAAAACACACAGTAATACCATTGTTATATAAAAAAACAAATTATATTGATTATATTTAAAAACCTAAACTTACTGGACTTCCTTTGGGACCATCATCTCCAGGCGGACCTTTTGGGCCAGGAGGTCCAGCTGTGCCAGCAGGACCCGCCTCACCCTTCTCTCCTCGTTCTCCTCTTGGTCCCTGTCATTCACACAAAGAGTTTGGGCTAAGTTGCAGTCATGATAGTTCAAAATGTTCATTACATCAATATGGATAAGTACCAGTCGCTAGCATACTGTTGCAGATCCTCAAATTCAATACTTACAGGAGGGCCAACTTCGCCTTGAAGTCCAGGCTCTCCAGCTTCACCAGAATCTCCCTAGAAACAGACAGGAACAAAAGTTATTGAAAGTCAGACAGGCACAGACATATGCTGTATCAGGCCAAGGACATAACAAGGCTCTATTAAAATCAAAATCTAAATTGAGAGTTTCCCAGTAATGTTTTAAGATTAACAAATTATCTTGGCATTAGCTGTTAATTATAAAGCCTGTTCCAGGTGGAAATGCTGACTGAATCTGATGAGAATATGAGAACGACAAACAAAAGATGGGAGCGTATCAATGTTATGTGAGGCTTTACATAGCTTACATATATAGTGGAACAGTCACAGTTTCTATGTGTGCATATGTTAAAGGAGCATAGACTGAGAAACTTTAAAAATGACAGTAGCTGTGTTTATATGCAAACACAAATGTAATTATTGTATGATTTCTAATCCTTTAAGATTATTTACTATAAATGGCATACAAATTGAAAAATCTGAAGCGAGTGATCAGAAGTACCATGATCATAAAAAAACAAACACACATAATGTGTTTTAATGATCTTTTACCTCAAAGAAATTTGATAATAAATAGTGCAAATGTAACCACAGCCACTAAAAACAAAATAAAAAATGTACCTTTTCTCCAACGGCTCCAGGATTTCCAATACCACCAGGAGGTCCTTGAGGGCCATCAGCTCCAGGAGGTCCAGATGGTCCTCTGGGCCCTGGTGGACCTGGTGGACCCTAGTGATAATAGTAAGAAGTAAATTACAATAACATAATAGTGCCTCTTGTAATTTACCTCTTAGCACCAAACTGTGCTTTGGCAGTGAATTTAAAAACAAGTTGTACCTGTTTACCAGCATCTCCAGTTTCACCTTTCTCACCAGGTGGACCTGGTAAACCCTATGGAATAATAGACGATTAGTATGTTTGTTACACTCGGACACTGTACATTTATCATACCTGCAGTCCAACTGGGCCAGGAGGTCCAGGGAAACCCCTTGTTCCTTCATCTCCCTTCTGGCCAAACAGACCTTGTTGTCCTCTGGGACCAGGCTCTCCATCTGCACCCTAAACACAAAATGATCAAGTTTGAAATAGACCACACAGTATTTGATAATTATTGAAGTCTGAATACTTACCGCAGGACCAGGTGCTCCGACAGGCCCCTGAGGGCCAGTTGGACCTGGAGGACCCTGTTAAAGTACACGAAACAGTATTATTCCATCAGGAAAAAGTGTTGTTTAATGATGCTGCATGACTCTAACACTTACATGTTCTCCTTTGTCACCCTTGCTTCCCTTTTGGCCTGGTTCTCCAATCTCTCCCTGGAGAAAGGTTGAATGTGTTTAAACCAAAAGACTTATGGCATGCATTCATAAAAAAAATTGCCCAATAACAAAAAACTTAAAATACATAAGCAAACTATCTAGTCCATCTGTATTATGGGAATCCATATTATTAGAGAGCTGTCACTGGATAGTAGATGATCCAACTCAAATCCTTTGTGCTAGTGGACACCGTGTGCGTCTCCCTTTTTCACACATTCTGTCCATGTCACAAATGTTTCCCAGCTCCCGTTTTGTGTAACACCAAGCGTCACAGTTCAAAGAACATTGTCAGTTTAAACCCTTTACAGAAATTAAGGCCAAAGAAAGGGGAAA
This sequence comes from Rhinogobius similis, assembly GCA_019453435.1. Lineage (NCBI taxonomy): Eukaryota > Metazoa > Chordata > Actinopteri > Gobiiformes > Gobiidae > Rhinogobius > Rhinogobius similis. The sequence continues at coordinate 29,699,169 of CM033619.1, read as the reverse complement.
GAAACTGACTAAGATGGCAGTGTAAAAGTTATAAAAATACATTGACATTGTCCACATTAAATAAAACTAACCTTGTCTCCATCCTCCCCAGGTGGTCCAGGAGGGCCTCCAGGTCCAGGAAGACCTACAGGTCCCTGAATACCATCTCTTCCAGCTGGGCCTTGAGGTCCTTTTTCACCCTGAAAAGTAATTTGAATATTTTAGACTTTTTTATTTTAGACTTTATGTATATATATATATATATATATATATATATATATATATATATATATATATATATATATATATATATATATATATATATATATATATATATATATATATATATATATATATATATATATATATATATATGTTTATCCTAAGTATTAAGACAATTACCGGTCCGCCCTTTTCTCCAGCAGGACCTGGTGGACCCTGAGGGCCTGGACGCCCAGGAGGTCCTGTAGGTCCAGCAGGGCCAGCGGGACCACGTTCACCAGGAGAGCCCTAAAGCAGAGAATAAAACATGCAAACACATAAATATCACTCATCTAATGATCATCAACAAAATGATAAGAGAAAAATAGCTTTAAGTGAAAGATGAAGATATGCAAAGACTTTGGTCTACTCACTGCTGGGCCAGGTGGGCCGTGAGGACCCTCATTTCCTTTCAGTCCATGAGCTCCCTGTAGCATACAAAAAAAGTGAGTTGACATGACTTCAATGTCTTTAAACTGGTATATTGAAGTAATTATTGTTTTATTTCTATCAAACTACCAGCACAGAATGTGACCTACCACAGGACCAGGCAGGCCTCTCTCTCCAGTGAAACCCCTTGGCCCAGGTGGTCCATCTTTACCAACAGGGCCAGCAGGACCAGGGTCACCCTAAACATAAAAACAAGATCAGTCTGTGATTTTTATGAAATGAAACGTGGATATACAAAGGAAATGTATTCAAATTCAAAATAATGCTTTACCTTAGCGCCTTCTTTTCCAGCAGCTCCCGGTAGACCTTGTTCCCCAGGAGGACCCGGGGGTCCAGGGTGTCCCCGGTCACCCATTTGTCCTGTCTCGCCTGTTGGACCCTGAATAAAAGTTTTCAAGAATACTGAATATATCAAACATTGCTATTCAATAAATATGCAATAGATAAATTGTTTGTAGGTTAGATTAAATCAACTGTAGATAGTAAAATGGTCCAGTTTGTCTATGATTACATAAGATAGAAAAGACATTGGAGTGCTTTTCTGTGTGGGTGGAACTTCTTATGTCCATACTAAGATATGTTGTATGATGGCATCAGCGGAACAGTTGGGAGACAAGCCCGGTAAATGTTTAAATAATAACTGAAGATCAAAGCAATTGTAAAACATGTACATGCTGTCTGAAATACATGACCTATCCCTTTGCACTGGTTAGAGAGACTTAAACAGTTTGGCACTTACCTGAGGTCCAACCACACCTGGTGGACCAGGAGGGCCTGTCTTTCCTTGGAAACCCTGTGTGGGACAATGAAAGAGGTTGCTGAATGATGCTTAAATAACTCACATTAAAACAGTGATAGAAAAAAAAAAACATTACTCACAGTCTCTCCTCTCTGCCCAGGGTGTCCAGGAAGTCCATCTTTGCCTGCAGGCCCCTGAAACCAAACCACCCGAACGTTTACACATATTCTTGGCGATAAGAATAACATAAAAGTTCATCAAGCAAGACTTACAGGAGGTCCTTTTGGACCAGGGAATCCTGTTGGGCCTTGCGGTCCAGGCAAACCCTAAAGCAATAAAGCACATTATTAATAATGAGGATGGCTAGGACTGATAGCCCAAGTAAGTTAGGATATCCTTTCATACATACCCTTTCACCAGGAGGTCCTGGTGGACCGTCATTTCCGGAGTTACCCTGAAAATTTTTGAAAAATGTTTAATGTTGTTCTTTTCTACCAAAAAGGTAATGTAACATTAACTACATAAGAAATTTACCTTTGGTCCTGCTTTTCCTGTTGGCCCTCTTGGCCCTCTCTCTCCCCGAGGCCCCTTTAGAAGTACGAACAAAAGCTTGGTTATCACCGATGCTCTAATGCTCCACAGATATGAGTGCCAAGCTTGCCATCTGTATACAACTAGGAGTATGCTGAGTAAGACTAACCGTTGGTCCTCTTTGTCCGCGTGGGCCAGGTTTTCCTCCTGTTCCCTGTGGACATCAAGAGCAAATACAAGGATCAAAGAAATGGCACTTCTATCAAAGGGTTGAACGCATCAGATACAAATGCTACTTAGCTCTAGAAAACAGATCACTGTTATCACAACAAATACATTCAAAATATACGCGATCCATTTCTTTAGACTTTCTGTACAAGCAAAACAAAAAAGGCATGAACTTAATTTTACATGGACTATGGACACTTAATAAAATACCATTGCATAGTGTAGCTTCCATGTTACTTTTGAAAACTAGAGAGCATAGTCCTTGAGTGCTGCTGCTGCTCTGCTGATAAGACGGATTCCACAGACAAACATTATTAGATGTCCTCTAGCCCACAACAGCCTCCCCAAACTTGCACATTTGACAGTACAAAATCTTTTTTTGAGCATTTTCACTCTGTAACACAGGTGAAATGGTTACCTTGTATTATCCAAATTAAAATGGTTCACCAAATGATTTTCAGATAGAATTAAATACATTTCATGTTGTGTGCACTAACCCACTGCACCAAACCCAGTCCATGAGACTTACTCGAGTTCCTTTCTCGCCATTGGCACCAGGGAATCCTTGGAAACCTTGAGATCCCTGTAAGTATAATATAGATCAATCGAATCATTCTGTAAAAGTAAAACACTTATTTTTTTTATACCTTTACCTTTTTTTTTTTTTTAAGATTATTAGCCCCTTCAGTCATCTTGTTTTTGAGTGATTTTTGTTTTTATAATTTATAACTGCTACATGGTATAAATTTTTTGCCTGGCCTCCTTTCTAATCTCCATGTATTATTCAATACATTCGATTAGTCGGGAGATGCCGCCACACAATTTGACCTCAGCGGGGCGGGACAAACATGCACCAATCAGACGAACAACGGGTGCACGAAAGGCAGCAGAGCTGTGGTTGTCAGTCCAAAATGGCGTGTAGCTGTAAAGCTTCCTTTCGCTGTAGTTTTAACGACACATCCTGGTCTTTTAAAACAGAGGAGAGGATGTGACGATCTTCTCTCGCGGCTCTGATTGGCTCGGTTGCCACAAAATAGAGGAAGTAGGGGGTTTAGCAATCATGCCCATGTCCACTTTCTTTCAAAATTGAAAGATATTGAAAGATAGTGGGAATGGCTGGTCAGGCTAATCAATTTTGGTTACAAGGGGCTCTTTTAATAAACTTCATGATTCCTATAAAACCATTAAAACATAGTAACCTTTGGTCCTTGTCTTCCTGGATATCCAGGCAACCCAGGAACGCCAAGTTTACCCTGTAAAACATTAATGTTAGCAATTCTGAAGCACTTTAAAAACAGTTAATGTTTATGAATTACAGTCATACAATTACCTTCTCACCAGTTCCTCCAAGTGGGCCTGGGTCTCCTGGAAGACCTGAACGACCCTTTGGACCTTCAGGGCCATCTTCTCCCCTGGGTCCAGCTGGTCCAAGTTCACCCTAGGGGGAATACATAATGATACAACATGCTATGGCCCACCCATTGTAACACTTTGAACTGCATAGATTTGTGTTCTGTTGTGTTCAAAATAATTATCTTTTATTTTTTTTATCTTGGATTTTGGCAATAAATGGAATGGATTGTACACTTCCTTACACATCTGTGCATGTACAACACAATGTGCCAGGACATCTATCTACGGGAGGGAAAAAAATCAACATGATAAAAACAACAAACCACAATTGTACACTTGTAAGCTCATAGAAGATGCCACACATTTTCCTCAGTGATATTTCAAAATTAGTTATTTAGAATCCGCTCCATGTCTATCTCTCCAGAGCTGAGGGCCGTCTTAAATCTTTGCTTTCATCTGGATTTGCTGCATCTCCAGAGAAAAACAGACTGGAGCCCCGTGTCTCACTCTCGAGTTTGAGAGGGCTTAAACTGCCATTGATTTATCCTTCGCTGCACTTAGCTTTACAGTGCCACATGGTTTGATGTTTAAAGTGTAGGATGCTGTGGCTGTGTTCTCAAGGTTTTCACCCCCGAAATGTATGATTTCACAGAATCAGGAAGTATGATGTAGGAATGAGAAAAGCAACTTGATCATCATCAGTTCTGAGTGGTGTGGCAACTTATGTTTGCTCATTACACACAGCTTCACACTGGTCACAACGACTTGGCCTGAAAGCGGCTAACGTGGCAAGAGTTTTTAGCACATTCATTTATTTTTGCTAAAGGTCACAGGAACAGAATTCGCAGTTCAACATAAACAACAACTCTTACCCTGTCGCCCTTGATGCCCATATCTCCTTTAAATCCTGGGAAGCCATCTTCTCCCTTTGGAGTGATGTAAAGAACAGAGGTGAGAATGTTAATGAAGTAGAAAGGACCACTCTAACTCAAGGAGACACTAGCCAACTAAATCTCCAGTTGCCATAGTAACTGACAGTAGAAACAGGTTTCTGATTAATTTCATGAATAACTGGACATTTGAAAGTGTTAAACCAATCCATATCCGTGTAGAAAGATGTTTTATTGACATTTTATTGTCATAATTGCATGTCTTTCCAATTCACACTTACTTTCTCTCCCTTGCCTCCTTTTAGGCCACGCACACCATCGGCTCCCTGTACACCAAGGAGAGTAAATTATTAGGCATGTTTTGGTTGGGCAGTGTAATTATTAAAAATAATTGCTCTAAATTCATCATCATCATTTGAAAAAAATTAAATAAAATAGTGTAATGCCACTCTAAAGAAGGAACAAATATTCAGTGGTTGTTAAAACATGGAGCACAAAATGTTAATGTTACTATTAAAGGATTAAAATAATGCATCATGCAACCAAATGCATCACCAAAATGAACTGTGATTATATATTTGTTTCCCCATAACCACGTAGCATGGTATTGTCATTTAAAAAAATAAATAAGTTACATGTTTTCTGCATTAAACCTTAAACAGTTCTTTAGGTATTTAGTATTAACATACATAGGTTATCATGTTACATTTTGTTCATTGTAATTATTTTTAAAGACGACTTAATGATAGAAATCCAGTCCATTGACTTCCTGTTCTAAACAGTAGAACCGATAAGCCCCCCCGCTTCATAGTGACGTTTCACTGTAACAAGCAGCAGATTTTTACTGACATGTTCTTATTGTTGAAAAAAGGCTGTGACATTGACAATGATTACTCAAAAATGCATGATACAATCAAAATACAACTCTGTGTGAGTTAACATTTAAGGAAAATGTTTAAAGCTCATAGTTCATTTTGCATAGTATGTCTCATTTCAAATATTTAAAATAAGGAAATATCTGTTCATTCAACAATATTTAAAGAAATTGAGTGACAACACATTAAACTCTCAATGACCAACTTTGGTATAAAAGAAAAAAAGTGCTGCTAGCAAATTTAAGTTTAATATGACAAAATTAGCAATCCTTCAACTGTATTAAAATTACCTTTACACCTCGAGGGCCAGGGTAACCAATGGGACCTTGAGGACCAGAAGGACCCTGAAAGGTTTAAGAGAAAGTTTTACTTTTGGGCTGATCTGAGGAAAACAATACTGGAAATTCAAATGCAAAATGTAATGAGCCCGAAGATGAAATTTTCAAAATACTTTACCATATGTCCCTTTTCTCCAGGAGGTCCTTCCTTTCCAGGGTGACCCTGCAAATTATTCAGAGACCTATGTTACATACATATAATATTGTCCCTTAGTGAAAAATGACCACTATAAATCCACATTAGCTTCGTGAAATTGTATTAGAAGATTGTTAAAATTGAGAATTAAAAAGAAGCATTTATTCTGGCCTGTCATTTTGGATTTTTAATGCATGTTAATACAAGGCATTAGCAGCTCTAATGGGCATCTAAAAGCCAAGGCTGCCCTCAAGGGCTGCGCACATACACACGTCCACACACACACGTCCACACACACACGCACATCTGCAGTCAAAAGATCGGAAGGGAGTTGATTGCTTTCTGTAGAGACAAAGGAAACTAGCAAAGCCCCTGATGGAGTCTACTTCAGTGAGTGAAAATGGAAGAGGAAAAGCAACCAAAAGTGTTGGAAGAAAAAAAAAGTAAGTCTGTTGGCCTAATGATAGGCTGATGAAAGAAGGATGGTTATAAAACCGAAATTAACAGTACTCTCTCAAAATAACTATAGTGAGCCCAGAGATAATGAGCTAAACAGACCAACATATCTAAATAACAAAATAAACAAAATAACTCAACAAAAGATGTGAACTAGGTTTACTCACTGGTGGACCATCAGCTCCTGGCATTCCTGGTAGACCTGGTTTTCCAGTAGGACCCTAAACATACCACAAGTAATAATTATACTAACAATGATTAATACAATTGTTTGGAAAATAAAATGACATAAACTTCCCCCATTATGAGGAAAAGTGTAGTTAAATCAAGTTCATGTTACTTTAGTTATACTGATAAATGAACAAATTAAACGGCTGCAGTATGCTACCTTCTCCCCTGGGGGTCCTATTGCTCCCTGTGGTCCTGGGAGTCCCTGAAACAAAGCAATTGTACAATAAGCACCTCACCGTTACACACTGGAACAAACTCTAATGAGTAGGTTCTCACCTGAGCGCCGGGATTTCCCTGCTGTCCCGGGGGTCCTGGCTCTCCCTGAGGGCCCTGTAAACAAAAGACAGATGCAATGTGTTTTTTTTGCTTACCAATTTTGCTTACCTACTCTGTTGTTAAAAATATAATTTTAACATACAAAATTATGAAAATGCTTAGAGAGAAAAATCAGCATGTGTTTTGCTTAAACTGTCACAGCGTATCCTTGTGCTGTCATGTTTCACACGTTACAGTAAGGGACCTGATAATCCTATAGTTGTACAATGTTGAGATCCTCCTTTCCTACGAAAAGCTTAATTGTATTTGGTGAACACTTACAATATTTCCTTTTGGTCCGGATGGTCCATCTGATCCAGTCACACCCTATGAACAAGTGCATTGAAATTAAAGAAAATCAAGTAAAATGTTTAAGCTATTAAATTATCAAATGAACAATGAACAAACAAAGATATGAACATATAATAAACTGGCTCATAGTCCAACTCTTTATTTCAAAAATTAAAAAAACAAGTTTAACGCTGACTTACAGGGGGTCCAGGAGGTCCTTGAGGTCCTTTTGGTCCCAACAAACCACGAGGCCCCTATGAGGAAAAGAACATTAAATGCTCAGTTATTTGAAAATACCCCAATAACAAACAAATCGTAGTCACATATTCTTCAAAACCTTGTTCAAAGCTACAGTATTATCTATGACTGTATACGGCATTTGCCAAAACGTACAAAAAGGGGACTAACTTCTTGTCCAGTACTTTCCTATTGAAACCAATTCAGCACACCCTTGTGGACAAACTAAGATGTGGCATCAACAGAGTCTTCAATTGTCATGTCACATGAAATATCCCACCGTGACATTGCAAAATAAAAAAATACTATACATACATAAAAAGGAGACTTTTTTTACATACACTTAATTCAAATAATATATAATATTGACATTGTAGAAGGACACATTTTGACCTCTAGCTGTATCATACAAGCTCTCAGAATAAGACCGAATGGTAATAGAAGTGATCACTCACTGGTTCACCGGGAAGTCCCCTGGGTCCGATCTCTCCATCATCTCCCTGGGAAAGAGAAAGAGCAGGTGAAAGAGTGGAACAGACAGAGAATGATAATGGAGAGGAAATTGAGGATGTGCGAGGTGGGGGATGAAGGGATAATAGGAAGGCACAAAGACAGAGGAGGGTGAAACGAACTCGGATTGCATTAGCAGCAGGTAATGAGCAGAAAGGAAGGATAAAACGCAGACAATAGTGTGGAGATATAAAAGATATTCCATAGAAAATTGGGTAACAGGTGAAATAGAGAACGGCTATGAGGAGCAATATGTCGACAATGTATAGTCAAGAGAGGGGAGGATGTTCTATGTCTGACTTTCACCAACAAGCTCAACAAACCCAGAGAAGGGTATAGTGTCCAAATGGAGCCAGATTAATTGGTCCAACTTTAAACAGTTTGTAATGGAATTGATCAAATATTTCAATTATGAAGGCTTTTTTAATTGACAACTATACAATCACTCAAAGTTTGGACTTTGGAGGAATACATTTGGAGTTGCTTGTATTCAGAGAGGAAAACATTAATTTGTGGTTAAAAAGGCCTGCACCTGATTTTGAACCGTGAGTCAGGAGCATGCCTCAGTTGAAAGCTGCCACTCTGATATTACACCATGACACAGAAACTACTCTGTCATGTAGTTGTTTCTCTGTGGTTCTCATCACTGTTTGCCCACTTTGTGTTTTTTCTCTCTTGATAATGCACCATGACAGAGAATCAGATGTCTGGGATAGTGTGAGGTAGTGGGCATGATTCTTCGTGAATGATGTTTCTGGCTATTACTTGTGAGGTGAGATTTGTCCTGTCTATGTTCACAGACTTGATGGTGAAAAGATTCATTTATTTGTAAGTTTGAAACGCAACACTAACCCTTTCTCCATCCTCGCCAGGTGCACCGGGGGGCCCTGAAGGACCTGGTTCACCCTGTAACAAGAACATTCATTTATATTTGCTCAAAACGTGAACACAACTGGAAACAGACAAACTAAAAGCTTACTCTGTGTCCTTTTTCACCAGGAAGCCCAGCCAGACCATCAAAGCCTCTGTCTCCCTGAATATCACATACAATAATTATATGTTACAATTTGGATAAAAAGTATTTGCACAAATTTTAATGTTACCTTTGGTCCAGACTGCCCTGGCATACCTCTAGCACCATCAGCTCCAGATCGACCCTGAAAGGAAGTTGTGTAAAAATTGAATTTATTCTGCTTTTTATTTCAGAGCATCAGGAGCATTAGTTAGTGTAATGCTTACCCTTCGGCCTGGTTTTCCAGGAGGTCCCGGAGAGCCCAATGGCCCTCTGGGTCCCTGAAAAAGACACTTCCTGTTAATAATTGATCTTCAAATGTACAAATGGTGTCGCTTATATTTGACAAACCTGAGGCCCGGCCTCTCCTGATTCACCCTTCAGACCTGGTACACCCGGAGGTCCCTAAGAATAAAAACACATAGTTGATACAAAACTGTGGAAGAATAGGTTTTCAAAATAGGAGACAGTTATTTTGAAATACATACAAGTGGGCCAGGGCGACCCGTTAAACCCATTGGACCAGTTGGGCCTCGCATTGCCAGCTGAAAAAAAGAGGGAATAATCAATACATAAAAGGTAAAAGAGTACTAAACAAATACCAGAGCAACTGACTTATTTAAAAAGCTTAGCAATCTTTGCTAAGAATATTAGTCAATAGTCAATATTAGTCACAAGCACTACATTCACACAAGCAAGGCAGAGAGTCTTCCTCAAGGGCACAAAAACCGTATGGTCGCTTTATGTCTATATATAATATCTTATTCCTGATCAGATGTATTATCATTCTGAAGTTATAGAAATATGTACACACATTATGTGTTGAGATAAAATAAAAAAAACAGTCAAAAGTTACATCAGAGTTAGATAAAACAGTAGTTACCCTGGCCTGCTGCATAATGGCTTGCATTTGTGCTTCTTGGGCTGACATTGCAGGTCCCTTTTGTCCAGAGTCACCACCAGCACTGAACCTGAACTATAAACAAAAACACATTATACTTTACTCAAATCTGAAAAAAAAAAAAAAAAAAAAAAAAAAAAAAACAACGAATTATATTACTATGTTATTTTGCATTTATTGTGTTTTTACTGTAGCTTGTGAAGCACTTTATGACCTTGATCTGTGAAAAGCGCAATACAAATAAAGTTTACTTACTTACTTACTTATAAAATAAATCTCTCTCTTTTAGAATACAACTTAAGGTCAAATAAAAGTGCTAATATAAATAAGCATGACTAAAACGTGACGGGATGGCTTAAAGATGGCTATGGGTAGAGTGATATCTAGTGACATCTGCTGGTGATATGGAGGGATTGCATAATTTGCAGAAAATCCTCATGTGCCTGAGCAGATTAAATATATTTATGACTGCACTCAAATCTCTGCTGACACACGGACGCACCTCATTATATCTAAAATGCCTCTAGGATCCACTGACTATTTACTCTGTCATGCACATGAACAACTAAGTACTCACAGCTTTTATGTGGGGGATGTGAAACTTAAATCGATAGCAATGATGTTGCCATTGGTTTATCATTTCTACATAGATGTGTAGTGTTGTTCAAAACCTAAATTGAGAATCAATTTTTTGTGTTCTTAACGAGATATTCTGGCATTACTCCAAAAATATTGAAATTACTTTTGGCCAAATGTATATATGTATACATTTATATTATCATAGAACATTAGTTAATTAACTCTTTAAATGGTCTCCAGTTACCACACCAGTTAAGGTCATTACATTTTACTTACAGGTAACATTAAGACAGTTCCTGGAGGTCCTGGTAAACCATCAGCACCAGGAAGACCAGCCCGACCTGGAGCACCCTTGCAAGAAAACACAAAAGTACTTTATTATATATATATATACATGTATTATAATTATTTTTTGCATGTGCAGTTTAATATATATGCTACTCACCCTCTCTCCAGGATCCCCAGCACTGCCTGGAGGACCAGAAGAACCCGGGGGTCCAGGGAGACCCTGTAAAGAAAAACATTACAATTTGACAGAGAGAGAGAGAGTAAAGCAGAAATACCATGTCTGATGCTGTATATGTTGCTGTTTTATCTTCCTAAGTGGTCACATGTGGGAGATAGGAATGCATGAGGCAATACAACTCTGTTGAGTGCTAAATCCTTTGTGGAGCACTCTCTGTTTGACTGTTGCTTCATGCTTCAGTGGCTTATTTCTATGGCACTCCATCAGCTGAGTGTCAGGAGCAACTGTTTGACTAAGAAAACTTGGCAATATAAATAATTTTGTTCTTTCACATCTGGACAAGTTCTTTATCTCCTCAGGGGAAATCACTACACTCCCTTTGCGTCACTAACAGAATTTTACTTCAAGCCAATTTCCAATCTTTAGACGTTCTAAAGCCATTATACAATATTCTATTGATGATAAAGAAATTTGATTTTAAAAAATTTACACTGTAAAAAGAATTAAAGTGTGAGAGAAAGATTACTTACTGCTGGCCCTTCAGGCCCTGGAGGACCTTCTACCAACATTCCCTAAAAACACAAACCACACAATGTTCATCATACAGCACACTCACTCTTGTTTGACTGCATTGTTTTGGCTTTGTGATGGAGTGAATATGGGTAAAAAGGGTTTACCTTGGGAAAAGAAAAAAAATGGCATGATAACTCCAACATACATTTTTCACACATAAAACATTCGTGCTAATGTTTACACAATGGTTATTTATGGGGTTTTATTGGGTGAGTTTTACACCTTTGTGTTGTACTTTTATTCCATTTTGCCAATTTTGTTTACTATTTTGACAATACATTTAATCAAATTGAATTCTCAGCTAACACACTATGCATTAGTGACTTTTTCCCTCAGCTTGATTTTTTTTTTTTTTTTTTTTTTTGACGGTATGTCTGCATTTTGACTAAATATATCTGCACTTAATCCTGTATGTTGTCAAACTTACTGGCTCAATGACAGCAGGCTCACCCTTCTGTCCTTTTTCTCCACGAGCACCATCAACCTGCAGACACAGCAGAATTAGACACAGTACTCCCTGTTTGATGCTTTTGGCCATTTTCTCATGTTTTTACCTGTCCATAATATTCATCAGTCTCAGCTGGGAGCTCTTTCTTGTTCTGTCCATAATCAGGATCATCATAAGTATCATATGCATCCAGCTCACTGTCAGTATAATCGGTGATGTCCTCCTCCTTGAACTTCTCGATATCATAGTCCAGGTCGCCATCGATGCTCAAACCGGTGGCTACGGACCCACCAGCACCCGCGCCAGCTCCCACGCCAGCACCCGCGCCAGCACCAGCACCCGCGCCAGCACTCGCGCCAGCACCCGCGCCAGCACCAGCACCCGCGCCAGCACCCGCGCCAGCACCCGCGCCAGCACTCGCTGAGCCTGACCCTGTGGCTGAGGAACCTCCCACAGACACAGAACCGCCTCCGATGGAAACAGAACCTCCACTAACTGAGACAGAACTTCCACCAGTTGCGCCACCTCCAACAGTGATGGTTGAACTGCTGCTGCTGCTGCTGCTGCTGCCGCCGCCACCTCTGCCAGCAGTAAGGACCGAAGTGCTGCCACCTCCACCTGTCGTGTAAGAGCCGTCGCCGTAGTCATATCCATCGCCATAATCTTCGTAGGCGCCTCCAACCTTAAAACAAATGGAACGTGAAGAGCAACCGTGGCACATTTTGTTACATTTAGGCAAAGGCAAAATCCCCATTGTTACACTTTAGCACACTAATAAGGTGTGTCCTGTCCAGTCATAAACTCTGGTTAAATGAAGACTTAAAGACACAGAATGTCTACAATTACTCAATTACTCACATGGGAAAAGTTAACTAATGAGTTTAAAAGTAATTCAACAAACAAAATTAAATGTCATAATAATAATGCCGATGTCTTGTTTTTTAAGCCAGAACATGCATTTAAATAATTTTCTAAAAGTATTATATTATAGTATATGCCAAAATAAAGAAGAAAAAATAAAACACAAAAGCTATATTTATCATTTATGAAATCTACGTTGTATGCACTTCGCTGTGAAAGGTTAACTCAGTCACTCATGATAGAGGCTAGAGTGGGGACAGGTGTCGGTGCTTGATAGAACTGCATTAATATGGCGGTATCACCAAAGTGTGATTGTCTCAGGGATATCGCCCAGCCCTTGTGATGAGGTGAGGTTGAAGGGTGTGAACGTTGAGTTGTGAACAGTCATGAAAAGAGGTGGGGAGGTATGTGCGAGCAAGTTGGAATGGGAGAGAAAAGTGTCAGATGTGTTGTATGATAAGAGCTTCTGCAAGAATGAACAGAAAAGTGAACAGGTCTTTCGTTGGTGAAGCCAGCAACATTGAATGGTTTTGACAGTGGCAGTGAAGAAAATGTTAATAATGATGGACCGATGCACATTTAATGTCAAAAGCCATGCTGTAATACAAGCTTTTTAATTTTATAAACCAACATAGCACCTTGGATTTTTGTATCTGGGAATATTCAACATATATTTAGCCACTACTTTTTCCCCAAAAAGACAGAACTGTTTTCTCTTGTAAAGCAGTGTTAATTTGAAATATTAAATCATTCTCTTTAGTTTAATCTAGTTTAAGTCGGTGAAAATTAGATGCTAAATTACTAGACGAAATCCAAAAAGTATGTTTTAAGATTTTACTTAGGATACAATTTTATTATATTGTTTCATGGGGCATGCAAAGATTTGTTTCCTGGATTTTAAGTTTGCTCTGGTTTGGGGCTCTGGATTTGAAAAGGGGAGCTTTGATCTATTCATGACTTGTTCCTTTCATTAACTTATGTTTAGTTGTTATAATAACTAAACTTATTCACGCCTTAACAAAGCATGAACAAAGATTTCTAAGAATGATTTAGGCTTAGTAACTACTTAATTAAGGGGTTAGGCTTAGGATATTAATTAAGTACTTACTAAGCCTGGATCATTCTCAATAAACTATTTGTTCACTATGAATCAAGTATTTGTTCATGTTTTATTATGGCCCAAAAAGTGTGGGTACTGCATTTAAAGTGTTACAGTTTAGTTTTTATTATTCAATAAAAATATCAGTTAGTTTATTATATACATTTTTATTTATAAAATCAACAAAAACATTGACTTTTAGTAATGGTTTCAGTAGTCACTGTTACTTTTCAGATTCTGCCAGAAAAAAATATGGGGAAAACTGTCACTAATGATTTTAGTCGACGAAAACAATGCAAAGCCAGATGTAGCTGAGAAGATGAGTTTGACGTTCTTTTTGGAGGATGAATCAGAGGAACGCTTCATGTTGAATTTCTCAAATCTAACTTCAGAGACTGTCAGGATGTCCACGAGAAGATTTTCTGGATGTAGTGAATGAGGACATGCAGATAGTTGGTGTGAGAGAGGAGGATGCAAAGGGTAGGATCAGGTGGAGGAGGCTCTTCAACAACAAAACCACACAGTCACTTCTGTCTACTCACAGATGTCTTGTTAGTTGTGATGATGATACTTTCTTCACGATGTTCTATGCCAGGTACCGGATCCAGTTCAACCAATGAACTAATACCGAAGTTGATGTCCTTTGCGGGTCCGATGTTGGCGATGACCATGCGGCGACTTGTGTCCTTCTCCGGAGCGGGTGTGGACTCATCGTAGTAAGTGTCGTAACTGTCATAGCTGTCATAGGGGCTGGTGTCCTCACCGTAGCTGTCGTCTCCTGTTGTTGACGTGGCTGATGCCGAGGAGCTGCTAGAAGAACCGGACGGTGACGAACTGGAGATAGATGTCACTACTTTACCTCCGGTGCCACTAGAGCTGCCACGTAAAACCTGCTCCACTTTGGGCACCACGCTGTCGGAATCAGACTATAAGGGGAAAAAAAAACGTAGTATGCATTGATCGAAAGTATTAAACAGTAATTCTACACGCACACATTGCTACTGGTACCTTAACTTCTTTAGTTGTTGTCTCCTCTGCATCAGTGGGGGATTCATAAACTTTACCGTCCACATCTCCATAGTAAGGATATTCGTAGTAGTAGGGATCATCCTCTGTGTTCTTTACCAGCAACACACCAAAAAACAAAGAAGTTTGAACAAAGCAACATGTACATAATTATATCTATCTTCGATGATTTTTTTCTACTTATTAATCTCAGTTCCTTAATTAAGGCTTGGGATTTTGATAGAGTGAAATTCTAAACTGTTAGACTTGTCACAATAATTACTATATCAACATATTATTTTGTGTAACTTTTTTCAGTTCTCTGTATCTATTCGTGTGGTATGATAAGATTAGAGTTTTTTTCAGCTTTAGAGTATTGTGTCAGTGGCATTGAGTACTTCCATTATTACCGTTTGTGATAACTGTGACAATATGTATCGTTCATCAGCATTTTTTATTATGATAGGCGTACGAACTGCACCAACTATTTCAAAATGTTCAAAGAGCCAAATCACTCACAGCTTAGACACAGATTTTACACATAAGGTCAAAAGGTGAAGGGCGTCTTCTCACTGTGCAAGTACACCGTGTATTTATTATCTAAACTCTTGAGTGAAAGCTTGGTGCAGGCTTAGGCAAGCATCACGTTATTTCTTGCATCATTCCTGAACAGAATACTTTCCCTTATAACACCACTTTTAACAGTGTGTCTGGTAACACTTTAAAATAAGGCTCCTTAGTTTTAAAATGTATAAGCACTAGTTCTTAATTTATGCACTAAAAAGGAGTTTAATTGAATTTGTAGATGGCTTATAATGTCTTATAAACATCAATAAGCCATTAACCAAAAAACACAATTATGTGTTGTTATGTGTGTTATTAAACCATGTACAAAATGTGCGTAAGAGCTTTAATCGGATGGTTATTAAACAATCTTCTATAACCAAGTGATAAATGCTTCAAAATGCCTTATAAGTGCCTAAACAAATAACTTGTGCTTATTAAGCCTCATAAATAGTTTACCAAGAAACCTTATTGTAAATCCTTTCCATTTGTCTTGTGGTTTTTACATGTCTTTTCATCACCATGTTGTAGATCAAACTGAGATTTTAAGAATAGGTACAAAGTAGAAGAAGAAGAAAGTAAACTATATAAGAAGACAAGTGGGACATACATAATCTTCTGTGTTGGGATCTTGGTTCTGAGGCTGGTCTGGAACTGCCACTTCACAATCGGGGCTGTAGTGCTCACAGTAGTCATACGCAGCACGGTGGTCTGCTACAATCATTAGCTGCTGGATGTCTCCCTGTAAACAGAAAATCGTCATGAAGTCAGAAGATTAAAGACAAGATGAATTTAAACTAATGAAGGAAATTACTCAAATATAAAGACATTTTCTCCTAACCACATAATAAAGTATATAATATAAGATGTGGTCATTTAGTTGATAAACCGGGAGATGGCGATTTTTTATTATTCAGCTAATACATATGAAGATGGGTCACGCACCGATGCATGATGTCAACAACAAGATGAATTATTTTTATCTGGTGTGTTTACAGCATGTATATCATGTATGTTCATTAACATGCGCTGTCCCGACCAAAAAAAAAAAAAAAAATTATTTTCCAGTAACACCTGTGCATGTTTACCCCTCAAGCAGAGGGTTCGGCGAATGGATGTATATAGCATTGAGAACATGAACAGGCTTGTTGTAGCTGACCTGATTGATGGTACTTATGTGTGGAGCACAGGACAGTGGCATAAGTCAAAGTTTCGGGAAACAAAAATGCGAAAACCAGAAAAGGAGAGATGGAAAAGGCTCAGAAGGATCCCCAGGCTACACAGGAAGTCGGGTGTCAACCGTACATTCAACACAATGGATATGCTACAAAACAATTTACCCAAAATTCCCTCACAGCACTTCCAAATGCGATGATGTCATTCTTCATCGCTCAACAAATTCTCATCTGGGCCCATCAATGTGTGCAACGCAGCCATGGGAAAAAGCAACGGCACGGAGATGTTTTCAATTATGTCAAAATGCCAAACCCCAAACTAGTCATTCCAGCTCATATTCTCAAAAGGATTCCTATTTTTTCCAACAAACACAATGAATTTTATTTGTGGTCTACTCAGTGACAGTTTACAAAGGACACCAATCATAGTTGCAACCACTGAGCATGCCACACAGAACTCTGGTCCTTTAATAATCATAGCAGCGTATTCCACAAGATGTTGTTTCCTGTTGCTGGTTGAGATTATCAGAGATGTTTATGGGGGATACGGAAAAACAAATCCCCTTCTCCAGGACACAAAGACTGCATTAGTCATTAGTCAGCTCCTCTCCAGGCTGTAAAGTCAAAAGAGCTGAAGGAAAATTTCAAATGGCCACTTATAACTGTCTCCCTGTGATTCTGGTCTGTCAAAGTTATCTGCAGTGAAAAGGAATGTGGAGAATTTATGGTTTTAGTCATAAAGGAATAAACTCTGAATTGTTTGCTCAATGCTATCAAGACCATAGTATTAAAGGTTACACCTGTAATTGAAATACATGCAAGATAAAAATAATAATAATAATAATAATAATAATAAACAAATAATAACAAGCAGGTAGCATACTCTACACCAGAAAAGTTACACAGTTCACCTTTACCACTGCAATAAATAAATAAATAAATAACTGTGGATGTGCGGGATGTGGGGGATTGTAGTATCAGTAGTGATAATTAAATGATAACTTAAGTTTGCATTCATTTGTGACCTAATGTAATATTAAATCCAAAGACTATTTTTAGATGGTGTGATTCCTGCAAGAGCTGCTTTACTTTACCATGACTCAGAGACATATTTTTCTCAGCACGCTCAAATCGTTTCTCAGGAGCCAAACGTATATAAGAGGCATTTTAACAGATGTACGGAAGCAGAGTAAATTCCTCTCTCTCGGACGTGAGCACAGAGTAAGGGAATCCAGGTATGGTGGGAATGATCTGTGAAAACCCTTTTTAAGCACTGTATGGAATCAACAAATACAATTCCAAAGTTTAAAAATGATATAAAATAAATAAAAGCAAAAATGATTAAAACATTAAACATTTAATTGGTATAACACCTAAATTAAATGGATATAGAAGTATCTACATTATACTATATTTGTATGGGAAACAAATATCCAATTATTTGATTTCAAGGACAGAAAATTCGACATTTGGCTGGTTAGTCAGATTTCTTGAAATAAAGATATCTTTTCTGCGTTTGGATGTGTTATATGAAAGAATTAATTATTCTGTACATAAAATAACTACAAAGTAAACACCTAAGCTTTACAGTGCTTTATTTGAAATTGTTTTAGAACCAAATAGATTGTTTTCTGTACATTTTGTATTAGTCAGTACTCCTTTTTTGGATGCTGTTTGTGCTATACATCTCACAAAGACTGCAGCTTGTAGCAAGATTCCTTCAACCAACAGGAAGCAATAACTTACATTACAACAACTAAAGCTATGATGAATCAGCATGTCGTCTGTGCAGATAATTCATGTGCAACAGACACATGCTTATCTCATATAGGCTAAACACACACACACACACACACGCACACACACACACACACACACACACACACACACACACACACACACACACACACACACACACACACACACACACACACACACACACACACACACACACACACCACTGATCCCACACCCAAACAGTGTTGGCAAGAGCACTGTGGGAAAGATAAAAGACATGCAATCAACTTTCCTATTTGAGCATAGAGACACTGTCATTTTTCATTGTGGAGCATCATGTGGCACATCAGAGCGGTGCTTAAGGCGCAGTCGTCTGACAATAACAGGGCTACAGCTGTCAGCCTCTCCCTGGACGCCACTGATATATGAGCAAGATGCTGGCCACTGCTCCTCCAGCCACACTCCAGTGCAAACCGTCAGGAACAAAAATGGCTGACCTCACTTCCATACACTTTGTGTCACCAAAATAGTTTCAAGCAACAAAAATCTGTGAGAGACAGACAAAGAACAATTTTGAATTTGTCTAACCATCGTAAGCAGGATTAGCTTGTCCCCTGCAGGTTTAATCTTATATAGAAGGTACATGTTTATAGTATTTTGATGATCTGTAATTGTGACAGCAGCAGTAGAATAAGGTGGGCTTTAAGTAATAATAAGTAGAAGTATAGTGTATGTGGTGTAATCAGTGGTAACACTACAGTACAGTTTACAATCCCACAACTCAAAAGATGTATGTGCACGTGTGTGATACATGTTGTGACCAGATGGGGGCAGAGGAGAGCTCTACTGGGGCTGAAGCCAAACATCTGGCTGCATCTGAGTCTGACCCACAATCATAAAGGGGAGACTAAGCTCATAGTGTTCCCTCTACTGAAAAGCACAGGCCTTAAAAAGCCTGACACATTTCTGCAAATATCTACACACATTTTATATCCTTTATGTTTAATTTGCAAACAAGTTCTTTGAGAAAAAAAAAAAAAAAGACAGAGGTTAGGGACACCTATGCATAACACTTAAAAAGGAGTGAGCCTTTATTTATCATTTCCTGTGTGCTAATAGAGAATGTGGGTAGGACAACCCCTCCAGAGCAGAGTTAGTTTGTGGGAGGTCTGGCTGCACTTTAAGGAGAACTACTTCCATGACATATTTACACAGTCAGCCGTGAGCTCGGAGCCAGTCGTTTTTCCCACTGCCAGAGCACACCAACACATTCACAGTCCCACTACCACCTGGGATTTTTCCAACATGACCGCAGAAACCAAACAACATGGAGCCGAGGTCAGTGAGCTGCAGTGGGGACATAAATCAGGATGGACAACAGTCACCACCTGCTCATTTCTGCATGAATTATCATTTTTTGTTTACTAAAGAGTATTTTTAGATAGAAAATATCAATTATGAGGATACAAATGGAATGAATTGCTAAAATCAACAAACATTTATGGTTTAACAAAGAGCTTTGTCACTCATTATCACATTTTTACCTTTATGAGAGAGACATTACTTTGTTTCAAAATCGAAGAACAAAATCGTCAACTAAAAAATCCAGACAGCATCAACCTATTCATCCAGACTGTAGCTTGATCTCAGTGGTGCAAGCTTCCAAGAGCAACAGACCTGTCTGCCACACAACTTATCCACTTCAAGCCCCCGAAACATTTCCATCCTTCTATTTCCCGTGAACGACATGCTTCTCCATCAAAGCTCAATACCAACAAGAGCATCTTTTAAGAGTATTAAACGCATCAGAAAACACAACATTGTAATCTACTCATGGCATTTTCTTTTGGACTAGTGGAAACCTGAACACCTTGACTTGCCAAAGAAAGAGACTGTTTAAGTTGGCTGTTAGCAGAAATCTAAATAAGAAAAACTGCTGAGGGCACACTTTGGCGTGCTGACATAGTCAAGGAATAACAGAGCACAAGTGAGTGAAAGACAAACATCTGACATGAGTTAGAGAATTTCTGTTCATTATCCGCAGTGGAAACTTGAACGACTCGGGAGCTGGGATTCTGCTGCATTCTACATTTGGACAATTGCTTCATTTTTGTCATTTTGTATGTTGTTTCTACCAGTCTTTCAGAAACACCTTCAGAAAATGGCCATATTTTCATTTTGATCCAAGTGACGTGCTCAATTATAGTCCACTTGGCTTGAGACTAAGAGGTAGAAAGTAACTAATTACAAATACATATTATACTGCAATTGAGTAGATTTTTAAACTTGCACTTGTACGTATAATGGAGTACAATTCTAGCCATGTAATTAAAACTGCTGTCAATTACTGCTGCTTTATATACAAACACACTAGCTATGTAACTGTTCAAACTTGCACTATACTCTTTCTGGCTTGCATGACGCAGTAAACTTTCTCCATGTGTGTACGTGTCAATATGTGACAATATGTCAATCCAATTTAAAAAAAATACATGAATGCTGAACTGACTTTCTAAGCATCACCAGTGCACATTTCATTCTTTGCAGAGTTATTTGACTTTGACTTTCCTAAATTTCTTAATTTTTAGACACATCTGTGAAAGGACAGACAAAAGTGCTCAGGTCTATTATTAATTACAACAAGGTTAATTCACATTTCAACTACCTTTAACTGATCGACAAGACAACATTTTGCTGGCTTGTTGTACACATGCAGGTGTGTTGATTGCTGAACAATTAGAATATGAAGTTAAAGAAACAAGGGCCGTGTGTCATTTGACACTCACACATTCTTGGCTCATGACTTTAAAATGCAAACATTTCACATAAAAACTAAATGGTGGTTTGGTGAGAGTGCAAATGAGATCCTTCAGATGCACCTCTGTTCCTCATGACTGATCCCTCTGATCTTAAATGGGTAGTGACCCAAACTGAAGGCACTAGAATGTGTAAAAGTCATCAGTCTAATAAAGCTCTTAACAAGCTCAAGTTCATGTGCTGGCTTTTTCCTGGCTTTGATTCCTCCCATCTCTAATAAATAATACAAATGTCTTGGCTGCACACTCTATTTTCAGTACATTTTACTACCCCTTTACAAACAATCACACACATGACACAGACAGACAGTTGGATCAGTGGAAACCAAAAAACCTCAGGATGAGGTCATAAGCACAAACAGAGCATTATCAATGTTTCCAGAGTTTGATCCAAAGTGATGACTCCATATCTCCTTCTCATTTTCCATCCAGCATGATAATATGTACTATTGTTTGGACCATTTCCACTTCACATTTAAAAGTAAAAACAAGATTTCTACTTATGTAAGCACATTTTTATATCAGTGATAGTGCTATTACAGTGCTTAAATCAACAGTCAAGGTTTTAGAAACAGGACTAATGTCAGTATTAGTGGTACTAGAGAGAACTTACACTTTAACTACACCAGTACTTCAATGGAGATTATAATACTCTATACTATTATACTCTTTACACCTCAGCAGTCAGACATTAAGACTGGTTTCTCAACACACACTTTAACACGGTGTTTGCAGTTTACGCTCAATTTAAGTCAAAAGTTAATATATGTAAAGTCGTTAGCTGCTGTTATAATGAAGAGATAATAGTCTCTAATTAGTGATAGTTAGAGGTGGATGACAGTCATTAAAATGCTGTAATTACTGTTGCATTTGTAACACACCATTACCAGGTGAAATAGCTTTCTTCTTAAATCATCCCCACCATAATTGCACTCTATGTCTGTGCTGGTAAGAGAAGTCTTCTGCTTGATACCAGGAAAAAGCAGAAAGGTAGTCTGAGACAGCGCTGTGGCCACAGTAACCAAACCACAAACCACTTCAGTCCATCGGCACCAGCAGGCCCATGACTACTGTAAGTACAAATGAGGTTTGTCTCATACACAATCATCTTTAGCAAGGAAAACTTTGGAAAATGGAGTAACGGGGAGAAAAGCGAACCTCCGTTTGAAAACAGCGCAACATATTTTCCATTTGGTTCACTGACTGGAGGCAGCCGTGCCTCCCACCTGGCAGACACAGCAGGAGCCCTTAAAACACCCCTCACAAAATATCAGTCTGTTCCCACGGTAACTAGTAGTGTGACTAATAAACATGTGTTTAAATTGCACATACTTTTCTTACCATAGTTTCATACAGTCACATCATTTATAACAAGCCCCAAATCATTTTCATAAGATTTACAAACCAACTTCTTTGCAGTCTAGTGGAGTAAGCACTAGCTGTACAACACCTGAAATTGAAATCTGAAATGTATTGTTGGAATGCCCCATGAGATGAACCATCTCATTTTTGAGGGAGTCCAAAACGATATATTATAAGGAGGTATGACACCACAGGTGGACTGGACAGACCGTAGATTGTAAACATACGGTTCATTGTCTTAAATAAAGTGCACACAGATCAGGAATGAACTACAACCATAGATTTTAAAGCATGTTTTTAGTTCCATTTGGACAATGCCAAAACCTGTATTCATGACAGACCCTTTGTCCATTATAATGTTTTAGGATCAGAATAAAAGTGCAGTTTTACGTCCCATCATATATTGAGAGCCTCTGAGAACCACTTGGGGCTGGTGGGGAGTGATGTCATATTACATTCTTTCTGTGTGCTGGAGTTTAGCAGTACGAAGGTGAAGGGTCAGCTGGCTCAGCATCACTCACATCAGTCAGCCTCTGTTACTAATTATTATTGAGGGCCCCAGACTCACAGACTAATCCCCCTTTAAACAAGCAGCACTCTGACGGCACAAAGACAATACTATTCCTTGTGCCTCTTTGTGCGCACGTGTGTTTGCCTCGGATGGCTCATATATAACAAGCACACAAATGCATGCAGCCCTCAGCTCACAATAGGCGCTCTACTCCCAGGATAAGCATACATTATTCTTGTGTTTACATGAGGCATCACTGGGCATTAGAGTGTTCTGGCATTTTGAACATTAATCTCCTTCAGCAACGATTTGGATAAAGAGATGGGAAAGCTCTTTCTTCAATAACAATAAAAAAACTTGTCAAAACGTGTTAAGAAAATCTGTAAACAGAAAAACTATTGCCAATTCAGGAAAGGAGCTTACACAAGACAACCACACAGCTGATGAAAAGATTAGAACTCTTTGAAGCCACAATAGGGTGTAACAATGATATGAGACAGTGGGTAGTCAGATTTAGTATTAGGTGTGACTCTATGTCTGGAATTTTGATTTCTGATCTAATCTTTGAAAAGAATTCCCTTAAATGCCCGCAAGACCTCCAGCCCTATCTCCTCATTTGATCTGATATCAACAACTGTTAACAATTTTTACACACACACAGAAATACTAAAATAAAACAAAGCCCAACTTTTTATTCAATTACATATATGTCCAATATCTCCCATTTCCTTACTCAGCAAGAACTAAGACTCAACTGTGACAGGAAACGTCCCATTAAACAATGCCACGGGCAGCAAAATGGCAGAGCAGAAATGAGCCATGCACTGGTAACTATCAATATTAATACAAATGCAGTATTGTACATATATTCTGATGATTGCATTTGTTATAGATGCCTACCTCAAAAACTTCTTCATCAAGTATCCTAGTTCCAAACACAATAATTCCTTTGGTGTCAATAATGGGGTTTGGGCTACGGAGCAGTTTCTGTGTGGTCTTCTTTTTACAGTCCAAAATGAGAGTGATGGTCTGCTTGTGCACACTGATGGCCACTCGATGCCACCTGAAAAAGACATTTTAAGGCAGATCAGAAACTGAGGACACAGAAAGAGAAAGAGACATTTATAATGTGTAACAAAGGAGGAATTTCATATTATTGAATTTGAAGAATTCAGTGCTCATGAGCCATAGTTAATTAGCCATTATTAATCAATCAATCAAACTGTGTTACAAAAATGTAATACAAAGTGCTTTACAGTGCATTAAAAACATTCCCACACATGCCCACATCCCACCCAACCGCCCCACAACCACCGGACCTCACACTATACACTATACAAAAAAGAAGCAAGAAAGTAGCAAACTTTCTTGTCAGTGTGTGTGGCTATACAACTCATGTACAGTCCCGATCAAAGGTTTAAGACCAGTTGAATAAATGGAAAAAGTCAGATTTTGCATGGTTGGATTTTAACAAGAAATGTGAGTAAGACAAAAGTTTAAGTTAACATTTTACTGAAAACAACAATTAAACTGAAAATGGTTGTTCAGCAATTGATCAAAAGTTTAGGACCACACCTCAAAAACAACCCCAAAACCCCCTCAAAATAGAAATCAAAGTCCCAAACATTAAACATGAACTCAGTAATGAGTAGCGCCATCGTTATTGTTGATCACTTCAAAAATTGGTTGCGGCGTGCCTGATGCAAGTGTTTGCAGGAGGTGAGAGGGAACATTAATTCATGTGGTGAAGACGGCCTCATGAAGGGCATCTACTGTCTGGAACTTCCCTTGTCATCCAAAGGTTCTCAGTTGGATTTAGATCAAGGGAAAACACCGGATGGTCCAAAAGAGTGATGTTATCAGAACGTCATGACAGTGTGAATACTTGACAGAAAATAACACTGAATCCACATTTTTGCACAGATTTGGGCTTTTAAAGGCATGTGGTCCTAAACGTTTGATCAGCTGCTAAACAGCTTAATTGTTGTTTTCAATAAAATGTTAGATTGTTTCTTTTTTTTTTTTGTCTCTTTGCTCTACTTGGAACTTTGTTAATTTAACTTTTTGCCATTTATTCAACTGGTCTTAAACTCTTGATCGGGACTGTATAATTAAACATGCTTTAGTCACTTTGGCAGTTGTATTTCACACTTTCTAACTACAAATATTGTCCACGTATGGAAAACACACTATGAAAATTACGCCTCCAGTGCAGTATTTAAGCCTTGGAGCACCCTCTTCTGTCACTAATTGAAATGAACAATGAAAAAATTAAAAATAAAGCCATTAAACTATGCTTATCAAGCCATGTCTTGTCATGTTCAGAGAAAGTCCTTGATTGTACCGCCTACGTAACTTTGTGGGGGAAATTGAAATGGACTGAATTCTAAGCATTCAGAGAAGACAACCTTGTAAACAGCATTAATAAAACCAGCACAAATGAAGCAAATTACAACTCCAGGTATGTTTTTGATGAAGGGAAAATATTATTATTATTATTATTATTATGGTTTTGCATGACACGTGTCCTTTAAATGCGTTTTAGAGATGTGACTAAAGTATCTCTGTTAAGTATTTAATATCACCTAATAGTGACAGCACAATCAGTCCAATACAGATGTGCCAGGGAGCTATGATTATCTGTAATGGGGAGACATTTACTTACATAATAGTGAATAAATGTGATGACAGATTAATGGCTGATCACTAAATCACTAAATACATGGCACTTACTTTCCATCAGCAAGGTTTACTCCTCTGAAGAGTGGGTAGTCCTCGGGGCTGGGTTTGCCTGTTTGGTCCTCGTACAAGAATACAGGGGAACGGCCAACTTCCAGTCCCAGCTGCTGGATGCCCTGTTCATTGTACACGGACAACAGGAAAGACTGGCTGCCCTTCTTTGGCTTCACTGTGGCCAAGATGGAAAAGTCTTCTGGGAACACATCACCTGGAACACAAAGGTTCAAAGAATGAATGAAATGTTTCACTATATTAAGGATGGCCACAGAGAAATTTCAGAGTGCAGTGTGTGTGAAGGCACAAAATTCCTATGCTCTGATCAATTACATTTCATAACTTTTTTCATAGCAGATGGATTTAAAGATATTTCTTAAACAAAGGAAACAAAAAGGCATGCAAAAGACATCATGCATATCTGATCATCAAAAAAACAATAGAGACAGATTGGTCAGAGCTTAATTTAGAATCTTAAGCGTATAGTCTTTCGGCAGACAAGAGAAAGTTCCAGAACTAAAACTAAAGAGTCAAGATTTGTGGTTGCAGTGGTTTTGTAGCACCCCATGCAGCCATCAGACTCCTGCTTTACCGCGGTCTGGAAAATGTAACATTGGCACAACTCCGTCAGAACAGCCAATCAGAGGCTGAGGAGGATGAGCTGCCTCCGAGGGAATGTGGTATGGAAACCTGAGATTGGACAAAGCAAAGGGCTCAAGTATTAAACCATATTTAACCGTTTTACTCTTTCACTGTGCATCTCTGGGCCTTTTTTTTTCTTCCTTTTCAGTGATCACATTGCAAGAGTAAAATGAAATAAAAGATACATTTTAAAGACGTTTAAAGATGTTGCTTTCTGGTTTGAAAAAGTTCCAAAATGCTCAATAGGATTTCACAGTGGCCTGGCCTAAAGACTTGTGTTAATAAATGACCTATTCAGATATCCCTGGAATAATAGCATACACCTTTGACCGCTGACCTTGTAAAGCAAACTGTACACAGGAAGTGATGTGGTGCTACAAACATGCGAAGCGGATAAACATCTCCTGTGTGATCAGCCCTGTCCTGTGGGCTAATGCTGGAGTCCTGGAAGAGGGCAGTAGGGGGTCACTCCAACAGGCTCAGGTTTCTAAGGAATGTGTTTCTCCAACCTGTGCTCCAGGCCACCAGATGACAGATAGCTCATACCTCCTCTATGTTAGGGAACAGTGGGAATGCAGGGTCAGTGGTGTCAAAAGACCCAGCGTTTATAAGACTACCAATGACCCAAATTGCTTGAAAATGCATGACATTTTGGAGGCGTACCTTCATGCCTCATTTATTCTAAAAACATATAGTTACAGAGTCAGAAATAATCCCAGCTCTTTGACAGAAAATCTCAAATATCACTCCGGTTGGTTATTGACCATAGAAAGATTTGTTGACAATAATAACAGATAATTCGCTCACTACTGTCAAAATGTATTCAGCATTCCAATGAACATATTTGATCAAATTGTAGGTATTAGAATTACCTGGTCACAGTAAGATAAGATCCTTTGATTCAATTCATGCCAGGTTCAAACAAAACACTATGTCCCAAAGCAAGATTTAATGCTTCTGCTTTTTATGCCAGCATATATCTCATGTAGGTGCTTAGTTAACATGGATCCATTTGCAACAAATACATGGTTCATAAGGTGCCCCAAGATGATTGACTGTGGTGCTCCAAGAGGGCAAATACTGAACATGTGCCAACAAAGAAATAGTACTTTTTCTTTTTGGTTACAGCATGCATACCATAAAAGTGTTGCTTGCTTCTATTTCCACATTATAAAATACTAAGAAGAGTTCCTTGTGTTTCCAGTCCTTAGTAGATTGAAATGAATCATCTCTTCCACGTGTTTGCTTAATGATTGCATGTCTGCTCTTGTACTTTTCCAACACATCATTACAGACTGGCTTAGGGTCATAGGCCACTTTAATTCTGCATCAGAGCTAATACCAAACAGATCTGAAAAAAGGAGCTTGTTTAGAGTATACGTTTCCTCTGTGTATCAGCATGCTTTTACTTTTCACTTAAATTATGACGTTGATCATTTGGATAATTTAGGAAAACAGTACATCTAGGCTCTGGGCCAAAGTCATAATTTTGTAGCAAACATGATTTAGGAGGGACGGGTAAAAATGATTTCTTCAGTTGTATTCTGGAATATATTACTGTAATTTACCAACGTAAATAGAACTACAATACAGAAGGGCAAGGGCATTAACATTATCTTTGCATATGCATCAAACATTGTATATAGTATTAGTATCTGAACTAAATCATTCAGCATTCTGGATGACTGAGGGACATTTCTACAGTTTATTTATTTTTTCACCTTCATATGCATCTCTTTTTTGAAGGTGTCCTACAAAGAAAAACTATGCATGGTCTCATTATCTAATTTCTGTCTTCTCTCAAATGCAAATACTCCGGGACAGTGATGGGAAAAATACTTTGAGAACTTATTTAGTTAAAGAATACTGAATTACTGCATTTAAATGCATTTTGAACATATTCTGTTACATGGTGTAATCAGAGTACTGTATTCGGAACACTTAGAATATTTTCTCGGTGGGTTGCATTATTCTGTATAATCATGTGAAAACATGACATTGAATTTAAACAGATTTTTGTTTCATCAATTGTTAGGCACTCATAAGATAAGCGAAAAATGCACACAGTTGTGTTTTCTATGAAGCCTACATTTGATGATCAAGTACCACAGTGTACGAGTATATGAGTGTGAATAAATGACAGAACCTGCAGGCCAGAACCAACTCTGGAACTAACTTGGTGGAAAAGGGGTGTTTATAACCAAATGGATTGACACTTTTATGCACTGTGATCCTTTTCTGCCACCTGCCGCCATATTGGTTGTAGTTGCTAACGTAAACAAATGTAAACGGATAGGGAAAGAAATCCATAATACATGAAATACAGTGGTTTGTAGTTTTTCCCCTACTGTAATGACAGAACACTAAACAAAGCTCAAGGATATGTAGAGCAAAAACTAAACTGAGTTAACATAAACTAAAACACAATTTTTCTGTATTCAGTAACACCAGAAAAGTTACATATTGCTGTTTTAAGATTGAGAGACCACTGAGGCCAGTATTGTGCTCTCTCAAGTCGGTTAGTTTTATGCACTGCAGACTATTATTTTTTAGGATCCGCAGAAGAGTGTAATTACGGCATATTTATCTCGCCGTCTCATATGGACTGTGGTGTCATCCAGCTTCAAAGATAGCTCCGTTTGTTTGATTGAAGAGCATGACAAAACACGCCAGCTCCGCAAGCTCTAACTTAAAGCCCCAGAGCATCAAAGGTCCAGTCAGGCCAAAGATACATCTGTGAAAATGTCTGGGGCCGCCGTCCAATATAAGCTTTGAGAAAAGTTAGAGGAAAGACTAGCTAGTCCTCTTCCTGTCTGTCTCCCAGCACCAATGCTATCTGTCGGCTACAGGAAAAATAACAAATCATTACTTTGAGACTAGCGAACTAGACACTAAAAATAAGTTTATGCAAGAGACCAGTAGCAATGGTGGATGAGAATGACTGAAAATTGTGAGAGAAAATAAGGAGAAGAGAAGAAGGAGGGAGGAAAAGAGAGCAGCAGTAACCCAAAGCCACGTCAGCACAATAGAACAAGGCAGAAGTGGAAATCCAGACGTCCCTTCACCCCACCTCTGCTTTCACTGCTTTTCCATTCATTTATGGGGCACTTTTAATCTTATCTTAACAGTTAACAAGTAAAGCGTGTATACACTTGTAGTGTTGAGCTAATTGCAACATGAAGTTAGCTTAGAAAAGTGAGAATATAAAAAGAACATTTATGGAAAAGCTTGTAAAAATATGTAAGACGAGCAGGAACTGTGTCTCCCAGCTGGCATTACGATTTTCTCAGAAGAGCTTGAGGATATATAATGTATAAGGGAAAAGGGTGGTCTGGACTATTCTAATGCAGTATTTAAATGCAGCGGGTAAAACAAACTCACCTGGATAGAGCTGTTTGGTGGGCGCAGAGAGCTGGGCATCCTTGGATACTCGGTAGGCCTCATCGGGTCCTTGTGTTGACCGCCGATGTGTGCAAAGTCCTGTTGTTTTCGTAACGCCGTCCGGTAAATTGTGAAAATCTAAAATCTTCAAGAGGTCTACTGGTTCCACTGCAAGAAAACACAACAAAGAGCATTTTTAGCATTTGTTTTACATAACTGTGGAATTGTGTCTTAAAATATAACAAACACTGACAGGGCAGAGCTGTATTGTTTGGCAAGCTTTCATTATGTCAATTCCCGACTTCAGTTTTCAAACTTGAGCTGAGTCAGAAACTGTATAGTCACTAAGAGGGACACATGACGGTTGTGGTCGTAGGAAGATTCTGTTAGCCATTCAAGCACTAAACAGAGACGTGCCCATTTATAGATCTGCCATGATCATGGGTTACAGCAATGCAAAACCTAACTCTTCCATCCTCGTCTTTGCATGCTGAACCTACCACTGCCTGCCTTTGGCCACAACCATGCAATTAGCACACTTTCAGGCCACTCGTCTGGGCTTTACCCTGGTCACCACAGCAGTGCATTGGGTCGGAGCACAATATGATGTGGGTTTGTGACCTAGAACCGCATCTCCACAAGCTAAAACCACCAGGACAAACAGCTGCTCACAAAGCCAGATGCACACCGGGAGCTCGGCAGGACACAGCTGTGGCCAAGACACTGGGTTATGTCTATAGACAGTTATACACCAGAGTTTGTATTACCAAAGCCAAATATGTAGTTCACAAAGGTTTAGTATACATTCTTGTTCCTTCATCCTTCAATGTGGCTAAGGTAACCTTGTCAGGAGCAGGGGACCCATCTCTGGATCTTGAGCTAGACTTGGTCAAGACTTTAGCTGGAGGATTTACCTATGCCACTGTACATATTTGGGGTTGATAGAAGAACCTGGAACCTGGAAGTAAACCCACCCAGACACAGGAAGAAACATGCAAACTTTGTATAGAGAACCTTCTACCACTTAAACACTGTGCTGCTACTGTTTTGTAGTTACAACGTAGAGGCAATTTAAAGTTGTTCAATATTATTCTGTGCTATAACTACAAATGGCTTTGTACCAGATTTTGAACCATGAGTGAAGACAATTGTACAGTGCACTCTAAAATTTGTTTGAACAGTTATCTACACACATTTGTCCCATTTCTCACATTTGCACCATGATAGAGAATTAACTGTCTCAGGCAGTTGCTTCTTCATGGTTCTCAATACTATAACATCTGGATACACCTGGATCTCAGCCAATAAAATACCTATTAAAATGCACTGACAATATCACACAGTCTGTCAAAGGACATTGTCCTGAAGAAATAAAAAACAGGTACATATCAGGCCTTTAAAAAAAGGATCTGATTAATACTGCGTTAAAACTGGTTAATTTGTGACTGGCAAGTGCAAACACCAATTAGCAAGTAACTTTCTTTTTTTTTTTTACCATGAAGCAGAACTGTGAAGGTCTAAATGGTCTCGATGATATGAGAATGCAAAAACCAACACTGCAAGAACAAGGGGTGCTAAAATGATTTTTATGACGAAAGAGTCAAACAAAAAGACAATTGTTAGTATCCTGTTGCTTTCATTTTTGTGTTGTGTCATGGCTCCCACCTAATAGTCAAAGATATTTACCCAGCACACACAGGTATAGTGTTTCTGGTGTCTAAAGAGACCACACACACCAAGCACCACAGAGCGCTTCAATAGCCCCAATCTGAGAGTGAAAGGTGGGAAGGCAAATGGCTAGTGTTTGTACATTCTGCAAATGGCTCCAGCTGGATGCCATTACTCTGGCCTTACATGGAGTGTAGTTCAAGTTATTCAGAAATGCTTCCTTTAAACAATTTTGGGGTTTTTTTCAAACTGTGTGTGCATGTGGTCAGGTCTTCCCCAGGAAAATAAAAAAGTAGACACAAACTTACAGTCAGTTGTTTAAAGGAGACATATACAAAATCAACTTTTAAGAGTTTTAATCATATTACAATAGTTTCTCCTTAGCACTAACACTAACACTTCCCTGAGCATTAATTAATTATGCATGTTCTCCTGCATTCATGGCACCATGGCTCAAAAAATTAATGTTTAAAAAGAACCCCCCATAAATGTTTCTTTTCCTTTGTGCAAAAAAAAAAAGTCAAAATGGCAAACAAATAAATAAATAAATAAAAATCCACTGTTGGCTACTGGGAACAGTAGTTATCCATATGCAGAGCCAATAGCTTTGTTGATGACTTTTATAGAAGGACGGGGGAAATCCCAGCAGTCTTAAACCAAGTGTATTTTATTGAATAGTTTTAGATCAATATTGCAATTCAAAATAACTTTGTAAAATATACAAAAATGATCCATCCAAGTCACTGGACAGAAAAGGAATTCTTTTTACCACAACAATTTGGGTTATGCAACAATGTGATAGAAGCTGAGAGGTCTAAAACTAACTTTGTTTTAGAAGCTAATTGATTGACGCTAGTTTGATGTTTCATGGGGAAAATATGCTAAATTATGCTAAATTTAGCAATTTAAAAAAACAACCAGGCTGAATGAAGTGCTTCAAGAATAAACGACTGAATAAAACACAGTGTTACTGTGTTACAGCACCTGATTTAAGGTCAACTTAAAGGAGTTCACTCTTTAGATGCTTGTTGCATTTTATACAATATGAAACAATATAAAACTCTCTGCTGCAAGCTATACATTTTCATGTACATGGCTTTATCATTGACAGTTGCTACTTGACATTTGTGAACCTTACATGTCTGACCCTGAAACAGAGGAATGGGCGCAGATAAGTGGTATAGTGAAAACAGAAATTTTCTGCGCACCGAAGCCTCAGATGCAGGAAAATACAGGACAATACAGGATCAATCAAAATACAATTTAGAGTAAGATAATAATAATAATAATAAAGAAATAATGATGAAGGAAACACTGCTGTACTTAAGCTCATAAAAATGTATTTTACATAACGTGTACTCTTTCAATATTTCCAATTGACACAGGTACATACAAATCCCAAGACAGCTGAACCTGGAGCAGAGGAAAGGTGTATTAATCCCAGCACCACACCCTTGACTTTGAAAAAGAGATGTCAATGTGATGCACTGTAACTACATTCATATTTCATGTGCATACCACAGCATGACAGAGGCTGATGTCCAAATAAAGAGAGCACTTTGTCTGTCGTCAACTCATAATGAAACTCAGCCAGAAAATGCCCATCAGTCACTTTGCACATCAAGGTTCACTTCATTAGCCTGAGCCTGGTTATGTCATGACAAACCTCACACCGGCAATCTTTTATTACTCCTTTGTGTGTGTGGAGAGACAATCAATCTTATTCACTTAAATTTGAAATTTTAGCTTTTGTTAATCCAGAGGTAGAACTGAGATCTGATATATGCGGAACAAGCTTGAGTTTTCCACAGTTTCTAGCATAGAAAATTAAAACAAGTAACTAAAATCCAACTGAAGCAAAACATTTAGTGTGTACATCCTCGCCCGGCTGCAAGCTAGTTTGACAATTTTCAAAGAGGATTCTACAGAGAAAATATTCCTGGTACGAGTATTGCTTCCGAGACAAGTAGTATCTCTGTGTGCAAAGAGAAAATAAATCAATAAGTGAATATTTCGCTATCCACAGCTACCGTCAACCATTATCATACACTAATACTAAAATATACATTTAAATTAAATATAGAAAATAAAATAATACTATTAAATTTGCACAGGAATTTAATATTTTTTTCCCTTTTGCTTTAAGAGCATATGCTTGAATTAGAACATGTCACAGATGTTTAGGGACTATTTGAAGAAGAAATAGACAAGACCCGGGGCATAAAGTGTTGTTTTTGCTACTTCAGACTGGCCCTGAGCAATCTAATGAACAATATTAGCTGCACCCAACAAATCATGTAATTTCATTTTCAAATGTATGTCCATATTTTCTTCTAAAAACATTTGATCTCAGCAAGAAAGCCATATCTTTAGAATGATCATAAAGTAAGGGTCAAATGGCAGCTCATGAGTCAAAGACAGTAAGCATGATTACATAACACTGCACTCAAAATAACTAAGTGTCAAACCAGTTATGATTGATGTCTATTAAATCTGTACTTCTTGGATACAGTAGCGTTTGCAGGCGCTTGTTGCGGATGCTCTGAGACCACAGGTATGGCCTGGGTCACACCTTGTTAAGTGGAGTGTTTGCCTACTCAGGGCAGCGTTCCCTCGAGAGTCCCGCTCCTCTGGTTTTAAAAACTAAATTTACTTTTCCCTCACACACAGCCCTTCATGTGCAAGAGGAAGCTTCCCTATGAACTGTTTACATGACACGGTCTTGTGTACACTGCCCACCACAGCCCTGTTTGGCTTCCTTTACTGCACCATTGCCAAGAAATATATCAGCTCATCAACATCAAACTCACATTTCTGCTCAGGCGCTTTCATCTGTCAACATCAACATCCTATATTTGACTCCTATAATGTCCATACATATCATATCATACCTGTCATACATTATCCCATTATATGCAACATTTATGCATTTACCAGAGAGCAACCACCATGAACTCATCTGCACTGAAAATGTGACTTTTTGACTTTTATACACCTTAAAAAAACGCAAATTAGGCCCATGAAGTTTCCATATGCAAACGTTTTTTTTCCCCAAGCCCTCAGAGAAACAACAGTGTAACTTTGAAGTTAAGCGCTAAGAACCCAGTGGTTTTGTTGGTTCTTTTATGGACATGTTTGCCAGACTTAAGTTGGCACATCCTACTATACTGTAAAATGTAATGAATTCATAAAATTATACAGCGTTAAGTGTAAAGTGACTCTAATCCTCTGCTTGGATATACTACATTACTCGCGAGTTCTATTGTTAGCTTGGCCATGCACATTTCTCCACCTACTTCTGTTGCCCTGCCTTTTTCTTGTTTCTGGGAACAGTAACTTCAGTGGCAGATTTGTAAGCATGAAGTGGGCCCAGAGCCAGGTCTGTGGTGGATCCCATTCACCAGCTTCTCTCTCCAGACACTATTTCCGCACAAAGCCCATGGACTAACAACAACATATACAGACGGGATCATTTGACAGGAGGAGGGTTGCCTTTTTATGAGGGAGATTAACATTCTTGTGTCTCTGGCTGCCCCCTGTGATGCTTTTGGACGTCCTGAAGTGAGGCCTGGCTTCGGCACATGCTTGACCTGGCGCTGAGGACATGGAGTAATTAGGAGTCATAGGGAGGACCCTGCCTCTCAGAAAATATCAACGCCCAATGAGAAACTTCCCCCTCCTGCTGCGCATCCCTGGCACACACTGTCTGCATCCACCTGATTCGGTTATAAAAAAACAAAAAAAAACAACGTAACTAAAGCCAAATGTGGTGGGAAGGAAAGATTGCAGTGGATACAGACGGTTACCATTAAGGCTAATAACAAAGTAAAGGCAAACTGTGTTCGTTTAAAAACAGGAACAGCAAGGTTAAGCACTGACAAATTTAACCCTAATCAGGCTAAAGTGCCAACACAGCCAGGCAGTATAGTTTCGACAAGTAGAGAGAGTTGCAATCTAAGTAAAAAACAGAGGAGCATGAAGTGCACTCCAGCCAACTGATCTGTGACGTTTCTGGACTTTAGTTAATTACTGTAATACTTTAAATCTTTAAGCACACCTGCACATCTTCTGCTAATGGCTGTGTTTGAGGTCAGGACATAAATCTTTCAGTAATAAATGTGGTGCTTTATAGTCTAATCGCCTCATGGCAATTTGACTGACAAAAACTAATTATATGTAACTTTTCTGGTGGAGATGATATTGCTTTGCTTAGAATGTTCCAAAATATGGCCTAATTACAGGTCAGATCTGTGGAGAGGTGATCCTGCTGTCAGTGAGAATGCATGTTTTTCAAGGTGTTTGGAGCAATAAACACCTGTAATTCAGTTAATGCAAGATGGAGCCGTTAAATGTCATACTGTGGAAGATTCCAAGCAAAGCAATACAAGACGAGCAGGTAGCATTCCCTTCTAAAGAAGCCACTTAGTGCACCTTTGTAGACACTGAAGCATGACAGATCATTGTCATCAAATCACACATCGAGTATGCCAGACTCCAGAAGTAACCTACACTTTAAACACTGCCTCTAGGACAACAGGAGTACAGGAAACAGATGACATAGAGCTACAGATTGACAGCTACACTATGTCACACATTCAAAGCACTAATCACCTGAGCCTGAGAATCTCAGTGCCTCTCCTGTGGACTGCTGTTTTACAACAAACTTGTATTGCTTTAACAGGGAGAATACCAGATGGTTGACTTCACTGTCTCCATGCTACAGCACACAGCCGTGCTGTCCAGCACAGCCTGGATTGGAAAAACTGACTCAAGATTACAATTCACAGGAGCAATCACACTTCTCAAACTTTCAACACCTTCTAGTTAACTTGAACATTCTTTGGTGCCTCTGTTAAATGTATATCAATTGTATTTGCTGTAGCTTATTTTGTCTTTAGCCCATTTTTTTTTTCTCCACGCCTATTTAGGTTTACCACAGGGGTCAAAGTGCAGCATTATATCAAAACATTTTTCCCCTCATGACTATTAAACACATATAAAATGACTTAATAATAATTATTATTATAATAATAATATTATTTCCTGAACATAAACAACACATACTTGTCATGATTGTCATTTAACACAAAAATAGTAAAATGCCTTCATCCAAGGTCTGAACTCTGCTCCAAATCACTAACACAGGATTGGCTGCAAAAAGATGTCAATTGAGAAGGCTCAAGTTGATCATTGATGCTTAAAAATGGTTGACTCTCGAGCTCTATCAACATCGAATTAATTGCACATGTCCTACATAGGTCTATTGAATTTCTTTATTCCGATAAAATATAAATGTAAATAAGAACTCCCCAAAGACAGAACCAGACCAGAGCCACCCAGAACTTTTATCTCCTTCAAAGCCTCTTAAATTGTATCTCACAAAACTAAAACATAAAACATATATATAAAACTGAACAGAAGCAATGACCCCTTGAGTTGGATTACTTTTCAGTGTTATGTTTCCAAACCCAATGTCGATTATAATTTCTGTCTTGAAATCAATTGCGTTTAAATCAAGATTAAGAGTCATATTTAATCATCAAAGATCAGTTTGGGTCTTTTTAATTGAGAGGTCCACAGCCAGTCCTCAGTATCTGGCAGTAAAGACATGGGTTTACAGCAGAGTTCAGACTTTGGAGGAAGAAAAGTTACTTTTTTGGGGGTTTAATGCCAATAAGGCAAAAACTAATAACAATGTTTTACACCACATTAATCGAAATCGATTTTTGGTTCAATATATTTAAAAAAAAATTCTATAACAAAACTAAATGAAAAATGGCTTTCAGTACTGATTTTGTGAACATAAACACAACAACATTTTAATCAGTGCCATTTATCTGAAGAAAATAGCCCAATGTATTCCTTCAATCCAAACTCTGCTCCAAGCCACATGTTTTCTCATTGGCATTTCCACTTAAGTTCAAGGATGTGAATTCATTTCAATGGAAAACTAGTGAAAAGTCTTTCTGCTAAAATATTATCTAAATAGACTGATTTGTATAAAATGTTCAAAGTGAAAGTCAACAATGCACCTTCCTCTGGGTGGCTTGAAAAGTTTAGTAGTCTGTGTAGGGCTTTTTTACTGTTGAGATCGGCAGCTCTATGCAAAAATCACACAACCAGAAGAAGAGGTGCAATTAATGGTTGCACTCGTGGCAACTACCTGTATAAGGTGAATAACTAACCAACAAAAAAGCATCATTCTATTTTATGAAAACTTTTCTCTACTGATAGCAAAAAGGACTTGAAGGGACCAGAGTTTAGCAGTGAGGCTGAAGTGCTTACAGTGAGTATTTCTTGCGGCGAGGCAGTGGGCTGAGGCAGAGCTGGGCTGACCGAGGGGGACTGGGGTTGGAAAGGATGACTCACACATTGCTTTCCATGCTCAATGATTATAATACCATTACACTGAATAGCACTGTTTTTCAGTCAATGCGGGCCTTTATGTTTTTCAACCAGATTTACTGTGCTCACCCTGCCAGGCACACCGACACTTTCTGCTAAACATCCAGTATTGGAAGAACAGTTGCATCATGGGAATTAGGGATTAGGGTTTTTGTTTATCTCTGGTGCTTAAACTAGGCCAACTCAGTATGAATATTGCAGAAGCTGTAGCTATACCTCAGAAACAAACTTGCTTGTGGCTCCACATCATAAGCAAAACAGTCTAAACTTGGCCCCAATTAGTTTCCATACTCTACAATGAGTACAAAGCAGTCATCGTTTGAACTCTAATTGGTCTGGAAAAGTAGACAACACACTGATAAAGATACAGGCTTCAGCACATACAGCA
Source organism: Rhinogobius similis (assembly GCA_019453435.1). Taxonomy (NCBI): domain Eukaryota; kingdom Metazoa; phylum Chordata; class Actinopteri; order Gobiiformes; family Gobiidae; genus Rhinogobius; species Rhinogobius similis. The sequence continues at coordinate 29,661,023 of CM033619.1, read as the reverse complement.
GTGTTTGTCCCCCACAAAGAACCACCTTAACACACAAGAGGTTCAAAACCTGCATATTTGGTTTTATCTAGCATTGTGTTATCGGGCATTAGTGCTGATTTACAGAGTGCCGTTCACAAAGGCTGCATTTACAAGATGAAGTGGCACATGCAGTTGAGGGTCACTGCCTCGCTCCACAGTCCAGCTCACTCAGATTCCTTCCTCAGTGCTTCACCATAAGGCACACACAACGCCACTCCAATTATCTGATTGAGTTGGACACAAGTCTGAAACAAGGCCTCTGCCCTACAACAACACAGTCTGGACTGAAAAATATGGACTGAAAGGTGTGGACAGGTGAGTTCAGACATAACTCTGACCAAAGCAATGCACAAAAACTTTTTCGGATATTTTTTGTAAATCTATAGTGATGCAAGCCTTGATCAAGGAACTCAAATAAACCAGTTATACGATATATATATATATATATATATATATATATATATATATATATATATATACAATCATTGCAACACAAAAACACACCATACTATTTTTACAAACTCGGCTATGCTGACATTTGTTTTGTGATAAGAAATCTTTCTAAAAACTTCACAAGTTAGTGTAAAAGCAACTCCCTTGTAGCGCTCAGTTCCATCTAGAATGGGAAAAACACATCTGGAAGACATTTTTCTGGCCTTTTGAAAGGCTTAGCAGACAGCACAATGGGACCTATTGAATCCAGATGTGCAAGAGTTCAGTAAAACTGAAGAATGGCTTTCTTCACTGTATGGAGATATAACAAAAAACATATAACACATTGTGGATGGGATACTCCTGTTCCTGTTGATGTTGCGTATCTACTTGACCATCTTAAACTTGGTGTCTAACCTACCACCACTGTTTTCATTTATAAAAGTATTCAAAAAATGTTATTTTCTCATTTGTCTTCTTAAGTATTTTGCACGTGAGCTTCGGTGCTTTATGAGTTATGTTGAAAGAACAACACTAGCTTAAAAAAACAAACAAACAAAGCTTATAAAAACTGTTTAAAGTCAACAACTCATAAAAAAACTTAAACTTGAAAATAATTACAGTTTGGTCTGTTGGAAGCTGTGGAAACACCCATGTCCAACAAAAATCCTGTGCAGGCAGTGAAACTGTAAACCTGATAGAAGGGGCTGTTTCAAAGTCCTGACCTTCACCTTTGACCCTCTAACCTTCTGCTCATTCTTGACCTCCATGTCTCATACAACGCCTGTTATTACCAGTCAGTTCAAAGTGGACTTTCCTCATTAATGTCATGTCAAGATGACCTCCAAGGAGACGACCACTGGAACTTCACCTCCTGCCTCTCATAAACTCACCTATAATTTCACCTATAATGCGACTGCTGCTGCATTGTGGCCTTTTGGATGGTCAATGCTCATAATCTGCATTGCAAAAATATCAAACCATGATCATGCTGTTTATAGCTTCATTATTCAAATTAAATTAATATTTTAGCATATGTGGAGGAAAAAAAGTTCCCATTATTTACATGCAATAGGAGGACAACCTATATAAAGAATAAAAAATAACTCAGACAAAAACCATTGGCCTGCGTTAGTTTACATAGAAGCTGTCATGTTGCCAACAATCAGTCATCAAGTCATTTCCCATTTGGCATGTGTCAAGTGTCAAGTTTCAGGAAGTGTACCACTACCCTTGAGGATTACTTACAAGAGTCTAGTTGCTCTCTTTGTCAGTTTTAGGAGCCGATTAAATATTGCCTGCAGAAATAACTTAATCGGACTTTTCCAGTGTGCAGTGAGCTAAATACTTTCCACTAGTGATCACACATTAGCCAGACACACTCCATCTATAACAAAGTGTACATTTAACAACCCCTTTTTATAGGCTGCAGTTAATTTTTTTTTTTTTTTGCAGAAAGCCAAATGGTTTTCAGCTGTTATATGTCTACCAAAAATGATGTTTAATAATAGCATGCATCTTTTACTTGGGGAGCTTCAGCACATTCTGGGACACTTTGTCGTTTCCTGACACACGGCTCTCCTAAAGCCACCTGTTGAACGTAAAGACTGTGCAGGAGACTTCCAGCAGACCACCAACAAAGCTGGGGCTTCTAATGGGGCTAATAATACACGAGGGCCAGGACTGTGAGTGACCAGAGCAGTACTTTGTGACCTCTGCAGAACCCTACAAAGACAACAGTCCCTGCGCTGAGCAGGGATGGGACCAGGAGTCCAGAAAAAAGCCACAAACTGACAACTGTCTACTGCCCTTGCAGTTCTGTGAAAAAAAATGTGCTGGACATCTTTACCAGCTCCACCCTACCACTTCAGACCCCGCCCTTTTAAAAATGAATCTTGGTGTCCTGGCATTAAAAATGGCCAAGGCAACACTGCAACTGCATCCGAATTTTTTTAGTAAAATGTTGGTTAATTGACTATATTAAAATGCTAAATCTGAGCATAAATAACCTTATTTTGTAAGACTAATACATTTAATCCATGCTGTCACCTTATGTTGTAAAATTCCTTCCATGCCCCGAGAGAGGGGCTATTTTCTCTTTAGATATCTTAAAATTGCGCATTTGCGTTTGTTGGACGACTTCTCCAGTTCTGCTAGTTTCCAATAAAGAATGAGACAGGGAGGAGGGGCTGGCTTCACCACAAATCAGACAAACTTTGAGCGCTGTTGCCTAAAACAATGGATGCGCAAACGGCAGCCTCTCCTTACCTGAAAATGCTTGCGATGTGACAAAAAGCAGAATCACCGCTAAAGTGAGTTGAGCGTCCCTTATCCTCCGTTTAACTTTCCACCTTATATGGGTATCCATGACCGCCAGAGACGTCCACGGCAAGTGGATTCACTTCAACCTGAAGAAACTTTTTAGACTCTCAACACGCTCTGTGGACGACAAAGTGAAAACCAAAAGTCCCAGAGAAAGAGAAGAAAGGGGGAAGGGGGGGTCTGTCGCTGTGTCTCAAGCAGCCATAAGGGTCGGGTTGTGGGGTTCCTCCAGCTGCTTGACGGATGGACGCGGTCACTCCCGCTACTCCCGTCTCTCCTCTGCTCTGTCCTGAAGCGCTGCGCCTCCGAGCACAAGTGTCGCCCCCTCCGCAGCGTCACGCACAGCCCCTCCAAGTCCAGCAGGGCAACAGGAGAAGTCTTCACTCGTGGGCTGTCACTCAGCGCGAGGACAGGACACACGAGCAAATCAGAGCACACCCCACTTTAGAGTCAGCCCTGTTATTGGCCGGGGGAGGAGAGAGGAAAAGTGGAGGGGAAAGTTTCACGCCTACATCCCAGGGCCCGATGAGCCGGAGAGGGTCTGTGATCATCAGGAGAAAGGGTCAGTAAGGGCTCAGAACACAAACGGACCAGGGCACCCGGAACAGCACCTAGAGTAATATTTGAGAGGTGCCACACATTATTAGGAGTTATAAGGAGAGTTTCTTATTGTTGAGAGCATTTGCAATAGTCACGTTTTTAGTTAGGGATAGCCTACCCTGGATATTTCAGTTACTTTAAGCTACACAAGAACCACAAATTCCTACCTTTTACTGGGGACCTGTGCACACAAATGTCCACCTGCCTATGTAAACTTTACAGCCAGTCTAGTTCATGTCAACACTGGCAGAAATGTCAGCTGTCTTTAACAAGTTGTCAGTGCTGCATCCATCAAGAAAAATATATTTGTATGCAGGACAAAGTGGGCATTACAAGCTCTTAAATGTACAAGCCTTAGTATTTATGACTCTGCGCTGTACTTCTACATAAAACTTTTATGTCAAGAGACTAAGTAGTGTGTCGAAAGTGACCATTTGGCTTTAGGGTGGTTTGGTGGTCACAGTTTGGTTAGACTCTGGGCTGTAGCTCGTCCACTAAGAGCTGTACCTTCACCACAGTAATCACAGAGCCGTCCTCACTTGTACAAATACGGCTATATTTACGGTCATACAGACACATAATAATCAATAATAAATGTATCATTTTAAAGTGGCTTGTGTTTGTGTTTGTTGTGTTTAAGTTCATTCATAAATTATTCAATTCAGGTTAAATATGTCATTGCACTGTATAAGATGATTTTTCAGAGTATATTCCCTAAGTTTGTTTTACTAAAAGTTTCAAAGTTCTCATAGATACAGCTCTGTTATAACACCGATATATTTAGTTACACTTGCTTACAACTGTGTCGCCGAAGCTGTGTAAATAAAGTAGCAAATTGTTGCCTGCCGTCTAAAGATTTAACTAACCATGTCTCCTACTGCCTAACCTCCAAATCTGAGCCGCACCCTGCAGTGTGTTTGTAGTGGTCCAAGTGTAATTGTGAAGCCTGTTCATAATATGGTGGTTTTCTCTGTCTACTTTGTGTTAATGTAGTTTCACTTCACTATCAGGCCTATAACACTCAGAAAATAAAATAAAATGAACATCCATTCTATTTTACTTTCAAAATAGTGAGAGCATTGTATTCCAGGACCCTATATATTTTATGAGTCGGAAAAGTCAAATATCCCAAAGCGGAACCTTAAGAATTTGAAAAATGTAGATCAGTTTTTACTTCCTCACATTTTTTCACACCACTTTTCACTCATAGCCAGAGGTTTCACAGCCTTCAGTCAAAAGTTTCCTTCATAATAAGATCTGATGTAAATCTTTGTTCAGTAATGTGTGTGAATTACCATCTGCATAAAATTGTTTCATACTGTGGGGCTGTGCCATTCACCCTTTACATATTTCCACGTCTGTAAATATATAATGATTAGAGATCTAATCTATTTATCAAACATGGGGGTACACATTATTGAATTTATTTATAAGCATTTTACCTTCACATTATTTTCATAATGATTATGGAATTTGGTTTAATTGAATTAATTTAGTCCAATATTTCCTCTCATTCATTCATAAATATGGCAAATACATCAGCAGTCAGTTTACCACCTTACTTTAGACCTTCAGTTTTTACCAGAGCAGTCCAGTCTGTGGTGACATTACCAGCGCAGAAAGTCATGCTCAGCAACTAAACCCTGGCGTTCACACGTCGTTACGGCATGAGGAGGCTGTACAAGACAACAGCAACACAATAAAATACACAATATGAAGTCTTCATATTCAGCCTTTTGGGCGAGTGTTGGAAACATGTTAGAAAGTCACCGTAACAAGTTTCCTTTGTCGTTGTAGATGATGTTGTAATGTCTGCTTTAATATGAGCTGTCGTTCACAGTCCAGTGGCAGACCAGGGCGAGACACTGTTGGTTTTTCTCAGATTTATACTCCTCAACTCCTTCCTCTTTTGCTACAGTATAATTATGCAAAGTTAACACCTAGGGATAAATATTTGCTGAAATTACAATAGTGTAAAGAGCAAAATGAATTTTAAAATGAAGATCATGCATTTTGAACTGTTAAAAGAGTTCAGCGAGTGCACATTTCACATCTGGGTGTTCACAAACACAGTTACACTTTGTGCTGAACTCGACACACGTCTCAACACTGTGAGACCTTCAACACAATGTCATGAACGTGACTATTACAAGTCATCCAGATTACAAGCCATGTCCGTATGTTTGGTGTTACTCATATCGTCTACAAGACAATGTTGAATTGTTGTTTGAAGATAAGAATAATGTTAAAAAGCTGAAAAATAGATAAAAAAAAAAAAAAAAAGTCTGCTCTTGTCTTGACGTTTTGTGAATATGGTGTATTCGGGTTTTTTTGGGGTTTTTTTTTTTTGCTAAATTAATTTTATCATTGTAATTGGAGACTACAAATAATAATTATTATTATTTTATCAGTAATATTATAAAATACAATGTTTTATAGTCAGACCCACAGCTGGAGTCTATTTGTCTCCTCATAATACCACAAAGAATGAACACATGTCGGTGCAAGAGACCAAATAAACTAAAAACAATTTGAAGAATAAGGTTTTTATTTATATTATTAGGATTTTTAAAATTCATGGTGACAACACATTTTAATATAATTCTTGGTCTGGGCACAGTCTGTGGCCTTGCTATTCTGTGTCCCAGAATAGAATGTTGTATTTTTTTTTTTTTTTAAACCAACTCCATAAGTCCAGAAAGGTCTGCGTGGAACTTACTTGAACAAAATGAACTAAACATTTGTATAAAATCCACATAATCCTCAACACTTGTCCCATGTTTACGTGAAAATATACATTTTAGAAAGTAAATACAGGAATGATAACGCAGTCTCTTTTACTGCTGTTGTTTTGAACAAATCCTTTTGTGGTTCAAAGATATGTATCAAGTTGCAGTTTATTAGATCATTCAATGTTTTGTGTGTGTTTTCACTCTACGATAATTATAATAGGAGAAATATAATATATTATGAGAAAGATTAGAAAGAAAATGTAACAATAAAGCTATTGTACGTTGTGATTTTGCTGATTCATGGAACATTTATACATATGAAGTCTTGGAAGTTCAGGAAATACTAGAAATGGTGAGAAGTGAGTCACGGCGCCTGTGGTCTTGTTTTTTCCTTTTGTGGTGATGACGATGCCACTGGTTCAGTTACATGGGACCAATACAAGAAGTGTTCTCTGAGATTAAAATAAAACAAAATTTCCACAGATATAGGAGAAAAGTAATTACTCACAAACACATTTTATACATTTTTAATTTTTATACAGACTGATCAAAAGTTTCAGACCAGTGGAATGAAAGGCAAAAGTCACATTTTGCATTGTTGGAAAAAAAAAAACTGAAAACCCCCTAAAAACAGAAATCAGAGTTCCAAACATGAACTCAGTAATGAGCAGTGCCACCGTTATTGTTGATCACCTCAAAAATGGGTTGTGGCGTGCCTGATGCAAGTGTTTCCAGGAGGTGAGTGGGAACATTTCTCCAAGTGGCGAAGGGCCTCTACCGTCTGGAACTGTGGTCCATTTTTGTAAACTTCCCTTGCCTTCCATCCCCAAAGGTTCTCAGTTGGATTTAAATCAGAGGAACATGCAGGATGGTGCAAAAGAGGGATGTTATTCTCCTGAAATCCTTTGTCCTGGGGCTTTGTAAACTGTAGCGTTGTCCTGTTCAAAAACCCTGTGGTTCCACAGACGAGAGCCTCAGTCATGAGGGATGCTCTCTACAACATCTGCACAGAGCCGCCTGCACCACCTGGAGCTCCATTGTTCCACTAAAGGAAAACACACCCATGACTTTTGGATAAAAGTCGAAATGTCTCGATCTTCAAACAGCGTCCGGATGACAACCCCTGAAACTTTTCTCACCAGAGAATAAAACTTTCTTCCACCTTTCAATGTCCCATGTTTGGTGCTCTCTTGCAAAGTCCAAGTGTCAGTTCTGTGGCGTTCAGAGATGAGACCTTTGGAGATGTTTTTTGTTTTTGAAGCCCTTCAGTCACAGATGTCGTCTGATGGTTACTGGGCTGCAGTCGGTACCAGTAAAAGCCTCGAGGATCGTCAAGTGTCTTGACAGACGGACAATCTGATTCTCCGGCTCAGTGCTGGTGTCGTGTTTTTGTGTCTTCCACTAGACTTTTTTGTTCTATAACTCTCAGGATTACTGCACCTACACCTCAGCAGCGCTGGTGCGTTGCGAGAGGCCCTGCTTATGCAGCTCCACCACCCAACCACGTTCAAAAATATATCGTTTCTTTCCTTTTCAGAACGTCATGACAGTATGAATACCTTTTAAGAAAATGACACTGAATCCACATTTTTGCGCAGATTTAGGCTTTTCAAGGCATGTGCTTCAGTTTAGTTGTTGTTTTCAATAAAATGTTAAGATCTTTGACTTTTGCCATTTATTCAACTGATCGGGACTGTATAAAAAATGCAAAAACCATGCCATGTTTATTGTATGGGTGGATGGGTTTGTTCAAAGAGAGGATTAACAGACATGTGCAGCCTTGTGCAAATGTTCAACTTAAAACTAATAGAGATGATTCCAAGACTTCTTTTCACGATGGGTCAGGTTGTGGCTTGTGTGTATGTAATATATTGAAATATTCCTATATAATTTATTTTTAGAAGGAAGATCTTTTCTGGGCAAAGCACTTTGGTTCTGGATCCAAAACGAAGCTATCAAACTTACATGAAACCCACTGAGGTAAGCAAGACTGATATAAGTACAAGTACAGGTTCAGTTTTGAAGTACTTGTTTGAAAAATTAACTTAAATAGTAAAAAGTTAAAGAATTTTACACAGAGTTTGAGAGCTGTTAAAGCATTAAATGTTGTCGTTTTGAAAAATCAGTGTGTCAATTGAACTAAATTTCCAAATTTTTCTAGTGACATTTTTAGGCTTAAACAAAAAAAAAACAAAAAAAAAACCTTTAGTCAAGATTTTACAATGAATGCACAAAAACTGAAGTACTTTTACTTCAGGTCAGTTCAAAAATGTAATTTTTGTAAGTACAGATATCTGTTCTCAAATGTAGTGAAGTAAAAGCGAAAAGTATCCAATATAAAAACTACTTCAGTAAAGTACAGATGCCTAAAGTTGCAAGATATAGGGTCAGAGCTTCAGAAGTTGACACAAGTCCTTCTTATTGCCCAAATTACAACTTTTTTGAAAAACAACACAAAACACAAAACAATCCACGACATTTGCAGATTACTATATTTATGTTCCAGTGCTCATCAGGGCATAATTTGGTAATCTCCCTGGTCCACCGTGTTTATAGTCTTTCCATCTAACACAGTCCATCACAAACATCTCATTGAGGCTTGGCAGCGCTCTTGTGGAAAATCCGAACAGTGCAGGCCATGCCAAATCACTCATCGGTCATGATAAACAAAATGTCTGGAAACAGAATGCAGAACTCTAATCTTGAAAAGAAAAAGGTGTAAATGTAAATGTGTACGTCAAGGATAAAGGCGTATTGAGCTCAAAGCCTATGTCTCTTATTGTTCGTCCGTAATTATTTTACAGCTGTTCTTTTCTGATCGTGTAAGGCAAGATTACTCCTATATATACTATATATACTACTTTTTACTGATTGTAAAAACACTCCTTTTTTAAATTTTTCAAGCATTGATATTTGCTTATTTGATATTAGTCTTGATACAAGTATCAATTATATATATATATACTTGACAACCCTCTCTCCCCTGATGACTCCCGACACTCTGAATTACAGCTGAATCAAAGAACACAGCTGCTTAAATCTTTCTCAAATGGGAATTGCAAAGTTTTCTACAGCCCCTTAAGTTCCCTAAAAAAAATTAATTCCCCCTCTAATTATCTTGTGTTAATTAGCTTTCCACAGATGCTCAGAGATCAGCAACAAGGCAAACGGACATTTCTAATACAATAATCTCATTGTATTCTGTGCACAAGCTGATTATCATTTTTAGGGTACAATAATGTATTTTTAGTCAGGTAACTGTAGTCTGAATACCATAACTGTATCGGAATACAGTTACTGTAAAGTAGTATCCTGAATATATATTTTGGTACATGTATTTAGTTACTTCCCAACAGTTGTAACCTGCTACAGTTCAGCGCTTCCATTCAGGCCGGGAGGTGTCTGGGGAGTTGAATCATTGCTGAGGCAATCAATTTTAGGGGATTTTCCCCCTGCACGTTTGCGAACATTTGCTTCTGCTTATTTTTATACCAAACTCAATACTGTCCAATTTAGCGCCTTTAAAATATCATAATGAAGTTAAAGTCCAAAAAGGTATGAGGAGACACTGGCATGGAAAAATGGCAGGGGAGTAGGGTGCGATGGGGAAGAGCATGTCTAGACTGTTTCTGGCCTGCCTGAGCCCAACTCTTTGAAGTGTGTGTGATGTGTGCTGCGCTCTGGAGGGCACTGGTTCACAAACTGTGGGACTGGTACCTCTGGTACAACCTTCTTTTGATGGTACTCATGAGATTGATGCCATGCATGTTTTTGTGTTTTAATTAAACAGAGGTCAGCAGCAAACCTCTTCACTCTAAAATAATATTACTCAAGTAGAAGTAAAAAGTAGCAATCCAAATAATGCTCAAGTAAGAATAGTAGTAACAGAGCTTAAATAAACAGAGCGTTACCCCCCCACTAATTTTAAATAATGTCGTCTCGTCTTGTCTCTGTTCCTCTCTTGTTGTTACTTATGCCATTTTTCCATCCTCTTCCTCAACACTGCCCCCCACTACATTCCAGGCATGTTGAGTGCTCCCGCGATGTGACTGTGGAAACAAAAAAAAGTTTTTGGGTTTTATCAGAGATTCATTTTGGTAATACCATCGTAGAAAGGGGTTCAGAGGTTGTCATCCGGACGCCGTTTAAAGATCGAGACGTTTCGACTTTTATCCAAAAGTCATTGTCAATCAGAGAGCTGGTATGGGAACCTGGGCCTTATATGCTACTCTAAGTAGTGGGAGTCCAGCCCCCAGGGAGGAGTCACTGCACTCCTGTCTTTGTTATAAGATTGTTTGTTAACAAAGACAGGAGTGCAGTGACTCCTCCCTGGGGGCTGGACTCCCACTACTTAGAGTAGCATATAAGGCCCAGGTTCCCATACCAGCTCTCTGATTGACAATGACTTTTGGATAAAAGTCGAAACGTCTCGATCTTTAAACGGCGTCCGGATGACAACCTCTGAACCCCTTTCTACGATGGACCACACCTGGACGAATGAGGGTTTACATCGACGAATTTTGGTAATAGTTTACACTTTTGCCCCAAGCAGTGTCATATCTTGTGGAAAAGATCAGTTTATTGCTCCATTGCACAAAAGTCCCCTTTACACAATATTTAGCTCTTATTATAATGGTTGAAATTCAAATTCTTGAATTTCCGCTTCCCTGATCATTAAGGAGTGCTTGTGTGATTTTGAAATGTTGGATACATCTAGAGACAACACAATGGAAACTTAGAAATAAATGTTTTTCAATTCTCAGTGATGAATGTTAGACTAAAATTCATCATATATCAAATACATTGTCAGTAACATTATTCAGTTATATTCTCAGCCTCCTTTAGATACTAAAATGCATACTGATAGTAAAAATGAAATAGTATTGTACATTTGGACATAAGCTTCAGTCTCCTTAACAACGACTTGATGTTCTACTGAATCATGTACAGCCCCTCGCTCATTAGCTAATGCCTCTTTGTAAAGACTTTTATAGAAAGGATGAAGTAGCATTTTCCATGATGTTCCAAAAAATTATGAGGGAAAAGCCAAAAGAAGGAGGAGACAGAAAAGAGGGAAGGAAAAGAAGCATGGAGGCTTGGAAGCAGCCCGTTGGCAGTTATAAGGCTATATGACCCACTGAGAAAAACGCACACCCAAAACGCTTTTAAAACTGTGTGTGTCTTTTCTAAGGCGTTTTAAAGAGAGAGAGAAGCACTAATGAGCCAAGTGGATTAATGTTACTTGGTTTAACACCCTCTGTGGTCACTTTTAGATGTCTAGCATTAACCCGCATGACTCAAGAGAGCTTTTTAGGGATGACTGATTTACTACACAATGATAAACTATAAAAATGAGTGACAGATTATAACTGTGACATGTAATCAGTATTTAGAATAAGCAGGAGCTGTTGCTAAATTGATTTAGTGCAGATAGACAAATATAGTGGATCTGGCACACCTTAGCGTAATAATCTGGTCAAGTAAATGAGCTTTAAACAGTTTAAATTGACAGTTTGGCAGGTAAGAGTAGGTCAAGGAGTTCAAGGCGTTCTATGGATCAGCTGGCATCCAGTGATACCTCCAGCAGGTCCAGGCTGCACCCATCAGAAACATGTTCAAATACAAGCAGACTGAGGTGTGCCAGAGCAAAAGAGGCACGGTTTGAGCAAAAGGAAACTGCTCAAAAGGAAAATCTGTCATTTCCTGTATTAATCATCCACTTTAGATACTTGGATATTTGGATTCTACAAAGACACATGGTGAAATTCTCAAATGGAAATTATTTGTGTGATTTTGACTCAAAATGTATTATTAATTCAATTGGCAAGTAACACATGTATGTACATGCATAAAAATATAGAGATATGAAATACATGTGTACATGTATTAAAGACCATAGATTTGTATCACAATATGACAATATGAGTTGCAGGTGAGGTGAGTGAGCACAAGCAGAGAACAGCTCAAACTGGAGTTGACAATAGCCTACAGAGATTATTAAATGATCGAAAAAATAATATTCTGAGAATATTCAAAATTTCTGTAAAAGGATCAACTTCTTGGAACAAAACTAAAGAAGATTCTACTTTTCTTTTTGTTGCTCAATAAGCAACTAGAAATGGTACAAAAAAAAGTGTGAGTAAACATTTTATTGAAAACTTGGGATCAGGTGTCTTTAAAAGCACAAATCTGTGCAAAAATGCAGATTCAGTGTCCTTTTCTGTCATGACGTTTTGACGGCAAAAGCCAAAAATCTGTATCTTTTTGAGCGTGGTCGGGTTGTTGAGCTGTATGAGCATAGCCTTTCTCAGCACGCCATCGCTGCTGAGGTGGGACTCAGGAAGACGTTTTTAATTTCTTAAAAGATCCAAAACAAAAAGAGTCACATAAAAAAAAAATATATATATATATATATATATATATATATATATATATTCGATTGGCAGTCTGTTAAGACACTGGACAATCCTCGACTCAAGGCTGTTACTGGTGCCGACTGCAGCCCAATAACCATCAGGCGCATCTGCCACTGAAGGGCTTCAAAAACTAAAAATATCTTCAAAGGCCTCGTCTCCACAGAACTGGACTTTACAAGAGAGCACCAAACATGGAACATTGAAAGGTGGAAGAAAGTTTTATTCTCTGATGAAAAAAAATGTAACCTTGATGGTCCTGATGGTTTCCAACCTTTCCACCTGAGATGTTTTCTGTGCGCCAAAGGGAGGGAGGGTCCTAATGATCTGGGGTGCTTTTTCCTTCAGTGGAACAATGGAGCTCCAGGTGGTGCAGGTCAAATGGCTGCTGGCTCTTTTGCAGAGAGCATCCCTCATGACTGAGGTCCTCTTCTGTGGAACCACAGGGTTTTTCAACAGGACAACGCTATAGTTTACAAAGCCCCAGGACAAAACACTTCTTCCAGGAGAATAACATCACTCTTTTGGACCGTCTTGTGTGTTCTCCTGATTTAAATCCAACTGAGAACCTTTGGGGATGGATGGCAAGGGGAATTTACAAAATGGACAACAGTTCCAAAGAGTAGATGCCCTTCACAAGGCCGTATTCACCACTTGGAGAAATGCAAAGGATGTGGGATGAATGGTTACTTCGAAACCCACAATCAAGGCTCACAGTGAAACTATTAGCTCAGTGTTTCATCATCCACAAACGGCAACTGCCATCACAACTTGAGAGTAACATTGGGTACAAAGCCCCAAGTACGATAACGCTGAATGAGGCAGTGACTGACCTTGGCCGGTCTAAAGAGATACATGAACAAAGCCAGACAAATTAACTGGCTGTTCGCAACTCAACCTGCAAAAGTGTACTCTCAGTGTACAGGCAGGGTAATAACATCAGAACAGACCCACCAAACGCTGGAAACGGAAAGGGACTGGAAAAGTATGTGAGGGGCAAAGGGGCTCATGGCTCTGAGTCAGTGAATCCAGTCACCATCACAGTGGCAGGCATGAACAACTAAGGAAACTCACTGCACTCCATGAGCGCCTATCAGCACAAATGAACCTGCTGCTGAGGGATGTTACTCACCCTGAATGGCTAACCAAAGGGTGTACAATTCTGATCCTGAAGGATCAAAACCCCCTCAGCCAAATAATCAACAAGACTGCCATCACTTGATATCCTTTGCTGTTTATTCACCGCAACAATGTCTGGTTGGTTTGCCATTGTTATTCTGTCAGTCTGTATCTGATAGAATCTTCGCTAGGTCATTCTCTACCACCTTTGGAGGTGTTTCCCATTTTGTCCATATATCTATGGCCGGTCGCGGTAAAAACAATTAAACAGCAATGCCACCTAGTTTTAATTAAGACCAGGAATTCTTAATAAATAACTAAAAATGTTCTAAAACAAGGTGAGCAGTCTAAGTAACCAAAAAGACCAAATATAAAATAGTCTCATCTAAATGTGAAGACACAACGGCATGAATTATAAGTTACAGACCTTTTTGTGACCCAATTTTTCTGAGTTTAGAGATTTTCCTCAACTGAAAGAAACAGTTTCTTGTCAGCTGTTTAGAGTGATGCTCTAATGACTTGTCTTTATCAAAGATAAACACCGAAGTTTCTGCATGGTTTAGCAGACTTGCCAAGGTAGCCCTACTGATTTGCATCTGCATTTAACTGCAGAGAGTTGTTACTTAGACATTGTTTTATTTGCACTAAGCAATTGACTAAGGAGTTCAACTTTTCAAACTCAGAAGGTTTAAAAGAGAAATATAGCTGGAGATCGTCAGCAAATAGGTGATAAGAGATCTTTTTTTGTATTTGTTGATTTTTCCTAGAGGGATTTATATAAAGCAGAAACAAGACAGGACCTAAACTGGAACCCTGAGGAATCCCACACAACAAATTGGCCGATTTGGAAACAGCGAGAGTGTGCACATGAACAACAACACACAAAGCCGAGCAAGAACTACTCAAATCAGCTATTTCTGGTCACTGTAAAAGAGAGAACTACATTATGCACTGGGAAGGAAGCAAACATCATTGGGACAGAGGACAACAAACATCGTTGCTGGATTAAGGCAGCAATTGAAAGATGTAAACGTGCCCAGAGGACTATCAAATGGGACTATGAAAGGGAGCCTTTTTACTTTCACACACCTGGGACACTGTCCTGAAGAAGACGGACTGCAGAAAACCGCGCCAACGCCTTAATAAATCATCTGAGAAAACACGTCACAGACATTGGGTGAAGGTTGTGAGTGAGCAGTTGAAACTGTCAGGTAAGCTAAACAAACACTGGTCTGAAATAAGAACCTTTAAAATCAGACATTTGGTTTGCAGCAACACTAAAGCTCCTAACAGATAAATATGAAGAAAACCACTAGAGAACTGATCCTGACAATCCAACTAGGTCCCTCAATCTTTTTAACAAGATATGATGGTCAACAGTGTTGAAGTCTGCAGAAAGATCTAAAAGAACTAGAACAATTAATTTTCCAGAATTGGCAGACATCGTAATGTCACTTTCAGCAAGGCCGTTTCTGTAGAGTGATGTTTACGGAACCCAATCATGTGTCATGGATGTTGCATTACTCTAGGAAGCCTGACAATTGTCCAGAGACCACCTTCTCTTGGGCAGAAATGGGAGCTTACTGATCGGTCTGAAACTATTGGGGTCTGTCAGGTCCAAATTTGTCTTCATGAGTAATGGCTCTATTATTTTTTTATTAGCGGATATTTTTATGTATTTGTTTGGGACGGTGCATGTTAATGAACATACATGATATACATGCTGTAAACACGCCAGATTGTAGCCATGGGCTAATTTCCATCCGTTGTCCCCCATTCACTCTTACAAACACTCTCTCGTTCATATACCAGAATACAATTGTACTACAACCTTTCTGTATGGAGTACAACTACTCCATACAGAAAGGCCCCAAGCCACCCGGGAGTATATCTTTGTTGTTTCGTTGACAAATTAGATTTTACAGAGACCACCTGATCTAAAATTGACACAGAGTGGTTGTTAAAGCAGTGAATTAGACTGGTCACATCATGACAATTCATAAATAAATGAGGATCAAACATTGTGTTAGCAGTGATAATGCGCCTTTGTGATCTTGTACCTGAAGGCACCGGCTCAGGATTAATGTTAAAATCAAACAAGACACAGCTATGATCAATCAAGTGGACATCCTCCACTCACAGGTTAGCAACACTCAGGCCAAGTGAAAATACTAAGTCTAGAGTGTGGCCCTTTTAGTGAGTGGGGTCAGAAACGTGTTGCTCAAAATCAAATGTTTCAGTCAATGTTATAAGTTCCATTGCTGGGCAAGATGAGCTGTCATTTACACAAAGGTCTCCAAGGAGTAGGACATTTTCCAACTTTATTATAGAAGACAGCAGCCGAGCCAGGGGGTCGATATTCCAAAATACTCAAAAAATGAGACAGCTTGAGATTTTACGACCTTGCATGTGCACCTGTCCTGGAACACAACTGCAAGACAGAGTGAATAAACTCCCCTCTGTCTGCCATGCCTCAGTGAGAAACATGAAATCCAGGTTTTTTCTAGTAAAAAGTTTGTTCAAGGAAAAGGATTTATTTGCAATTGAACGAACATTCAACAGGCAGAGACAAATCGATGATGACGTCTCAGTTCCGACTGAGTGCAGAGAAATTTGATTCACATCCAGTGGTCACGGGATTTTCAGCTGATCTGTGTGGACAGACGATGGTCAACCGGTGTAAACACTGGCACCAACATCAAGGAGAGGGATTTGGCGTAAACATCGAGCCCATTTCCCAATGTCCAGGTTGTTCCCCGAATGCGAGAGTTGTCTGCACTTGACTTGTACAACAGACCTAGATTCTCATTTCCTCCTTTTCCCCGGCGCTTGTTTGTATCCCCAAGTATGTATCAAGGAAGGACTCCAGTGACACTTTGCCATTCAGGTTAATATGACTGCATAAGTTGTGATGATCACCACAAGTAAACTGCAAAACAGGTGCGATCTTGCTCAAACCTCTCTGTTAGTAATAAACCGTGCTTAAAGCAGATGCATGTGACCACCGCAGGGTGTAAGATGCTGTCAGAGAAAGCTTACTTGGAACGCCATAACCAAGTGGCTGTCATAGTGTACAGAAACATCTGTGCGGAGTATGGACTGGAAACCCCAAGGTCAAAATGGTAAACACCAAATGTGGTAGAGAATGAATCGTGGTGGTCCATAAACAGCAAAGGAAGACCGTTGTGGTTGATGTTGCCAAGTGATGGCAACATCAGGAGAATGGAACACGAGAAACTAGAGAAATACTAAGGGCTCAGAGAAGAGCTGGAGAAGGCCTGGATGGTGACGGGTAAAGTGGTGCCCGTGGTGATCGGAGCACTTGGGGCAATGACCCCCAAACTGGAGGAGTGGCTACAGTAGACCCCTGGAAAGACCAGAAAAGTGCAGTGCTAGGAACAGCTAAGATACTACACCGAACCCTCAAGCTCCCTGGCCTCTGGTAGAGGACCCGAGCTTAGAAACCAGCCGTGGAAGGTAAGAAGGGAATTATTAAGTATATAACACACTGGGAACCCTCTAGTCTACTCTCCCCACCTCTGCACCACACAGTCAATAATTTCATATTCTGTAGATTTTAGTAAATGAAAGCCCACTTAAACCAGATAGAATACATTTAAATGCACCATAAATCAGGAAAGAATATCTAGCATTTTATTTTTGAATTCTGGAAGAGGACCCCCAGACCCCTTAAGAGTTCTCTAATGTCCTTGTGGCTACAGCTTCTGTTTGTTTTTTTGTTTTTTTTGTTTTTTTTGTCTGATGTTGGTAATACAAATACAACTATTTGAGGTGATGACAGCATATTCTATGTACCCGAACTCTATCTGAGTCTGAGTACATGGCACTAGAGTGCAGAGGGCCCCACAGAAAAAACATGCTTAGGGTCTCCTGAAGGCTAAGGAGGCCAGGTGGTGTCTCCATGTAGATTCTACAGTATAGCAAAAAAATCTCCATGGAGACAAGCGGTGGTGCACCCTCCAACAGAACAATTAATCCAGTATATGATTTCCAATAATATGTTAACATCTTTTATCCATGTTCTTTTTTAATTTTTTTTTTTCTAAAAGGGCTCTCTCTCTCTCTGTCTTTTTTTTTTTTTTTTTTTTTTTCAAAATGTCTGGATTCAAGATGTTTCAGAATACCACATGAAACTCGTCTTTTGCCTCTGCCCCTAAACATCTGAGACTGATGAACTACTTAAATTAAAATAAACTCTTCTCCACAAAACCTTTAATTAAACACTTGTATACGCTTATCTAAAATGTGACGCCCCTGAAATTTAGAGGGTTTATGTTTGCTGTAATGTTGATTTGTTTTTGCCTTATAATTCAAAGAGTCACAGTGTAATTTTCTGAATTTTCCTTTCTTTATACTCATGTATGCTATAAGATTCACATTCTTATTGATATGGGGTTAGTGTTTTAGGTAATCCGGTTTGTGTTGAATATCTTAAATAATGCAATATGAATTTGTGAACTCTCTGAACTTAGCCAGTTTGTCCAAAATCAAACTGGAAATGAAAAGTATGCTAATAATAATACAGCAGAGTGTGACTGCCAGACACCTGCAGTCCACACTGACACGCTGTCTTGTCCAGGAGGCATTCATTGTGGCATCAATATTATTCATGAAAACTGAATTGGTAACTCAAATTGCATCTTCAAAAGTAGAGTGTACAGATCCACGTAGCACCTGTGCATTGTTTGTCCTGAATGTGATAGTGAACAGGGCGAGCAGAAGAATCCTCTGTGCTGGACGCAGATGGGAACAGCAGGAGACAAGTGCAACTGAAGCTGAAAATCAATAAAGGCATTGCGCTCATGTTATTAAAGCAAGTAAGGAATTACACAGCACTGGCCAACTGGCTCCTTGTCACTGCAGGCTGGTCCAATCACTTTACTTAAACCCATATGTCTCACATAAAGTGTCGTTCTTCGCTCCCAACATCATGGGGAGATTTAAGTATACTTCGAACGGTAGTGACAGCAGAAGAAAAGGAAGGTTAAAGGTCATGTCTCAGGTATTCTTCTCTGCTGCACAACTTCAGAACTACATTTCACATGCCAGAGATTGTGTCTATTTTTTCATATTCAGACCAAGAACTTGGTGTTCCCGGTGTCAACCAAAACTAACCACAGGAGAGAACATTGAGACGCTTACTGGTAAGAAACTGACTGTCATTAATTCAGTGCAGAGCGTTTGTGAGCTCCTCCTAAATTTAATCACTGAATTAGCAGAATTCAGAAAGTATTAAATTAATTGCAACATTGCGAGATGGAATCATTTATGAAAAGTGACAATGCAATGTGACTCATTGGATGTTGTGATAAAGTAAAGCTCATAAGGTCAAGGTTTAGGACAAATATCCAAAACTAACATTCAACTCAGCACCACCCCGCTGAAAAAATCTGAAAAGTAATTTTCCTTTGATTTGACTGCCAAACAACAGTCAATTAAAATAGTTAAAATATACACAAAACACAAAGACTATATGTACTGTATATGTATATGTACACATTTTCACACTAACAAACTTATGCATCTTTGAACAGTCCCACATAAGTGCTGTTTATGTGTGTCACAATGCAAAGCTGCAGATCTACGTAGAAGCCTTCATCTATATATACAAAAGACAGGCTTAATTTAAGGCTTGGTGACACCAGTCCTCTCCAGTATTGTCTGTCACCTGACCCTCACAAACGCACTCATAAACACTTGCCGACAGCGCACAGTGTGGTATGTTTATAACCTGGGACCTTTAGGAAGATTAATCCTTGCTCATATGTTAATTGCATTTATAAATTATAACTGGCGGTTTGGATTAACAGTTTTGGGTATTACTCTAACACTTTCAATCCTGCTTTAGATTAGTGTTTTTGTAGATATTTATTCCCACACAGGATTTGTTTGACAAGGTCATAAGTCATGAGAGGATGTAACAAAACATCTCTTCCTCTGGCTCTTGGCTTTTTTAAACATTCAAGGATGCTCAGAGTAAATCCTCTGGGTTAGAGCTAAACTGCTCAATGCTTTCAATGTGACATGTTTAGAATTGTTACCCACACAGCCTGGTACTGACATAAACATTTTATCCCATTCATTTTAATGAGGCAGCACTTTTTATTTTATTTTTTAAGTCTTTAAATTCACCATCTTTACCAATAATAGTTCATATGTTACTTTCAAAAAAGGACTGGCAACATCACAAACATTTTCTGTGTTTCTATTTTCTTTAGTTATTTCTTTATTTTCTTTCTTTCTCAGCACAATGTAAAACTTATAATTGGATGACGTCTTACCACTAAGAGCTTTTGTATCTAGTTAAATGTACTGGCAATTAAAAATATATATATATCTAAGGAAACACATTTCAATAATCATATTAAGTTATTTCATGAACCCATCTCTAATCACTAACTCCAAACACCAAAACAATTGTATGACATCAGGGGTCCATTCATGACCTCATGGTGCAACCCACAGACTTTCCGTTACCTCAACATTTGTATTTTAAAAGCAGCTGTTAAGTCCTCAACCTGCCAAACATCACCATCAGTGGACTTAACATGTAAGTGCCACAAGGCTCCAAACCAGAATATAACTCTGTCATGACATCATCAGATCACTGAGGTGTGTACTAATGTTTATGCATTCAGTGACGATACAACTGCTTTAAAAGTGCGTGATGTAACTTTTCTGGTGGAGGGATTGCAGCTGTTTGTCTTAATGGAGATGTTAATGCTTTGCCTTGAATTTTCCACATGCAGTATATGGTATTAAACATAACAATCTTCATGGCAACTAGAAGGTCAGATCCGCCGAGCCTGCTCACAATAGCAATAGATGTTTCTCAGGGTATTTTTGACCAATAAAATTACATATAATTAAACAGATGGAAGAGAGAAGTTTAATACCATACTGTGTAACTTTCCAGGCAAAGCAATAACATCTCTATTCTCAATTTTTTCATGTAAAGTAAAATTTGTCTTGTTTGAACATATACATTGTAAAAAATACTCTTGGGTGAAAACAGCTTTGTGCTTTCTGTATCTAATTGTTAAGTGTTTTATCCTCTGCAAACCAGGAAGTATTTTGCTTGGCATTCTAGTAGCTGTTAGCAGTGGTGTGACGCCAAAACGCCATTCTGGTCCTTGAAACTTGTGAAATGTGCCCATGAACTCAACACCGTGAGTAATAAGGACGCTTGGAATGTGTTGCTAAAGTGAGGAATAAATCTTGACCACTGCAAACAGTTTAAAATGGAACTGATTTTAACATTTTGAAGTCAATAACAATCGGGTGTTAAAGATAGAGTATGGGATTTTCAAACCGCAGAAGGAGGAAATGTGATTAAAATCTATCTAGCAAATTCCTGGCTCTCACAAACCCTTTGCCACATCTTTGATTTTTTTTTTTTCAGACAGTGAAGGGAAAACTGGGGCCGGACCGCCAAAGTTCAGTCCATCCTATCGCTACTTTCAGCTCTTACTTCCGGGTTGCCATAAAATATTGCTTTGACAGGACAGAGAATGGAGTGGAAAACAAAATGTACCTAACTGAGAGAAAATAAGTTGTGTGGTGTGAGTTCACAAGAAGCCAAGGATCGACTTTTGATCGTTCAATTGTGGAAGGCAGTTGTTGCAACCAGTGAAAAAGAAAATATGACTTGACCCATCACTGAAATATTAATGGACCAACTTGCTAGACGGGTGGAGCTCATTGTCAGAGAAGTCAGTTGTTGATTTATCGCTCCGCCTCTCTCTCTCACTCTCTCCCGCTCTCTCTTTCTCTCTGCCCCTCTCCCATTGCACTCACAGATACGCTTTTCCTATAATTTCTGCACAGCCTATCGTGTAATAGTAGAAACATATGCGCGGTAGTGTGCTGACATGTGCAGGCCACGGGTCCACAGGGAGGCTGAGGGATACATGGTGCACTGTGAAAAAACCCTTAATTCTCCTCCTGTTTTTCTTTGGTTCTCACGTCTGCCGTGTTGTTCTTTTTACAACTTGAGCCGCCATGTACCTAGGACCCCAGATGTGGCCTGACTCGCCTGATCTCAACCCCGCTTCATTGTTGCTTTTGCCAGTGCGTCATCACGGTTCTCTAACGTCATTTTTTGTGTCTTTGTGTGCTTCGTAGCAAATTGCACTAAAATGAGAGCTGTTTTCTCTGCAGACTCAAGTCCTTGACAGCTGCACTTTTGCCTTGGCCCGATCCTTTGAGCATTCCATGGCGTCCTTTGCATCACTGCTCTAGCTCACGTTCTCACAGCTCTCCCTTCCCTCCTCCTCTTTGGGCTTGGGCCTGTCTCCTCCCAACTCTCCCCTATTTTTCCTTTACCCCCGGTTTATGGCCCCCTTTTCCTCTTGTCCTTCCTCTCTTTTGTACTCTTCCCTCCTTCTCATCTCCAGCACATCCCAAAAGGCTGTGCTTACTTCCATTTTGGTCTTGGATGACAAAATTATCATTAGACATGATTGTGGTCCAACTTCAGTGTGATTTAAAGCATGGGGCTTACAAATACAACCAAAAAGGAAACAGGAATAAAATATTGGTGAGACAGTGCTTAGTTCAGACAATTGTTTTCAGACAGTTAAAGTAATGCCTGTCATATACACTGTGAACTCTGTGACGTGTGTTTAACTTTGTTGTACAGTTGGCTCTAAATAAGGGAGGATGATTCCTGACACTGGGAGAGGGAGCACACACAACCTTTACTTGTTCACTGGGGAATGTAAACAGCAGCGCTACTTTTTAGGACTTGCCCTCCATAGCTTTAATGTGGCTGTAAAAAACAATGTTTAATGGATACACAGGCACTTTAAAAATGAAGTCAATCACCAAATAGACTGGCATCAAAATGAATAAAAGAAACTATTTTAACAATTAGAAAATTCACTTTTCACTATAAAATTAATTTTCAGTTTTACTAGTTACGCCAAAGGAAGTTCTGGTTGTTGAGAAGTGATGGGCCAGTGAGTTTTTATTCCATCTGATACCAAGTAATACTATAACAAATATCCGATACTGATACCAATGCTGTTTGTACTAAAAAGCATTGAAACTCATCAACTATGAACAATACAATTTTACCTATGTGATTATTTTTATCTCTTAAATTACTGTATGCTTGAACTAATAAGAAAATGAATTATATGTGCAGAAAATGTATATATAATATTAACAATGTATTACAAAAAACCCTCATGCCCTCTTCTTTGGTCAAAGAGCAATATACTTTATCATATCAGGAAAAAATACTTTTACGATTTTGCATAAATTGTATGTTGAGTGATGTCTGGGACCATCTGTGAAAGTTTCATGGTGATGAAATAAGAAAATAAAATAAAAATTCTAGATGGGGTAAAAACGACCCGAAGATAACAAAATGAAAAAAAATATATATATTTATCTAAATTTTTTTTTTTATTGTTTTCCTTTGTGACATTTTGCCCTGTTTGTCAGTGATTTCAGAAGTCCATTGATGGCTGTTTGGTTTTCAAAACAGAGAAGTAAAGAGGATTTTACCACCTCTAAGTATAAACCATGAATTTTTTACTATTACTGATAGAACAAATGATAATAAAACTTAGACTCTGGGTATCTTTCGAAATTTATAAAATAGACAGCATAATTTATAATATGGAAACAATGTTAACAGTCTGAAATGCAAAGATAGCTTATAGTCTTTTATTCATCAAGGTTAAGGGAGAATTTTGCTAATACAGAGTTTAACTAAAGGGTGAGTTGGACATGCCATTCATCTGGAGATTATGCATAATGCCACTGTACTAAGGTTATGTTGAATATGAATATAGTGAAGATATATTATTATTATGTCTTCTGCTGCCTTCCAAACACTTTTTGTCAGTCCTGTAAATGATGTTTAAAAAATGAATCCCTGATTTACAGTTAACATTTTGCAACTTTTCAAAACTTGTGTTCATTTGTAGAAAAGTATTAATCACAGAATCTTGGGCCACATGACTACTTTTAGAATGTACAATCTCGTCCATCATTCCTCTGAGCGGTCATGTGGATATTTGTGGCACTAACCCTGCTGACTGTTTTGTTTTGAGCCACAGCTTTTGCTAGGTGACATTCAATTAAAGTGTCAGGTGAGGCCAAATTAAAATTGACTTATGCATGGAGGCTAACAGAAGACACTGTTGTGAAGGCGGCTCAGGCCACAGCTTTTTTTTAAGTCATGGGAACTAAACAGGTCAAATCCTCTACTTGAGTCTCAAAATGCATTGCCAAATTGTGTTTAATCTTTTCTCTCTTTTTTGTTTATGATTTGGTTATGTTCAATCTATTTTTGATTGAATAGAAAGTAGTTGGAAATAGAAGAAAAACAGGGAAATATACCAGGCTGCATGTGAAGTTCTGACGCTGATACAATAGCCTGGCTCTGTGACCATGTAGCACAGTGCCACAGAACCACAGAACTATTTTGTTTTATTTTTTAATCTGATTTCTAAAAGAGCATTTTCTGAAGCATTTTCATGATCATTTTCAAGTTTTATGTTGCATTTTAAACTGTGTTATGAAGCAAGCGCAGCACACCACTGTATCATTTTATGCATGACAAAAAAAATTGTCACTTTTTTATCTGAGAAAAACAACTCATTTCCAAGCAATTCTTTAATGGTTAGCTATTTACCATTGTGAGCGCTGTGGCCTGTATCCTCATCCTCCGCAGCTTCTGAAGTGGTGAGTTTGTCTGGGGGGGTCCATCTGTGAGCCAGACTGGCCATGTTACTGTTCTTATTAAACTCACCCTCGTCAGTTCAGAATATACTTGAGAATCTGATGTCTCCTGACTTTTGTATTTTATTGCTTACTGTACGACAGATCCAGAGAATGGAAGGACTTTACAGTAAAAAAAAGAGCTCTAATGGGACAATATTGGGAAGATACCAAAAGAAAATTGTCTTGGTTCCACATTTCTCATCCCTGCCCTCTTGACTTTTATGATATGACGTTTAAGTCAATCTTGATATGATCCAATAATAGGCATAATAGAGACGTCCTGGGATTTAGTGAAGGACAGGAAGCTGGTGGTGGGGGGAGAGCAGTCTGGGGGCTCAAGGACCCTGTTTACAGAAACTAAAGTCTGTTAAAGACATTAGAGCTGTTTCTTTACATGTCAACACTTGTCTACCCATTTAAGATTAACGCTTACAGATTCTTGGGAAAACATGTGAACACTGGGTTCAAATGTTCTAAGATAAGGAAATATTTTGTTAATTAAAGAGACAAAACATGTGCGCGTTGCTCATGGAGATAGTTCTTTGGAAAGAGATGCTTTGCTGTTGACTCATCAAAGGCGAGACGGCCATGTCCTGGGCAGGCTCAGGTCATGTCATCAACTCTGGTTTGCACAGGACTCCTTCCTCTTACCACTGATTTACACTGTGCTACATTCAGGGCACCACTGTTTTCAGGGGTCGTCCTTCGACCAAAATGTAAAGCTGACCCCCAATAGGAGGTATCTCCATGTGAAATTGGAGATGGTTTCCTTTATGAGATGGAACATAACCACCGGACGCCGCTGACAACAGAAAACAATGAAACAGGTGTTGTTCTCCTCCTCATGAAGTACACGAGGCGAAGCACAGCCCCCCGAGGAGCCCTGACACCCAACATGTGTCACCCCTCAGTCTGGGTGGGCATGTTTACTGAAAAAACACAAAGATCACCCCTGTCACCATTGTTCAGATTGTTTTTGCAGTTCAGCTTTGCCTCCCATTTTGTACATTTTCACTGTAATCACATTTAAGAGGAACGTTTACCTCTAGAGAAATTTTACACAACTTTAGCTCAGCAAGTGTCTTGCTCTTGCCACGTGACACTGGATGTTCTGGCAAACAGACATTTTCCATCATCTGTCAAGCCAGAAAAGGCTTTATTTTTACGCTGTATGGCCTTTTTTGTCACTTTGCCCAACATTCAGGGTTTGAAGTGCTGTGGGTGGACTGTCTTGCTAAGAGACACAACAACAGTGTGCACGGTGTCATTATTGTCAGTCTCACTTAAAGCAACAGTATTAGCTTTCTGGACACATCACTTACATGATTTTATGGAAATAGGAAGTTAAAACTGTATTTCAGAACATGCTCCACGGAGATAGTTCAAGTAACTTTCTGTGTGAACTTTGCATGTTCTTCCCGTGTCTGTGTAGGTTTCCTCCCGGTGCTGAGGTTTTCCCTACCACTAAAAACATGTACAATAGTTTCCTCCCCTCTGGCACCGGGACTCCCCTGAAAAAGAAATTCTAAATCTCAGTGGGACATCCTGGGTTAAATGAAGGTCAATAAAATAATAATAAATAAACTTTAATGCCATACTGTGGAATATTATAGCCAAAGGGACAACATTTCCATGGAGACAAGCAGGTATAGGCTGAGTCAAGTTTGTGGAGATGCAAGCTTGCTCACAGTACAGACACATGTTTTTCAGTGTAATAAAAACAACAAAAATTTAGTAACATGCTTTTATTTGAGTATATTTTTTGGCTTAAAATAACTCAAAGTTTTGTCAAAGTCATAGCTGCGAGTCACAGGACTTGGTAGACACTCAAGCTGGCACCACTTAACTCCCACGTTACTGCTTCCTTATAACTCTCAAGTTTCTTTATCTTATCTGATTCCTTTTTTAGTATCTTTCAAGTCAACATTTACATTTTTCATTCTTATGAAGCAATCTATACAGACTCTCTGCCTTTTTCTCTTTCTTGGCATTCAGATGGTTTTCCATTTCTGTGAAGCTTGCATTTTCCTCCCCATCCTCCACCAGTAGCCTCCAGTCTCCTCCTCTTTCTCCATCGCGCTGTCTAAATGGTGGTTAGGGGTTTGGGGACGGTGGGAAAGCTGCGTGCATAGGAAGTTTTTCCCTCTTCTCTGCGTGTTAACGTGTTCACCGGCTGGACGGCACATTCTTTCCACCTCTGTCGGCCTCACGGGTCAACCAGAATCATACCCCCCAATCCCCCATTCTCCACCAAAACCCCCCTTTATCTGCGCAATGATCTGACTCGGATGTGCAGGGCCGACTGGGTAGCCCATTTCACAAGAATCACACTTTCCAATAGTTCTTACTGATTAAATTCTTCAGGTGGACTCCAAGAAAGAGTTAAGCGTGAGCAGAAGGCCTAAACATAAACACATGTGGCACACTACGCTGGTAACGTGAGTGTTTCCATTCCAGACACTTGACTTATGTCTGCTGCTAAGACCCAGAATGAAGAGGGGAAATTGAGAAAATGGAGAGTTGCTAATAAAAGCATTACTTTGGGACACATTGCTATTGTTTTCATTCAGTGGCACTGAAAAGACACATTGTTAGACCCAGCATCTAAAGACTTGTTGTTTGAAGATTTATATCCTGGAAAAGTGCCCAATTTGTCTTGTAAAATCACATTTTCTGACATACTGGCTTGTTTTAGTGTTAGCTAAACCACAAACTAGAAAAGAGCTTATTTCTAAATGTTCTTTTCATCACAGATGGGGAGGAAAGAGCAGGAATTAAAGCCTATTAGTGATTAAAACTAAAAAGAAAATCTAAAAGGATGCAAACAGAAGCCTTTTGGAATTGACAACAGCATTAACTCAAATATGACAGGCTTTTACTCCTGAACAAGAACATTCATGGTTTCAAGTCCAACAAACAAGCTATTAGAAAATGGTTCCAGTGCCTCATGATTCCTGCTTTTAAACTTTAGGTCAAATTTATTTTTTTTTATTTAAAACAACTCCATGTCTTAATGTTCAGGAACAGAAGCTTTGTAATCCATCCAAAGCAATGCTGCGAGGTTTACCATACTAAAAATAAAACATCTTTTTCTCATTTCTAGTCACGTTACCACACTTTATATTTTATGATATACACAGACCACTGAGCATGACTCCAGTGCAGTTCTTCAGATATGACTCATTGTGGAAATGTTTCTCTCACTGAGGGTTTAAGGAGTCCATCACCCCCACTAATCACCTACGTGGACCGCAGCTCAGACACTGACTAATCCTGATGAGAAGTCCTACAGCAGCTGGAGTGGAGGACAAAATCAGGAATTAGGAGTCCAGTAACTCTGGGTGAGTGAAAAGAACTAGCCCCTTGTTCGGTTGTCCACCCCACATCCCTGTAAGATGGTTTTCATTATGTTTTGGACAAATGTGTGTGTATACTGTGGCAACAAGATGAGGTCATTGCACTGTAGCCAGGAATTAATACATCAACCCGGAGCCGCTTATCATCTTCTCAAAAGTTTTTAATGTAGAAAGCTGGAAAATCCTTTGAGTTTGTGGTAAAAATGTCAAAGTGGAGGGGCCAAAACAAGAAAGCACAGAAAATGTGTCACCAGGGTCACAGTGAGGGATCTATGGTTTAAGATTCTTCGTCTGATATCTATGTAATTCAAACCTCTCTTTACAAATCTGATTGAGTCCTGAAGCAGAGAAAAGTAGGTGAGTTCATTTATTTTTGTTTTGCCCGGAGTCTACAGGTGGTGAGAGGTCAGGGAGGCGGAGCTGTTAAGTGAAAGGGGGAAAGTGGTGGAGGGAGTGATGGAGGGAGGTGGCTAACTTAACATTAACTGAAATCTGTAGGTAATGAGTAGGTGCCGAGTTCTTTCATTGTCCTAGTTATAATCCAGTTTAATCACAAGACTCACTCAAACAAACACGCACTGTATCATTGGCTATAATAATATACTTAAATGTGATTGCAGAACTGGCACAAAGCATAAAAGGCTACTTCTACCTAAAGAGAAGGTATATTGTGCGATTGTTTATTTTTGAAAGACATAGCAGTTGAGTTTCAACAAAGGTGCTGCATGAGAAAGACTTAAAACAGTGGCTCGGATGTCCATAAGCGAGAGGTGGCATACTCTGCGGGGGTGAAGCTTTGGAAAAGAAAAACAAAAGTTACTGAAACAGGCGAGAACAGTGATTTTGTTAAAACTCTCCATACCAGGTTCTGTTTCCTCGACACATTCGTCGTTGGATAATTACTGCCATGTGTATTCTCACTGCTGCAAGTGCATAAAAGTGTGAGTTCAACACTTACAGCACAAACATCGTAATATCCCTTTAATCTGCGGCTTTCAGCTACAAGTCATAATGTTATCTCTAAATGCATTTCACATCTGCTGTATGCAGTTTTCTCAAAATACTGATAGATGCTTTTTCCTCAGATAAAAGTGCACCTTGTAACTTTTCTTGTGGTTAGGCCAACTGCTTGTCTCCTTGGAGATGTTATTGCTTTGCCTGGAATGCTCCACTGTACAGTATTAAATCTAACTATTTGTTGAATTCAAGTGCTTTTGCGGAAGAAGAATGCTTGCCCCTCCACAGATCTGACTTATTGCTTGGCCTGATGGCATCACTTGCTTGTCTCCTTGGAGATAAAAATCGCATACAGTGAAACATTGTGGGCAAAGCAATATCAATAACCACAGTTAAAGTTACATGTTGCACCTTTAAATACACAATATATAATTCCTGAGGCTATACTGTTGGATGCATGTTGAGTATAATTGTTTTGAATATTACCAGGTTAAAAATGAAGAGAATACTTCATGCTGCATGACCAGCGGTTTGGCTGACTGCAGTTTGTTCAGTGCAGTTCATCTGTATAATTTAAAAAAATCATAGATCCAGATTCATAAGTTAAATAAATTAAATACATTCTTTACTGAGTGAGGCCAAAGTTAAATGTCCATCTACTCTACAACAAAGCGGCATCAAATTCAAGAGGAGATATTGATAAATTAAGCTCATACAGTGCTGATTCTCTTTCCTGCTATGTCCGCCCTTAACAGGTTTCTTATGCATTGCTTGTAATGGAAACCAGAAGGTCAGCCCTACAAGAACCAAAGCATAGCACCAACAATGTGAAGTTGTACTATGTTTGTGGTCACTGTGAGTTCATTTTGGAGTTTCTGTAGGTCTTAGTCCTTAGTGTGGGGTAATAAGAACTTAAGTTTCTATCTTTTTAAAAGATGTGTTCAATGAGATGATCACATGGAAAGTTGAACTAATCCCCAAGGAAAATTACGAGTGAAACTAAAGGACACATGCAGTACATATAAGAGTTTTTTGGACATTTAAAAAAATATATTGTTATTTCTTGAGCGGCGCAGTGGTTAGGGTTCTTGCCTCACAAGAAGAAGGTCGTGGGTTTGACTCCCAGGCAGTGAGAAGACTTTCTTTGAGGAGTTTGAATGTTCTCCCCATGCCTGTGTAGTTTCCTATGGGGGCTCCAGTTTCTCCTTCCACTAAAACATGTACATGTGTCTATGAAAAAGATACTGCAAATGTCAGCAAGACTATTCTGGTTAAATAAAGGCCTGTCTCTTGGAAGGTGCTCCTTTATTACAAAATACGCATAGGGACACTAATCCATGTTTATTTTTTCCTTTTACTGTAACAAACCAATGAAATCTCTCAGGACTTCAAGATTTCTGACAAAAGCTTCTTACGGTTCTTCTTTCTCTGGTGGGCAGGAAACCCAGTGTAGCGCCCCAATGCCAACCTATAATTGTATTACTTAATGAGTCTCTGCAGGCCCCCTGGTCCTGCTGAAAAAACTGGCGATTACTCAACTTTCAGTTCCAGACAGTTTTGCTCATTTTCTCCTTCCATCAACAACAAAAGTCACATTTTACAGCTCACGTCCCCCCGTATGAGCGGAGTAGTGGAAAATGGCAGGAAATAGCAGAAAGGCGAAGGGAAGGCACAGATTGTGTTGTTTGATTGAAAACAGCTTGTTGGTGTTCATTACCACGATGTTCGGAGGATAGATGAAGGCAAGATGACTTGAGACTGCAGCTGGGAGTTATTTAGTTCTTTGGTCTTTGCCGAATTTCTCTGAGATGATTTACAAACTTACAGCTGTGTCTTTAACCCTCAGTGATGATCCGTCACTTTATGCATGTATGTAGCTTATGAGTGCACATTTAGATATTTGTGAATGCATGTGTATGGTTCATTGTCTGCATATGAAGTCAAATTGTATGGTATGAATAAATACCATCTGTTTTGTCAAATTACAACAAATGTGAGCTAAAGCCAAGCAAAGAAACCTTGCCTGAACCTTTCGGAGCATGACACAATTGTGTAGGGGCCAATCTCTGACAAGAATGTTTTAGAGCCTACAACATCGCATAAGGCAGTAAATCAAAAAGAACCGAATCCAAAACATGGAAAACGGAATCTTCTACTACTGAACATTGAGTGCTCAAAATCAAACCCTTCTTGGGTGAAACTATCAGTGGTATTACATATAAACCTGTGTATGCTTTTGGAATCAAATGACTTTATTCAAAAGACTATTTAATGTTCAGGTTTGGCAACATGTGGTGACTCGTGCTGGTAATGGTTTCCTTGGGGAATCCTCAACATAGGGAAAGGAATTTATCACCCAGTGAGTAGGAGCTTTTTCCACCTCTGCAGGCTGAAGGCAGGATCACCCTGTGGGGGTGGAGGCCTTGTCCTGACTCCTGCTGGGGGTGGGAGTTGGCTGCGTGTCCACAATACCCTTTTTAGTAACTTTTGTAGTCAGTGCACTCGATGGTTGTCCATGAGACACGATGTTTCAGACGGAAAAAAGAGGTCAACCTCCCCAGACTGCAGATAGGTTAGTGATGTTGGCAGTGGTTCTGAGAGGATGACTGAGATAGTCTGAGTTAGAGGCTGGTGCTGGAGGGAGCAGAGCACAGCTCATTATCAGGGCTGTGGAGTCTCTGGTCCGCTGTGCTCCACAGGCAGCGCTGGAGACTACACCACTGCAGTTTGGCTTAGGCTCAGCACCCATCATCTCTAGCACACGTGTGCCCAAAACTGTTATATGTACACACAGCCACTCTCCTTTCTCTCCCTCTTTGGTTCTCTGGCCTTCACTTTCAAGTTCTCTTGCGTAATTGTGTTTTAAAAATCTATTGCAGTACCAGCCCCCTCACAGCTCTCTTTCACATGGACCGACTGTAAACCCGGCCCCATAAAACCAAACAATAGCAGCAGAGAAACATAAAAATGGTGGCTGTTTGGAGCTGGGCAACAATAGGACACTTTTAGTTGCATTTACATTGGGGAAATTGGCATTTAAACTAAATGTAAAACTGCCAGAGCATTTAAACAACTGTCTGGTGAACAGCTTTGAAAGTCAATATTTTCATCCTTACTTATTCTATCAATATTGTATTGTTTATTGGGTTGTATACAGGATGTGTGAGTGATCCACCCACTTTTATTTGGTCCCATTCAGTCTACAGCTCTGCCAGCTAATCTTATTTTCTTTATTAGGCCTAAACAGGTTTAATAGAACACTGAGAACTGAAGGTAGTTGGAAGATTGATTATGAACCTAGCTGTTCTCAATATGCATTTGTAAATGGCACTTGTCTTAAAGATTTGACATTCACTTGTTTCAGAAAAGATCTCCATGGGACAGAGTGAGCAGTGAGGCCACCTAGTGGTGACTGCTGCAAATTGATGATTTTGTCTTTTATCTGGCTCAAAATTGAATGAACAAACCATAAACAAAAGGATAAACTTAAAACCATTAAAGATGGTGGGTTTTTACCGTGTTTAAGTGTTTTCCCAGCTATATGTCCACATGAAAAACGTTTGTTTACTTTCTGATTCATATCTTCTTCCAATAGTAATGTGTTTACACTAGTCACATATATCCTCTCTTGTTGTTGTCAGACATTATCCCTCTGCTCCCTGCCCTGTTCCCTCTTCTGCTGATGTGTCACCACCAGGCCCCCATTATTCTGACCCCCAATCCCCCCTCCTCCCCCCAAACAAGCACACACACACACACACACACACACACACACACACACACACACACACACACACACACACACACACTGCAGCTCATAGCGGTTCCAGATGTGAGCGGGATGATGTCATGGCAGACCGGAGGCTTTGGAATCTCCAGCTTCTTTTCTTTCCAAAGACGAAGAGAATGGAGCATGTGGCGGAAGAAGCACATCACTGATCTTCCCAGATCATCACCATGAACACTGAAAATCCTTCTTTCTAACCTCTGATTTTGATTTAGAGTCACACTTTAAGACTTTCATCAATAGGTTCCTAATTGCTTTTTAAAGTCATCACATGACTGTGAGTGCAATTTCAACTCTCTCTCTCTGTCTCTCTCTCTCACTCTTGGTTTTAAATTCATAATATAAACTGGATTCTGAACATCCTTGGACAGCTTGAACATCAGCTGGCAACACATGCTAATAGGTTTAACTAGCAGTGAAGGAAGAGGAGGCGGGGATTGTTGTGCTAGTTGCCAGACAACCACTGTGTAAATAAACTTTGCAAGAAAACATGGTTGTGTTGTAAAAAAGAGGAGAGGGCTGAGAATGTGAACTGTCTCTACTTGGGCTTGAGTTGAGACCCAGACAGCTAACTTTCATGTAAATTTGATACATTCTTTCGCTCTATGATGTTTTCAGCTGAGAAGGAATTAAATCACTATATGTTATGACAAAAAAAAAATGCATAACTCTATGCATAACTCCTTATTGTCACATTCAGCTGTTCCCTTTTTCATAACCACTTTGTGTCCCCTGTATTTACGTGGGACAAAGTGTGTCTGCAAACTTGTTAAAATTATAACATTTGTTGGATTTTAATTTTCTTTATTACACATTCAACTTGTTTACTTTTTCAAGTATTTTGTTGTAGGAAAATGTAATTTAGTAGCACTCATTAGGGAGTCTAAGATGTAAACTGTATCTGGGGGACTGCGAGCCATAATTGATAATCCTGAGAACAGGACAAGCCGACAGGAGAAATAGGGATAAGATTTGCTGCACTACAGGAGCCATGGGACTCCAGCAGTGACAACGCTCTTAATTAATGCGGGTTTACACAGGGCGGAGGCCATCTGACTCCCAGAACTAGATCAGAAAACATCTAAGCATGATTCACTGTAGAGATGTAGAGTTGTTTTTAAAAAGCTATTTATTCATGTTAGTGTTAATTTCCCTGAGGGCTGCTCAAAAGCCAGGCGCTGTCTACAGTGGGCTTGTTAACACAGGGTTTGAGGGAGAAAAAGTCCTCCAAATGGTCTCAAACCAAACTCATGTAGAAAAATTATGATCTTGAGTGGGCTTGTGTTTCCACAGATAGATGGTAAATGGTGACATATATAGCACTTTTCTACCTTTAAAGTGCGTATGACAGGTTTTAATGAATTTCTAATTTTGATTTTATGTGATGTATTAATATGTATTGTACATAAAAATTACTCATTTACACCAGTCAAGTTGTAGTTGGTGGAAAAAACTTGAAAAATCAGTTTGAAATTACAGGAAGTAATAAACTGATGACATCACACTGGGGAGACTCATTCCATCCAAAGTTTTTGCATAATTTACCCAAAATCAACAACTTAAATTACCCTTAAAACATTAATTCAACAAAATGAAGATGTTCACATATATTTTGATTTGTCGGACAAAAAAAATCTGTGACATTAGCCGAGTTTTAGTCCAGTGTCCAAAGTAATTTCCTAGTGCGATGTCATCGTTTACAACCATGAAGTGATATTGCAAAACTAAAAAAACAGCTAAAAATGATAAAATGTATAATTATTTTTAGCAAAACTTTGAATACATTTAGCTTACCTGTATTTTAGTTACAGGAGTAGTCTAACCTGTCATAGGCCCTTTAAGGCACTCAAGTGCTTTACATCAAGGAACCACTCACCTACTCACTCACTCACACATTCACACACCAGTATAGCAGACACTCGTGGTGAAGAAGGTTAAGTGTCTTGACCAACGCCAATATTCACTTGTAGGAGCTGCGATCAAAACACAAAACTGACTGCACTGCCAATAATGTACCAGGAGCAGGATTCAAGCCACCAACCTTCGGATTAGAGGACGAGCACTCTATACTGTCGCCCCAGATCTGACCTATGACTTATGAAACACTGTATGATGATGAATGAGTGATTACATTGAAGGAATGGAAGGTTATAGTAAAAATCCCTCTCCATGGTATGTATGTTCATGATTTAATGTGTGACCCGGAGCAGGATGACACTGTGGATGAACTGCTGAAGGTGTCACCCTGCAATCTAAAGCCACGGGTGAGAGCAAATTACATTTGGAGATACAGAGGTTGGAGCTGGAATGCTTTGTTGGCACTCTCTTAGATTGTTTTTTTTTCTTCTTTTTTTTTCTTTGCAAATTACGCTATGAACCATACTTTGTTTACTCATTGTTTGTGTGTGTGTTGTTGTTGTTTTTTTTTAGATTATAATGGCAGTTACAGAAGCGAGAGTTGTAAGTGATGTAGTATTTCATAACAGCTCAAAAATTGAACAGTCTCAATAGCATTTTATTGACTGCTACTACATATCATCAATCAGTATGCGCTAAAAGATAGAAGGGAAAAGTAAAAGTGCTCCTGGAGCAGGGCGCAGAGGTTTGGAGTGAGATGAAGTGTAAACCCTGACCTAAGGGTGCAGACTGTCTCTAATTTGTGATTTTTAATTAAAGAACATCCACAAGCAATCCACTGTGGTAATATGGAGAAGCATTTGTTTACACATCAGCAATAAGCATATGATAGACATCAAAGGTGTCCACAGTAGCTACACCCACAAAACCAAGAGACTGACATGTGTGCATTTTACTCAGACCAAATCATCAATCATTCTAAATATATAATAGATATGCTGTCCATATATCAGGGTGTTCAATTTAAAGTTTACCACATGTATAATATAATAACCTGTCTATGCTCAGGACTGGCGCATTGGCTACTTTTATTTTGATATTTGTTAACTGGGTCTGTCCAAGCTCTGGACTATTTTCAACAGGACTCAGCGTGCTCCAAGAATGTATTGGATGCTTTATTTCAATATCTAACATTTCTATAGGCAGTGGTCTAATGTTGCAATTAAAAAACAAAGGAATGGAATCGGAATTCATGTACTCTGGCTCTTTATTGTGCTTTGTAACTAAATCTTCTGGTTCTGAAAGTTCACATTTTGTGATTGGTTTAGTTCGCCTGTCACTCACTCAAAGCATGATGGTGGCTGATCAAGAGGAAGAATGAATGTGGAAAATTTAGTTTGAGCAGAGATGTTTCATATAAAACTGAGTCACGATATGACAAAATCACAAACTTGCATATCATCACAGGGTTCAGATCAATACAGTGAATGTTAATGATATATATACATTCTGTAAAAACGCTGGATTGCAGCTAATAGCCATCCGTTGTCAGTTTGCCCTAGAGCCACTGCCGCCCCACTGTGGCACCTGATGTTTCCAGTGGTCTCCCATCGACCGGGCCCAAACCCGCTTGGCTTCTAAGATCTATCGAGGTCAGGCATTGACAGTATGACCACATATCAATTACATTTTTATCATTGATACGTTGCCCAGGCGCAAAAGTGTAACTTAGTTCGGTATACTTATTGGATCCACATTTAGCTGCTGAAAAACTGCCATATGGGAAAGTACTTTACTCAGAGAGACACACAGCTGCTCAGTGATAGACCCTCTCACTCTGTGGGCCCCTGGGCTGCAGCCCAGGTTAACCCTTTGTGTAAAGTTGCCCTTTGTTTATCAATAACATTGCCTATTACATGAATAATCGAAAATGAACCTAATTTAATAAAAGCCAGTATTCCAGGTCCAAAATTGGGCAATAAATTAAAACTACAAAAAGTTCAACTTACAGAAAACAAACCTCTATAACCACAACACATTCATGGATATGACTGTGCTGATGGTTTTCCCAGCCAGACACCGTCCCCCAGCACAGACTGGACCAGAGTCTGGAGGTGTGCTGCTTTCTCCATCACACGACTCCAAAGCAGACAGGAACAGCTCATGGAATGGCACACTCACACACTCCAGCCACTTAACAAAAACATATTCACAAGGATTTCATGTCCTGTCTGTGTTTTAATGATGTGTCCCATTCATCTGACTTTGGAAAAAAGTCAGTTAAGGTCTGGACTTAATTTTTTTGGAAATGTAGAAGAAGAACAAAACATTAAATAATGCACACAATTTGAAGAAGAAAAGAACAATGGAGCAGTCCCGCCCACTTTAAATGTCGCTTGTGGTTCCGGAAGTAAATTTCTCTTTCAGTTTTGCCATATGGATTTGAGGAAAATTTAAATATTAAGATTGAAAAAGCACAATGGAGGCTAACCAGCTGTTTGATAACTAATGTCCATATTGTGGTTGTTTTCTGTCCACATGTAAAACTTGTGTTTTACAAATGTTTAATAACCTAGAGGTTTATAAATAGCATAACATATTTTAAATGAAAATAAATTCCCTGTGCTCATTACTTCACATAGCAGATTTAAAGCTGGGGCATCCAAGTTTTTTTTGTTTTTTTTTTCCACCCCAGAAAGTGTATTGTAAAAGCAGAACTCTACCCGCTGTGTTAATCTAACAATTAACATTAAACAATTTATCATTTCAGACTTTTAAATACGAGCCATGTGAGTCACTCCATGAGGCTTTGGGATGAGAGCTGATGCAGGGAAAATATTCCTGCTTCACTTTTGTGTCTGAAAAAGTTGTTCTAAAGATATGCTTGTGGCCCAAAAATCCTTGCATGTGAAAACTATGAGATACTGAAGGGGTTATGAGAACTATGAGTTAGAAAGGTTTATATACTTACTGTCATAGTTTGAAAGTACCCCAGCTTTAATTTTTTTAAAGGAAAAAAGAAAGAAAAATAACAATCGGAATCCTTAAGAGACAAAGAAATGGAAAATTTACTTCCGGAACCAAGCGGTGGGCGGGCTTCTTTTTTTTCCATGGCACGCGACCACCACTTTGCATTATTTTTCAGATTTTTCAGAGTTAGGGTAAGGTTAGAGTTCGCATCAGGGAACAGATGATTTGGTTAACTTTAGAGCTTTGGGACAGGTAAGTTAACCGGGTCTCGACAGAACTCGGTTGGAGAAAAAAAGGACAAAGTGGGCAGTCAGTGTTGAGCATAAACCACAAAAATGTTCCTGGTTGCTGCTGCTGCCTGGACTCTGATTGGTGCATCTTCACATCTCCCCCCTTCACAAGGACTCTCCATCTGTGTCTATAGCTGTCAGTCATTATGTAAAGTTTAGTGTCTGACTTCATGTGATATTTGAGACGGTTGTTATTTAATACATTTAAAATGTGTCCCTTGTTTTATTTGCCACTCAATTTTGCTTACAGACCCGTGTGACTTTTTGGATCACTCGTAGCTCTCTGTTTAATCCTAGCTTTAGATTATTGTATGTCTATTCGATAACCTTGTCTTTTACATTCCTGTTTTAATTATACCTTCACCACACCATTTCGACACCTTGGTTTTAGATACTAACCCTTTAGAGCTGGTTCGTAACAATGGCTTCATGCTAGACGCAGGATCTGCACACCACCTACAGCCATCTTGATTCTGGTCACTATTGAATACAAATGTGAACTCTAAAGAAAATTTGCATAAACTGCTCAAATATCAGAACAGTCCTAATCTTTACTGTCACCTGTGGTCCTGTCGTTTGCACAACAAGAAATGGCATTGTGCAAAAATACAGCTGCATTTTAAAATGTAAATGTGGCTTTGTTGTAGCAAGATATGTATACAGTTCTAATAAATGATTAGCATTGGTGATTAGCATACAGATCAAACATAATTTTGGACTAGAAGAAATCATATAACAACGAAAATATGGCTTGTAAGTTTTTTGATATGTGATGTACGTTGTCATAAACCAGTTGTAATAAAAGCAAACATAGCAATAATAACTGTGAATCTGAGGTTGTACTTTCTACTTCAAGTGTTCCAATAATATAAATGATAAATATTCAGGACACATTAATACATGTGTTAAATGAGGCTATAGACATGGGAAACAACCTGCAAGTTAAAAAATAATAATAACATGATTACCATTTTACGTTTATTTGACAGTATTGCAGTGTAGTTTACCACTGCCTGTCCATCTGTCTTTGATGATCTTTTCACCTTTGAATTCTCATGTTCAAGGCAGTCTCCAGTCTTAATATTTTTTGCCAGGTCCTTTTCAAATCAAACTCAATTCATGCTCCAAGCGCAAACTTCTGAAAGACTTTGTTGTGTTATTAGAGACAGCTTACAAAGAAAACACACTGGAGTTGCACAGTATGACTTTTCCATAAGACCAAGTTTACATATTTGACCTGAAACATTTAAACATTTAGGCTTTCTAGAGAGTAGAAAATTCTATAAAACTTAGTGATCCCAAAATGAACCTGGAATATTACACACAGTTAAAACAAACCTAAATTCAACACAAGCGCTGTCTCAAGTCGAATGTATTTTCAGGCTTTTTGACTCTTTTACGACCTAGAATTCTATATGGATATGAATATTAATACTACTACTGCTACTGCTACTACTACTACTAATAATAATAATAATAATAATGTATGTGAATGAAATTAATAACTAAAATAAAGGCCATTTATTCCTTTTTTAGCAACAAACAAAGGCAATGTTTTTCTTCTCTTTTTGAGTCATGGCACAAATTTTGGGTTGAAAATATACCATGGCCAAAACATTACCTAATCAGAACATTACCTCGTCAGAAACTGGGAACTTATTTTGGTGGTAAGGTGCAACCTACAACAATGAGTGATAGTAGTAACCCCCCCCCTCAAAAAAATAAAAATAAGGCATGCAGAAAATCAAAACAGACTTGGACTGAGTATATACACAAAATTTACAGTTGGGAGGACAATAGCGCAAAATAAGCAGTGCAGATAGAAAGTTCATTCATTCATTTTCTACCGCTTATTCCCGTTAGGGGTCGCGGGTGACTGGAGCCTATCCCAGTGACTTTGGGCCTTAGGCGGGGTACACCCTGGACAGTGGCCAACTCGTCGCAGCAAACACAGAGACAGAGACAAGGACAGGCAACCATTCACTCTCACATTCATTCACTAGGGACAATTTAGAGTTCTCAGTTAACCTACACAGTCATGTCTTTGGACGGTGGGAGGAGCCGGAGAACCCGGAGAGAACCCACGGTAACACGGGGAGGACATGCAGACTCCACCCAGAAAGTTGTTGATATTATTTCTATTGAGTGTTCATGAGTACAACAGCAAGGGGAAAGAAACTGATCTTTTGGTGAGACCTTGTAGCAAAAAATGTCATCTATATTGTGGCAATGATTGTCCGTGCCGCTGTCTGGTTCTTTTGATTTAGTTTGATCTTTTTTGGTACAGAATAATGTTCAGGACACTCCAAAATGGTAAATTAAATCCTTGTGTGAATTTGTTGACTCAAATCATTTTTTCAAGGCCCACATGGCAATACCCCAGGGCACACTGGTGTTGAAAATCTAGGCATTATAAGAAGTGGTTGTTAGAAAGACTAAAAAATAAGAGCTGCTGGCATCGAAGTGCTTTGCTGTAGTGAAGTTTTAGTTTAGTTTTGAAGTAGACTTTAAAATATTAAAAACATTAAGGAATTTCTGAATTACAACAAAAGGACAGACAATGGTGGGTGTATGCTTTGAGTTCTCAACACCCTAAATGTGCAGGACAAGTGCAAATGAAACAAAACACAGTTGCAGGTGTGTT
Organism: Rhinogobius similis; assembly: GCA_019453435.1. Taxonomy (NCBI): domain Eukaryota; kingdom Metazoa; phylum Chordata; class Actinopteri; order Gobiiformes; family Gobiidae; genus Rhinogobius; species Rhinogobius similis. The sequence goes on along the minus strand of CM033619.1, from coordinate 29,620,765 downwards.
TATAATGTTGGAACATAATAATAACAACAACCATCTCAAAATCAAGAAAAACTGAAATAAAACGTGAAACACTAACACCTCTCAGTATGCAGTTTTCTGTACATTACCATCATTAATTTTGCTGAGCCTCCTTCGTGCCTTCATGGTGCAGCCTGCCTACAGAGGGTCAAAGGTCAATTACAGTGTTTGGATGTGAAGGCTGCATCTGCTCCACACGGCACGCCTCCATATTTGAGAGAGGCAGTTTGGGAGAGATAGCAGCTGTAGCTCAGGTGGTCACAGTCAACCCTGCAGACCGATCACGCTCAGGGTCAAGATCTGTATGAACACTGCTGTTTGATGTTTATCTGGAACAAGTCTAAAAGAGCTGCTCTAAGGAATACGTCTTAACAAATGAAAAGACAAACTGAGAGCAAATGCAAACACGGAAATTGGAACTAATAAGCTCGACTCTTCAAAACACACCAAAGGCCTGCCTTTTTACTATTTGGAAAGAAAAAAAGCAACAAAATGGAAATTTCTTTGCCGTCATGTCAATCCCACTCAGTATGATGAAACAAGACCGCCCCCTAGTGCTCATCTTTTATAAGTATTTACATTGAGGCTAACTTTATTGATCCATAATAAAAAATACCGTGGACACATCGCTCACACATAGCAATATAGTAACCAGAACAAAGAATAAGTGGTAACCAAAAATTAAATACGGAAAGCAGCAAAAAACAAACTACCTAATGCGACTCTAAATTACAGCTCCAGTAATGCTTTTACAAATTATGTTATTATGTTATTATATATTATTGGTATGCAGATTAGTAACATTTTTTTTTCCCAAAATGTATATTCAAACAGAACATGTTAGATCTGATGACTGTTCATCATTGCAACACTAGTCCATTGTAAAAAGACATGACACTTTTTTCAGGCAAATTTAATTGGCACAGTAAACACAATACAAAGTATTCAGTGCTCTGAAACACAAGCATTGCCTACCAAATGGACATAACGAAAAGTGCAAAGACACACCATTTGGTAGACCTCACAAAAGAAAACAAGTCTTACTTTGCAAAGCAGATAAAGTATTGGTAAGACTCTCAATAGCTAAAATAGATGTTTCCTTTTAAAACTTTATATATTCATATATACTCTCTCAATTCTTCCATTTCCACTGTACATAATTATTCTGGGGCATGGATAAAGGGACATGGTCTGGTTTCCCCTTCAGCTATGAATAGCCTCTGTATTCTGGCCTATGCATTGTCATTATCAACATATAATTGGTTGGCAAATAAGACAAACAAATTAAGCTTGATTCTATGGCACAGCAGGGGTTTGATCGATCCTTCCACAGATGGTCAATGTTTCTACCACTTCTCCGTCTTATAAGTATTAATAGAACATGATGAATTACTTTGATAAACATTAATGGCTTAATCCAACATACAAAACACTGTAAATTTGACTTATATTATAGGCAGTACGTTCTGGGCTAAAACAAATATACATTTATTTTAAAAAGAAAAAAAAAATTAAAAGATGACTGAAATCTATGTGCCTTTGAGAAATTTTCAGTTCACTATTAAACAAAATAAATCACATTGTTATCCCAGGTACTGTGTCTGCATTGATTCTTGTTTCTCTCAGTGATAAACTGGTTATTATGGCTCTAAGAGCTGCATCTGGTCATTCTGGAAACTAAAAAGATCACAGTATATTTTCATATACAGTAGATAATAAACTTAGTTGTGTCTAAACCAAGTGATAATGACAACAAACAAACATCGACTTGCATAAAACACCCTAATCATAACTTACAATATTTTACATACATACCATTCTGTGTACTTAAAAGTAAATCAAAAAAGAAAAAAAAAGAAAACATCCATTTATGCATAAAACCCCCCAGACAACAGCCTCACAGGATAGGAGTAACACTGGAGGAAGAAAAACAGGGAAACATGCCATCTGAAACTAAACAGGAAGTATTTCCACAGGCACATAACTAAAATCAGTGGTTTCCAGATTAATTCAAAACAGCTTGACCAGGCAATGAGAGTTAACGTAACAGAAAGAGCCGATATAGACTGAGTTTGCCACAGCAGAGGGGCAGGGAGGAAGACAGGGCAAGCATGCAGCAAATCACAATGCTGAAAGACCCCCTGCCAAATATGTAGAACTGCACAAGCAGCCACAGGAGCAGCTTGTGATGGAAGGGGGTAAAAACAGGGAGAGGTCTTTAAATAGGTAAAAAAGAAGATGGGTGTGGTCAGAGAAACAGACAAGTGACACAAAACATGAGGTTTAATAGGAGTGGTGGAAAATGTTCAAATCTATGGAACACTCATACCACAGACAGGCAAACATGAATCATGTCCTACTGCAATGACATTTAACTGTATACCAGATGTTGTGTCCATACACTAGACAGGAAGGTTGTAAACAACAAACACCAATCAGAAACAACAATATGACCACCTAATTAGTAAGTTTGGGGATTTAAATATATTAAATTACTGCCAATGTTCCACCCACTGGTGCCGTGACTCTGATCTATAGACAGATATTCACAGATGGTCATAATGTTTTTCATAATTGGTGATTTGGGGATACTGTAAACACATAAAGTGGCACTGCTGATTTAACCAATGTGTGATTGCAATTCAAGTCACAGAACAGATGAAAGAACATAGAGCAACTCTTTCTATGGAGTAAGGTTTGCCATTTAAAACAAAGTCATACAATTTGGTATAAATAAAGCACATTTTACAGTCAGCCACAACCAGCAAAAGTATCTCAGGGTGCATTAATATCTTAATGGTTGGAATGACTTTCTCACAAACACACTGTCAGATGAAGGTGGCACATGAATTCTTCCTGTTGCACTTATTTGTATTCATGTTGGTCATTGTCCATCCTCCAACCACACCCTCTGTCCAGTGTGTGTGCAAAAAAGCGAAAAGTATACTGAGGGAGAGGTGGTAAATTTGCAAGCAAAGTTAGTTAATTTAAAGCAAAGCAAAAAGCTCATTTTGTGCTTGTGAGTGCTGTCAATGTTAGGAATGAGAAAGATTGTTGAGCTCAGAAACTGTTTTTTGTAGTTTTTTAAATGATTAGGCAAAACTGAAATTGTTTAGACGTTAGGTGCACTTAATGTGCATTTGAAGAAAGTGGTTGTTTTTCTCCAAGACTGCTTGCCCTGCCATTCCTCAGCCAACCTCACGCTGACTTCAAGGAATCTGCAATTCAAAAATACATAGAATTAGATAACTAGATCTACAGAAATAACACAAACTTGATTGCATGTTTTTAACTTGGCTTTGTCACATGCTGAAAGCCTTTGTCACTCAAAAGAGTTGCACAGCATGCAAGATATCATACACTGCTCCTGCACACTGAGAAGGCAAAGTATGCCCTTGTGCATCAATTATTATTCTGCACAACAAAAACCCCGTGCTGCGCCAGTTACAAACCATCGAAACTAATTGCATTTAAGGTTAGATGTAAATTTGACTAATGAATTCTATATTGCTGATGTTCTCTGTATGTTTTTTGTTGTTACAGAGACCGGACACAACATGCTTTTTATTGCCCCACACTGTAAAGCTGTTCCAATAGACCATGCAGTCAAGCACATGACCTGCTGCTGTCAGCTCTGTCTCACCGTTTAACAGTATACTAATTTAGGTCTTTATTCCTTTACCAAAGGCCTGGAAAAACCAGAACAGAACAGCTCACAAGTCACAACTATCATTATTAGACGTAAATACAGCAAGGGAAAAAATGTCTAAGGTGTACGCATCTTAGTCTAATATTTTATAAAGTGACATGTATTTTACAGCATGCCACAAGATACTTTTTGTTATTTTTTACATTATTCTACAAAAATATTTTTCTTTAGTGCTATTTTACATCAGGTTTAAAATGCATTTCTATCTGCATGATTGTACAGTAGCAGCATGCATTTGTACTGGCTACAAGTGACCAAAACACAATAGCTTGCGTTTTGATCTGCAGGATATAATTCAAAAAAAGTGCATAAAGATACCAACAAGAACTATGTAAAATGATCAAAGCAGAACTATTTTAGTCTGTATAATAAATTGTAAATATCTAAACAAAGCCTCATTTTACATTATAAACACTAGGTGGCACTAGTTGTATAACTCCTAGCTCCACATGACTAACATTCAAGTAGAAAATGTTTACAACAATACTGCACAAATGGTCTTGAGGCACACAGTCAAATCTGATTGGCCCGTCCCTCCAATAAAGCATTGTTTCTGAGCTAGCAGTAACATTCCTGGGAACAGACAAGTCCAGACTGTTGCAAACAAAAATAGACTTGCTCAGTTAAATGTATGTCATAGCACCTTTGGCATTCGTTTCCAAAAAGACCTCAATGTAGGTTGTAGGGACATATCCTTCCTCCTCCTCGTTTCTGCGCACTCGAGTCCAGCCGTCGCCTTTGTCTTGTTCTATTACATACAGCAGCTCCCCTTCCACTATCGCTATAGTGCCCTCATTTTTACCTAAAAACACAATTAATTTACATTTATTGACAATTATACTGTAATATTGCATCACTGTAAATAGATAATGGATTGTTTATGAAATGAGACCTTTTGATCAAAATTTTTTATCACAGACATGCATACGGTCTGTAACCCAAGAAAAACTTAAAAATGACTATCTACTTGGCGGGGATTCTGTGCATTCACACGTTGTTTGGTCCTAAATTGAGCCCACTTTAGTCATAATGTGTACTTTGGGTTGGTCCTGTTTTAATCATTGTTTAGTTATGGTCTAGTCTAGGTTTAGTTTCAGGTTTAGTCCAAGTTTAGTTAACCTGGCCAGCCAGATCAAGTCTCGCAGTCTTTAGGAGTTCACAACTTCCATCTGGACCATCTCCCGCTGTTGGGTATTTTGCCGGCAGCTGTGTGGCGGTGCGGCAGAAATATGGATTCAGTGAATCTCAAAGGGACGAACCTAAACAAACATGGCGGCGCTAACACATGTACTTTGGTCTATTTTAGCAGATTTACGGACTATTTTGTTTTGAAAAACGTGCATATAGAAGTACTTTGTGGATTTGAGGATGGGGGAGAAGTCCCATCTCTCAACTGGATTTAATAACAGTTTTATTTCTCGGCTTCGACCAATCAGCTTCAAATGTTCGTCATTTTGACATTCTCATCGTCATTCTTTTAGTGAAAGATTCTCCAAATGGATAAATGTGCAGAAATCAATTCAGAGTGTGACACATATCAATCTGGCATGAGCCAAGTTAGGTTTAGTCCCAATTTGGAAGTGTGAATGCACCCTAAACTATCTATCTCTGTGGAGAATAGAGTGTGAGCCAGATGTGGAGAGGCGCCTGCTTACAGTAAGAATGCATGTTTTTTAAGGTATTTTTGAGATAGATACATTTAATGCTGGAACATTCCAGACAAAGCAATAACATTTCTATGGAGGTGGAAAAGTTACATGGTGCATCATTAAGCTAACAATTAAATGAGACTGACTGACTCGTCCCATAAGTTAAAAATAGTTAGTATTTCATATGTACCTTCAAAGGGGTATAGAGCTTTACACGTGCCAATAGTGGGCAGTGTCTCCTCGTCGTCAAACTCATCGTCGTCGTCTGGTGTGGAGGACGTGGGGATCGGGTTGGTGCTGGCTTTGACCTGAGTCTCTGAGTTCTGTTCCTCTGTGTAACTGCCATCCGGGCTGCTCAAGGGCCAGTACACACACATAGTAAAATACGCTGTGAAAACATACTCTTCTATGCCACATTTATCTACTCTAATTTAACTTGTGTCCGGGTAAAAAATTCCATACCTCTCTCTGTCTTGTGCGCAGTTGTTGCTCACTGTTGTTGTGTTATTTTGCGTTTCATAAATTACACTTCTTCTGTGTGAATCGCTTTTGGAAGGCATTCTTTCTTCCACCTCCGCTAGCCACCCCTGAAACACATAAACTCATACTATGAATTGTATGTATGAATACTGTAAATGGCCTAAGAGCACTTTTATAACATTGCTGGTATGTTTGTGCACCAAGTCCTGTTAATGTGTTGATAATAAATGCCATACGGCATTGTTTTCTTTTACAATATGTATAAAAACATTGTATGTATGGATGTCAAGATTATTCAGTTAATCAATAATCGTGATTATTCAGGTCACAATATAATCGTAAGAATGACAAAACAATAATGATCATGAACATTAAGCAAAATAAAGTATTTATACAGTCCAAAAATCAAAATCTTAAATGTAACATGCTTTTTATCTTTCTCCAGAAAGTTCAATTTTTTTAAAGTTGATCACAAACTGAATGAAAGTAAAAGATATATTTCACTGTTCATTGTTTGGTTATCATATTGTGTTGTTCTAATAATCGCAACGCAACACTATATTTTGCTATTGTGACATCCCTCATTGTATGTGACTAGAAAATTATTGCACCACATTTTACACAGTGTCTAATACATCTTATTTAGATATAATGTTCGTGCCTTTGTTCTGAGACAGGCCTCTCTTCCCAGCTGCAAATATCCAAATATGGGAGAACTGGAGGCTTCTCTGTCTGGACTGTTCCCAGCTCAAGATGTGTGGCTGAGCTATTCCATTATTTACTGTCACGGCTAAACCAAACACGACTGCCTTTCTAGGAGAGAAACTTCCAAATATGAGATCACCTATTACTACAAACCTCAAATTTCTGAACTTCAGACTGCAGTTTTTCAATAGTCAGTCCAATTTCTGCTAGCCGTGGGTCTACGCTGGCCGGGTCACCCATTTGGGGGTTCTTTGCATACACGTCTTTCATCTTCATAAGTCCGTCCCTGCAAGTAGAAATTATTCATGTTAACGCAGCGATGAGCCAGTAAAAAATTAAGCGATAACACCTCAGAGTGCCTTGAGCAGTAGATACATTTTCACACTGATATTTTAGATACCTCGTGTCCATCTCTTTCTGGATGTCCTTATTTATATCATCTATCTTTCCTTGCAATTTCTTTCTCCTCTGCTCAGGGGGAAGATGGCTGAAGTCCTCTGGACCGGATCCCTGAGAAAACAAACGGAGAACAAAAATGGAGGATAGTATTAAAAAAACATGCATATTCTGTCATGGTTATATATTTACTATTGATTTATAATTGTTTTTGAATTTGGACCATGTTCTACTTTTGCAGTATCTCCTCTTAATTTAAGCATTTTTTGGGTTGTTTAAGAGATTAATGCTTTATGAGTGTTGCCAATTTAACCAAATTTAGAGGAAGACACTGCAGTTCTTGTTATCTGTTGACCTTAACCTAATCAGTTCACTTTGCACTCAAAATGCACTATAAATGTAATAACGGCTTAGTTACATTTGGTTACTATGGTTAATTGACATATAATATTACAGCATTTAAAGCAGCCATATAAAAGTGTGTGCATGAGGTGTCTACTCAGCAGGCAGATCATATTTCCTGATGCTTCCAGTCTGTAAAACTGAAGCGATGAGTCATGTTGCTCGGCAGACTGTTAAAATTTTCTGTAAACATACTGTATCAGTGTCCGGGCTCGTGACGGCACCGCACATCTGGATGACCCAGAAAAACTGAATCTGATGTTTGTGTGGTCTCTGAATAGGTCAAGGTCTACAATCTTACTGATTGGGTCACAGTTGCACCATGGGTATCTGGTGGAGCTAGTTCAGGATTCACTGCACATTTAGGCAAACAGCAGGTAGTGATCTTACCCTTAATCCCGGCATACAACACTTACCAGGCATGCAACACAGTAAAATGTGTGAGTATTCATGCAGAACATGCTTCTTCATCATGAACAGGAGCATCTCAATAAATATGAATTTCATGGCACATACATTTGTAGATTTGTACATTTTGTACACAAAGTTAAATATTGAATTATAATGTACATACAAATAAGTAAGTTGGTTATACCATACAGCACAGAAATACCATTAAATGCATGTTTTTCTCAGATTAAATGTTAAGATGCACCTGTTTTTACATTTATTTATCTATGATAATGTACTAGAACTATTATTACTAATGATTTAGTTTTTCCTTTTATTTAAAAAATACTGTTTGATTTAGTACTGACAACATGCAACGGGACACCAAAAATACCATCTCTTCTATCAACGATTGGATTAGTGTTCTTTGCAAACAATTTGAGAGAAGGACTACAAATATACTAAAAAGACAAAACATAAAACATGGAGTATTTTTGATCACCTCAATGAGATTCCGGACGTGGGAATTGAGTGTGATCTGCACCACAGAGACAGAGGTAGGGAGGGACATGACGAGAACACAACAACATAAAAAAACAATAAAATGACAGAAACACATAGGTCTGAAGTCCATCTTGTGCAGTATAAAATGTAATTAATAAAAGCATAACGTCATACAATGTTACTGGGGAGGCGAGACATGCATGCTATGGTCATGCAGCTACACTAGTGGGATTTTACAGTCATGCTTACCAGCTTGAGAGAAAGCTTCATGGGGAAGAGGAGAGAGAAATGGCGAAGAGCAGGAGAAAAAAAAGACAACAGACACAAGTCAAATACATCAAGCACTCATCTGTATAGAAACAAATCGTAACCGAGGATGATGATATTTCATTTGCCAAACTTTGCCATCTATATGCAATTCAAACATTGAATACAATTACAAAGTCTGGCACTTAAAGTGTATGGCATTAATGAAATAAATGATAGATGTCATGTTGGTTAAAAGGCCAAAGCATGAAGTAAAGAATGATAACAAAACTGCAGAAAAGGAAGTAGAGAAACATTTAAAAAAAAAGGGGGCTTTTTACTTCTTCACTTCCTTTTGCAGTCAAAGCATTTACCTAAAATGACAGCAGAGGGCGCTTGACGCACGTACGATTTTACCATGTCGCCACATGAACAGAGACAAATGTGTAACACATAAACAAGAACACATTTTCTTCAGGTCTTGCGGTGCTGTATGAGCAGACTAATATGATGTAAATAAAAACTGAGAGTTAGATTAAAGAGAATTTTAAAACTTGCAGGCATAAACCAGTATTACTGCGATCGTGGCAATATGTGGGGATTCATTAAACAGAACAAATAGTGCCTGGTGAAACTATCAGAACTCACAACCTGGAGCACTGAACATCAACATTCCCACCTGGAAGGATTTTGACGTTAAGTCATAAATTCTTTAAAACTACCAGGACAAACAAACAATTATACACATGTATATTATGTTTTTACAAACATGATACAATATAATAAGTTCAGTGTGGTGCAACAGCTCAAAGAGCATATCTTAAAAGGGGTAAATTCCGGCTATTATTGGCCAAGGTTACAAAACACCAAAAGTGCTTCAATGAAAATAGGACACTGGGCTACTTCATACTTTGATGGAAAAAAACATTGTAAAATTTGACTGTTGTCAGATGCTTGAGGCTCTTCGTGAATTGACCCCTCAGAGATGTTTTCTCTGACACAGCTACAGGACACAGCCAGCCACTGAGAACCTTAAGCAGATACATGTGATGTGGGATGAAGTCATCATCATCTTCTATCATTCGTCTAAGTTCTCCATCAGGCTGAACCATGTGATCAATACCAAGACAAACACACTAGCCTCCTTTGTATTTTTGACAAACAAGCTCTTTAGAGATGATTTGCTACTTAAAGAAAATATGTCTTCTAAAGAGGCTTCTGTCTGTTATTCTTAGTAATGACACACAGAGTATTCGATGTAGGAAAACCCCATTCACTGTCCATCACACGCACTTACAAAATATTGTCTGGCCTCAAAAGCATATGTTGGTTGGCCCAGAGTCCTCTTCATTAACTCTTTGTGATAAATGAGCGAACGAGGAGATACAGGCTGTTGCAATCATCAGAGAGAACACAGCTTAATCACAACTTAAAGTAACTACTACAAACTGTATATTCTTAATTTGTACCAACAACAAAGCAATTTATCATACCTATGGCAACACGTGCAGTGCACATAGACTTACAAATGCATGTAGGACAAATACAGTAATATTCACTATACAAGAACAAGGTAGGGCATTGGCCTCTTCATGAACAGAAACATTACATTCCACATATAAAGACAGATGTAGTTTTATTTGGGTCTTGACTATCATTAAGCAAATATTCATAACTTACAAATCTCTTTGTAATAGAGATGGGGAATACAGCTGGCAGCCTAGCATCTCTTCAGTTCTTAATTTTCATTTGAAGCAGTACTGTCTTTTACAGGCATGTGTGTTCTCAGAAGCAGAAATGAAAACTAAATTTAACTTATTTAGTGCCAAAAAAAGCTTCACTGTGGTCAACTTCAATGGTGTGATTCTGAATACAGCAATGCATAATGTGCCTGATTTTACAAGTAATGTTTATCTCTCTGCAAGAGCTGTTTCAGCACTTCCGTTTTCAGAACCATGCACTTCCTGTTTGACGTGTCCCACTCTAGAAAAACACAAAGTTCTCCTTTTTGTCCTTCCGCCATACAATATTGTTAAATGCACTGCTCCTGTGCATATCAAGAGCGCAAAATGTAGCATCAACTTGAAATGAATGAAAATAATTGCTGACATTAAAAATGTTTTAATGTCAATTTAAACAACAGTTGTGAAAAGAGAGAAAAACGTCCCGGAAGGAACCAGCGAGACGCCACCTATTCCTGAGGTCAGGGACAGCTGAAATGTGACAGGAAGCAGGGCTACAGTGTGACCTAGTCTAATCTGAGCAGCACAGCCGAAATATAATAATACTATAATATAATAAAAAAACATATTGATAATATTTATAAAATTACTTAAGGGGAGGGATGTCCAATTAAGTCGCCACCTCCATATCACAGGCAAGAGCACTCAGGCAGCACCCTCCTAATAAGAGTTGAAGGGGAGAGGGATGGTGATGGGATCTCAGTTAAGTTCATATGAAGAATGAAAGAACATGTTGCTGGTGAATGAGAAACTTGGACAATGAGTTGATATTACGTGCTACAGAAGCAAGCTATAAGCAAAACAGCAGAACAGTGTATGAGTGACTGCCGGTTTGTAAATTATATAACTATAAAATGTCCATCTACATACACTTAGTCCGAGGGCTGCAACACAATATATGGCTAAAAATTATATTGGTACAGTACGTTTGAAGGGAAATGCATTATTGGTATTTTAACAATGCAATAGTTTCTTGACCTGATTATGTCCTAATCCTGTTTTTGACATATTGTACTTAAATTAAGACTTTAGTCCTGGTTTACACTACATGTTTTAGACCTTCTTCAATTTGGAACAGGCCAGAGCCTTGCTTAGTGGTTGACTGTCGTAACTGTTTTGTTTTTTTTGTTTTTTTTTTTTTTTTACACTGTGGGGCCCTAATGAATATACCATGTTTAACTAAATTAAACTTGCTTGTAGCGATTCACCCATACACTGCCGCAGTTACTATGCAGCTTACACACAGGTGAAGAGACACACACAGAGCTGCTGGGCACTTACCCCTCGCCTCAGGCTCCGAAGGCAGTGTATTTTGGGTTTGGAGGTCATGAAGTCGTTGAGGCGATGGGACAGGGGCTCCTTGTGCTGCTTGGGAGACTGGGAGTCGTTGGGAACAGCAGAGGATGAGGGCGAGGATGTGGCTGGGGGGGCGGGTGGGGGCTGGCGAGGGGACGTTAACAGGGACATAAGCTACCGATAAGAGAGGGAGCCATTGCGGAGGACAGGAGACAAAGGAGGAGTAGGAGGAAAAACATGGTAGTAAAGTAAAGGAGGTCAAACAACAAAAAAGACATAGAAGGAAAGGAGGGAACACAAAACGAAATAAATAAGCCTAGTACAAATATTCAAAATTAACACATAAATGAATCCCAAAAAGAACAAAGAAACAAAACTTTCAAGTTATACACCAACACAAAATATTAAGACAAATTAAAACATGTTAATGATACAGAGAGAGAGCAGGTAGGTAGCATCAAACCAGTTAAAGCAAGCAGCCGCAACAAAGCAAACTGCACACTTGAAGCGCATGCTGAGATCAACTCTAGCTTTCCAGCAGTCACATGCAAGCTTGAATGAGAATTTACCACGACCACGCCATTGGTCATCATTACTAAAACTGAATTGCTATCCATCGCCCGCAATACTTGATCCATAATCCATAAAGAGAAAAACCAAAGCTGTGCATGCATTTCCAGGACACGGAAAAGCTCCCAATTCAGCCCATGTGTCTGCAGGACGTTAGCTTGAGACCATCAATTAAAGAGCGACAGCTTGTCATAATACATCAATGGATTTCAGCCTTGTCCCCACACACCCAGCTTACTCTCACATGCTCTGAACCAATTGAACACCAATGTCATCTGAGCTTCAGAAGCAAATAAACCCATTATTCACCAGCATGTTAATGAAGAGACGTTAAAACTCTGCCCAAAGATTAGTGTATCTGCCTTCTTAGATTAACATACAGAGGAAATACAATTAGTGAGTTGTCAATGAAGAAAAGTGGCTCCAAAATAAGGGGCTGTAAAACGCCAGTAAAATGCCAGTGGCAAAGGGAAGTATATGGTGGCAAATAATAACAAAAAATGGCAAAATATAAAAATGTAAGATGTACTAAAAGCAAACGGAAATATACTATAATTGAAAGCATTACTTAGCTTAAAATGGTAACTAAAGCTACTATTTTAAAGGCAAAAAGGAACATTAATCAATTAACAGAGCATTTAAAAACAGAACTATAAACACTAAATTCTGCTTGTTTTCAAACTAATGTATGATTCTTACCTTGTTCTTGTTCTTTATAAACGGCCACAGTTTGCCTTTGCTTTTGCCTGTGGGTTTCTCTTTGACGTCTCTGGAATTGGACAGACTGGTTTCTGACACCGTCCTTTTCATGGCCTGTCCGTAGTCTTCAAACTCTACATCTCCTGGAGGCTCAAACCCTGACTTGTAAGACTCCACCACCTGATTTGAGTCCTGTGAGAATGAGATACACATATTCATGAAGTCTGTTGTTGGGAAGAAATACAACATTGTCTAGATTAGAATCATCATAAACCCTACAAAAGGTAAAACAAAAGATACAGTAATTTGGTATTCTCTTATTGGATTTGTTTTTGTTTATGGCACACTGTTAGGGTCATGTCACAGACCCAGAGGGAACGGTAACATTAATCAAGTGTAGTGTGGGGTTTCTAACAGAGCTGATAACAGCTGGAGCCTGGCCGGTGTTTGGATAAGAACAGGAGGATGTGCTGCACTGACTTCAAGAGAGACGAAAGAGTCTGTAAGAGTAGAAAAGGAGGACATGTGGTATGTTATAATGCTCTGCTATTTTTTACTTCACCACTTAGTCACAGGCTGCAGTCATCCTCATGGAGCCAGGCCAAACTTACATATAGCCTCACTCTACACATACTTATGCACTTATGCATGGCTACTCTTGTTTTGTCACAACCCATGCGCCCAACATCTGAATATTTAATATGTCAACACTGCTGATTTTCTCTTCACACAGACATCTGTGTGCAATTTTAGAAGTTCAAGAAAAGAGTATTCACTTGCTCAATCCAAACTATTAGTTCTCTTAGCTTTTTTATTTACTATTAGAACAGTCTTCATTAAACAAGTCACGAAATATCTATACGGTGTGCGTTGAATGGCATCTGAAGTGAGTAATGTGTCCCTTAAGGCAATGTGTTCACTTTTCAATCTGTGTACTCACAGTTTTGGGCTCAACAGACTCTGCAGCTTTCGTCATGCCGTCTAAACACTTCTCCACAATGGGCAACACCTGGCGGTCCACATCGGCAAACGTCTTCATGCACACTCCTAACTTCTCAATTCTTCTCTCCTCCATGTCTTGAAGTTTCTATACAAATAAATCAAAAAAGAAAAAAAAATGATATGTCAACATGATGGATCCGGTGGTAATTTAGTTGCTAAGAGCTCCATTGTTACAATCCCCTAATATTCATGAATGTTTTATTAAGCTTTATCTTGTGCAGTAATTCACAACTTAAAACATGTTTAGTGTGATTGTACCTGGAATATACTGGGTATATGGTTGTAGTAGTGGTCATTCTGCTCCTGGTTGAACTTCTGCAGGTAGGAGGAGTACTCGGTCTTACTGTCCGCTGCCATCTGGTGTCTCATCTGAGCTTGCTGTCGTGCCTAATGGACCAAAACACACAAACACACACATCACAGACAGGCTTACCCCAGTGAACCTGCAGTGTCCCCGGTTAACGCAGACATATGGGTTACACGTACGTACAAAGAGCTTAAACCCGCTTGGAGGAAACACATCTGTGAGTACTTGTGCTCAGGCATGCACAAACCAACATATATATATATATATAAAGCTTGTGAATGTAGGTGCACTTTTCAGTCAGAAAGCAGCAGCCTTTAGTATTAGCCTACACACTATATAGGTCAGAACAAATGTGTCAATGTGTCAAACAACAACCAGCTCGACTCAAGTGATAAAGGATTTGATCGCTTGTTCAGCCTGTCCCATTTCGATTTGTGCTGAACGATTGTTGCAAGTTAGTTTTTAGCCATGAAACACAGGCAGCCAGAAACACAGCAGGAGTAGCCTATTAAAACCAAGGGCAAGCAGATGGACATGAGATTATCTCAGTTAGACAACATGTGGGGACTGTGTACATTCATTGTGCAAAGTGCAGTTATCTACTAGTATCTGTTACCTCACTGTAGCAGACTTATGGACTGCCCACTCACTCACATGAATTTGATTATTTTCTGGCCAGTGGTTGTAATCTCTTCTGTTTTTGTGAAAAATAATACATCCATAAGAAAGTACCCAGTTTTATTAATAAGGGACAGTCTAGAAGTTTGCTCAGTCATTCAATTGCCGCACCAAGTGCCCCACTGTCACACGTGGTTAAATGATGTAATAAAAGGAAAACCGATCAGTTGAATCATTTACAGTAAAATAGGGAATAAGATATGTACTCGTATTGTATTATGACTAACTGTTTAACAAGATGTTCATGATGGCGTTGCTGTTGTTATATTGCTATGAGGCGGTTAGTGCATGCAAATATTCTCCTGTAAATGTGTTGGATGTGTTGAGAAACTATCACTATGGTAACCTGACCATGAAACCACATCACTTCCTGCAAAAAACCCTATTGTTACTATGGTAACCGTTACATGTAGTGTGTTGAATGTAGAAAATATTTGTATAAATGTTATCACCTGCAGATCTCTTCCTATCACTGTCACCGTATAGTCAAATAAATTATGTATATCATAATTATACGTTTGGCATACAACATGGCAAGCCACTGAACGGAAGCAGTCCATGGTCAGACGGGACAGGCGTGTTAACAGTGACCTGGTCAAGTCTGCAGGGGAGTGTGTGAATCGCGACACAAGGCACACAGTATGTTCCCACAGATAAAACACTTTGTCCACTGAGCCTACCTTTTGGGAACTTCGCTTCAGCGCGTGCCATAAAATCATACAAACATACACGTAAAACATGATGTTATCTGTTTCCACCTAAACAAAATGTTTGTATAGAACCATTTCCAGGACTAACAATGAAGTTACAGCTTTAAAAAGGTGGTAGTACCGAAAACAAACACAGATGGCACCAAATCCACTTCACTGGTCATTACAATTACATCCTTATACAAGTGAAAACACAACAAGACATGTAAATATTACTCTTAATCAGTAAATTTTTGTTGTTTAACTCAAAGGTAACCATAACGATGCAGATCATCATGGTAGCTCAAATAAAAAAAGAGTAGATATACATAGTAAAAAAAAGACTTCTGCAGTATATTCCTAATGATGCGGTCTACCTCAGTTAGATTCTAAGCACAAATGTGTGGTTCTTTGACAATTTGACCAGGAGGCACAAGCACTTTATTGCTTCCATCCTTTTGCATTGTAATTACATTCATGTCAAGTCCGAGCCTGAGATTTGAGCCAAATACTGACGAGGCAGCACGCACTACTGACCAAAGATGCTCTCCGGCCGTGGGAGCTGTGCGAGCAGAAGGCCCCAGTGCTGAGGCTCATTTAAATTAGTCATGACAACAGGAAATGACATCTGCTACTGGCTACATATGGCTACACTGCGTAATGCAAGTATATCCTAACATTATGTAGAGCACCCTATTTTTTTTTAAACCCAGATTGGGATTTTACATTATGTTAGGTTTTCAAATCATTATATCTTTTGCTGTTGCCAGTTCCCAAACAGCAGCCCGTGTGTCTGGTGCCTGTTTTACAGTGATAATGGGCACAATGTCCTGCTATCATCACTGCGCGGCTCAGACAATACCAGCTTTGACTCACATCCACATGCTACACACTCCGTCTTTCAGGCTCAGTGTAATGACCTATCTGACTAGAGGCAAGAGGGAGAAATGGTGGTGGGTACAGTAGGTGAGCGAGCGTGAACAGACAGATATTGGTGAAAAAAGCTGTGTTTTAAGCTCTGAGGCACATGTGAATATTGTGAGGTGGCACATACCTTTTCAACGTCAGCTTTAGTCACGTTTATGTCTGCGTCCATCTTCTCAAAGTACTGCTGTGCCCTGTCCGCCTCTTTACAGTCCCTCTCAAAACGTCTTTTAGACTTAAAAAAAAAAAAAAAAAAATGCAGCAAATTATTCTACATGTCACTTTATACACACAGAAGAACCAAGAACAATTTTATTCTTTCACCCAGTAATTGTATACAAAATATAAAATAAACCCCATGCACAATTTTGTAAATGTAAAGATACAGAAGCAAATAAAGTACCCCAGTCTATTTTAGTAAAAATAAGTACCAGTTTAAAACATTTACTTTTGGAATAAAAAGTAATTAATTCAAACTGATTATGAGAGCTGTTAAAGCATCAAAAGTAGAGATCTTAATAGATACTTAATAGTTCTGATTGTTGCTGATTGTATTTTTTCATACAACTAGAAAAAAATGCTCAAAGTTGGGACATCAACTCCAACTATGAATGTTTTTACTTTTTTCTACTCAAGAAGTAGAACATAAAGATATCTGCTCTGAAATGTAATGGAGAAAAAGTAAAAAGAATCCACTGTAAAATTTACAGTAACATTGAACTTTTACTGTTACTTTCCACTAATGAGACAATAATATTTAACAAAACTAATTGACCTTTTCAAAGTCACTCTGTAAGGACGTCACCACATTTATATATACGTCAAAAAAACGTTTGCAAAGCCAATGCAAGCCTGTGACACCACAACAGCCACTGTATAAGTCAGCAGCCTGTGGATTAAACAAATGTTCATAGTAGGTTTTTGTATACACGGAAAAGACAACCATTCATTCGGCCTCTTTCGACCCTTCTAAACGAACAATCAGTGTTTGTTGGACAAGCATGCACTCTGAACTATGCCTGTCTTCCACACATACAAAAGGATCATTGAACATGCTGTGAAGTTGAGGAGGACAAGGCAGTTATGTTTCTCTCTTGACGCCCTGCAGTCAAAGCGGCTTGGTGAGGATGACATTTATTTTAGTTTGGAGTGGCATCTATTTGCTATCAAAAGTATATCGAAAAAGTATCAAAAATCATGGCTAATAAAGCTAGATTCACATGTGAACAAGTATCAATCCTAAAAACACAATTTGACCTTTCCTGAAGAGTTTGAGAATGATCTACATAACCTACATAACATGAAGAAAGTTATTATTTTATTTTGAAAATGACAGTGTATTGTTTAAAAAAAAAAGTTATTATAGAGTTATTATTGTTATCATTGTGGAACTGAAATTGGTGCTGGGTATCGAGGTATTTCTGAAATTTTAGTATCATGACAACATTTTGTTGCATTTTAGTTTCAAGTTTTACTATTGTATGTATTTAGTGTCTGTGTTTGCTCTGCTTCACATCAGGCTCACCCATAAATAGATATACTGTAGGTTTATGGGTCAATAAATCTCTCCAGTGTTCAGCCCCTAATGACCCAGAATAGTAAACCTTGATTGAATGATGCTTTCATACTGTGGCTCCTACATGCACTTAGCTACACTGTTCATGATTTCAGCAACTTTGATGGGAATGGTACAAAAAATATATATTTTTCTAAATGTTCATATGTGTCACTTACTGATTCCAGTTGTTTCCACGAGCTCTCAATTTGTTGCTGTGCCTTACGCCCTTCATGAAAGTGCTGTAAGGAAAAAAATAAGTGCATTTTATTTAATGGTAAAACATACAACTTTATAACATTTATATCAAAAACATTTAGTTAAATCTCATAATAACCAATTATACATAGTTTTGAAGCAGCCTTTGCTCAGTTTCAGTTTAGTCTGCCCCGGTTTCAGAGCGTGGAAGCCAGAGTCGATAGCTGAGCTGCATGTCAATGTCCACAACCTATTCACTCAAACTCAAACCAGGCAGTTATACAAAAGAGAGCCATTGCCTGCACTGGGACATTTCAGCCCATTGAGCAAAATAAAAAGTCACTCCAGGATGTGAAATTCAGGCATTTGGGACCTTTTTACTGACATTACAATGGATGTGAGAGCATTTGGTGTGAGACCGTGGCATGGTTTACCTCAGCCACGTACACTTCTTGTTTCCCAAAGTTTCTAGAGAAGCAATGACAAAATGGGAAGTGTTTAGGGGAACTTTACTTAACAGGAGGCAGGGCTAGGTGGAGTGTCACTCTACATTCAGTAGTATCAGTATTAGTAGTGGTAGTACTACATATAAGTTCTAAATCCAATATTGTAATGTGGTATGTATAATTAGGATATAACTATTCTCTACAGTTTGAGTGTGTATAACGTAATGTTGCCAAATAAAGTAAAACTGTAAACTTTTGAGGATATCGGATACTCACCGACACTGATTTGATTACATTGATTTTTAATCATACTAAAATGTTAAAACTAGAAAATGTCTTTAAACTGTGTCATTGTAACAGGGCGTGGTAAGGGCCCATGGTGACTCACAGGATGTCGCAAATGAGCAAGCACTTGAAAAGGTTGCAACTCTAACGAGTAAATGTAAAATAAATGTTACATTTAGGGTTGGGAGAGGAGAATCCAATGACAACCTCTCATTGTCTTTTCTTGTTATTTTCCTTCCATATCATTACTGTAACTTCTCATCTCTGTAGTCAAGAAGAAAACTGGCAGCTTTTACTGGCCACGTACGTCCAATGTAGCAAAAGTTTAACACTAAATGGAAAAAAACAACAACATCCCAATTATTGAATAAATGCTGTAGAGCGCAAAGCAACACCACGAGTTTGAAAGTAAATTGATGTATCACAATTTGCTATTTACAGCTCAATGGGTCCATGTTGAATGTGAAAGGACCTACAGTGTATTGGCCTCATTATAGATTCTAAGCCCAGTGATCAGACAGTCTGCTGACCGCACACCTAAATATAACTCCTCAGCATCCCACAGGGCTAAGGCTCTTTGTCACTCACACACACAAGTGTGTTAGTAATCAAGATTTGACATAATACAAGCTATTATGTAAATGTTTTATCAGGAAATTGACAATTCAAGAAGAAATTGTGAGTCTTTGTTTACATTAAAGGTGCACAATGTAATTTCTTTCTGGTGGAAGGTCTCGCTTTTCTCAATGGAGGTGCTATTGCTTTGCCTGGAATGTTACACAGTAAATCAATAATTCATATATTGTGCATTTATTCAATTACAGGTGTTGCTCAAAATATCGTGAAAAACATGAATCCATCCATCCTTACTATGAGCAGGATCACCTCTCTTGGCCAAATCGCATCCCCTGCTCGTAGGTTTAATGTCATACTAACTGTGAAATATTCAAGGGAAAGAAATACTATCTCCATGGACACAAGCTAATTGCCCCCAGTCCACCAGAAAAATGTTAAGAATTGGACCTGTTTCTTCTTTGCGGGTTAGTCGCAGATTTTTTATTATCATTTAATTAGACTCCCACTTTAGGTTTTGAATAATGATTAAACTATACTGACTCAACTTGAGCCAGTCTTCGGCCATTCAGACTCACAGCAAACAAATGACACAGCATGACTTGAATAACCTCAGTTTTGAATCTTTTGAATCTGACGACACTCTGACTACCTCAAATCTTGTCTTAGTCCAACTTCAGCACAGAGGAAATAGCTAAAAGGGAGGTGGCGTATTCCACTGGGAATGTTACTTATTTCTGCTCTAGGGTCCGCAGTGTACCTGTCTAAATAACTCCTCCATGTACTGTCACTAGTCTCAGAACTTTCTGTAATCCTGTTGTCTGGGTCTGTCTGGACTGTTTTATCACACACATCTCTAAGTGGCACTTAAATATTAATATAAAAGCAAAGCATGGGAGAGGGGTGAGTCATGAGTCTAGAAAACAAAACATGGGCAAAATGTGATGATATTGAAAAGTTATGAGCCAGTTGTTTTTTAGGTTTTAACAATTAAAGAAGTCCAAATCTAACATTGGTCAATAACAAAAGTCTTACCGATTTCCTTTCACTTTTGATTTCTTGCATGAATCGTGACAGCTCATTAATGATTAGCATCGTCAGGTTTTCCGATATAAGCTCGTGCTGACCTGCATAGTCATTCAATTCACTAAGTGTTTGTTGGAAGGCTCGACAGAAGGTATACCTAGTGAGAAAAAAAAAGATGTAAGAAAATTTGCTGTCAGATGTTAGAAAAACAAACAGATGAACTTACTTGCTCTCTTCCTCTTCCCGCGAGTTCTTCTTGGGTTGATACTTCTTTGATAAATTTCTGTAAAAACAAAGTCAGAGCTTCGTGGGATATTCCTATTAAATGTTCACAGTTCATACTGCTCCATGAACCTGCCCAACGATCATCCATAACAATATTCAATCTTGCATAGAAGAACATCAATACCCCAGTCCGGAAAAAGGACACATGCATTTTTAGTGCTGCTACTGTCCTTGCTAGAGGGGCTAGAGATTCTTTGAGTTAAATGTATTTGTAAAATGACATGCAGGTATTCTGTTGGACATAAAGGTAAAGCTGGTTTCAGTGTTTTTTGTCACATAATATTAACAATGCGACAATAACCACGTTAATGTGCAATACTATTTGACCGATGGATAGAATCGAATATGTTAATATAAATAAACATAATTAGAAATGTGTTGGATATGAGTAATGCCCGTGTGAGGGCAGACTGTTAAACAGTTCAAAGTAGTCTACAAAAGGAGTACAGGTTAAAGGTAAAGCTGGATGTTGGAGTTTGGCATATTGTTCACTTTTCAGTCATTTCTGTTAAATAACATGTAAGTCTTATGTTGATGGTCAAATCAATCAGTATCTTATTTCCCTAATGTTCAAATGAAATTAAAAATGGCTTGCCAATCAGATATGGAAGAAATATTACCTACACATTCCAAGAAATACATGTTCGCATAGGGTTTAAAGAGCTACACTACACAAACTGGCCAGAATGCATTTTAGTCAATAACTAACCATTAAACATATCAAACAACATTTTGTGGCATGAGCATCCTTTCCTTTCATACACAATAGAGGTGAGGAGCAACAATATGTTTGTAATGTGCCTGCTTTACTCTTTATGTTTCTTAAATGAAAATAAACATTTGTGCAGAGAAAAAAAAACAAAAAAAAACAGACGCAATGTGATTAAAATGTGATGTGTCTACGCTCCATCCAGCTCAATATGGTCACATCCCCCACCCCCCACCCACCCCCTCTCTCTCTTTCTCTCTCTGGTGCTGTTTGCACTGTTGCTAGGCAGACCTGTCACTACACTGCTCTACTCGTCCCTCTCACTCTGTCTCTAATTATAGTGCTTACACTCATTCATTCATTTATCACAACCATATGCCATTTGTCACACTGTATTTTTTCCCCCACTGGTTCATTTCTACAACCATTTGAACCAGAGTGTTAAAAAAAGATTGAGCTAAGTAGTGGCACTGGTAACAATTTATTGGTCATTTATTGTACTTGTATTAATATGAATTTAACAAATTCAAACTTATATATGTACTGAATTGTCATATTGTGCAAGTTGAACACAGTCTCTCTCTCTTTTGTTTACGGAGTTTTGCTCCTGCTGATATGGATTATGCCAGACTAGAATTTGGGGGAGGAGCTGGAATTAATGCAATGCCTCGCACTGACTAGACTGGGGCATTGTGCATTACAGCATTGCAATGGAAGAGGATTATTTATGGATTAAACTGGTGTGTTAATGTGTTGTGGTATGTTGAAAGAAGTGGTCAGAGTGTCATGAACGATGGCCATACCGCAGATGTGCAATGAATACTATGAATATTACTGTTTTGGGAGCTTTTCTCAAAGGAAATATCTACTACTTTTACAGCTTTATTTAATCATTATTGCAAATACAAATCATGCAACGATTATATATATTATATTATAAAAGAGGGAAATAAATACAGCATTACAATAATTGATAATGGTATTACAACAAATCAAAGAACCAATGGCAGTAGTTGATTAGCTCTATCAACCGTATGGTGCTTCTACTTGGAGGCAGCCCAGTAGATTAAGCTTGATTTGTGTGCTAAGTTGATTATACAGGATAATTGGTCTTTAGGTATAGTATAGCCAACTAGGACCAAAACAAAGAGGTACAGTGTGTGACAAAATGCTAAATAAAAAAACTTAAGACTCAAGCTATCCTGATTTCCTCACTTGCCTCATCTATCAAGTGTGTCAATGTGCAAACATGTGTCTGTATGCTAACAAGCACATCCCAACTGTCACTGAGCAAGGAAGATGATTGAAAATGTCAACGCCATCTGTCTGTGCCCAGGTTTAATCAAAATGCAACCTGCTGGCATGCCCTACATTATCTGACTGAAACTTGTGGATCTGCTGCTGTTCAAAGTATTTTTTCTGATTAGTCTGACTAAATCAAGTGTTATAGCAATACCCTCACATGCAATATCAATAAAAACATCTATTCAATGTTTTTGTCTTTCTCCAGAGAGAAGAATAAAATACAAGGACTGTTTGCATTTAGTTGTTTAGTCGATGGATGGTGTTTTGGTTGACCACAATTTGTATTAATCGGCCCAAATATTTTATTTAGATTATAAGGACTATATGGGACCTATATGGATTAGATCATACAGATACTGAAAGTTTTTGTCTGTTTCCTGTATGTTGTAAATTTCTAATGAAAGAAAAAAGAAAGACTATTATGTTTTATTATGTATTATGTTATTAATGATAATAAATAGTCCTTTTTGGACAAATTTCCTTGTACAATGCCCGCATGCTTTTCTGTTAGTGTACTTGTGGTTTAACTGCATCAACTGTCAACAAAGATGGTATTTATGTTCCAATGTAAATTAAAAAATATATATAATAAAATAAAATAATAAGCCTGAATCTAAAAGGTTATTTTTATGTAATACAGTATCTAATCCTAAAATAAAACGAGATATTCAGAGATGTTTTCACAATGTTTGGCCCAACAATTAATCAATGAGAAAAAAGCTATAAGCCAACAGAATGCATCAAATAATAAGTATGAGGGAGGTCATGCATAAATAACAAAGGTTCAAAGAGTTTTGTGGAGCAGACTGTAAACACAGAGTTAGTCCTATTATCTCAAGCTGATACTAGTCCCCAAATAGAGGAGGGGTGTGGGGTGAGATCAATTGTTTCTATGGAAATACTGGATTAGTTTTGGTTGGTAAAAGAAACTGGGGGGATAGCAGTGGAGTCTCTAAGTGGAGGCACAAAGCCTGAGGAGATAAATGGTCACAGTGCACATGCTCCAACCTATGCCCTCAGAAAGCAGTGAGTGTATCACAACAGTCAGAGAGAGAGAGAGAGAAATGAGTCGGGGAGAGCAAAATCTGGGTCAGACCTGGGGTTGATAAAGCCCATACCTACAAGTCTCTATGGCAACACAAGCTCCACCCCTTTCCCCTTCAACCTGACTTCCTTTTGCCTCAAGCTCCAGCTAGCAACAGCAGCAGACAACATGCAGCATGAAAGCACTTGAGACACAGACACAAAAGGAGTCAGGATGGGGGCGTGGAACATCCTCTTCAGGTCAAATGCACACTTTCAAGTGCCTACATAGTTAAACGTTGCTTAGACAAGTATTAAATATTTCCAATTCTCTCTTTGGGATGCAGAGAAATGTGTGTCTCTTGTGTTTGGGAATACTCAATCTCATCTCAATTTTCCACTCCACAAAGAGGTCAGAGGTCTCAGTCAGCTTCATAAGCTGAATCTCTTGTTTCAAGGAGACTTGAGTAGGTCAATTGCTGTGGTTTCTCTCTTGAGCCATCTGGATGAATCTGGCTAATTACACCATGGAGCTGCAAACATGCATTAGGGCTGCATCACATGTTACTTACCTAATTTGTTTTGCATAGCTGACTTCAATCTCCGATCTCTCCTTAACAAATTTGGTGTACTTCTCGATGAACTCAATACCCCACTGTGTGTGCTTCTCCAAGTTGTCAAACTGATCCTGTGGGGACAAAATTGAAAATCAATCACAAGCTCCACATATTAGGGACAGTTATTGACTAGCCTACAAACACAACATTATCAATAATGCGCTTCCAGCAGTTCAAAATTACATTCTTTGTAAGGTCTTTGTAAGGCAAGACTCAATATTAAATTCAGCATACTGAAAAACAAATGCAGTTGTTCATGCTCATCTAAGTATTTAGGATTTGACGTTGCACTCAAAAGGAAAGTTTATGCAGCACCTGTAGTGTTAAATTGTGGCACAATATGCAAGAATTGATCCAGCAAAATCACTGCTGCTGCACGCACAAAAATGAAAGTAAAGTAATATATAATGAAAAATACCACCTTAGTGAAGCTCCAGCAGAGACCCATCTTCTCCTCCATAACCGAAGACTTATCTAATTGGCTCAATCTAAACACCAGAGTTTAACTGCTATGCATAGCCCGATTTTGTGTCAGATGTGTTAGATGTACTTTGTGCTCATTTCAATTTTGTCTCTGAGAAACAGGAAGTGGTTGTGGTAATGAGCTACACTAGCACAAACTCATACTTGGTAGCAAGGTTAGTTTATTGAACCTAATTGTAAACTGACTGTGATTAATATTTTCCTTTCAAATGTATAAAGAGGCACTCTAGATTTTGGCTACACCCAGCTGAAGCACTAAAGGAAAACAATACCAGCAACGTGATAATTCATTATCAGTGAATGGGACTTTCCAGTTTTTAAGTCAGTTTCAAGTATAGTCATTTCAGGAGCAAAGACCTTTACAGAAGACACAAGGCTCAAAGTATACAACCACTTATAGAATGATTGACAGACTACTAAAATGCTTTCACCAAAAAAGCAAACGTCACTTCCTTCCATTTCATCTGCTTCAGGGACAATTACACACACAGTCTCTTTAAATTAAGAATACATGTCTTCTGCCATGCACACACATCCAAAAACAAAACTCAAATTACCCTTTTTTGCAGGGGGACCATTTTGTCCACCTTCTTATCCAGTCTCAGCGTGGACTGGGCGTTCTTCAAAAACATTGAAATACAGAAAGTATTCAATCCAACGTGTCTTTGTCCAAAACAGAACCACAACAAAGGCTGAGATCAGTTTAGGGAGGTGCTCCAAAAGACCATCTTCCATGTATCCAACAATGTACTTCCAAACAAAGAATGAGCAAATAATAACCATTTATCATCCAAATAATCCAGAAGAATGCCAAATAGCGATGGAAGCAGAAATGTAGTCCTGCCGAGCAAGCTCTGAGGCCACTGCTGCCCAGACCGAGTGTTAGGCGAAATGCTCCATCAGGCGTAAGGTGGAATAAGTGGGATGTGAGAGAGGAGGGAGGGAACTGGAATGAGCAGAGACGAGGGAAGAGGCGGGATTATACGGGACAGGATTACGTTTAAGGTTGTAATAGAGTAGAATCATAAACTATGTCATTCTGACTTCACAAAATGCAATAAATAAAAAATGAATCTGAAGGTGAGTCATTTTCAAATAAATGACTAAAATAGAAATAGAAAAATACTATTGTCATTTTCCAAAGCAAACTGGCAAATTAAGAAGAAATAAAAATATAAAAAATATGTACTTCCATAATTTCATTTCCTCAATACAATGAGGTCACTAAAACAAGAATAATGTGGCCACTCAAGCTTATTTCAGTAAATAGGTAAATTATTACAATAAGGACTAGTAATGACAATTGTCCAAATAACTAAAATACATTAAAAAAAATCATTCACAATAACTTAACAAACAACCGCAAATAATGGGATAAAACAAGACAAGCAGTACTAATATTTTTTTAAGTTAAAGTTTTGTTAATTAAACCATGCTTCGCTAAACTGGACTGAAAAAATGTATAGGACTTTGTGCAGTAAACCCCCCATAATGGCCCCTGAACCATTGACCAACTTCCTCCCTTCCTCCCCTCTGCACGTCCACTCTGTCATCTGGCCCACGACACCTGACCTTGTCCCAGCAGAAGCGAATGATAAGGGGTCCCACAAGGAGCAGCCTCAACTCACATGGTTGTTGTTGCTATAGAGTAGACAACAGAATTATGGCTTATTTTATAATTTCATAAAATATAAAAGACATCCAGTACAGTTAAACATGCAGAAAAAGCAGCACTTTGTGAACAGTCTTGGTAGAAAATGTGTTCTGTAAAAAAAGTGGATGGAGGGGGGGGAAAAAATAATGAAAAGGAGCAGAAAGAAGAGCTAACTTATATTACCTGCCCGATTTCATTTTATGCTATTTAAAATATCACACCTTACATTTCCATCTAAATAACTTACATTAATTCATTGCAAACAGATATCCATCCTTTTATCTGCAAACTTACTCGTTGCTCTAAAACATTCAAAACATTCTCATGCCAACAGTTAGTACAAATCAAACCTGTTTAACCATGAGCCTCCGACCTCTGACCCTTCAGACCGTGAAGGAGATTATGAGGGGTTTTAATGTACTGGACTGTGGTTAATCTGCATTTATGCTCATTATTTCCAGACTTCTGGGGATGATGGCCCACTAACCTGTATCCTTCCAAAGCAAATCTGGGCACTTATTGGGTATTTTCAATCTTAGCTATTTGTGTAGAAACACATGCAGCAGCAAGTAATTACCAACAATAGTTGTCAAACTAATAGTTATTATTCAATTATATTTATGTATTTATTTATTTAAATATGCTTTAGAAGAAAAGAAAAATCTAACAGAGACTAAATAATACATCGAAAACAATTAACTTGGGCTGATATGTAATCATTTAGTAATACATCTTTCTGAATATATAAACAATGATATACCATAACAATAAAAGTGTAGTTATGCATCATGAGCTCATTAAGATATTAATAAGGTTTTCTCAGCTGGCACACACAATCATGTGAATGCTAATCATTTTTGCAAAACCCAAATCTGATTGATCACTGCAACTATTCTCTACTATTGAATACTCAATTGTCGATTAATGACTTGAGACAGCACTGAATAGAAACCATTTGCCTTTCTTTCAAATGTAAGCAGTCACAGATGAAATCATCTATAGCTGAAAGTTAGAAACCAAAGCTAGCCAGTACTTTACTTTTTGGCTCTAGGAACAAAGAGTGCAGCTGAGCCTTCAAACACAGGTACCAGCAGCCCAAAGGTTTAATACTCATAACCG
Organism: Rhinogobius similis; assembly: GCA_019453435.1. Classification (NCBI taxonomy): domain Eukaryota; kingdom Metazoa; phylum Chordata; class Actinopteri; order Gobiiformes; family Gobiidae; genus Rhinogobius; species Rhinogobius similis. The sequence continues at coordinate 29,593,081 of CM033619.1, read as the reverse complement.
TTTTAATGCAGCCACATCTGCAGAGGTGATTTTCAACTCTGATATTCACTGTCAAAATCAATGGGTCATAAACTCAGAAGATTAGGACAGGCAGCTTTTTGGAGTCAATAGCAACACATTAAATTAGACCATTGTGATAGTGATTTCCAGAATCTAAATCTGTTTTTACATATAAACATAAGCATTCAGATGTTGGTGCTCTTTAGAATTTCTCTCATTTTATAAAGTTCAACTCTCCCTTGTGGAAAATGTAGGTGTTGAGGGAAACTAATGCACAGATGTTGAGGACAGATGTTTTGTTGATTAGAGAACAATGGGACAAAGGAGCATGCTGAAAGCTTTTGTCATTTTGCAATGCTGACCACGCTTGAGACTGATTGGGAGGGTCGCTGGCTTGTGCAATGTAAGTGTGGCGTATGTCCAGCAGGTCGAGCGATAAGTGGTTTTTCCACTGGTCCACCCGGCTTGGGCTGTGAAGACTTTGGCTGGTATACATTATTGCTGTGAAGGTGGAAGTGCTATATATTCGCTAATTGTCTATCTATTTTTATCTGGGCTAAATGAAGACTTTAAAAACGTCCGATGTGCTGAAAGGAGTGATTTTATAATTAGCAAGTTGTACAGTATAAGTAGGGCTGTAGTCTTTTAGTCATTAAGTCGATTAATCGGTCGATGGTGTTTTAATCGACCAGCATTTTTATTAGTCGACTAATTATTTTATTTCAATTAAAAATAATTTATATGACAAAAACAGCGACAAAATGAAGATATGGAGTGAGTTAGCTAAAGATTTTGGAGTTTAATCTTACTTATATAAATATAAATACAGTATTTTTATGTATAAATAGTTATTATTTTGCATGAACTCTAGTGCAGTTGTGTTTTTTTTGGTGCAGTTTGGGTCAAATACAGAGAGATACTTGATAGTTTTGCCTCGCCACACCCCCTTTTAGTCGATTAATCGGTCGATTGGACAGGTCTTTAGTCGACCAAGAATTTCTTTAGTCGACTACAGCCCTAAGTATAAGTCAAAGTAATGTTTTCACTTGCACAGAGTGGTGGTTTGGTTTAGAGGAAAAAACTACTTGTTCCTTGTCTACAACATCCTCATTGGTGGGTTCAAAATAGTAAAGCAAATTTTATACCTTTAGTGATTTGATGATTACTGGAGTAGTCAAAAGATGAATCACCAAACAAAATAAAACAGCCTCACTTGAAGAAAACTTTAAAATAATGGATTTGGTAAAGTTACCTTATAGCTTACAGTGAAATAGATTTATCCCCTGATACATGACCAGAACAGAACTGTAGCTGCAAATTAAATGTAGAATACTAAAACCTGCAGTAATATTCTGGTGTTGGAGGCAGCTCTTCTGATTCCTAGTGGGCGCTCAGCAGCCTGGACAAATATTTAAAGAACTTGCCAAACCATTTTTGAGGGACACTCAAGTCTTTGTGAGAAGATGCGGGGTCGGAACAATGTGTCCTGGCTTTGTGTAACCTCAGTGTCTGGCTCTCTTGGGGTTAGTATCCCTAGCGGTGACTGGAGCTATATCTAATATGGCAATAATATGGGTAAAAATAGTTTTTTTATAGCTACCTTTAATAGTTTTTTTTTTTAATAGTCAGTCAATATTCTAATTTTGCGTATCTCCAAAACATCAGTTGTGATATTTGATATTTCCTCCCATAGCTATAGCTCATTTTGGTAACAAACACGCAAACGCCTCTTCAGTTCTAGTGTTTGCCTATTTAGAGTATTTAACCACATTTTTGCCCATCTTTGGAGATTTTCTTAGATACTGTTGTGTAATCATGGTGGGTTGTCCTATCTTGGCATGGTTTGACCTTAATTCATACCTGAAATGTCTTGTTATAGATCTGGTGGTGGTGCTGTGAAAGCAAAATCTTTCCTTAGATTGTACTTGCTCTTAAAGGTTTGAGAGCCACTGTTCTATATACTATATTTCAGCGACACATTGGTCATCTATCATCTTTGTTGTTTTTTTTCCTATCTTTATACACACAAACTGTCATTGTGATTGTTTTGACATGGACAGACCATGTGTTTCTCTTATTGCCTGTCAATCCCGCCCATTATCGCTGCCAAAGAGTGGGCCCTGACGACAAATCTTTGTAAAGCATTTGAAAAAGCATACAGTCTTGGCTGGCCGGGCAACTTTACTTCAAGTACTTCCCAACCAACTGAGCTGGGCAACAGTTGTGCCATCACCACCTCAAAAAATATAGCAGTTAATGAAAAATCAAAAAACACCAGGGAAAATAATGTCAAAAACGTTTACGGCCACTCTGTATTTCTGTGTGGGGTTACCCAGACATCACAGTAACAAACCTGCAGAAATATGAGCAGCTGTTTGAGGCCATGGCTAACCTTATGTGTAGAAGCACTTGTTTGCATGCCACAAGGATATTTATAGAACAACAAATCGGAGAGGCAGAAACCGTAGACTGTGTGTTTGTGTATGTGCATCATGTGCATGTGCCAATAAAATCTGGTGAAAGTAACCTTAGCCTCCGTCCTCTCGTGATCAGCCTCTAGTGTGAGCGGTGTTGGTGTGAAAAGAGTACACTCTCAATTAAGAGTGCAAGAAGATAAGGTGCTAAAGAAAACGAAGTAGCAATTTGAATGGTAAATGAGAAAAATTAAAATATTTAAGTACAAGTTGAGAGTTTAAGTGTCGGGTAACAGTGTAGTTCAGACCTCTACATGTTTGGAAATACATGCGATTCTTATATTAGTTTGGCAAAAATGTTATTGCTTATGGATGTGCACTTGAAACTGAATTTTGATTTTCTTTTTTTACTTAAATCAAATGCAAATTACAATGCTTGTCAGAAAATGCTAGCAGATATTCAGCCCCACTCTCACTCTTACAGTGAAGTCACACAGGAAGTTGTGAGTCAGGGTGAACTGTGTGTCAGAGTGTGTTCCCCCTACATACTACAAATTTATTCAATGTAGGGCTGCAACTAATGATTATTTTCCTAATTGATTCATCTAGCGATAGGTCTGTCACAATTATAAATAAGTGTGATGAACTGCTACAGAAAACATCTATAAAAACAATAATATTGAAACTACATTATGCCACTGACTGATGAGTTGCAATGAACAAATAGCACAATTAACCACTTTTGTAGTTAGTTGGTGTTGATAATGAGTCATAAAGTTGCTTATTTCACTCCCTACAACTAAAACTGTATATAAAAAAAGCAACAACAAAGAAAAGGTTGCCGAAAAGCAAAGAAAATGTACACAATGAATATTGCGACCATAAAATATTGTTATCAGATATTGAGTGATTAGTTAATAAAGTAATCATCGTGACAGGCTTACGTTGGAGGATAATTGCAGACAAAATAGGTTTTTCATTTGCATGTTTCCTACATCATTTTGACTGAGTCACAAAACTTCTTCTTTCAGCTCAAGGCATGTTTTGGTGTTGGTGTATAGTCCAGATAATGATTATTCAATTACTAAATTAGTTGACGATTATTTTATCAATCAATTTATCAATTAATTGTGATGAATCGATTAACTTTCAGCACTATTTCAATGGTCACTATTTTAAGCACTGACACCTGTTTAACCTTTATGCACAGACATTAATAGTGGCCAATATGGCTAACTTACAGCACTTGTCATCTTGATCTGCAGCAGCACTTGCAGATACTCCTCAAATGGACTTAACTTCTCGTCTTTCTTGGTTTCCACTTCTCTCTCCTCTGGCTCCTCATTGTCTGATTTCACTGAGAGAACATTGTCCAAAAAAATAAAAAACTCACTTCTTCTTCTCAACATGCTTTCAGAGTGTGCTAAGTGAAGCCAGTGAATAAAATATATGCTATCCAAAACAGAGCAGAGACTCAAACTTTGTTGTACGACAATCTATTGAGAAAGACTGCGGTGGTTGCAAAACTTAATAAAATGGCGTCTAATTAATCTGATTACGCCTTCTGGTGACCACCGTCGTCACCCAATGGGACGCTTCCATTCACAGGATTATTTTGGTTAGGCTAAGAAAATACACATTAGCCATTGTTCTTGATAATCTGTTTTTGTTCCTATCAAAGAATAAAGCTCTTTAAATCTTATATAACACATTCTCTGGGTTGAAGGCTGCCGCAATATACCATAGCATATCAGTTACAACCATTGAAGTAGCTGGACTCTTTCCAGTTTCCCTCTTTGATCCACCATCACTCCACTTAAGAGGAGCATGAAAGTACTTCATGAAAAGGCACAGGTGTTGCTATAAGCTGAACAAAATATAATATGAGAATTAACTGGCTTACAAGGGTGACTTTAATATCTTTTATTCTTTGCACTCTTTAAAATCTGCCATTGCTTAAGAGGTTAACGTGTTATTTTGGTGTTGCAGCAAAGGGCAAATATCTGTCCACTCATACATAGCCTGCATGTTTTAGGTAACTGTCAAGCCTGGACATGATCTGTACATCATGTCTAAAGTCATGTCTCTGGAGTGACCTCAACATGATCATTTTGTGTCTTCAAATTGTAGGTTAAATTCTGTTCTGAAAATGTAATCTTTGACAAAGTGAATGAGAAAAAAAACATCAAAACAAACATCTTGGACGCATTATTATGTGTGCGGGAAAGATGATGGGGCAAAATTAAAGACCTGACATGAAAGTTTGTGTTTGTGTACTAGCAGACATGTAATTAAAAGAAAAACCTTTTTTCTTACTTCAACATAGTTACTAATCCAGCTCGTCAGTTTTTGACTTGAAGCAGATGCAATTCGTTTATAGCTGCAATGCCAAGTCTTTTCTCTAGTATATTACTTTTTACTCCCATAGAGGTTATGTTGAATTCGGTGTATACTTCATAAATAATTTTGCTCTTCCATCCTTTCTTTAAAACACACCTTAAAGATGGATGATCAATATTTAGTGGCTTCAAGAATTACATGAGCTCCTGGCTGCTTTGGACTGTTGGGAAATAATAGCAACCACAGACTTATTTTTTATCATCAGAAAATTATATGTGTCAGGACCAGGCAGGCGACCCCTTTAACAGAAACCAAATAATAATAAAATGTAAGAAAAGCTATGCTTTAATTAATAAAAGCATCATCATCAAAACATAAAATAGTCAGATGTGCATTGTGGTCAAGATGGAGCATTTTGTGAGTGACTTACATCGAGTTGAAGAAACTGCACTGAACAATCATGTGATCTACTGCATCCTCACTTTTAAAAGGCTCTTATGCAGAACACAGCACTACTCCATAGCCACAGAGGAACTGTATATCTGTCACTTAATAAAGGACACGGAGCACTTACAGTGTGTAGTACAACACTGCAATAATTAGACCAGGAGTCAGTGACAATAAGTCAGAGAGACTGCCTTCAGCCTCAGACAGATTTCCCAGGCCTCAGCAGCGATTTAAGGTAGACTTTACAAACAACAAGAGGCCACAGTAAGGCTGGAGATTATAAGTTGGAGTGGGAAGAACTGAGTCACCTTCTTATGGACAGGAATTCAGACAATGCCTATACTCATGTCACTCATGAGAGGAGGACCCGGATAACAAATGTTATCGTGTGTCACGATAACAAATTCTGGAGTGCAATATATTGCTAGAAAAAAACTATCACAATAAATGATTATATTGAAACTGCACACACAAAAGCAGAAAAATCCCAGTAATCTATTTTCTTAATATAATATTGTTTAAAAACATCATCTGCAATAAATGTAATTAAATACTTAGTCACTGAAGCAGAAAATATCCACAAATGCATAGAAAAGGTACAATGTTAAATACTGAGTCTAATACTATTTAGTGAATGACCATATAGTATTTACATTTCCCTCAAACAATATCATACAAGTCTACAAAGCAGGAAAATTATTGTTTGTTAAATATTAGTTCTACACTACATTTTTAGTTTAGAATGACAGCATTTGTAAAATTTGCATCAAGCAACATAACTAGCATGTCTACGGCGTAAGAGCAGGTGGCTGGTGCTGAGAGTTAAAGTGGGGTACATCAGTCTTGTGACCTCACCAGCCGACAGAGGAGGAAACAGACTATCTCAGGTTTCGGCCAAGGAAGTACAGTATACCCCTGGGGTTGAGTGAGCGGCCGGACAGACCCTGAGAACTGCGGTCTGAGATAGATGGGAACGGGAGAGCACCATTGAGCTCACCGTAACCGTCGCACACATTTTTTCTCCCTGGTTTCAGTGGCTGACATCTACACAACAAGAACACAAGCCTAAATGCAATGATCTAGAATAAATTAATTGGGGTTGTATCAAAACTACTTAAATGTAAACCAGGTATTACCAAAACAAATCCTATAGCAGTGGATGCAGTCTAGGTTAATAAAAAACATGCGGTTTGAAAGCCAATGAATAAAAGTTAATATATTGTTGTCGATGTTACACATTACAACAGACTATTGAGCAGTCAATGAACAAGACAAAAATTATAACTAACAACTAATTATAAAAGCAATAAATAAAAATAAAAAAATGAGACAGTACTCTTATTTTAACCCTGTTTACTGCCCTTACAGGGAAGAATATATGTAAGCAATATAATACAATAACTGGCTCTATTTTTGTAGATCAGATAAAAAAAAAAAAACTGATGCAACTGGATTACAAGAAAATTAACAGTTCTACCTTTAGCTGTTGCTCCTTTACAAGTGTTTCAACTTTCTCCATGATGATCTCCGTAAAAGGTATGTGTTAATCCACGTTATAAGGAACTACACAAGATTGCATGCAGCCTATTCAGCACATCAGAGAAGTGAAAGATGTAGAGGTGTGTCAAATGGGACAGTGAAATAGCCCCATGCTGTCCTTTCATATCAAGTAAAACTATTTAAAGTGTCAATGTGTGCATGGGGACCATCCAACCAGCTGTCCAAATCAACTTGCACGCCACTGGCTCATAATGGCACCAAACTTTCAAACTACTGTCTGTCACCTACTATACTGGTGACACGACACCCAAACCAAAACAGAAATACATGTGAGATGTTGCAGTTACAGGTTTTCAACATCCGTTTAAGCTCATCTAACTTGATTTACACGTTTTTATTTGATTGTCTATGCCTCCTTTGGAGTCAGTTTAAAAGAGACCTTTATCATTTCAGTTTTTTTCAGCCTCTAGTTCCTCTGAGGAACAGTCACATGTTTCATCATCAGATGGAACTTCCCACAATTGGCAGAATATTGCAGTCCAAGCTTGAAAAATACTCTAGAGAGATAATTCAGCTAGCTTTATGAAGAACTTTTTTTTAAAATGTTGCCATATGTTGTACTTTATACATTTAGATTATGTAATGAACTTGAGTGCAATTGTATGTTCTGCATTCAGAGTGTTCAAAAATTGTAATTGTAATTGTCTGCAACTTCATTTCCTGTGCTCAAAGCAAGATGTACTGATAGGATTTTGATGATTAGCATTACACCACTAAAGACAGTTGAAGGGGATGAGACACGGAAGAGTAATTGCAGTGCATGCATGTCTTGCATCGTTTGGTTACTGTCAAATATACAAAATGAGACCTAACTTTAACTATCATATGGGTTGCAAAATGCACCAATGCAAAACTCTGTGCACCTGCACTTCACTTAATGTTTCACTCTTGTATGAAAATGTAGCAAGTGGCTGGATCACATCAAAGCATCTGCTTGTAATCTACAATAAAAACTGCTTCAGAGGCGCCCTGGTTGGATTATGTTTTGTGTGACTACCTGGGTCTTCATCTCCAAAATACTAATACATTGCGGGAGAAATGTAAACTTTGGACCAGGTATATGACAGAAGAATAATGCAGAAAAGGTCCTGTGCTTTCTGAGAGACAAAAAATAACCAATTTGATTATAGCCTGACCTAACTATTGCTAATTGTGATATTTAATCACATAAATAAAACCAATAAATACAATATTTATTGTAAACAAAACAAATAAAAACAAAACTTTACATTCTCATAGCTAGTGTCAACAATGCTTGAATAACTCAGACACCTACTACAACTGCCTATTAGCAGGTTGTAAAGATAGGATGACACTGCCCTGTAATCCCCCTTCTACTATTGACTCTGGCGCATCGAGGCAATATATGCCTCACCACTACCACGTTGTAATAAAACAAGCAGCAAGGTGACAGCATGGCGGAGGAATCTATCATTTGAGTGTGCTTTTGTTTTAGGCCAAAATCCAATACCAGGAACTAATACCACACTATTTTCTCTTGTAAGTATGCAGCGCAGTGCAGCAACATGTAATAACAGACATGTGTTATTATCATTAGGAAACAAGTGTGACAACAAACCTATGATAACTTTGGTATGTCTGTGGGTACCACGGCTATGTTATGAGGGGGTGTGCGCTAAACGTGATTTGAACAGCTCGGAAGTCAGCAAACATGGACGAGATGCTGCAGCGCTATATTATACTACGTTACTTACAATCTGCCAAAAAAACCGTCACATAATTAGGCTATATCAAGCCACCCTGGTAAATAAGCCTTTAGGTTTACTGTCGTCAAAACAACAGCAAGAGCCTGCGCGAAGTGGACACTGCTTTAGCGGCCATAATGTTCGCTTCGTTGTTTTTGCGTGGGAACCGATAAAATCCATAATCAGCTAAAACATGCGTGCATTTATTTAGTCTATGTCTTTGGAAGTAAATCACACACATGTGCAACAATGCTCACCCATAGCTCTGTCCCCCAGCTCATGGTTTCAGCCCGGTGTCCTCGGAATAATCCACCACTCGTGAGACTCTTTTCCAAACCCACCACAGCAGATGTGATTTTCTATCGTCTTCTGTGCTCCGTATCAGCGCTGCTTTACCGTAAATGCTCCAGTCACCGCTGACTTCTACCGTTTCATCATCTCGTCTGATACAAGATGGCTATGAGCTGCATAATCTTCAAACAGGATCGCCCTGCGCGCACCCCTTCCGACCCAATGACAGCTGCTGTAGCGCGCTCACTGTCGTCAGGCTCCAGAAGAAAAGCTTGGCGGGGGGCGTCACGGACTCTGCGGGCACGGCCAATAAAGCTTTTACGTGCGCTCGCTATCTACGGTGCATTTGAGCTGATGAGCGAGGCAGGGGCCCTTCTCTTGATTTCAAATGATGCATGAATGCCGGAGAAACGTGTAACGTGGGGGTGGTGCTCGTGGGAGGTTCAAAAAGGTCACCACCCCATGGCAGATGTTTCACTGAAGACCCCCCCCCGAGACACTCAAACCGCTGGGCAGAAACCAGTGGCAGCTCTCTCTGACACTCTGTGCCAAAATAACAGCTGCTTTTTATAGTATAGCAGCTTCATTTGACTCTAGTGTCACAGAAAGAATACAGATAGGGGAGTAGCATGAAGCCCTAATGCAAATACTGACCACTGACAACTAGATCAATTTTATTTAGTGCTTTTGGAAGTGCTGCCATCTTGTGGGCTTTCTATTTAAAAGCTATTTGCGCGTTCATAATTAGGCCTATTAACGTATTACTTTTATTAGATGTTTTTTTTTTTTTTTTTTTTTGCTTTAGGATTCCATTAACAGTGCTCAAGTCCTTTTAGCCCCGGTTGTAAAATCTATATTTTTTTCTTTTTTTTTTATCTGTTTTTGTTTGTTTGTTTTCTTTCTTTCTTTCTTTTCTTTTTTTCTTTATTGTTGTGTACACCTGTGTGAGGAATGCAAATGGTCGATAATATGGTACAGATCATCTTGGCTTGGCTTGCCACTAATTAATTAAATGTATAATAGCATATGAAATAAATCTATATACATTTAATCTTGACAGAAAAATTATCAAAAATAGGCTATTCATTTGAATGGGAAGTGTGACAACTATATTCTAAATAGCACTATCTGCTGATCCCAAATGATCCTAATCTTCTAAATCATGTATGGCCCAAAGAAGACTATGGGGAATGGGATCACCAAATCCAATTAGACCTGTCGTGGGTTTAGCTTTTTAATCGGCTAGAATGTCATTACACTATTCAGCATTTGAGATAATCTAGGCCTAAATAATCTAATCTAATAATTTATCAAACCATGAGTTTCAGAACGATTCAAAACGGACCGTTTACATAGCAGTGATCAATTAAAGAAAATTGTATATATTTTTAATTCGGCAAAAAAAAGTAAAATGTTGCATGTAACCGGAAGCTGAAACCTATAAACAAAAAATATATATATTAAAAAAACATTTTTAAATAAATCTACGATAACCGGAAATGAAAAAAGTGGATGACGACGTGACTCCACCTCATGATGCCATTTAGCAACAGATGAGCAGCGGGACGTAGCGCTAAATGTTCACATCGGGCTGGCTTGGATAAGCAGCACGCTTTGGTTTGTTTTTTATTTTTTTACAACCGTGACTGCAATGCTCATGTTTACCGTTTCCTTTGCACCGTCGCCGGGCTCTGTGGCTTAGCAGTCTCCGCGCACACAGCGTCTGTTTGTGCCGCCGCTGCCCTGACTTTCACTGGAGGAGCAGCGCTGCTATGGAGGTGCTGTGGATGGTGCCTCTGCTGCTGCTGCTGGTCCCACTCCTGATGTTGTGGACCAGCAGCAGCACCTTTGTTTTTTATTTTAAAAAGTTCTTCTACGTTGCATGGATGATGTGTTTGGCTCTTTTCGCTATTCCTCTGTGCATACTGAAAAGCGGGGGAAGAGACATTGAGAATATGAGGTGAGTTTGCGTGCATAATGTAAATGTAGCCCATGCAACTAGCCACCACTGCTAGCAAGCTAACTAATATTCAAAACTAAATTTTGGTTGTAGTATTGCTGTAGCTGTGAGAAAATAATTGTTGCCGTTATATTATAATAAGCTTACATGAATTATAAAGTAGGCAGGGAATGTCAGTACATATTTACATCCACATGCTAACATTAGCCCCTCACTCATGCACAAGTTGGTCGCGGGGTTGCTAATTTCACACACGGGTCACAGGTTAGTGGAGTCACGACGTTAGTCATGCCAGCTGTAATTAGATTTTTGATTCAGGAGAAGGCTTGGCTGACGTGTGCTTAGATTTGGTAAACGTGTGCTTTTCTTAATGCTGTTTATTTCGATGTAACACTGGCTATATTTACATTGCCAGTATAATGTCAGTTTACGAGAATAATTGTTCTCAGCTGTGGAAACACTGGTACCAATAATTCTATCCAGGCTAATAAGATGACCTAATGGTTAGATCTGATTTTCCGTGTTTATATGCACATGTACTTGACATGACAGTCAGTTCAATCAATGGATATTTATAGTGAGTTCAGCATAATTTTCATATCAAAACTTGCATGGGTGGGAAAACCTCAGAAATGAATCATATCACTCACATCAGATGTAATTGTTTAATGACATTTCAATACCCTGATAAGCTTAGGAATCAGAGAATGATTAAATTTTATAGTGCATGTAAACATGTAAGCCACAGTTGTGTGCAAAGTGGGTAAATAGGCAGTACCCTACTAGATTTTCTTTTCTATTTTCACCTATCATATAAAAACACAATTTTAATTTCATTATTGCACTGGCTAATTCACCATTTAGTTTTAAGCTGCAACTAACAATTATTTGAGTAATTTAGTAATTAATTGTCAGCGTTTATATTTTTGACTTGTCAAAAGATCATTTCTATTGTACATTGAGACTATTTAAATACATTAGACAATATTTAAAGTATTATTGATGAAAAAGGAAACGGTTTATTCTTTTAAAACATTTTTATTTAGTAATGCTGCAGTTTTATTTAAAAATATATATTTTTCTGCACATTACATCCAGACTTATTTCCCCTGTGAAGTAACTATCCCATGGTCATATTACCCATTGTGGAGGTGTTATATTGCACCTGTGCACTAATGTGCCAGTGCAAAGGTTATCTGGACTTGTTGACCATTACAAAGTGCTTGAAGGGTTCAGTTCCACCCTAACAATGAGTGTATAGTATTTGGACAAATTTACTTATTATCTTGGCAACAACAATGGCAATACACAATGGAAATACGACCCTAGATGTTGCATAACTAGTGGCTTTTGTACCTGGTTGACTATGTTATCACTTCGCTGTTTCTGCGGTATAAAAGATAACATGGGAAGACGTCCAGTGTAAAGGTTATTGTTGTATGATGCGATATTATCAGTTCTGGAGCACGTGAACTATTGAATACATCAGACCAAAGTCCACTTTGCTTTATTATTTGCGAAGTCAACATTTCAAGAACAAAGCAAGTAAGAGACCACTGAAGTCAATATTGCACTTGCACTCTTATCCAACTGGCGATGTCCGTATCTTCACCATTCATATGTATAATCTTGTCATGAAACGTCAATCTCTTTGTCAGTGAAATACGTTTTATATACCTCATTATATTTTCTTTTATGTCAAATGGGCGCAAGTAACATTAATAGTTTGAAAGGGTTACTGTTTTACTTTGACTGAAAGTAAGCAGATGGTTGATTTGTTTAAAATTTGGAAAATAAAAAATACAAGCTACGAATACAAACATAGCTTTGGCCAGTTTTCCACAAGCATCAAATTTTAGTATTTGTTTGTTTGTTTTTTGTTTTTTTTTATATACATTTTATACATGCCTGCTTATTTGATTTTAGATTTTTGTATTTTTCACTATGAGTACTAGGGATGCACATTTTTTTCTTTCCTCCGCGGTCAATAATCGGTTAACTGGTTGCGTTGACACAGTGCTTTTTGGTGTATATTTTTTAACCGTACGAGTCATTATAGTCCTCAGTGCATTACATCAGTAAGTGCAGAGCAGCACGACAGCAACAGGTCTTTTAACTGTCTACAACAGGTATGGGCAAACATTTTGACTCAAGGGCCACATTGGATTTTTACACTTGCCCAGGGGCCGGACCATTTACAGTTTGGATATTTTTAACTACAGTATATTACACACACATACTATTACACATAAACCTAATCCTAAAATACACAAAAAAACAGGATAGCAAAAATCATTACCCGTACTTATTTTAGTGGGAGCAGTGCCATTGGTCACTCTCTTTTTAGCCAATGCATCAAGGTTTGGTGTTTCTAGTGGTGGCTATTCTCAACGCTGATCTTTAAGTGTCCATTTGTCATCAGGGATCTGTGGCGTTCTTTGTTAATGTTTATCACGCTGAATGTTCTCAAACACAGGTGGAGCCAAACAACACAAGCATCTTTTTGCATGTCCCGGAGGTTTGGAAAATGTCCCTTTGTTAAAGACACGTAAAACTCGTTGAGTCAGTAACAGAGTTGAACGTCTCCTTTAACCACTGGTTATTATTAAGACAGTACATGGCACTTGGCCATTGTTTTTGGACTGCGCCCTCTGTTGGAATCGCCACGCATCAGTTATAGTACAGTTATTTAGACAAAAATGAATGGGGAAACAACGGCATCTAGTGAAACGAACAAGCAACTGCAGTCTATAAACTATAAAATGACGGAAGGAAAAATATTCAGCATTTTTCATATTGCGGTTAGCCTTTAAACATACTCTTGAGTGCCTTAAATTTGCCATCTCGTGTTTAAAAAAAAGTTTCTTATTCATTCTATATGAAAGTGCCAATTAATGCTGTTGACGCACTCTTGCAGTGATTATGCAGCGCTCTTTTTCACGTTGTAAAGTCACTAATGTTAGTCTGTTCTCTCCACCAACGTGAGATCCAAGTTAAATAAACCATGGAGGAGTAATATTATTTCATAAATAGGGTAGTCTCATTTTTTCTCTGTCGTAATGGAATAAATCAACTATTTTGGAGTTTTAGCGAACTCGGAGGCGTCACAGTTACAACATCATGAACAAGGAACCAGGTACCAGGAAATGTACCAGTTAACCGGGCAAGAGGTCATCACTCTGTTAAACACTTAGGCACAGTTAATCGGCTAAGCAGTTAACCATGAACACCCCTAATGAGCATTTTTAATGTTGCTCCATTCCATCGGAGCACACGTGGATTTTTTCGTTCACTGACAATGGCAATAAAGCTTTTCTCTTCTCATCTCCAGGATCATTCGCTTCCTTGTCCGACATGTAAAATACTTTCTGGGTTTGCGTTTCGAAGTAAGCGGCTGGGAACATCTGCAGACAGAGGGACCCTACGTCATTATCTCCAACCACCAGAGCTCTTTGGATGTACTGGGTAGGTCTAGTGTAAGCATATTATTGTCGTTCCATCCAGAAAATTCTATATTTCCTATATGATATATATCTTGTCTTTCCACTCAAATCTAGTAAAAATGTAAAGCTCATGTATTGTGCAAGAAACAATATTGAAGTCGGTACCATGAATGGCAATTCTTAGAGCGGTCTAATGAGAACACTGCTGCTGACCTGAATGAGGTCACTGACATTGTGTTACAGGAGGATGTCTTTACACAGCGGAGGCCTAAACATAAAGTGCTGACCTTAATGACTTACTTAGTTTTGTAGCCTCTGGTGGACACTCTGCTCTGCTTTATTCAACACACACCCAGTTGAATTTTTGTTGACCACTTGGTATGGAAGGTCGACAGTGAAGTAGTACAAGTACATTTTCTCACAGCTCAGACAACTGTGTTCAGAGCCAGTGAGTGATAATTTGAGTAAGCTCGATGCCAAGGTACTGACAGCAGGAGAAGAGCCGGGCATCTAATTAGCTGAAGAAAACGCAGCATGGGTCTGATTTGGTGTTAGAAGTTGCTATGCCAACAGCTACGCCCAGCCATTTGTACCTGCTCATCTTGCAGCTGATGTGATAATGGCTCAGCTGGATTGGATTGATGATTTATTTTTGCATAGATTGCCGAGTACTTCAGGTATTAGCATTAGACAAAGGACATGTTTTTGAATCCTCAAGTTTAACATAAAATAGTTATCCATTGCATCTATCTACCAGCCTCGAGGTCTGTTTTTAGAGAACCCAGGGGTGTCAAATATTTGTTAGTCTTGTGGGAAATTCGATGATTTATAAACATACTTGGTTTTCCCAGGCCTGATGGAGATCTTACCGGACCGTTGCACTATGATTGCCAAGAAGGAACTAATATATGCTGGAACTGTTGGGCTGATCTGTTGGCTTGGTGGGATTGTCTTCATCAACCGCAAAAAGACGAGTGATGCCAAAAGTGTCATGGCAGAAGCAGCAAAGACAATGTTGGACGATCAGGTATGTGCATGTTATATCTGGATACAATTCTCTTGTTTGCAATAAAAAGGCTGCAATAATGACAAAATGAATTGGCAATTGGGCTTCAAGTAAATTTGCCCTCCTCTTCAATTGCTTTCTCCTACAGATTCGTCTTTGGGTGTTTCCAGAAGGCACAAGGAACCAGAATGGGGATCTTTTGCCGTTCAAAAAAGGAGCCTTCCACCTGGCAGTGCAGGCACAGGTAAGTCTTGTTATCTTACGATTCTGCAAGCTGCAATATCAAAATTGCATTTTTTCACTTTAATACATGTTTTTTCTATTTTATGCATGGATTCCCATAGAACTTTACAGAAGAAAAGTATCTGCAACTATATCTGGGTAGTTACTTCAGGGGACACAAGAGGGAGCTAGAATCATTCTAAAAATGCAAATAACTACATTTTTATGCAACATTGAATTCAAACGTTTTGTTAAATGCTAAAGATGAGAATACTACTGTGACCTTTCTAAGATTCAGTTTTAAAATTACTTTTTAATTGATTTTAGATTTAGATTTTATCTATTTTTTTTATCTTTATCTTGAAGTGCTGCGTGGCCCAGGTGGAAGGCATTACAATATTTTGGTTGGAAAATCCTTTCATTAAACCACAACATTGTTCACAGGCTAATGTTGTGATGTGTGTAATTAAAATGAGTTTGGGGTAGTAGACTGTATATGTGAGGTAATAAAATAACATCTGGCCTTAATTAACCATCAAAAGGGACTTTAAACCTGTTTGTATGATAGGATCGTTATTATTAGCAATCAAATGTGTGTTTGTTTGAGCATGTATTCTTTTCCAGCCAGATCAACTGGAAGCAGGAAGGGCCCCCATGGGGGAGGCACGTTTGGCTTAGCCGATCAGTTTAAGAGCCAGTTGTGCCCCAAGAGCCACTAGATGTCTATCAGCAGCAAATAAGATTAAACTTGCTTTTGTTGCACAGATTTTTGAAAGTGAAAGGATTCAGTCAGTGCCTTTAAGTATTTCTGTCATGTCACACTATAGAGTTTAAAGTGTTTGTTTTCCCTTTATCAAGATGTAACATGTAAGTAAAGTCTGTTTTAATGTGAATAGAAAAACCAAGATGCATATTGATTTATAAACATTCAAAGAAAAAAAGCATGCTTTACATACTGTCATTGTTCTCCAGGTACCCCTGATACCAGTGGTATTCTCTTCCTACAGCAACTTTTATCTACGGAAAGAGAGGCAATTCAAATCAGGTGATTTATGACAAATCTATTCTGTTTTCTTCAAAGTGTTCGTTGTAATATGTAAACATTTTAGAGGAATACAAATCAGCTGAACTTAAAGCAACCGTATGTAACTTTCTGGAGGTGGCACGTCACCTGCATGATTCCATGGAAACAGAAAGTTAAAATCGACAATATTCTCCGTGGAGATGGATAGATTTTATGCCATACTGTGCCATGTTATAGGCAAGGGAACACCTCCATGGAAACAAGCTGGAGTAGGCTCCTCCAGGCCAAGTACAAGTTAGGTTTGTGGAGGTGCAAGCCCCCACATAGTCTAAACACGTGTTTTTCTACGCTGTTAAGTTAAATAAAATCATCACAATTGAAAAAACATACTTTTATTTTAGTCTTTTTAGTGGTTAAAACGTTATATACTGGAGCTTTAAGTTTTGATCAAATTGAATCTCTGAGATCGAAACCTCTTTTTTAAAATACAAATATTAAATGTTTCTCTTTTGTCAACAGGAACCATCAGATTGAAGATTCTTCCTAAGATTGAGACAAAGGGCCTGACATCAGACGACGTGTCAGACCTCAGTGACAGATCCTTCAATGTGATGCGCTCTGCTTTTCTGGAAATCTCTCCCTCCGTATCACAGTGCAACGGGCCTGTGTGCCACTGAACATTAACATTCTCACCTCCGTTTTCTGGTGTACTCGCCTTTATCCCACTGACACCCCTGCAGCCCTAGGTCGTCTTTATACTTGGCCGGGACAGACATGATGGTGATTTCCTGTCATGAGTCCAGTAGACGCCTGGCCCAGTGTGCCACAGCACAGTTGGTCCTGACCCTCACACATTCAGCAGCATTGGCCTGAGCGTCGTGAGAGGAGTGACGGACAGCAAGTCGAACCATGCGGATAAGTGTACATCTTTAGGCATGCCTTTTGGATGGCTTCATCCACCCTTCATCTTTACTTTATTGTCTTATATTTAAGTCTTTCTGGGCTTTGTCTTTAATGCCTTTAGTTTGTTTTGTTGTTTTTTTTTTACAATTATTGACGGATATTTATGTTTATCTCATTCTGACTGATTTAAGCTTTATTTGGATGCTGATATGCACAAATTTATATAATATCACATCGCCTTACTTCACAGCATACACTTTTTCAACTGCTTTGTCCTATATGCTTTTATATTCATTGCCCAAAACATTTCCTCAGTGTGTTGCGTCATTGGCCAATGTCTTCATTTAAGCTTTAGCTTTTCTAACTATGACAAATAGTTCTGTCACAACTCTGAAATTTTCAGAATAAGAAATTCCAGGTTTAAAAAAAAGATTGAAGCATCCATCTGTACTTATTTAATGAACCCAAGTGGACTGATTTATTTTCAATGATGTGTATGTTTTGGTGTATCATTGTGCATTCTCTCAAATTGTTATCAAAAGCTCACAAATAACCCTTGTAGTTGTGTGAAACAGCTCCGTATTATATAAATATATATATTTGTTTTATTTATTTTATTTTTTGGTTGTTGTTTTAAGAAATATTGTCAGAAATTCCAAATGAACCTACTTCAGAAGTGTCAAAAAGGAAGTGCAATGTCTTTGTTTTAGCAGTACTTTTTCAAAGTGCAAGTTTCCTGCTGTGCCATGATAGTGTTTTGGGGGACACAATGCTTACAAACAACCCATTACAATCTTTCTATGATATGCTTTAACATTATCCTGACTGACATGAAATGAAATTTACGACATGGTAGATCTCTGCTTTTGGAGAGGTTTACTTGTGCGTTATAGTTTGTGTTAATCTTAGTCATTATCAAACGGGTTAGTTAAACGCAAAGAACTGCGTCTGATCGCATTAGTGTGAACATTTTGGCCTTAAGACTGATTGAATTTTGTAGCACTTTGATGTTGTCTGTCTTTTTGTTAATTTGTATTATTTACAGACAAATCATGTCAAACAGAACTGACTGATTCATGCGTGGGTCATGATTAATTCACTGCCTTCATTTGTTGCACAGTGTTACTAGCTTCATGTTTTGCCCAGAACAAGAATGTAATTAAACATGATGAGATCTTACTTTACATAGATGCATCTTACTTAGTTTTATGTCAGTGTGAAATTGCCCTCCATACAATTATCTATCTAGAAAATGTATATTGGCATTTGGTTGTTAGATTGTATTAATTAACATAGCAGATAGGGAAACATTTTGCTCATGTTTGTGATATTTACAGTTGCCATACATTCACCATAAAAACCATCAACTCAAGTTACACATTTACATGATCTTATTGCATTTACATTTGACTGCAGAGTCCAACAGCGTGACGGCAACAAGAGACTGTAGTCCTTTGCTCAAAAGTCACTCTGAATTTCAAATGTAATCTGAAAGGCCAGTATGAATTATAAAAGAAGCATTTCATAATATTTTATATTTATTTAGATATTATCTATATATTGTGTGAATGTTAACAGACTACCAAATTGATTTCTTGGTAAATATAAATCTAACCATAAGTTTGTTTTTTGATTGGCGTGTTTATTGCTTTATTTTATTATTATTTTTTTGCTTTATGTTGATTTGTAATACAACTGTGATTATTTGTACATTGTTCATAGTTCAAACGGGTGGCTCTTCATTGGTCCTGCTGGTTTGGGCACTTTTGTCTATAAAATAAAACACATGGACGGTGGGTGAAGGTTTGAAATTATTTTGGACTTTAATAAAGGACTTTCTCTGCTCAGCGAGGGTGGAAAATGTTCACCAAAGCTATAAAAGACTTAACAGGTGATAGCTTTACAGGAATATTAAAAACAGAGCTAACGTCCTGCTGAGCCCTGTGCGTGTGTGGTCCCATAGGTGCACACATGGTCTGTGCCCATTGCGTATATAGTATCTGATTCATATTGACGTTCTTAAAGGTTCACCTATACTAGGTAAACATGAATGCCTTGCTAAGGAATATGTAACAATAAAATGAATTTCTAAATATGTTCTGCTTTCTTCCAGGTTGTTAATAAAGTACCTATCTATTATGAATCAGTTTGTCTCTTCTTTATCTGCAAACATTGCATTTGGTCCCAGGTGGATACTGCTTTCATAGGGACAAAAGTTAAAGTTAAAGTTATAACATAAATTTTACATTACACATTTGTAATTGCTTTTGCACGCTTGCTGTGCAATTGCCACTTCTTGTGCTGCTCGAGCACGAGAATTTGGTTTGAATACCGTTTTACGTGTTATGCAAAATCTACTTTTATATCATCTATTTCTTCATTAGATGACGTAGTTGTATTCTGATTGGTCCATACATGTTGTGAGTTATCCTACTTTGTCATGCATTTGTTTTGCTCTGTTTTCACCCAACCCTTATATCAGCTCACTGGTCTGTACTTGATATTATTTTAAAACTTTGGATATACATGCATTCAAAAACGTACACGGTGAACACATACATGAAAATTTGCTGCTTGCTATGGAGAATTACGATTTCTCAAATGATTTCTTAGTTCTGCAGTTTTGAACAGGAACTCAATGGACCCATTTCTATTGGTAGTTTTAGCTAAAAAATATATATATATATATATATATAGATATAGATATAGATAATAATCTATACAAACAGTTGGAAAGTCATTTTGTACTACATACAATAAAAGAGAATGTTTGATTGATGGTTTTATTACAAAATATATCACAAAAGTAGGTACAAATGTTGATGCAAGGAGATGTAACTACATGTAATCATAACTTAAATAGATAAAAAAAACTGCTGCCTCTGTTTCCCCTGAACTATTTAAAGCCTAACAATAGACACAGCTGTACCAATGATGAAAAAACAACAACAGTGGTTTGTTTGACCTTGGACCTCCATCTATTGTACTATTGTAGATACAGAGATACTGTAAAAGGTCCAGAATGTAATGTGGATTGCAAGTATCACAAGTTCCTTCTTGACTGCTTCTTTCACAAACAGAAATTGTATTCACTTGATTGGAGATGTCTGTTGGTCTTGGCAGGAGCCTGTAATAAAAACAAAAACATTTTTTTCCGAGCATTTTCTTGTTTTAATAAGGTCCTGAAATGACCAGCAACTTACTTGCATGGCTACGTACCTGCACATACTATCACTAAGGCAAATTTAGTAAGTGGCAATTTTTGTTTGCAAAATGTTTGTTTTATGAATTATAACAAGACTAAAAACTATTAGTAAATAATATAATTTTGTCTCACTGAGGAAAGAGAGTTGGTGGCTTACATGTACCGAGTCTCTCCTCCAGGAAGCCAATCTGTTCACTCAAGGAGTCGATGCGGTCGAGCTGCTGAAATGAGTACGACAATAATGTGGTTTTCTCTGACAACCCCTCCTCTGCTGACAATGGGAAGACACTGTTGTAAGGGGTCAATGCCATCTGTAAAGTCTGCACAAAATATCATAGTCACAAAAGTGACATCAAAACGCATTGTTCGTATTTGCACTTTTAGAGAAAAACTTTACCTTTTCCAAAAGTTCCACTCTGTTTCTAAGATTTTGTACCTCCTCTGTAACATTTTCCACCAGGTTAAGTCTTTCATCTGTAGACAAAACAAGCAAAAACAACCCCACAAATCCAAATGAACAAATGTACAACTGAAAATAATACACATTAGAAATAAATTGCTTTTATTCCTTAAAATGTACTATGCAAAATTGACAGTGCAACACTTTCTCCCAGACGTGATATGTTACATATACACATTGAGAAATAGACTGAGGTGAAATAGAAGGAGGAACAGAGGGGGAGCTGTCGATGATCCCCCGCAGAGTTGATAGACCTAGACCTAATAGACAGCCAAGAAAAGAAAGAAACATGCAGAAATCCGAGAGTCAAAAATGTAGTCCATGACAGTTCAGGGCGGTCAAGCAGACAGAGTTCTTGGACCATCTCAAGCATGTGTTTGTTTGTAGTCTCTGACGTTTGAATATGAAACATAAAATGAAATGGAGTCTAAACTAAGCAAATCCCTCTCCCTAAAATTGAGAAACGCTGATTCCTGGGATTTCTTCAATACAAACGTCTGCTGAGACGCTTGGTTTTAACTTACAAAATTCATGCTGATTTAATCTTTTATCACATCAATAATTGTAATAGAAAGAAGAAACAACCTGGTATCAGATATGCTCTGAAATGTGCTGTGATTGCTGTTTAATCTAGTATTCATTTGCTAAACTCAGTAATGGGAAGTCTTTTGGGACAACTCAGGAATAGTATTTATTGAAATGCATGCATTCCCAATCTGCGATAACTGAACACTGAACCAAACAACTTAAAACCCATAGATACCGGTACAGGCTTCAGTACAGATGGCCTCTTCTACAATACAGTCATGCTTAAACGTTTGGAACATTTTATTCCTGATGTTTTGAACCAGTCGCAGTGCATTATTACTCACGGTACGAGTTGAGAGTGGCATAGCGCGTACCAAAAGTAATAATGAGCCGCAAACCTGGTCACTTTTCTGTCTTCTTGAAGTATCTGAAAAGTACCAAACATCATTAGCGTTAGGATTTACCCGTATGAGAGTGACCACCCACGGCAGACTGGGTGGGAGAGGGAGGAAAAGGAGGAGGAGGAAGGCTTTGACAGGAACGGCCGTCTCCTATCAGCCTGAAGCCGTCTCTGCACTCACACCGATAGCTGCCTGCGGTGTTCACGCACTTGTGAGCACAAGGTCGCTCCTCGCTGCATTCATTTACATCTGCAACACAAAACAACACAAAACATACTTTAGGAAAGGTAATTATGTGGAGATTGAATGTGAGATGTGAGAGAGCTGGGTCAAGGAAGGACCAAACCTATGTGTTTTGGGATGTTCCCAGTTTATAGATGCCAGTCACTATAAAAGGTGTTTCATAGAGAGATGCATGCAGGGAGCACAGACTGACTACCGTGGTTTACTGGAGTTGCCCTCGCAACAACACAATGCAATACAGTTCCTTTGAAACTCTATATAATCAATGCTAAGCAAAAACAGCACATAGTACTGTGATAAATAATCATGTTTTATTGTTATGCTCAATCAGTCTACACGCTAACTTGTGGTTTTCTCTAATTTTACTAAAGGCACTGTGTGGCACATTAGCAAAGTTCATTTTAAAAGAGTTTACCTGTTTGACACTGGTGGCCCCTCCATCCCAATGGACACGCACACTGGTTGGGTTTATAACAAGTACCGCCATTCATGCAATTCTGTGCGCACACCGCTGTAAAAGATGTAGGCTATTTACAAATGTGACAATGACATCTTTACTAATGTTGTTATAATTAAAATTACCTTGATTACAGTTGTGGGAATGGAACCTTTTCCAACCTGGACAGCACTCTGGGTAGAAATGAGAGTAAGGTTCTGCTCTGCTCACCGGCCTGTACGCCACATAGTACAATGTTCTGGTAACACAAAAAGAAATGCAAAGATTCTTCAAGCGTAGGCTTTTGAGCAGAACGTATAGTTTGCATAAATAGTGGATTTGTTATAATATACAGGACATTGCATGCTATGAGGCAGATGAGAAAGCTGTTAGGGTTAGATTTTGAGATATTTGCACATGTTGTCTATAATATAACCATGAAATGAAAATTGAGTAGAATAATGTAAGTGACTGACCTCCAAGAGTGTGTCAGTGATGAAAGATTGAAACTGATCCGAACTAAGATCTGTGTGAGCTATGTGAATGCACTCTAATCAGAGAAATGTATCAAAACATAAACATAAAGGCTGCACGACAAAATGACTCAAAATCATACTCATAAAGACCAAATTACATCCTTCATAAATCTTAAGGCTTCGGTGTTGAATTGCAAAACTATGATAGTGCGATGTTTTATGGTTTGGCAAGAGTTGAAAAAATTGTACGGGAATGTTTGGGGGGATCAGACCTGAGAACATGTAAAGTGTGGAGGGAGATGTAGTCCAAAATAAACACAACAGCGGTCTCTGTGGGCAGGCTGTTCATTTCCCGTACTTACACAAAGTACTTGAGATCAACAGTAGATTCCACCCAAAAAATGTGCCACCATGACCCAGTTGTTGCACGATGTTTTATTATGACTGCCTTTCTAATCCTTATTCACCTTTTAAGTAAACAAACATCCCATAACAGCCTGATAAAAATAAATGTATGGATTGTTGGTAAATCACTTCTCTTTGAAACTCACTTGTATGTGCTACACAGCCGATGCCCGTGGCACAGGGTCATGTAAGGTTTGTGCACGGCCTGGACATAGGACTGGGTTGCAATTTCAATCCTGTGGCTGTGATGAAAAGATTGGCCGCACACTCTCCTCCTGAAAAAGTGGAAATAGTACAATGTAAGTGCAAAAAATACAGACACCCCAAGGCACAAGATATGGAAAGTAGCAATGATTAAAGTACTTCATAAGAGGAAAGAAATGTGTTCTTGCACCTAAAGCTGAGAACCAGAACAAACATCTCATGGGCGTGGACATTTCATTTCAGGCGTTTTGCTGCTGAGCTAAGCCCCTCCCCCCAACTCAAACTGCTGTTGCTACGGAGATTATTCATTCTTCAGTGCCCTAACTGTTATATGTTTATCAACATAGCCAAAATGGTATTTTTAATCTTAATTTTATATATATATATATATATATATATATATATATATATATATATATATATATATATATATAATATAATTAGCCACACCCACTATTAAAATCCAGCCAATCACAGAGCGGTTGTCTAATAGCCCTGCAAAAACAAAATGCATCAAAAACAAACTGCAGAGAACAACATGATGTAATTTTGTTCTTGCAGCTCTAGGTGCAAGAACAGACTTATTGTTTCTAATGAAGTATGAATTTGCCTTAAGTAGTGATGAGTGCTTAAAATTTTTTATTTTTTATACTACTGCATTCACTTTGACTTTTGTTGCTGTTATTATTACTACTGTTACTTAGGGTAGAAAATCTGTTACTAATCAATACTAAAACAAGCACTGAAACAAGATACTTTTTTGATCAAGTATCAATATTTTTTTTAAATCCCATAAACAGGACAGAATGTGACCTTTCCTGGATAGTTTTAGAATGATCTTGAACTTTATCAGAACTAGTATAACACCACGTTGTAACATAAAGAAAGTTATTATTACCATTATTTTTTGGTTGAAAATTACAGTTTATTGTCTAATGTGTTTGTATTTTATTATTACAGGGGTATAAAAATTGGTATCGAGTATTGAGCCTATTCCTTAGTATCGAAATTGTGTTTGAAATTTTAGTATTGTAACAACACTGTTACCACTACAAGCATTGCAAACCTGACGTGTCAAAATAACTTTGGTACAATCAAGAAAAGCCTGTTTGGTACCAAAAAAATTACAAGAATCTATCTCTGACAAGGTGTTTTATATCTAACAAAGTGATAGCCAGGGAAAATGTTGAGAGAGATTAGACTCAGATGTTTCTCCCTTTGTTAGATGTCAACCAAAACAAAACTGAATTGACCGAATAAGGGAGCGTGATAAACACAGGAAGTACTGTATTAGCGTACCCATGGTGAGCGTGGAGCTGGGGAGTGCCCATCACATGAAAGATGAAGAGGGACGAGTGGAGGAGCAGCAGTTGGTTCATAGTCCCTTTCTTTTCCCACGTTCTTGGGCCCTTCAAGTTGAGGAGGACAGCAGGATTAAAGGGAGGGATGTGGACTGTGGCCAAAGTCCCTCACTCTGAATCTATCGGCCAAGAGGGCAGCCTCAGCTACCTGCAAAAAGAGCATAATCGTATGTGTTACAAATGCACTGAAGTGAGGCCTCGCAGGTCATGGGTGAAATTGTTTTACTTAATTCAACATGTATTAAACATTTTTTAAATAAGTGGCAGGTATAAGACCACATGACGTGATGATAATTGCAGCTCCTCACATCTTGTTGCATTTACAGTTTTCTCGTGAAGAGCCAATTAAAAAGATTATTTCAGCCCACAATATTTTGTATAAAACTAGAACTCGTTTTATAATATAAATATACTCGTTTTGAGCAAGGCAATTTGTTTGTTATGAATCCTATCCAATTTGGAATAAAATTAATTAAGGAAACAAGTAGCCAATTAAACAATCAGTAGTTATTTAATTATGCTAAAATTAACTTTAGGACATGGTAACGAACACATATTTATCAAAAGACCTAATTAAACTGAGTATCAGTAAAATGAATTGATTGGGCTTCGTGGGCTACATGCATTGCATCTTGATATGACAACAGTGTTGTTTCCGGAAATTGCCACAAGAGGGCGCTGTTTTGCAGCACAAAGCTACAGGGATGAGGCGTTATCACTTTTTAATCACACCAGACCAGTTACCTCCACACCAGTCTGACGGTACGCATACATAGGCCTGTGCTATCAAGCCTACTGTACACGTGCGAACCTAAAACAAGTTCAACAAACAATGTCATACACAGCGAAAGGCATCGTGCATGTTGCGCTCAGAGTCCGGTGTGAGCGAATGCATGCAAATGATCACAAACCGTACAATGGAAGTTCACGTCCCAAGTAAAGTCCTATCACAGGCTACGGCAGGGCGTGCGTGACGCTCAGTGACACTCGTAACAAGGCCAGTCCTTTAAAGCTCCGCCACAAACACGAAGTCCTCTGTGGTGTTGGAGGCGCTCAGACTGACAGAGCGCGTGGGGGGTGATAGGACCTCCTCCCTCTCGTGGGGTCCCGCTGCTCACTCTGCCTGATTATGGGGGACCCTCCGTGACGTCACACCACAAGAGCTTCTCTTGTTTCATTCAGAACTGTACTACACAGTCAGGCACAGGGGCTGACGCACGGTTACGGGCTACATCTGAAGTGAAATATATTAGCCACTTTACCTTTGCAAAAACGCATCTAGCCTTAGGTGTCAGACCAATACACTATTTACACGTACATAATAAGATCGTAAAAATGAAGAATGCCGCTTACCGTTTGAGTAAGTGAGCGTCAGGTGTGTGCGCGCGCTCGGGGTCAGCGGCGGCCACGCGCGCAGGCCGCTGGGCCAATCTTCTGGAAAACTCCAACATGGTGCCAAAGTATTTTAAACCTGGCTTTTGCAGTTTCTCTACGCTCTTGCTGTTAATTGTTGGTGCTCCTGTGAGTCGAGTGGCGACAAATGAAATGTCTTTGGGCGTTTTTCTGTTGCTTTTTATGCTGGGCTTCCTGTGGAACGCAGGATTTGGACGGACAATCCCAATCCGGATATCCTGTGAGTGTTCGACGCTGATAAAACCATTCTCCTGTACAAACACTCTCCATCCTGCTTAGACCTCTCTACAAATTTGATTTTTAGAGCAATTTTCAGTTCAACTTGTGTTTTAAAAGCTATAGGCCTGCTCCTACTGCTGCTGCCATGGCTGCTCAATCAATTTAAAGAATACCGTGCTCTGAACTTTCTCAGTAACTATTTTGTGTGATGTATTGGCACAGGTAGGTAACTGGGGGCTTTGGTTAGAGTCTGTAAAATGCCCGTTATAGTGTAAAATGTATTGCTCTTTTTCCCAAAATGAATACAAGGTTAACGGTGCACAGTGTAACTTCTTGTGGAGGGTACACCACCTGCTTGTCTCTATAGCGGTGTTGTTACTTTCAGCATTATGGCATTAAACATAGCCATCTGTGGAGAGGTGACCCAGCACACAGAAAGAATGCGTGTTTTCAAGGCATTTTATTCATTACATTTTTATCAAAACATCTGTAATAGAATAAAGACAATATGTGCATTGAATGCCATAAGATATAAGCAAAGCAATATCACACACAAGGGGCAATATGAAACCATTGACTATTTTGTGATGAATTGCAGCTTGTTTTTTATTAACTCAGTAATCAGAAACTAATCTTTACACCAGTGACCTATAGCACACTCATCGAGGTCAGTTTGATTTGTCTCAACTCAACCTTAGTTTTCAACCCATGTTTGCAGTTTTCAGCTATTTCCATTAAACTATGCAGGACAGGCGGATGGTCTGAATATTAAAGGTGCACATGAGGATATATTTAGCCTTTTGTTCTACAAAAATAATCTGCACAAAACCATCCCAGTACATAAAATAATTTTTCCTGTGATAACAAAGAGACTACGTGCAGAGGAGCCATGGGAACCTCTGAGGGGATGAGGATTATTATTCACATGTCTTTATAGAGGTTGCATTAAAATATAGCATTCACACTGAGTTTGAAGTTGTTTGTGAATGTGCCATTATGCATGTTGTACAAATGGAAGAGGGAGGATATGTCTTTAAAGGAACTCTTTCATTCTTTGAAATCAGGACTTGGCCGACACAAGCAGATTTGAGTGTCCCTGTTCCAGATTTGCCCAGAGAAGTTGTGGGAGGGAAAAGTGAAGCAGAGCAGCACTTCCTCTTCAGGAGGAAACAGGAAAAGGCTGGAAGAGTAAGATTCTGGAGTCTGCACCCTCGGAACAATAAAAATCTCACTCTGACAGGAAACGGACCTGCGTCAAAGAGGCCTGACAGATTTTGGTAAAGGGCAGTAGCAGTGACCCCGATGGGGCATTAACAGGAGGACGTCTGCGCCACATCATGTGTTCAAACTTCTTGATTCATCAACCATGAAAAGAAAGAAATTACAGTAACAAATCATCTCTCTGTACAGATGTTGAAGGGTGAAGTTCATTGTCATTGGAAAGAGCAAACACTTTGATCTGACAGTTTCTGGTTGTTATAACACAACTTGGATTTTATGTTAAAATGTCAGGCCCTCTTTCCCCTTTTAAACATGCTGGACAAAAACAAACTGTTATGAAGCCAGTTTAGAAACTAAGAAAGCTGCAACCAAGTAAATATCATTGGCACATTCCAAGCCAACAGTAAATAGCAAAACAAGATGCAATACAGATACACTGCAAAACAATTACTAAAATTGGCCAAATTAGCCAAATGGAAACATTTTAGGTTTAAATGTTTGTGATCAGTGGGAAATAATAACCAAGAAGAAACCAAAGGTGTTCTCTAAGTAAGAAGGGCAGTGGCACTGGCACACTTATTAAACTGTAATATAGGAAAGTGTATGCTGAAAAATAGCATATATACCTGGGCTCTTGTGCTGCTTCACAGATGTGTGGTGTGTAACATTACCACCGGGAGCACTGAGCATCCAGGCAGGACGTCCTCCTGTCTTTCACTCTGTCGGACAGGCTGAGGCTCCTCTCACTTTGGTCCTGTAATACATGAAAACATGTATATTAACAAAACATAATTTGCACTATATGTTATTGAAGCGCATTTGTGTCATGTCCCTGTTAAATGTTTTGTATTTGTGTTGTTTTTTTAGTATGGCATAATCAGAACATCGCAGGCCTATAGGTTGTTTTAGAATACACTATTATACATTTCTACCCCCAACATTGTCATGATTGACAGTGTAACTAATCTGTTCAAATCAAAGTAAAAGAAAGTATAGCAATAAAATTGTTTGATTTAAGCACTGCAGCCACAGACCGTAGAACAATTGTTTTAGTAGTAATCACTAGTCAGTGATTAGTTACTGATAATTTATCCTCTGCATTGAGATCTAACCTAATAAAGACTGAAATATGATGACTGAAGGCTTGTAGATAATATTTATGAATAGTCATGAAAATCAGATTTGTATTGTTTTTTGTTTAAAAAGTCTTTTGTCAAGTGTTTTAAAGTCTGTATGGTCAAGATAATGAAAAGATTTACAATATGTGATTGTGATCATTCACAATTACTCTAATTAATAGTTGCACTTTAAATTAATATTTTCTATCAAAACAAGATTAAATTATCTGTATTCTTGCTTTTTGACATACGCTCTTAATAATCCTTTGTTGGAAATTAAAAAGCCCAAGTCAGCACTGATACACTCACTTTAGAAAAAGTGAAAACAGGGTGTAGCAAACTTCGAGACAGCCATCAGCTGATAAGACTTTCAGACATGACTCAGGAACGAGAACACCCAGTGCCTGACCCACAAACTTACATTTGTCCCATCCATGTAGTATATTAAAATAAGTTATTACAAAGATAATCTCAATTTAATAACATTGTCATATTATAGATGCAAGGTCAAAACATTAACATTTCTTTCAACTTAATATACATGTTATGTCTCCTTCTTGTTGCCATATTTTACACTTGGATTGTAATAATAAAGATAATATAACAGTATTTCCGTGTTGCTGTCAGAAGAACTGTGTGACTCGACATAAAACGCGAAAGGTCCCAGACAGCAGCCCCTCAGAAAGAGAGTAACTTGAGCCTTGTTGATGTGGTGAAAAGATGTTTCTGTATCGGCCTACAAACATGACTTATTCTGAGTTGAAACATGCCATGCAGCTACATAACAAATGTGAGGACAATGTAAATAGTTTTGTTCTATTTAGTTAAAAAGCCACAAAATACCAAGGGAGTGCTGTTACTTTCTCCTCAGGTCTTAATGACGGGTTCATTAAAAAAGTATCTCACCGGGTAACTCAGTGCAGATGTTCTACTGTATGAGAAAAAAAGAAAACTCTGGAAGAAATCTATGTTCAACCACATCTGCAGAAGCCCTGGACAGTAATCTCAACATTGCAGCCATTGGATCTTCTTTAATGTCTTTCCCCACAAGATCTCAAAGTTCACCATCTTTGACAGGCTAATGTAGATAATTAGTATTACTGGTTCAACGCAGAGGCAGTTTAGCTATGAAATGGCAGAGTGTTTGGCATTTCACAGCTAAAATGTGACTCTCAACAGCACTCGTTTGAGAATCCCAACATCTTGACCACAGATAAGCACAATAATGCACCAGCTAATGTGGAAATAAGCATGACCTTATAGCTCCTTATGGCTGTACAAGAATTTATGACAATGAAATACAATACAAAACCAAAATACAACGGTATTGAGCCAGCTATGGAGCCAGATAAAGATTCATACTCCGACTTTAAGAAGTCTATTATAATTGTGTTATGTTGGTCTTACTCTAAAGATAAAGATTAAATGGTTAAACACTTAATAGTAACTACACTTATTTACGCCTTAAAGCATGAACAAAACATAGTGAAGAATGAGTTTATTTAGAATGATTCAGGCTTACTCACTATTTAACTAAAACTCCCATCCTAAGTCTTAACCCCAACCCTAACCCTAACTTTACTTAAGTAGTTAGTAATCCTGAGTCATGCTTAATAAACTATGTTCATTATGGATTAAGCCTTTGTTACTGTCAAGTGACACTGATTAAACGTGAAGAAAGCATGATTGTTAAGAACTGAAAGAAAAGAGAAAAATGACTGTGACCATTTTGACACAACATATAGTCATTTCAATTCAGTCTATACTCGATAAAAAGCCATATATAATGAGCTGTTTTATTTTTCATTCATTCATTTTCTACCGCTTATTCCCATTCCCGGGGTCGCGGGTGACTGGAGCCTATCCCAGTGACTTTGGGCCTTAGGCGGGGTACACCCTGGACAGTGGCCAACTCGTCGCAGGGCAGGGCTGGATCCATTTATTTTGATTTATTTATTAACCTTTATTTAACCAGGTAAAAAAAGAGATAGAAAGTGATAAAAAAAAACGTACACATTTTACACTGTCCATTTATGACAAAGTAAGTCTATTGTGTCAGAACGTTTGAACCCTTAAAGGTCAAACATGAGAGCAATAGTTGACACTGAATGAAAGTAAATAAAGGATTCCCTGTTGTTGTTTGGTCAATGATGAGTAATGCTTTTTCTTTTTTATTTAGTTGTGTTTTTTCTTATAATAACTAGAACTCTAAAATTAGATATAGTGGCATGCCTTCGAGCTTGTCACTGTTCGATTTTGAGGATGCATTCGCACAATATTTCTGTTTGCTGTGACTGTAGCGTTGTGGACAGACACAGGGACAGCGCAGGCATGGGATGTGAGCAGGGTGTGGTGTTGCTTCTCACTCACATAAAACAGACAATTACCCACTTTTATTCTCAGTTTCTTTTTTTTTTTAAACCTTGAGTAGACTATGGTTCTCTGTTTCTTTATAATTGCATTATTTTATTATTTTTTACAGTATTTTAAGTATGTCTGTGTGTGCCAGCCTCTGAAATTTGTTTAATACCCTCCCAACTCTCACCCCAATTTCATTTCATTTTTGTCCCATCTACGAAAGCCTACATGCCAAATAAACAAATAAACTGGATTGGATGTACAAATGGATGGGCTTTCATAATAGATTTCAAATGCATGTGTTGTATTTGTTATAAGCACAAAAATCATTGTCTGCTTTGGTTAATGAACTTGTTTTGAATTCCTTCACCTCCTGACAGGAACTGCATTCCACAGTCTTGAAAATAGCGGCTAAAACAAAGACAGGAAGTGATGTGAGAACACTTCCTCCCCACGCCGCTCAGAATTATCTCAATCCTGCAGACTGGCCCTGCTCTCCTCCCGCTCGGCCACCACCTCGAGACTCTTAAATGAAGGCTATGGGGCACATTGAAAGAAAGGAAACAGCAGCTTTTGATCTAAACATATTACTTCACTTAACCTCTAAAAGACAGGATCAAACAATATCCAGAGTCAATGGCAGCCTGGTTGCCTCAAGAGTCATAAATGTAGAAATGTTGTTGGTGACAAGTGAAGGGTACATCTAACGCATTTGTAATTGTATTTTTTTCTTGGGGGCTTGATATAATGCAAACCTAGTGTGACCTTTGACCTCAGATTCAGTGCTGCAGGGAATAAAGTTGAGCAAAAACTTTTGGATTGTGCATGTCTTGTTTACTTCTTGCTTTACCTCAAATGTTTACTCAGTCATGTTTCATTTCAATGACAAATTAGGACATTTATCTGGCCAAAAAAAAAAAAAAAAAAAAAAAAGCAAAGATCTGTTTCTAAATGGAAAGTAAAATATGTTCTAAACCTTCTATGTTTTGTGTCCAAATGTAGAAAGCATTTACCTGTTATGTTGATCACATAAGACTCCATATTGTTGTCTTTCAGCTTTGGTTTGTCTTTATAGACTTTAAACTTAGAAAGGTTGCTGTGGACTATATTTAAAGGGGAGTGAAAAGTGGGTGACAGGAAAGCTCATTCAGCTCAATCTCCAGAAGCAGATCTTCCGCTCAACCGTTGCTTCCATGTGTTAGCGCTACAATAATATATGACTCACAAAGCAGTCTGATAAAACAGTGGATGAACAGAAGGGGAGGAGCTAAGCCATTGCAGATACTTCAACAAATGAATGACAAATTATCAGTTACCAAAGAGGGAGGTTTTTTCGTTCTAAATTATTAAAGAAAAAAATGTCACTTCCACATGTCCACTTTTAGCTGCACAATATGTATATTGCATTTTACTAAATTATGTAGCTTTTCACCATCAAGCAAATGAATATTGACAACAAGAGAGTTGTTAAGCTTGTAAAGCACATAACAAATATAAAACATATTCATTTTAGTGTGTTAAATGGACATATTTTATTGTTTGGGGCAATATATTTATTAAAATAGTGGCACATTATTTTTCGTGTTGATATAGTGCAGACCAGGCACTCATTGATGTTTTTATGTTTTTTTGTGGTAATTGTTCTCTCTTCAGTCATTGCCACCATCTGTGCCATTTCACTGCAATGTAATGTATACACTGAAAAGAGCCCCGCTGCAGGAAACCTTTTCAACGTATGATGCATTTGGTGACTGAGCTGGTGATGTGCAGGTTGTAAATGTGAGGCACATTGACCCCTAAACTGTGCGCCCCCAAAGAAGCCTGGTTAGGTTCCCTTTTAACAAGTCTCCACAGGCTCGTCCGTCTTCTCTGAGAGCCTGTCAGTCTGTGCTCAGGGATTTATCTGCCTGAAAAATGAAGTAGCCTTTACATGAAAAACCACAATGTGAAACTGCAATAAAACAGTGATATAGAGATGTAGTCTTACTGTAAACCATTTTCATACGGTCTATTGGTTAAAGTCTCTATGGCAGGTTCTCAAAATGTTCTAAATATAACTTAGTTTGGAGGGAGGGCACCTGTGGCACTTATTTACTATAGTTTTACATCTGTGAAGTTGCAGTTTGTGAAGCAATTTAGAAAAATTAATGTTTAAAATTACAGGAAGTGATTGAGTTCTAAAACAGAATCCCTCCACCTATGTCATCAAAAAGCAACGTGCCATGAAAAATACTATTTTCACACAACTGACAACTTTTTGATACTTTAAAGTGTCATTCAACAAAACAAAGTTGTTATTGGGTATCATTATTTGTAAAATCATAACTATTGCCTCATTTATATGGGGTTTTGGCCCTTATTATGAAAATGGTTGCTAGGTTGTACAATTACCTCCACCTGTGTCATATTTGCTGCCCATGTCCAACCAGGAAGTACAATTATAAACATTACGAAAACAGTCAAAATGGGGATAAATAGGGCTAAAATGTTTAGTAAAATCTCAAGCATAATCATGCTCACTAAGTTTCAGTGAAATGTGTTGTTTAACCTGTCATATAGACTTTAAACCAGTACTTACTTAAATCCAGTACTGTTTATTTAACCATTTTCATAACATGGTTTGGCTTGAAAGTGTATTTCCACATTTTTTAAATTTTTTTTTATGATAAACCTCATGTCATGTGTTTTCATTTCATCTCAGAGTGACAGAGAGACAGCAGAGGTGAAAAGGAAACAAACGAATACGATAAGACATCTATACAGCGGGGGATGGTTGTTTGAAACCGGGCAGGTCCAGATGCTTTCAAAGCTGTGTGATTATTGATCACATTCTCCTGCAGCAGCTCTTATCAGCCTTCCTCTCCACTGACTGTCTGCACTAAATTACTCTTTCCTTTTAGTCAGTGCCATATCTGTGTTTGGGCTGTCGCAGGTCATTGAAGAGATAATAAAACCTGATGATACACTAAAACCTGCTGCCTTGAAAGTGATCATTTAGGAATACAATTGTAGGTTTGGTGAAGTATTTGAAAATGGAATTTGTATTTTCAAGTATTTGCTTTGGTTTCCTATACCAAAAAAACAAAAAACAGAAAGGTCCTCTCAAGGGGCAATTTTCCCCAGAGATTGTGCATTACTGTTTGGGATAAATAGTAATAAAATGTTTTAAATGTCATAGGGTTACAATCCAAGACGTGTTCCTCCTAAATGTAAATGATTTAATATTAAATTTGTTGTATTTATCAATTTTTCACATAAAATAACTTTATATTTGTGAATGGCAGTTTTTTATCTTTGTCAACGTATGGGCTATTAAACACTCAAAACTTCACCTTGCAGCAGATCAAACATAAAATAGTATCTTGTGATTATTGATTGTATAATATAATCAACAAATATCTATTGTTTATTATCCAGGCACCTGCGGCGTCTTCCTCCTTTCATTTATTTTGGATTTCCTTATTTCATCATTCAGTTGGTTGGCAGGTCAGTCTCAAACCCCCTTTAACAGCAGGGGTCAACAGATGGTAGATCTATCCAGTGTGAGTCCTGTCCTCCATGAGTAAAACGGTATTTGCTGGTACAGACAAGAAATAGTGTTCTTATTGCTGAAAGGAAAGAGGATGAGTTAAACACAAGAGGAGGTTGAGTTGCTTGTATGATAAGACCACACAGATTCAGTAAATAGATGGAGTTTCTACCTTCAGGGTCAGCACCGGCGTGTTTGTTTTCTCCTGTCTTTTCTTGACTGTTTTCATTTAGCCACTTCAATTTATCATACAACATATACAGTTGTCTTGTTTCTACAGATGCATATCCAAATACTCTCAATTTTCAATTTCTTTGTTTCCTGTCCTGATTAGAGTTTGATCCAAAACTACAAGCCTTGCGTGGTGTCCTATGTCCATCATCCATGGTGATTCCTGGACCATGGAACATGATACAATTGTCTGTGTGTTTTATGTTCATTTATATTAAGATTTTTGATTCACACCAATAGACCACGTAAATGAGATCAGAGGTTGAGAATAGTTGTGGAGGACCTTCCTGGTTCCCCATCAGCTCTGTCTGGTACATGGAGGTCAACTGATGTTGACCATCTGAAAGAGGAAGACTTCAGCGGTTGTGGCAGTATGAAATCATTTCCTGCTTTAGTCTGAATATAGTAATGATTAGGTACAGAGGGGATATTTTGGCCAACTGCAGGGGCTCTACACACAATGGGGAACAGCCCTGCAAGAGATGACGAAAGGCATTGTGCCTTTTCAACAACTTGTGGTCTTAGCCCTTTTAATGCTGTGTATTACATGCAAAAAGACAAAATATTCCTTTTAGACAGATATTTACATCTGTAAATAAATAGCTTAAATTGTTATTGTACTTTTTAGATATTTTTCCTTATGCGTAGGGGTTTTCGCTTGATTATTAAAAAAAAAAAAAACATGAAAGAGAATTCTAAATTGCCAAAGTGCCTATCTATATATATATATATATATATATATATATATATATATATATATATATATATATATATATATATATATATATATATATATATATATATATATATATATATATATATAATATATTATATATACTGGATATATAATATTCATACCCTCAATCCCTTACCTGTTAGCCTACTACTGCGGCACTTCTACTGTTTCCATTGCATCCAGTCATATCATGTCAGGTTTTACTCAGGCGCGCACAGCTGCAACTGAATTTATAGGTGACTTGGTGCCATCTAGCGGTAACCAAGTGCACAGGCCTGACTTTTCGTCACTGGTCAAAGTCAGTTGCCTGTTGTTCTTGTGTTTATTTTTGAAACTATGAAGTGCTTCAGAATAAACTCTTACTTAACATATGGTATAAATTAGACTTTCAGTGCCTATCTCCTAAGATTCTCCAGAGTCTTTTGAAGTTTATAAGCCTGAAGCGTACGCCGCCACCTTTGGACTGCGCACGCATCGAGGACACAGGACAACTCCCGCAACCCGATGTTTGCATTATTTGCCTCGAGTGGTCTCCGTTAACAAAGATTAAGACGACTGAAAATGAAGCACAGAAGGAAACATGTGATATTGTTGTGGATGCTGGTCTGCTCTGGCCTGGCCGAAGCTATTGAGCCCATAAGTACCAGTATAGCCGTGGGCATGGCGGCGGCTCTCACGGGCTTTTTGGCCAGCTACCCCAATATCCTGTACTATTTCCACGAGTGCTGTCGACCAGAGTGGATATCTTTCAACAAAACAGGTTCGTTTCCACACGTGTACTGTTACAGCTGGTGTCACTAAGGCTAACATTGCGCTATGCGTTTCATAAGTCGCTCACGTTTTACTTTACATACGCACAGTGAGCAGCTTTACAGAATAACTGGACTGGTTGTTGAATTAAGTGCTTCGACAAGTAACGGTAGTCCGTTTATTGAAATGTTCTGCTAACAAGTTAAACTAGCCTAACGCCTGTTGTGTGTCACATGACTGTGACATTACGGAAGTGTTCCTTGTGTGCTGGGCGGTTGGTTTAGCTAGCTACTGTAGCTTGACTAGATAATAATAGTTTTAATGTACTGTGTTGGCAACTTGAATCCGATGTTACACCACGATGAAAGTAGAACGCATTTTTCTGCTCTTTTACGGCATCTCATTCATCTGCGCACGTGTAAACGCGTTTGATCCGATCACAACAACAGTAGTCGTGGGGATCGGTGCGACACTTGGGACTATTTACAAATACTTCCAGGAAAGTTGTAATTCTAAATGGATTGCCTTCAATGCTACGGGTGAGAAAGTAGAAAACGAACCGTTAGTTATATCTATCAACTTGTTTTACGTTGACACAGCTTACATAAACACTATCTGTGTTTGAGTTTTGCTGTTGTAGCTAGCCTTATATTTTTTTTATTCTTGTGGTGGTTCAACTATCACAACACTCACATGGTATTAAGCTCTATTTATCTAACACATGTTTTTTCACACAATTGTATAACGTTAGGTCTTGAGGTGGACCTAGAGAAGAAACTGTTTGGGCAGCACATTGCGACGCGGATCATCTCAAAAGCTGTAAATGGATTCATGAACAACGACAACCCAAAGAAGCCCCTGGTTCTCTCCCTGCACGGATGGACTGGAACAGGAAAGAACTTTGTCAGTAAAATGATTGCAGAAAACCTGTACAAGGAGGGAATGCACAGTAGTTTTGTGCATGTTTTCACATCTGAATTGCATTTTCCACACGCCAGTCAAATAGAGACTTACAAGGTGTGTTAAATGGCATTATTTCTGTTTTAGTTTGATTAAACATTAACCTTGATTTGTTTCACGTTAAGTCTCAGCTACAGCAATGGATCAAAGGCAACGTAACCAACTGTCCCCAGTCCTTATTTATTTTTGATGAGATGGACAAAATGCACCCAGGTTTGATTGACAGCATCAAGCCTTACCTGGATTATTATGAAAAACTGGATGGCGTGTCCTATCGAAAAGCCATCTTCATCTTTCTCAGGTGTGTAGTTTGTTTCCTGTGACTTGGGAGGTTCATCCCACTGCCCCAATCAATCAAATCTGTGTTAAAATTATGAGCAATTTTACTTTTCTTTTTTCACAGCAATGCTGGGGGGGAGAGTATAATACAGACTGCACTAGATTTCTGGAAAGCTGGGCGAGACAGAGAAGAGATTGTGCTTAAAGATATGGAAGATTCGCTCTCTCTGACAGTGTTTAATAACAAGAAAAGTAAGTAATCTGGCATTTTTATTGTTTATCATTTCAAAACTGTTATATTAAACTAATAGTATATATTTGTTCAACCAGGTGGCTTGTGGCACACAAGTTTGATTGACAAGCATTTGGTGGACTTCTTTGTTCCATTTCTTCCTCTGGAATATAAACATGTGGTTCAGTGTGCCTTGGCTGAGATGGAAGCCAGAGGTCTAGAACCAGACAAGGATGTAGCAGACCAAGTGGCTAGAGATTTAATTTACTTTCCCAAGTCTGAGAGGGTGTTCTCGGTCACAGGCTGCAAGACCATAATTAGTAAACTGGACTACTACTGCTAGTTGTGCGCAGCTGTCTGGAGGACGCCAAATTAAGTCACAGCATGCACTTTTATTGTGAGAGGCTTTCTGAAACAGCATCAAAAGCAAGTGGAGGCTTCTGCCTAATGTGTTGAAAACCTTTTAGAGATGATCACGGTGGCTCCTATAACAGACCACATCTGTGTCTGTCAGTTACTGTAAGTCTTGCAGACAGCCCTGTTTTTACATTCATGTCTTTTTGGTTTGCTGGAGAAAAACAATTGGACATCTATGTCTTTATACCTTTGTTTCATTTTTAAATCTACTGACTAGTTTTACACTGACTAGAATGACTCATTGGTAGTTACAAACCATGGATAATTTTTAAATCTAATTCAAATGTAATCAAATGCCTTTTTAAAGCTGATATTTTGTGACAAAATTGAAACAAGGCAACAATGATCTGCATTTAACTCTTCTATACTTGTAACTATTTTTTAATACAATTTGTCATGTATATAAAATGCGGTTGGCCTTTTTTTACACTATTTCACACAAGAGAGGCCTTGAAGTAAAATGTTGTATTTTGTGGATGTTAAGAACCTGTGCTGTCCACAAATCAAAATAAATGCCATTTAAAAATGTTTTTTATTTTACCAGGGAGTCCCTTGAGTGAAAATCTATACCGAGACCACACATTTGTCACACAATTATTGATTTAATAAGGTCAGAGTACTCAATATTTTGAAAGAAGACTTTATCCCAATTTGAAATACATTGCTTCATCTGAACATTTTACCATTATTCGTCAAATTTCTGTACAAAGAATTTGCTCATAATACAAAGTTAACTAAAATGTTTTTAAATGTAATCGTTTACCAGAATAACAGGATCAGTTTGTGACCACCTGTTGGAGAATCCTGAACTGGTACCAATAAACTGAGATTTTGTTCTCATGATTCTCTTGAAAAAAACAATTTCCACAAATGCCTCTGTGAATTATTTTAATAAAACATTAACATCACATTGAAGTAATGTATTAAAGTGTTTGTTTCAAACCTTTGCTCTCCACAATGACCAACAGTTTGTGGTTCTCTAGGTTCAGAAGCACTTTGTCTCATGAATTTGTAAGTTACAGTCTTTGAGGTGGATAGAAGACTTATACTAGCAGAACTGCATTAATGCAGCCATCATTCTCCGGGTTGTTCGTCACCTGAGCGTATTTACCTAAAAAATGCAAACACTATTAAAGCACAATATGCACACACCAAAATGAAATCAAATATATCTGTATTCAAGAATATAGCAATTTAGTATGTACATGAGTCATAATTGGCGATAAGACTGAGTTAACCCACATTTCTTTGAACGTGAATTTAGATGGTGCACAGAATAAACTCACCCCAGACAACTTTTCCTCCTTGAGTTACTAATCCCAGCTCACTGACGTTGACCTCTACAACTGTTCCTTTTGTGATAACTCCCAGTGACGTGTAGAGAGGAGACGAGGGGTTCTTCTTTACACCAAGTATAGGAAGGCAGAATGTGGCTTTCAGCTCTGGGTGTGTGACATGAGCCTTTTTAAAGCGCAGACCCTAAAATGAAGAGAAACAAGGAAAAGGTAAATTGCAATTGTGTTGATTTCTCTACTGTTACAATTTAAAAGATGAAAGATGAAATTTTACCATAGGTCTAATAAATCGTTCATATTTTGGTGGTTTACGTGTGAATCCATCACCCACAAAACAGACTTTGGTGACCATCCTCTTCCATGCCTTTTTCTGTCTTTTCCCAGTTTTGATGACTTTGAGAACCTCCGTTTCTCCCTGTGCCCGTACTTTGGGCAGAGGAACTTCCCATTTGCCCTAAAGAATTTATACAACACATTTAAATTCAACTTACAAAACTGAAAATAAATGAACCATATAGTATCAGTCAGTACTTACAGCTTTTTCTTTCCTTTTCTGTTTGATCATGTTGGAAAGAACTTTAGCACGAGACTGTCCCTCTCTGTCAAGCAGGTAGGCTGGCACCGCTCCTTCAGGAGTCTTGTCATCATTTTTCTGTTTAGTCTTCCTCTGTTCATGCATTTTGATGCTAGAAAAATGACATCAAGCAGGGTAAGATTAATAAGGTTAATGCTTATTAATATATTGATAACGGATTTTGTTTTTTAAACATACGTTTTCTTCATTTGGATCTTCTCGGCATGTCTCTGTTTGTGGTACAGTTTGGCCTTCAAACCTATGAGCTTCCTGGCTTTGTGGGATCTCTCATGGGCCTCACGGCTCTCCTTCTTTCTTTTCCTCTCATGGTGGTCTAGGCGGTAACCATGCCGTTTGCGATGCAACTCAATGTGCTCGTTCTGGGGCTGTAAAAGCGAGGCAAGTTTATGTTAAGTAAGTAATAAGACAATTGAGCAGGTCTAGTCGGGACCTGAGAAGAAACGTTCTGGACGTATGGCAGCTATTTTACAGCTCGTTTGCAGGGGCCGGTGAGCAGGCTGTTACAGAGTAGTCTAAGTAAGCCCTTGATTTTAAAGCAATGTGCCGGGGAATACCAGTGTGCCTTGAACTCACTCAAGTGTGCTGCATCTCAAAAAAAGTTGAAACACTCGTCTAACCTACTGGAGACAAATGCATGGATAAGTCTCTCCAAGTCTGGTTTAGACATTATACTTTTGATTCTGGCGATGTAAAAAGGGAAAATAAGAGAAATCGAAAATGGTACAACTTCAAACTGCATTAAGGACAAGACAAATATATATTTGATATGGATATATGTTTGACAGCGACA
The DNA here is from genome assembly GCA_019453435.1 of Rhinogobius similis. Lineage (NCBI taxonomy): Eukaryota > Metazoa > Chordata > Actinopteri > Gobiiformes > Gobiidae > Rhinogobius > Rhinogobius similis. The sequence goes on along the minus strand of CM033619.1, from coordinate 29,551,903 downwards.
TTGCACAATATTACACTAACTAGACATGTCTACAAACTACTCTTTTATTTGAGCAAAGGCAAAGTGAGGGCAAGTTGACACTTCAGGTTGACAATTCAAACCCCAACAACCAATCACCAGCAGAGAGAGCACCTCATCAGCAGTCCAAATATACTATTTACATTTAGCTAACATTATTCCATCAGACACAAAGTCACACTGAGTACACATATGATTACCTTTAAGCCCGATCATATGCACTACATTAACTTTTACAATGAGGCCTCCCATCATTATCCATATGTCTCTAGATGTGCTATTACGTTCTTGGACCATATCTGCATCGTATGGCTGATTTGTTCCTTTGACCGGAATAAACAAACTTCAACAATGTATATAGGTTTGGCCAATTTATGTGCAACGTAGGTCACGTAATGACAGGGGACATCAGTAGCCACATCACATTCAGCAGAGACTCAACACAGCACATGTTAGCCACACTAAAGGCTAACAGTTACATGCTAACAACTTTAAACTATTCCATCTAATGAACAAGTAAGTAAAACTGATCAAATCTCACCATTTTGTCTTTAGCTTGATGTTACACCTTCTTTTTGTCTGTTTCCTGGTAGCACTGGTGGATAAAGGCGTAGTTTGACGTGTTTTTCTAAGGGCTTGGGCTGGTCAGATGTTGTTTTCCCGAAGCCAACACTTTAGAGGAACAACGTCACCAGTGGACAGGAAGTTCGAAGATAAAAAAAATATATATTTAAAAATGAAACACAATCAAATGAATTGTATAATAACAAAATAATCAACATAGTTCATCAGAGGACTTCGGCTAGCACAATACAATGTTTTACTCTAAAAATAATCAATTAATTTCCCTAAATGGTTTTGTGGTGGAACGATGCTTTACCATTCTGTCTGTGGGGAAGTATTTTGAACAAGGACCACACGAACACGTGACCTCTGACATTCGTAACATGCAAAAGATTATTTTCAGGAATTAATTTAGAATTACTGAACAGGCATTCCGTGATCATGGTATTTACGCTTGTGTGCGCCTTCCCAAGTTGTCTTTTATCTAGCTGAAGGCATAGTGGACTTGGACAATTAGCGACATGATTTTGGTAAAACAAACAAGCCTTTCATTATATTACTGTCCTTTGAAATTGTTTTATTTTAACATATTATAATGTATCGCAGGCAAAGTATCTTGTAACTGCTGGACCTCAGCACAGATACAGGGTGATCTGGTTCATAAAAAGAAACTACAGCTTTCTGCCTGGTGAGTGCTGATCTCTGTTGAACTAATTTCTCTGCTTAAATGTGTGTTTTGTAGCTGTTGTTTTATTCCAGCTAACCCTCTATTGTATGTTATCTGATAGATGATGTCAAATCTGTGCGAACTGTTGTCTCCCCAGACATATCCAAGTAAGAACTATGTCCATGAACATAAAATTGAGTCTTATTTTTGTCTTAATTATGTTATTGTTTTGATAGGATCAGAAATATTGGCATTATGGCTCATATTGATGCTGGCAAGACTACAACAACAGAGAGAATGCTTTTTTACTCTGGATATATAAGGACATTAGGAGGTGATATTATTTAACATGCAGAACAAAATTAACATATGGTTAGCCATAGCTTATAGTATATCATTGTTGCCTACAGATGTAGACGATGGGGATACAGTCACAGATTTCATGGCTCAAGAAAGAGAGCGGGGCATAACTATTCAGTCAGCAGCGGTCACATTTGACTGGAAACATCATAGGATAAATCTCATAGATACACCAGGTAGGTTCATTGAGTAAATTAATGCTCACAAATTGGAAATTATTCAGTGAAATTCTGAACTGTGTTTTTACAGGACATGTTGACTTTACTCTGGAAGTAGAAAGGTCTCTTCGTGTCCTGGATGGTGCAGTTGCAGTGTTTGACGCTTCTGCTGGTGTTGAGGTTTGTGTCATTTTTGTGTGGCGTAAAATTTACATTTCACTTAATTGTGTTGTGTAGTCTAGACCTCATAACGTATTGGTAATATCTACAGGCCCAGACACTAACTGTGTGGAGACAAGCAGAGAAACATCATGTTCCCTGTATAGGTTTTCTGAATAAGATGGATAAACCTATGGCAAAGTAAGTAACTGCAACTAATTGATATGTTGTGTTGGCACCCTTGAATTCTTTGCAAAAAGTATTGCAATTCCACATTTTTGCTATGCTTATGTTTATTTCCTTTGTGTGCATTGGAACAATCAAATTATTTGACATAATTTCACACAAAACTCCAGAAATGGGCTGGACAAAATTAATGGCATCCATAACTTAATATTTGGTTGCACACTTTTTGAAAAGAATAACTGAAATCAATGGCTTCCTATAACCATCAATGAGCTTCTTACACCTCTAAACTGGAATTTTGGACCACTCTTCCTTTGCAAACTGCTCCAGGTCTCTTGTATTGGAAAGACACCTTTTCCCAACAGCAATTTTAAAATCTCTCCACATGTGTTCAATGGGTTTGAGATCTGGACTCATTGCTGGCCACTTCAGAACTCTACAGTGCTTTGTTGCCGTCCATTTGTGCTTTTAGATGTATGTTTGGGGTTATTGTCCAGCTGGAAGACCCCAGCTTTCTGACACTGGGTCCTACATTGTGACCTTTGGTAATCCTCAGATTTCATGATGCCTTGCACACAGTCAAGATACCCAGTGCCAGAGGCAACAAAACAACCTCAAAACATCTTTGAGCCTCCTCCATATTTGGCTGTAGGTACAGTGTTCTTTTCTTAGTAGGCCTCATTCTGTTTTTGGTAGACAGTGGAATGATATGCTTTACTTTTTTAACCCTAACTGATGCACCCTGAGTCTGCAGGACAGCTTGAATTTCTTTGGAACTTGTTTGGGGCTTATCCATCATCCGGACTATCCTGTGTTGCAATCAATTTTCCTCCTCCGTCCATGTCCAGGTAGATTAGCTTCAGTGTCGTGTTTCAGTGTCAGGTTTCAAACTCCTTGATTATGTTGCGCACTATGGACAAAGGAACATCAAGATAAGATCAAATCAAATCAAATCAATTTATTTTTATAATGCCCAAAATCACAACAACAGTTGCCTCGATGGGCCACAGGTAGAAAGCAGTTCAGATAACTGTCCCAGAATGCCCCTGTCCTTTGACCCTCCTTCGCGGCGAGGAAAAACTACAAAAAACCCCATGGGAAAAAATAGAAACCTCGGGGAGAACCACAGTGAAGGAGAGATCCTACTCCCACGGACGGACAGGCTGCAGCTGGAGATGGACTTGTAACTTTGAGAATGTTGATATTTTTCCACAATTTTGGTCCTCTAGTCCTCACACAGTTCTCTTCTCCTCTTTCAGTTCTCCATGCTCAGTGTAACACACACAGACACACAATGTGAAGACTGAGTCAACTTCACTCCTTTTTATCTGCTTTTAGGTGTTTGACAGATTTTTGAAGTTTTATGTGACATTATGTAAAATTACCTTTTTTTTCTCTTTTTTTTTCTAATACACACAAAGGAAATTAACACGTCTATAGCAAAAAATGTGGAACTGCAGGAATTGAAATACTTTTTGAGGAGAAATTCAGGGGTGCCAACACTTTCAGCCTAACCTGGCCCTGCCATATGAATTCTTGGGATATTTGTGAGTTCACAAACTCATAACTAAATTCAGAGTGATACACATATCAATCTGGCGTGAGCCAGGTTACTTTCAGCCATGACTATATGTCTTTATGTCTTATTAAAGCCTAGATCTTTGCATTGAAAGTATTAGTGAAAAGATGCAAACTACACCAATCCTTCTACAGGTAGGTTTTGAAAAACAAAACAAAAAATGTAACATTTACTGCATATTCCAGGTTTGTACCTCATTTATATACATCACATTTATAGATCCCAATTGGTTGTGGGAAGAGCTTTTCAGGCATTGTTGATTTATTAACTAATCAGAAAGTAATATGGTCAACAAAATCAAATGAAGATGATGGACGTTTTTATGAAGTTCAGCCTTTAAACCAGTCAGATGACCCAGCGCTGGTGCAGGCTGCCAAAGATGCCAGGTCTCATTTAATTGAACAGGTAAACAAGACATAAGACCATACCATTAGAATAATCATGGCTGTAATTTGAGTTCCGCTTTAATTTACAGGTTGCTGATTTAGACGATGAATTTGCTGATTTGTTGCTTACAGACTTCAGTGAAAATTTTGATGCAGTTCCCTCCATTAAAGTAAGTTTTTGGATGACACTAAAACACAGATATGTAGTTGTTAGTGCACCACATTTTGTAATTTCCTAGATTAAAGAGGCTTTGAGGCGAGTGACACTGACACGTAAAGGTGTTCCCATCCTCTGTGGAAGCTCTTTAAAAAACAAAGGTGTTCAGCCTCTCCTAGATGCCATCATTGCGTATTTACCCGACCCCAGTCAGCGCCACCATGACGTCATGTGAGCATACTTCCACTACAGCTTGCAATGTTTTTGTTGTGGTCTGTGATTTAAGGCTATTCACAACTCAATTGGCTGTATTTCCTTATTGCAGACAATGGTATAAAGATGACTTGTGTGCGTTGGCTTTTAAAGTTATCCACGACAAACAGCGGGGTCCTTTGGTGTTTGTCAGAATATACTCTGGGACTCTGAAAGCACAGACAGCTGTTCAGAACATAAACAGGGACAGCATGTAAGCATTTTTGGATTTATCTATTAGAGTATTATATAATATTTTAACCACTTAGATTAAAAAAAAAAAAGTATTCAGTTATATTTAAATGCTTCTTTGGCAGTGAGAGGATGAGCAGACTCCTTGTACCGTTCGCTGATCAATATGTGGAAATTCCTTCAATTACAGCAGGAAACATTGCTTTGACTGTTGGCCTTAAACAGGTACTTTTTACTTATTAACCTGCTATCATTTTGGATTTACCTCTCAATTAAAATGATTATTTCATATTGTAAACGTTTTTAATTATCTATGTATCTTAATTTAGACAGTCACAGGGGACACCATTGTTGCATCAAAGGCTTCAGCAGCTGCAGCACTTCGCCGAGCTCAAAACAAAACGAGGAATGGAGAAAGTGTTAATGTTATCCTAACGGGAGTAGAAGTGCCCGACCCTGTATTTTTTTGCACTATAGAGCCACCTTCCATGGCCAAACAGATGGGTTTGTGATATAATCCTGATCGTTTTGTGTGTGTGTGTTTTTATGCCATTTAATTTAATTAATTTAAATGCTAATTATGTTTCCTTTTTAAAGATTTGGAAAATGCCCTCTGTTGCCTCCAGAGAGAAGACCCTAGTCTGAAAGTCCGGGTTGACCCAGATTCTGGTCAGGTAAAACCATCATTGGATTAACTTGAGCTTTTCTTAGTCTGTGCATCTGCTGACGCCAACCAACTAATTATCGTCCACTTTCCATTTACAGACTATTTTATGTGGGATGGGAGAGTTACACATTGATATAATCCATGACAGAATAAGAAGAGAGTATGGCATTGAAACTCACCTTGGCCCTTTACAAGTAGCTTACAGAGAGACAATTATCCAGCAGGCCAAAACCACAGGTTGGATAAAAATATTGATTCTTCTTTTAAAATGACTTTTAAATTTTCAACACAATACAAATAGTCATAATTGTCATCGCTCATGGTCTAGATACCCTTGAAAGAACCATAGGAGACCGAAGACACGTTGTGACGGTGGAGCTCACTGTAGGACCAACGGATGACATTGACAGCTCCAGTAAAATAACTCTTCAGAAAGAGCTACACCATCTACTCTCTCCTGATTTAAAAGAAGCCGTTGAAAATGGGGTTCACAGTTCATATCTTCAAGGTCCAAACATTTACAGTGACATATTGAATAACTTGTATATTAAGGAGTTAAGTTACATGTTTATTTTTCTCACTCAGGTCCCTTTCTAGGTTATCCTGTGCAAGGCGTATCTACTATAATTCAAAGTGTCAGTTTAGAGGCAGGCACATCTCCAGCCATGGTGTCAGCATGTGTATCTCGCTGTGTGCAGAAGGTGATTGACCTACACTAGGCAGGATGTTAAGCACAAATGCAGTACTGTTTTGTTTTCCTTTACATAGGCGATGAAAGCTGCAGGGGCACAAGTGCTTGAGCCGGTCATGTCACTAGAGGTTACAGTAGGTGAGGATTACCTGAGCTCTGTGCTTGGAGACCTTGCCCAAAGAAGAGGAACCGTCCGTGACATTCAAAGCCGTCATAAGGACAAAGTGCTGCTAGCAACGGTCCCTCTGGCAGAAATGATGGTTGGTTACAAATCAAACCTCGTGCGGAAGGCGAAAAAATTGAATCTTTTTTTAAAATTTGAATTAACCGTTGTTTCACTACAGGGATACTCAACAGTTTTGCGCTCACTAACATCAGGAACAGCAACTTTTTCTCTGGAGCTGGACACATATGAAGCCATGAACCCACAGGATCAGAACATCTTACTGAAAAGAGTGACTGGTCTGCTCTGATTCTAGAGTATATCCAAATTTTAAAATAAAACCAAAAACTGATCAAGTAAATAAATTAACATTTTCTCATTGTAATGTACTTTTATTTTCTAATTGTAAATAATTTTGTAAAATCACACACCTAAAAACATAAAATAAAAAAGTGCAATCAAGACATTCAGAGCAGTAAGATCAACCTTTTGAACAACTGACCCATAATTGGAAAAAAGAGCAAATTCTATTAAGTAAACTGAGCATTTCACCAGTAAAATTGTATTTCCCTTTAAGATGATTCTGATGATGATTCTGTCCTTTTATTAGATTCCCTTGTACTCATGAGGGCAGTAACTGGTAAACAGCGGTTCTGCTGGAATTCCACGTCTTTGATGAAAACAAAAAGATGTTAAATAGTTTTACATACAAATGTGTTACAATTTCTAAAGGCTATAGTATATATAGTAGCAAAAATACTCACTCCACCATACGACAGCGATGGATTGACAGTCTGTTATACGCATCGTTGATGTCTCTCACTTCCTTGGCACTCCACAGGCGCTCGGCCACAGCACTGGCACGAGGCCTACAGCCAAAGTAGTTTTAAGCAATGAAGATATGTATCGAAATATTTAACAAAATGAAACAGAAAGGTTTTAACATACCATAGTCTCGGTGTCAAGTTAGTTCCATCTACATACTCGCCCCACAGACAGGCTTCTCCACCAATCACAAGCTCCTTTTGCTTATCAGTTCCTGTATTTGAACACAAAAACACAATTAAGTAAATCACCAGTAATTACTCTCTGTGGGGGAAAAAAAAAAGTTCAACAGGCTTACTCATATTTGCACAGAAGTGAGACTGAGGGTTGAAGAAAAAAAAAAAACACAACAAAACAAAAACCAAAGCAAGGATGGATGGAAAAATATAAAGGCACCAAATATGAGTAAATAGTAGCATAATATAAGCATTATTCATCAGCAATAGACCAACCCTTAAAATCTTGAGGGTCAGCCTTGTAATGGGTTTGCCAGTCCTGGCCATAGGAGATAAAGTTCAGGTACCACGGAGTGGACAGCAAGGTGTGGTAACCAGCTGATGTAACTTGTGCCATCTCATTCTGGTATTGCTGTTGGTTTCCTTTCCAAACGTGGATAATTGTGTCTGGTTTTAGCTATTGTACATACATAATACATAAAATGATTATCATCGTATAATATTAAATCAAACATTGATATGAGAGTAAAACCCTGTAGTGCTTTCAAATTGTTTGTAAAGATTAAACAAATCACAGGGTCAATGTACAACACCAGACACTCCGCCCCATGTTGGCGCTCATATTATGTGCATTTAGGAGGAAGCCTGCTGAGTAAAAGATTTGTGTTCCAATTTGAATGAATAGACAAGACTATATGTACAGATACGTTGAAAACTGACCGTCAAAGTTTAGTGGCTCAACTTTGTAGTACGTCTGCCAGTCCTGGCCGTAGCTAATGTAATCTAAGTACCATGGGGCGGAGAGGATGGTGGTGTATCCAGCTGCTGTCACTTTGTGCATTTCATCCTGTTGCCCGTTGCCCATCCAAACATGCACTACAGTGTCTGGTTTAATCTAGAACAGTTACAGTCCATGCTACAGCAATTTAGCAAGCAATGAGTAAAGTGCTAAGAAGCTAATAAATTGCACATATAATACACCAACAGATAAACAATAATAGAGAAAAGTAACTGTTACTGAAGGAAAACGTTACCTTCACACCATTGTCAAACACCTCCTGCCAGATCATGTAGCCCTTATTGGTCTGGCCAACAATATCCAAGAGTCTATAAAACATAGATTTCACTAAAGCATTGAAAAATTTGCTAATTTTTGGGTGCAGATGCCAAACTAACCTTTGGATGTAAAATGACTCTAGCTTTGTGAAGTCTTCTCCAAAACCTTGCTGCTTCATAAAAGCCTGAATGTCTGGGTTGGACTTCCTATAATGTCAGGTCAAATTAACATACTTAGCGTTTACTATATTACACACTCATCTAGATTTGTAGGCTGAACTGTCTCACCAGCAGGTAAAATCCACCTCATCGCCTCCTAGATGCACATAGGCATCAGGGAACACAGAACTAATTTCTTTGAAGAACTGTGTCATAAAATCATAAGTAGTATTCACGATGGGATTGACAGGTCCAAAGGTGCCAGATGGAGAAGAACCAGAGTAACAGGGTGTTAGAAGATCTGGTTGACCTAAAATGGCATGTTTAACAGTTCAGAGTATGAATTCACACTTTGAATTGTGATAAATTACCTCCTCCCCAAGAAAGTGTGTGCCCTGGAGTGTCAAACTCTGGGATGACCCGAATTCCCCTGAGACGGGCAAACTCAATAATCATCTTCACATCAGCTGGTGTGTACACATGTGTGTAAGGGTGGTATGCACCCTAAAAATAAGTGGGTATACATTAGTGGGAATGTGGGAAACAGTTAAATCATTGTTTCATATGTCGATTGAATTAAGTGATGCTGCAAACCTTCTGGCTTAGCTGAGGGAATGTCTTGCTTAGGTAGGGAAAGGATGGGTCATCCACAATGTGCCAGTGAAAGACATTGAATTTGTTCATTGCCATCGTTTCCTAAAAATGAGACAATAATAATCATATTCATAGTCATAATCTTAAGTGTGCAACTGGGAATTTCTGTACAAGTAAGAAAATATTTACCAGGTTTGCCAAGATTACTTTAATTGGCAGAAAGTGTCGTGAAGTATCCAGCAAGATCCCTCTGTGTGCAAATCTGGGGAAATCACTGACTGTAGTCGCATTGATGTTTCTCTAAAAAAGGAGGGATGTGAGTGACATGTGATAAATAACACTGTGTTCCCCTTTAATGCTCACTTACACTCCCAAACTCATCTTTGTACACCAACTGGCTGAATGTTTCTAAACCTGAAATTACAAACCAGTTTGGCAGCATGACAACACTATCACTGCACATCTGGAAATTCAATGGTTTCCTAACATGTTGAAAAAAACCGTACCATGCAAAGCTCCCCAGACCTTGGGTGCCTTTAGCACAGCAATGGACTGGGCTACTGTAAGTTCATCTGTGGGCACACAAGTTTAGATGTATTTAAATTATGTTGTAGGACAATAACTGGCATTTTAGAGTTAAGACGCTATTGGCCTTGAATTAATGTGAGTTAAACCTGTTAGTGCTCATAACTTAATACAGGTAATCTCTATTGCACTGGCAACAGAACAGCGTTATGTGTTAGTTTAGTGAGACCGTAAAAATAGCATATCAATAGATAAGAATGAGGAAACAACACTCACATGACTCGTCCGAAGACACAGAGGGGTAAGAGTCACATTCAGAGTCGTGTGCTGTGATCCACACCTGCAGCTCCTGTAGCTCAGAGTCACCTCCTGAGCGTCTGCCTTTACCCGACCACTGCTTTTTAGCACCGTCAAAGATGTAGTCAAAATATCTGCGCCAAGATTGCCCTTATTATTATTGACTACCAAATTCAAATCACATAAATATATTTTATTTTACTCACCTTCTGTATGCATTTTGCAGAAGACCACAAGTTGCTCCAGCAGACGATTCTTTGGCGTCCACGATCCTAAAGCTGGCGCCGCTCAACTTGAACGAAACATCTGAGAATTGTACCTTTTGTGGCAGAGGCCAGAGAGAACCATACTTCGAGTTTGCATCAAGAAACTCTGTCTCCTTTTCAATAGTATTGAACTGGAGCCCCTGACAAAAATAAAATGACAAGAAAAGAGCGATACACTGAAGAGATGAAGGCATGTTGGAAGAAATCACCGGAGTCACACGATCAGGCGCAGACGCGGAATCATAAGACCAGAGGGCGGGACTTCCCATGCGGAAGTCATTAAAAAGGAACAACAAACCAATCACATTTTACTGTTTTATAATCCATATTCTATAATAACACTTTATTATACTTCCTGAATGCAAAACTATAATGTCCGCTTCAGGCTCAATATTAATTGGGGATACGTTTTAGGGGAAATCAACTGAAATGAACTTTCAGATTAAAATAAGTAACTAGCCCAAAGAATCTGACAGATTACTGCTCCAGCCTCAATGGTGCAGATAAATTTATAATTAAAATAAAAATTAAAATGCGGGCAATACAATTCTCTAACTACATTTTTCATCCTGTCCACTAGATGTCCCTCTTGTACCGCGTTCATTCAGCGGTAACCCATAGCAACGGCGTTGGTGGGAAATTTATTACGGCTTAAACAATGAATAAATGAATAGGCCACACACACACACACACACACACACACACACACACACACACAACAAGCGGAACAAGCGGAAGATGAACGAATAATAGAAACATTGAGGCACGAGTTTCCCTCTCTCTCTCTCTCTCTCTCTCTCTCTCTCTCTCTCTCTCTCCTGCACAAGGTGACAGTCCGACTCCTCCTCCCCCTCGCTGTAAACACACCCAGCTCGTGCGTTAGCAGTGGAGACTTTGCGCGCAGCATGAGCTCCGCCACAGAAGCGTCTCTGCTCAGTGAGAAGCAATACAGCGAGAGACGTCTTGCAAAACATCTTTATCTCTGTTTATTTTAGACTAATCTGCGCAGAGCCTTTGCCATAGACGCTCCAATTAGACCACACCTTCTCGCACACCGCTCGGTCTGGTGGAGAAGAAACGACTCTGGAGGGACTGGATTGGTCTTTACGCGGCGAGGAGTTGCCCGACTCCCGTGCGCTACGCTTGCATCGTGGCTCTTTCACAACTGACATGTGCGAGGGCGACTGCGGACACAGTTGAACTCTTCTGTTCACTCAATGAGGTAATTAACCGTTGTATCACCGATTCCTATGCGCTTTGAGGTTTAGGTTTCCAATTGCTGGTGCTTCATCAGATCATGTACTGCCAAAGCCCACGCTGTTTAATGACAAAGTATTACCATTTCCCACTACCTTCTCCGCTCGCAGGCTTAACTTCATGCTTAAGATGCTTTAAATGGTTTAAGAGTGACATCAGGTGTGACAGGTTTCTCTCAGCCTTATAAATAGAGCAGTGGCTTATGCACAGCTCACGGTAGAGTTTGGTTTTGTGCGCTATAGGCTTGAAGAATCATTAACCAAAGACCGATGCAGATGCTGACAATAGCCGACCATCCTCCTGGTTCTCATCTGTCCCTTTGTTCCACGCAGAGTTGTGCTCGTGAGATGTGGTGTACAGTGGTGGGGTTTACTTTTGAACTTCATGGTTGAATGTGAACACCTGGCAATGATTTTAAGCAGATTACATCCAGACCTCAGATCCAGCACAGGCAGTTTAGCTTTAGACTGGCTGGCTCATTGTAGATCTTTAAGATTGGATGGGGAAACCTTGTGTGAAGGTGACAAGGAGAGCAGCTTTTAAATTAAAATTATTTCCACTGTAGTAGAAAGAAATCACCGAATTAGGGGTGGCTGATATTGACATTTAAATGTATCTCTTAATATTATTTTCATTTACCCGATAAAGATATGAATGGAACCTAAAATTAACCACAAAGGACTGTTGTGAAAACTCTCAAGCAGTCATGGCCAAAATTAAATTTGTCCAAATCTTTTCAAGTCCACAAAGTTTTGAAACTCAAGACTTGAGCGCTTCCCTGATGGTCAGAAGAGATTTCATGCCAGTGCATTAACCCCCAAATATTTACTTGATTACAGCTGTTGAGAACAGCAACCATCCAGATGAAATAAAATCTGCCATAATGTTATTGATATAGATATATATATATATATATATATATATATGTCTGTAAGAGTGAGAAGGAAATCTGAAGACATCAAAGTTACACAAAGTTGATCGAAAAAAAAAAACAGACACAAGTAAAGGGCTTTCCTTTTTTGCTATTTCACGCAACTTTGACTCCCAGTTAAGTGTCTGTGTAGTTGGAGGTGAGAAAGCCGGTTTGGAGATTCTCATTAAACCAAAGCCAGAGGCGACACAGTGATGGCTTACCAGTTTTGTCATTGCTGGAATGCAATAAATCCGGTTAAACCAAGGGTACCGTTGGTCCTCAATCTTCTCATCATGTTCAAATAAATAACACCCCATGCATTTATAACAACAGTGAATCACTGAAAGGTATAGAGGAAAACATTTTATAGATTAGGCTTGTTAAATTGATTCATGAATAACACTCCTAGCATTTAGACCTGCTTTCAGCATTCTTTGTAAAGCATCGTTTACCTGAAAGAGAATCACATCTTAAATACAATTTTAAGGTAAATCAATCCGAACCTATTTATTGTGTTGATAAAATGCATCAATTTCTTAAGGAGGTAAAATATGAGTCAGCAATCATGAATAAATCTATTGCAAAAGCAAACAACAATAACAACAGGTATGAACCAACAGTTTTACCCAAGAATGTAAAGAATCTTTGTTTAGTATCTACCCAGATTCTCATTCAAAGTAGGCTTGAGTTTGGAATGCATGGCGGGCAGTTTGAATACATTATGCAAACAGATGCAGCAGGTTGTGTCATCCACACTGATGTTCCTGTGCAGAATCCAGTGTGTTTGCAACAGGACACAGAACTGTAGCCCAGTTTGACCTTTCTAATCAAGTTTCATGAAGAGAAAAGTGTGCTTGACAACAAACATAAGAAAATTAATGCCGTTTTTAAACTCAAATTAACAATGGAATTCACTTCTGTGTATTCCTTTTTATATTTTCAAATATAGCCTGACTTTATTTTTCTTTGTAGTGCTGTCTTCTCCCTCAAAGCCTTTAAGCCCTGCAGGAAGCGTTGTGCTCACTGTGTTTGAAACCTGCAGAGAAGAAGGAGGGATGAGAAAAGCTGTTTGTGGTCTGAGGGGATTTTTATTGTTGATGCAAATATTAATTACATCTGTGTTGTGGAAATTCAGTTTAGAGAGTTGAAATGCTCAGGTTATCTTTGTTAGAGAGACTTTGAAGTAGACGTAGAACAGCGAGGGTTCTTTATAGGCCAGATGGGGACATTGCAGGTCTGGAAATTGAGTGCAGGCTGTACTTACTGACATCTTGAAATAGTATGAAATGAAAGTCAGTTTCCAGTGAAGACAGAACAAGGACAGCTGAAACTTTTTGACGACTAAAAGAATAAATTGTGTGCCGCTTTTTACACAGGGTTGTGGGGAATCTCTTGTCTGTCATTTTTCAGAACTCTGCAAGGAACTTTTACTTGCAAATTAGGTTTCCAAGTTTCGAAAGTGCTTTTCAGAGATGAAAGTGGGAAAGCAGCCTGTTCTCTCTCAGGACGGAGACAAGCATTATTATCTACCTGACCTTCATGAATCCCTGGCTTAAGCTGTCTGGAAAAATATAATTACTGGATCCATTCCTAAATACTGGTGTATATACTACTATATCAGAAGTTGTTGCGATGGTCAGCTCAGACAAGAATAGTATTACAGAATGTTTACTTTGAAATTATTTCGGAATAACATAAAATTGGGACTGTTGCCATAGATATCAACAATTAAGAAGACAAGTTCTTTTCAGTGGTCAAAAGCACTTAAAATAGCAACAATAACAGGAAGTTCATAGTTCACATAGTCTTTTAATAATAATATTATAATAATAATTTAAAATGTCACAGGTCATCTTTAAATACTTATAACCAGGATTAACAATTACTTACCATATAAAGAATTTAATTGATCAGGTGTATAAATAAAATCAATTAATGGTGATACAAGTCACAATCCTCACAAGAAGCGATGACACACGAGATTTGGTTCGCAAGAATGAGACAAGACAAGATTTTGACTTCATTTAATAATAAACTCACGCTTTACAGTTTTTTTTTATGTTATTTGGTATATTTGTTGTCACTGTAGCTCTGCTTTTTGAGAACTAAAGCTTCTCAAGAGTGTACCTCACCAGAATTTACCCTAACATAAACACATGAGAGAAAAAAATGATCTTTTTCCACATGTGTGCACAACCATGTGTTAATTTGATCTTGTTACTTGTGCATGACATCTTGTTTCATCCCTAAAATAAGTAGATGATGGTAACATTAATTAATCTGGTATAAAATCCATTGCACTTACCAGTTTAGTTATTTCATTTTATACTCACCCTTGCCTCTTTCTTTCCCAGGATTCAATGAAAATGTCCGTGTGCGTCCATGAGAACCGCAAATCCCGGGCCAGTAATGGCTCCATGAACATCTACCTGTTCCACAAGTCCTCTTATGCTGACAGTGTCCTGATGCACCTCAACTCCCTCCGTCAGCAGCGGCTTTTCACAGACGTCCTGCTCCACGCTGGCAGCCGGTCGTTCCCCTGTCACCGGGCCGTGCTAGCCGCCTGCAGCCGCTACTTCGAGGCCATGTTTAGCGGCGGTCTTCGGGAAAGCCAGGCCAGCGAGGTGGACTTCCATGACTCCATCCACCCAGAGGTGCTCGAGCTTTTGCTGGACTACGCCTACTCATCTCGGGTCGTCATCAATGAGGAAAATGCAGAGTCCTTGCTTGAGGCAGGGGACATGTTGGAATTTCAAGATATCCGCGATGCATGTGCAGAATTCCTGGAGAGAAATCTTCATCCGTCAAATTGTTTGGGCATGTTGTTGCTTTCGGATGCCCACCAGTGCACCAAACTGTCAGAACTATCCTGGGGCATGTGTCTGAACAACTTTCCTGCCATCTGCAAAACTGAGGACTTCCTCCAATTGCCCAAAGACATGGTTGTTCAACTTTTGTCCCACGAGGAGCTGGAGACAGAGGATGAGAGACTAGTTTACGAAGCTGCCCTTAACTGGGTGAACTATGACTTAGAAAACAGGCACTGCCACCTTCCAGAGCTCCTCAGAACAGTGAGACTTGCTTTGCTGCCTGCTATATTTCTAATGGAGAACGTTTCCACAGAGGAGCTGATCAATGCCCAGACAAAAAGCAAAGATTTAGTGGATGAAGCTATACGCTGCAAGCTTAAGATCCTACAAAACGATGGGGTTGTCAATAGCCCGTGTGCACGACCCAGAAAAACTAGCCATGCCTTGTTCCTTTTGGGAGGACAAACTTTTATGTGCGATAAGTTGTACCTGGTTGATCAGAAGGCCAAAGAGATAATCCCAAAGGCAGATATTCCAAGTCCAAGAAAAGAGTTCAGTGCATGCGCCATTGGTTGTAAGGTGTATATTACAGGTGGACGAGGCTCGGAGAATGGTGTTTCCAAAGATGTGTGGGTCTATGATACTGTTCATGAAGAATGGTCCAAAGCAGCACCTATGCTTATCGCCAGGTTTGGCCATGGATCTGCGGAGCTCAAACACTGCCTGTATGTGGTTGGAGGTCACACTGCAGCAACTGGCTGTCTCCCCGCCTCGCCGTCTGTGTCCCTTAAACAAGTGGAACAATACGACCCAGTAGCGAACAAATGGACCATGGTTGCCCCGCTCAGAGAGGGTGTTAGCAATGCCGCAGTGGTCAGTGTGAAGCTCAAGCTCTTTGCCTTTGGTGGCACAAGTGTTACTCATGACAAGCTTCCTAAAGTGCAGTGCTATGACCCTCAGGAGAACCGATGGACTGTCCCTGCCTCATGCCCCCAGCCGTGGCGATACACAGCTGCTGCAGTGTTAGGAAATCAGATTTTTGTAATGGGCGGTGACACTGAGTTCTCCGCCTGTTCTGCGTACAAGTTCAGCAGTGAGAGCTACCAGTGGACTAAAGTAGGCGATGTGACAGCCAAGCGCATGAGCTGCCAGGCTGTTGCATCAGGAAACAAACTGTATGTAGTGGGAGGGTACTTCGGGACACAGCGGTGTAAGACTCTGGACTGTTATGACCCAACACTGGATGCATGGAACAGCATCACAACAGTGCCATACTCGCTCATTCCAACGGCTTTTGTCAGCACCTGGAAACATCTGCCAGCCTAAGACAGGCGATTCTCATGCTTTTTAATGAGGTGTGTACATTTCTCACTCACTCACTCACTCACTCACTCACTCACTCACTCACTCACTCAAATGTTACAAAATGTTTCTTGTGGTAGAGGAGTGCACTTTGAGTAAAATCAGTGCTTTTGATCTCTCTTGGTAATCCAATCATTTAATCTTTGTCTAAATACATACATTGAAACAATGGACAAATTAGTATCTAGTTTCGATACATTGTTTCAGTATTGATTAGCATCTGCGTATTGATACTTTTGGTTACCCTTTGTAATGACTCTTGTCTTCAAAAACCAAACAAAGCACTCACAAATGTTTTCCAACACTCTTGAATGTTCTGGTTTAGGCATTAGCTGACAAGATGTTTGGAGTTTTCTCGTGTCCGGGAGGAAGGGGTTTGCTGGGATTGATGGGGTTCCATGCCTTAGTTAAGTGAGTTATGGCTGTGGGGATGGGCCGAAGGACACAGAGGCTAATTGAAAGAGAATAGGATACTTTTATTGCTCCTGCGGGGGAAATCTCTCCAGAAGGGAGAGGGGCTCTGCCAATTAGACAAGCCACACAGCAGCAGGCTACAACAGCCAGGCAAGGCTAATCAACTCTGTGTCACCTCGCTTTGATGAGGTTATGGTCTTTTAGGCAGGAGTGAGAGCGAGCCGCCCACTGACTCCTGTGGAGCTGGAAACTATTCATCTTCAGTTGCAAGTGAATGTGACTATGAGTGGCATAGAAGTGGGAACGGGACCATACTCTGTCCTTGTCTGTTGGAGTGTGTTGTCTGCTCTACTTTGAGTCTTTCTGGACCATTTCTAACTCTAGTGCTTCTTATGTTAAATGATCCAGACACATTTTAGAGCATGAGCAGTCAGTTGGCAAATAGCCATTGGAGATTAAAGGCTTCCAGGCCTTCATGTAGACTACACATACTGCATTGCATGAGCTCATAGACCATATATGTAATAGTACTTTGAGTTTGAACATTTTCTGATACCTATAAATAAATATATAAATGTAATTATTGCTGAAAAGTTAATGCATTTAGATTCTGGATTGTTTGTGTAGTTTTTGTGGATACAGAACTTTCTGATTTGAAAATAAGTTGGCTGTGGAGTAGTGGGAGGAAGGAAGTGTTTAGACCTCACAGACGGAGAAAAAATTTCCCTGGGGAACAATTCTTACTTGTCTGAGAATCTCTCCCAGATTTTTTTTTCAATGCCGACATTTACTGAGCAAAACACAAGAAAAATCTTCTTAGTTTTTTAAATTGTATGCCCTGCCTGTAAAGGACAAATCGCACAATCACACAATGTTAGTAACACAAAAAACACAAAAGGTGCTCAGTACAAAAAAAAATTAATTATTTATTCTCAGAAAAACCGTAACATCATTAAATGTTTTCTCCTTTTCTCTTTCATAGATTGCTTTTGGATCATCCACTGGACTGTGTAGAGAGACACGTTTCACTCCTAAGCTGCGATGTTCTGTACAGATGTCTGCGCTGGTTCTCGTCATGTTGTGACAATTCACAAACTGAATCGTGCACAACTGAATGGACACTTTGCTGAAATGATATCATCCATCATCTCTGAGAGTGGACTTGACATATAGCCACACAAACTAACTGTGTTTACGGCTTGCTGCAAACCTTTAAAATCCATATCATGCTTTATTGTGAAAAAAAAAGAGTTATGACATGGCTTCTTCTGTGTATTAAAATAATGAGCATTCTTTAAGAAGAGGGCCATGTACCGTATGAAGGACTATAACAGGAAGATAATTGCATTGATTGTGTGCTACAAGTCCAACTGATTTCTCAACAGCACAATGAAGGATCTAGTCTACCCTTTATGTCTATGAATAAGCTTCCTTGTATCTTGTTTGATTTTGCCCTGCAATGGGACAGGCCTGTTAGTGTTCCTCCCATGATGCTTTGGTGTTGGCGCACCACACCAGCTGAGTGGAGGGGGAGGGGTGTCATGCTGCTCCCTGGGTCGAGGTGCCTCAGGGTCACGACCTTTCACATATTCGCTGTTTCGCGGCTCAGTTTAAATGCCTGTAGAGCGCTGTTTTAATGCGCAGACTGCACAAAGTGACATGTCTGGACTTAGAACACTCCAGTAAAACTACATGTGACTATTTCTGTAATCAGTGGGTCATGATGAACTCATTACTGAAGCATGTCTGCTCATGGTTGCAAAAACTGGCATGATTTTTATTCTGTGGTTACAAAAATATTCTTTAAACTGAGAATGAATCAGTTACATTTTCTTGAAATGCACTTTTCTTAATTAATTTATATGACCCTGTTCTTATTTATTTCTTCTCTGCCTGCATTCATATGTAAATTAATATGCTGTTGAAGGGTGTCATGCATGATAAGATTTTTTTTTTTTGGGGGGGTCTGCTTTTTGCACAGTTCAGTCTTTCCTGCCTAAAATAACGTTTAAGGTGACGTGCAGGTTTTTAGTTAGTTGCGGATGGTAAAGGACAAGTGTCTTGGGTTACTAACGGTGTAAAGCTGTTTGAAACGTAAACTCACTGCTCACAAAACCAACAGAACAGTGTTGGATAATACTAGACTATAGCTGCCTGATACATATGCTAAAGGTCTTTACCATCTCAACACAATGTGAGAGCGATGACTCAGAGGGACCAATGCACTGACGGCCAGTGCAGCTGGAGACTCTAACGTGGCAGACTACAGTTAACATGTAGTTAAAGTTATACCTTGGAATTTAGTTGATAAGGGCAGACACCGCAGTGCTTTTCACCATGACGTCTCTAAAAATAAGTTGAACAAATAGTTTCTTGAGACCAAAAATGAAAGAATGTCTTAAACTTGTTCTGATAAAGAAATCAGTGTTTTTAGTGTTCCTGTCTGTCTCTGTCATGTTTATTGACCAACAAGGAATAACAGAATTCCACCCAAAAGTTGATGTCATGTTTTGATTAATCTGATAAATTGTATTGTCTTTTTAATGCAATTGGAATGCAAGTCAAATCTCTGTACTCTACCTTCAGTAAACTTGTGAAAACCTTCACTTCAAAAAGCTCCTGAGACAGACCTTTTGCCATAATGACCTCCTCCACCGCTGCTCCTTGCACAGAGAACCACCAATCACACAGGAACATTTCTCTCCACAGAATTTGTGTTTCCTTGGCAACATAAGTGAATGCCCCTTCAATTTGGTCCTAATTGCTGGCATTTCCAAATTTTTACCCACACCCTCCCTTTTCCTCTGTTGACTGGTACTTCAAAGTGCTTCATGTCAATGTAAATTTAGACAACACTGTCTGTGTGCATTTGTTTAATTATTTTGTCATGTGAAACTTTATTTTCTATTTTTATGGCATTATTTGTACATGCATTTTTCACAATGTGAAATCATGGCTATTAAACATAAGAGTTTTTTCCTCTTGACTGCAAAGCCTTGCCTCTGTGTCATTTTTAACACATATATTGGAGCACACCAGTACAAGAAACTGGTGTGTTTCTCATTAGCCAATTGAATGTCTTACATATTTGGACAACCTTGAAAAAACAGAGCAGCCTGGAGTGTCTGAGGTATTTAAGGCAGTGTATCGTGCATAGAGCTTTTGTTTTGTGAAGGAGGGACTAAAATCATCTTATCTATGCCTGTGGCCTCTAAAGCTTCCTGCACAAGAACAAGACAACACAGCCAGATACTTCTCATTCTCTGTCAAGTCACCTTGGCAACAGCAACCTTTATCTGCAAACTGTGGGGGCTGGAGTTGAACATGAAATCTTTAAAAGCAGCTATTCTGCTGTTTGGCCCCTCCCCTCTCACTTCCTACACCCCCAGCTCACAGCCTCACACACTCTTCATCATTGGAACGCACCATGCAGCTCTTGGCAGGCGCGGCCCCCTTCTGCGGACGCCGCTGCCTGCTCTGTAACAGGTCCACGTCTCATTAGTGAGCCACAGCAGAGCTGCTGTCACACGCTGCATTCCTGTGCTCTCTCAGTGTTCTCTGTTTACACTGTGCACTTAGATGACTCCTGGTGGGTGAATGAAGCCGGAGAACACTACTTTTATGAGAACTGACCTTTATGCACCAATATACTTGGGTAAAATAGCAGTGTAACATAAGTACAAAAGTATGGGTGAGATGGAAATTAGATTTTAATTAGATTGGTAGAAAAAAAAGTAAACCTCACTTAAAATATCCATGTAAGAATTCAGCCAAAACATTAACTTAAATAAAAGCAATTTACTTCATTACTGGTGTTTTTATAGTACGAAAAACTTGGAAAACATGCACTGTTTCTCCTCAGATCTGACTTGTAACTTTTCTACACAATGGATGATGGACTCCAACCACTATGAATATTTCACTCACACGCCGGACCAAGTAGGTGAAGCGTTTTGCTCAAGGACACAATGACATTATGGTTGTCCCTTTGTTTTTAAATATTTTCTCTCCTAAGTTCCTTTTCTGTGTGAACCACAAATAAGTCCTGTGTCTACAAGGCCCCTCAGTTCCCCTGTGACAGTCTCCCATTAATCGAGACAGGAAGTTGAATTTCCTGTCAGCCAGGAAGTAGCCTTACCCCCGACGATGACCCCCGGGCCCCTCTCCACAGAAACAGAGTGTGACCCTTCTACACTCTGAATCCCATGGGTGCTGCGAGCTTATGCAGAGCTGGGCTTACAGGATTTAAGATGAGTGTTTTGTGTGGGGAGTCTGCATGTGAGGCCAAATGTGATAAAAACCTGACATATCACCGTCGCCTGGCAACAAACACATTGTTTAAACTCCAACATGTGTGCATAGCTTTTTTTTCCATGGCCCAATTCTACCACACAATTGCCATTTTTAACCGGTGGCTATGATAATGATGATATATATATCATCATTATCATAGCCATGATATGATATGATGTTTTGTCATGCCAGACACATGACTTGAATGCTACCTCTGGCCATATTGGTTCTGTTCCTAATGTAACTCCAAAGGATATCTGCATAAACTGCTCAATTGTCAGAACACTCCTAATCTTTTCTTTCAGCTAGTGCTGATGTTTATACAACAACAAATTACACTGAGCAAAAGTACAGCTGAATTTTGGGGTGTGTGTACACTTTCCATGTGTTTATTAATAGATAATTATTAATTAAGTATTTAAGTGATTTTGAGCTTTTAGTTTTTACCCGGATGAACGTCTTTGCCAGCTGTAAGTCTGTGTTAAGTCATGGAAAAGCCTTTTGAAGCTCCGGTGTCTGCGTTGGCTGCTCTGGAGATACTAGCTGGCAAAAACACCTTTCAGGGAATATTTCTAAGCAGTTTTGGATGGCAAATTACAAAGAGTAAATACTTGTCACTTCCCATAGAAACATTATGTATCCGACCAGCAGCAATTGAATTCTATTATTGATACATACACTGGCATAAATCAATGAGGTAAGGTTAGGGTTAGGTTTGGGAACAGGTAATTTGGTGAAGGCTAGGTCTTTGGGACAGGTTTGCTAATTGAGACATGTCAAAACTGTGCTGTGAAAAGAAAAGAAAAAAAAAGAAGAAAAAAAATTAAAATCACGCTTATGCACAGGACACAGAGGTTAGGCATTTCTGCACTTTGATATGATTAAATGAATTGGTATCAAATGTGAATTAAAACAAAAATGCTGTATTATTTTGTCTAAAACGAGCCGTAAAACAGTTGCAGAACATCCAGAGCGCTGCTGCTCGGGTCCTGACTAGAACCAGGAAGTACGACCACATGAGTCTGTGCTCAGGTCTCTGCACTGGCTTCAGGCTCAGAGAATAGACTTTAAAGCAGCTCTGCTTGTGTTCAAGTCTCTCCATGGCCATGCACCGGGATATATCTCTGACATGTTAGTGCCATAATGAACCATCTCGGACTCTGAGGACCTCAGGGACGGGCCTCCTGCTGGTGCCTGGAGTTAGGACTAAACATGGGGAGTCAGCATATCAGGTTTATGCAGCCAGGATCTGGAACGATATTCCTGATGTTGTCAGACAGGCACCTACACTGGCAGTTTTCAAGTCTAGGCTAAAGACAGTTTTGTTTGACCGTGCATATGACTGACAGAATTTATATTTTAATATAAATATTTCTGTTTTTATATTGAATTGTGTTTCTTAATATGTGTTTGAATTGTGATTTGTACAAATTGTGCTATTACAAATACATTTTGCTTTCTTGCTTGCTTGCTAAAATGTAGTGGTTTTTAAGCATGACTTCAAAACAAAAACTTACAATCTCACATATTTGTAATTTTAATCACAAATATACAGTGTTAAATGGCCAATATTCTGAGCCTGTATGACTAATTTAAAGTAAATTCATGTAGACAAGGAGGCAGACCTTTCACCAGTTAGATCTGTGGAGAAACCAGCCCCCTCACAGCAAGGGTGTGTGCTCTTTTTGTGCTTTAACACCAATGATGAAATGGCACCTTTCTTTCAGTCTGTTTTTTTTTTCTTAACTGAAATCTTACATGGTTATTCATTAATATTGTTTTCATACAAACTGAGATTGCAGAACTCAGGATTGCCTCAAAAGGGTTACATGAAATGAACTTGCAATATAAATTCGTCAAGCCACACTTGACAATTGCAGCGGCATTCCTATTCAGTGTAATCCATAATTAACAGCCTAGCAACCCAAATCTGAACTGTTCACAGAGAGTTTCACAGGATTTCATCAGCCAGCTGGAGGTGTGAGAAGGTGGCTTTGTTAATGTTACACATAGTCTCCCTTGATAGGTGGAGCTGCCCTTCATGCTTCCAGACAAGCTCACACACAGCCCCTGCAAAGACTGGCTTTCAAACCACATGTGAACAATACAATTATAAAACAAAAACAATAAAATATGTTCCTTTTGTGTGTGAATGTTCCTTGGCATATATAGCTGTCTTGTAATTATGGAAGGCTGCTCTGACCTTTGGCTTACATCAGCATGCAGAAGAGACTGGCTTGAAGTAAAATCAAGTGTCAAGGCCCACAGTGTCAAATGTCAACTCTTCATGGGCCCATAGAAATACCACCACTATGTTTTATACCACATTTTATTCTCTGAGTTGAGTATGTTGTAAATTGAATTGGCTGACATTTTACAAATTGGTAATAATGTGCAGGAAATTAAATTACTTTTTTTTCCTTCCACATATGACCCCCAAACTGTTGGTAACAAACAAACAAACATACTATCTATTGGGATTCAGCTATGATTGATTGTCAAAATTTTAACACTTTTTTCCCCCATAGTAATTGTAACCACTGGGTTGCGATATAGGCAAATTATGATTCTGTGCAAAATAACAAATGTACGTAATGTGAATTCTTGTTGTGTTTATGCATTCATTTTAGGATGTCCATTTCTGACAAGGTTTTGCAGCAAAATGAGATTGTTTTTAGTTTTTTGGCTCCATATGTGCTACTGGGTAATTCTGATAATTCCATGTTTCAACTGATTAATGATGAAACAAAAAGTACTGATCCAGTGACCAGGAGTCAAGTCGTTTGATGATTACCAACAAAGGGCCAACATTTTGCAAGGAAAAGACGTGCAATTGCATTTCATGTTTTTACATGTATTTTAATTCTAGAAGCAATTGCATCCATAAAACAGGTTTTTGACAGCGGGTTACCAGTGCATTCATACAAGAATCCCATTATTACACTGCAAAAAGGGATTATCTAATTTAGTTAAATTTACCTGAATTAAGCAAATTAATCTTAAAAGTCCAATTTTAAGATTTTTTCACTTGACAGGACTACATCAAATTGAAATTATTTGACTTGTTTTAAGTAAACTTGATAAGTAAAATAATCTTATTCCACTGGCAGATAATTTCACTTAAATTAGGGTAAAAAGGTCTTATTTTGAGTTTATTTTTCTTATTTTTTGATAGGCCTTTTTTGCAGTGTAACCCCTGATGAGTAACGAAACCGCTGTGAGAATATGTTTCTTTCCTTCACATGTTAACCACTGAGCCTAGTGTCTTCTCCACTGTTGAGTCACTCTGTCAATCGTCAATTGTCTTATGACACATTTTGTCATTTTGAATTTTTTTTGTTTTTGTAAAATGTCCTTATATTTTTTATTTGTTTCATCAGTAATTGATGTCTCCAATCTTTTATCTAATTCTGCCTTGTGTTTCCGGTTTACTTTTTTGTTTTTGTTCCCGGGCTGCATGAGAAGAGATGAGGTAATTAAAATGATACGAAGGGTCAACTTTACAAAACAATGATACAATTGATATATTTTCCCATTTACTTTGGTAGTGGCAAGTCTGGTCTGATCCCCACTGTCTTTATTTTACTAGAAAAGATAACATTTTGGAGTTATTAGGTTCCCCTATGAGTCTAATTTTGTGTTTAAACCTCTCAAGTGATTTGCAGTGGCAACAAGGTCATTTTAAGATGCGCAATCATTTTAACTCCAGGGGCAGTAATTATGTCACTGACCTTCACCACCTACAATTATGATGGAGGTCTGTTTGATTGTAGTGGGGAAAGGAAGGATGAAAAGAAATGAGAAGAAAATAAACCTTTTAAATTTCGACCAGTAGCTTTTAAATGAAAGCAGACTAGTCATAATGTCAATATTTTGTGAAACTTCTCTCTTATTGCTTTGAAACTTAAAAGTATACTTTTCACTTTTAAGATTTAATATTGAAATTCCATAATTTAGTTGGCCATTCACACTGAAAATAATGTTTAAGAAAAAACAATCCTTACAGAATATGTTCAAAATAAGAGATAGCCTACATTAACTAAAGAAACAGAGATGTTTATTAAAAAAGAACAAAGAACAAATATTATGAAATGTTGTTTATTTGTTAAAGGGTCTCTGGAACAATTGCACTTTATGTAAATATAACTCTCAGCAGATATGCATTCTGAGTCTTTGTATACTTTGCATTCATTATTGTACAGTTTCCTTTTGCTTTCTGTGATTTAGAAATAGTGTCATGCTTGCATTAAAGCCAAATAAGCATAAACATAAACCATAGAACTATAATAAAACCTGGAAGATGAATCCAAAATGCCCTGTTTATCCCTATGGAGTGTGCTCATTGGCGCATGACCCCAAAAAAATTTCTTACTTCCGCATTTACTTCCTGATATGGAGGCTGCCATCTTTGCTTTAGGGCGCCACGTGACAACAACCCCCCATGATGCTTTGAGCGACGTGAACGACCACGCAGCTGCAAGTTTTTGTGTTAACGTTAGCTTGTGTGATTGTAATTGTATTCTTCATGTTAGACACACGTGAAAGCGTCTGAAATGAAATAAAATACAACTTACAGGTGTCTCTAGTCGAGCCTTTTCCACGAGCTTCTGTTTGTATCGTCCGACGTGCTCGTTCACGTGACTCGCACATGTTTGCGGTGACGTCACTTCATATAAAAACGGTAATTTTGGCGATTTTAGAAACGGTAGAAAAGAACATTTCCTTCTATTTTATTTAAATACCGATAATAATTCAGTACTGTCTGCAATTATAATGTGCAATTTTAGAAAAAGGCTGGTTCCAAGAGGCTGCAGTACCTCGCACGGCCACTAATCAATCTGGGACCACAGACAGAGGGGGCGTGCCTTATCCAGTTCATTTAATACATCCATGACATACACATGTAAATCTATGGACCAATTGAATGCCCAAAATAAAGTTTATGAGGATAGAAAAAGTCTGAATGTACCTGTGACCGAAATAAACTAATCCAATGAAGATGTGTGTGCCACCCTCTTATGCTGGAAGCACTAGAAACACTCCTCCAGCCTTCTGCATCGGCTTCTCCACTTGTTGATAAGATGTGTTATGAGGCCATTAGTACATACTTATTAAGCGCTCGGGGATGCTTTTAAAGGCCACTTAGCTTACCTCAGCGATCTCAGGCTTAGTATCTCACTGCTGAAAGCCACCACAAGATGAATCGCCGCACGGTCTCACAAGGTAGACGTAATAACAGTTTGTGGTTAAGTCACTACAGGCGCACAGCTCATAACATTGTTTACGTTCACTTTGAAATAGGCCGACGGTCTTTTAATCAGTGCAGCTCAGAAGCATTTACCCTGCAATCTTATGTGAATTTTAAATGGCTGTGGTTTGAGGATTGCATGATGGGGTTGTCAAGTCTGGCACAGAGTAAACAGTTTCTGAGATAAAGTCAAATACAACTAAGACAAAGTAATCAATGAGCACAAAGCTTGTAATCATGATGATTATGAAAAAGGTTTTGCACAAATGCCTTGGTTTAGTTGTCAGCTGACCTTTTCAAGTTGAGAGCGCTGGACATGTCAGCGCTGACCTATTTCAGACAGGGGAAATCTCTTCAAGTAATCTTTGCAAATATCACACACTGTCACTACAGTTTGCTACTCTGTAAAACATTTAGAATATAAACATATTAAATGTTTGAGATTGTTTGAGATTGACATGTTAAATGTGATGAGTATTGGTTGTCTTTTTGGGGATATGCATTTTAAAGCAAAAGTGTCAGTCATCGCAAATTGCGTCAATACCACATGTAGCAAAGACTAAAATAAGGCAATATAATTACAATATAGACTTTATAGACAATAGAATAAAAACCTCTGCCTTTGAATAATCATAACAAACTGTATTAAAGGCACTGTACCTGATTTTTACTGTTTTGAAACATGAAAAACAGAACAACTTCGTTTTAAAGTCTTTACATCAGTCACATGTATCGCTCACTCACCTAATACAACCACAGCATCCTAATTATTCACCACAATGAGTTTATACGCACTTTTCACGAGTCTCTGAGCCCAGACGGCATTTTGCCCTCCCGGGTAAAGCTTGACAAACATTAGCCTACTAATGACGCACTTCTCGCAGAATAACACTCTATAAATGGATGCAGAGAAAGCTCTGTGGTCTCATTTTCACCCAAATATATACTGGGGCAATACAGATTTTACTTTATTACATGCATAAAATTAACAGTAAAAACAGTTTAAAAAAACGTGGGCACTTAAACTTGTGCACAGCCATGAGGCCTAAAGCTGAATCCTATATTCTCATTAGCATGGCTCTGAACACAATGACCTCTGCTTCCCTGAAAATGGCTGTCAGATAAAGGTTATCAGGGCTCTCATTCTGAAAGGCATGTCTGTGCAAACAAGCCCGGGTTAAGACCTTAATCCCCCGAGCAAAACAACCTGGCTCAGGGAAAAAACAAGAAAACAAGAAAGAAAACAGCTGATTGAATGGAAAGCTTGTGTTTACCGAGGCATGCTTGCAATTATGGAGCATTAATTCCTGCCTTTGAAAGGTGGACTAACCACAGCAAATGAAAAAGCACTATAGCCTTGCTCAGAACACCCATTTCTCTGGTATTTTTATGAGGAGTCAGACCGTGGTTTGAAGTTTCTTTGTGTTTTGTCAATTAGAAAAGCCTGCTTGATTAGCGTGCTTATGGAGAAGAGGTGAAACTGGGAATGTGGTGGCTGTTTGGATTGGATGGAGAGCAGACCAGGAAGCCCACTGAGTTTGTAATCAGCAGAGTAATGCATGACATCTGCCAGCTGGTGAGGATTGTGACTGTTTTTTATCCTGTTTTCTTCCCCCGCGGCCCGTAGTTGTCTGTGTCTAAAGTCTCATGTCCTTGTGACCCCCTGTGGTTTGCTCTAAAGCCACACCAGGACAGACTGTGGGGGACTCCTAAACTTTTGGTATTAATCACACAAAAGGATTCCTTCTCGACTCAAGCGTGTGGTCCCACAGGTTTGAAAGATGAAAGGGTTCGTTTGTGAGATGTGTCCGCTTTTGTTTAGCACAGCCTGGAGGACCACACACATGTACACCATCCATAAACACAGGGAGACACACGTGCGCCTAACCACAGACACTCAATGTGCTGTGAAAACTTCAAACTGCACGGCACTATGTCAACCCTGATGAAAAGTGTCTGTTTCTGAGACACTGGATCACACATACACACACAGCACAAGCGGATTCAGAGTCTGCAGTTAACCCATCGCCTGTTACTGTCTCTCACCATATTCACAGAATAATAACACACAGATGGCAAAGAATACATGGCAAACGTAAAATACTCGTAGTAAAAGTTAATAAATATGTTTTTGAAATGAGTTTTAGTCTGTAATTGGAGACTTTTGTCAATTATGTAAATTATCGTGTAAGCTTTAGCAGGGTTGCCACAACAAACATTTAAAATTTTATTTTTTCAGGCCAGTGTTTGTTTACCTTACATTTTTGACTGATCATTGACTTTTTGAGTCTTTTTCATCTGATTTTCACAGGTTTTGATGATGTTCTCCTAACAGTGGAGGCAGGACAACAGCGCCATTTGCAATCCACTTTCTTTAGAACAGAAGGTATAAGAGCAAAAAGGCCCCCTCGTCCTGGTTTATTGTCTCTTTTTTTTTTTTTTTTAATACAAACTGTCAGCTAAACAAACAAACTCTGGTTTGAGAAAAGAACCTTTTAAATAAATCACCAGAAGGCCAAATTAACCTCATTGGACTAAACAATCTTAATGTTGGATAATTTTGAATTGGTTGTAATTTTGTACAGTGACTGAAGAATTATGGGTGATGAGCCACATGGACAGTCCAGGTGTCAAACCTCTATGGTTGGAGCTCAAAGGCGGTAGAGAATACAACAATGCAATAGAAGGGGTGAGGAATATGTAATTTTTACATTCAGTAATTGTAATTCTAATATATTTCACGCATTTCTGTGTGAATTCTGTCAGTCCACAGTGAGGGAATTAGCTGAATAACATTCTGAGAGTGCAGTCGATCCAAAAACAAGCCCCACAGTGACGGGATTAGCTGCTCCACTTTGTGTTAGCCCAGTAATTATAATTGGCCTATGCCAGCCACTTCTCAATCCCCAGACCTTGTCATCTTAATCTCTGTTAATCCTCCTTTGTGTTGGTAAAAATTAGTTTGAGAAAAGGGCTCAATCTGGGTCAAACCTTAAGATATTTTGAGTGTGGCAGTTTGTGTGCTCGTATTTATCCTCTTCAGGACAAGTTTGATAGAGATTACTGAGTGAAGAGGCAGGAGAATGAGTCATACTACAATGAACATTTTGAATGCCAGGTCAAAGGTTAAAGACATGTTTTCAACAGTGTGCATCCAGTTTATCATTATTACAGTATTATCATACAGTGTTACTATGGCCGCACAAGGAAAGGGGGTGTGGTTCAATGGTGTGAGTTAATATTGCGTGGCATATAATAACCTTGGCTGCAGCTTGATAACACTTCAGAGGAGCCAGTGTGCTGTGGGTAATAGCAGCAGGGCAAGAGGGGATTCACCGTGATATACTGAAGCTTATCGAGTTAATGTTCTTGAGAAAATGTTCTTTTATCTCGCTTATTTTGCTCTTTTTCCCACCACCGGTTTGACTCAAGAGGTTTTCCACTTCTCAGATCCTCATTTCTCATTGTCCTCCCACAAAAGCCATTTCACAGCTAACTTATTTATATCCCCCTGTTTGATATCGTGTTTGAAGAATTTCAAAACCATATTTTAAAAGTTAGCCAGAAATCTAAAAGTCTTTAAAAGCTCTTCTAAAATATAAAGTCTTGTGAATAAATATAATTGCTCATAAAGTTGAAAAATAAGTTTATTGTAACTGCAAACACAGTAAACAATCAAATGTAATTTCACCCACTAACCAGGAGGCAATGCATACTCTCTTTACTTGTCTTTCATTCCTTTCTTCCAGTGCCTGTGAATTATGCTCTGTATTGTTTTCAAGTGAGTGAATGATTCCTCGATGTAAATTCCTTGGTGTACAGTGAAAACATAAGACCTTCCTGATCCATCACAGTCTTCCTGCATTAACATGACCTACTTTTCACCTTTTCTTGGCTGGAGACCCCCACAGCAGCAGCAGACCTTCCCCATGTCAGATCACACACACAGGGAGGCCAAACCAGACCAGTCCTCCCTTGTGACTAATCAGCTGAAACTGCACCCCCATGCAGAAAACACAGATCTCCTCCGTCATGGTGTCACCCTGAAAAAAGCGACATACATTTCTTATTTGCACTGGTATTACTATGGAGTTTAAACTACAATACAAATGTAAATGTATGCTGTAAGCTGTTACAATCATCTCCTCATAATGTTCTTGTTATGTTCTCTGGTGCCAAACTTGTGATAAGTTTTAAGGAAAACTTAACAAATGTAAAAGAATAATGTAGGTTTATTGAGATATGGTTTAATTGTAGGGCTGGGCAATTAATCGAGAGATCGATTCAGCCATGTCTGACTATTAATGATATAGTTGGGGGTTTTGAATTGAGAGGTTCACAGACATTCTATGAGTAGAAACTTGTGCTTTGGAGCAGAAGCATAGAACTATAATTAAACCTGGAGAATGAATTTTAAATGGTGCCATGTTTATTCCTGTGGTGTGTGCTCATTGATACATTTTTCTTCCGCATTACTTCCTCATACGGAGGCTGCCATCTTTGCTTTACTTCCTCATACAGAGGCTGCCATCTTTGCTTTACTTCCTGATACGGAGGCTGCCATCTTTGCTTTTCTTCCTCATACGGAGGCTGCCGTGTTTGCTTTAAGGGCACCAGGTGATGATAAGTGTTTTGAGTGCCTGTTTGGTGGAAAAGCGCTCTATAAATAAAAATCATCATCATCATCTTAATGTTCATGATGCTTTGAGCAACGGGAACGATCACACATCTTGCAAGTGTTTGTGTGTTTTAGTTTGTGTGATTGTAATTGTAAATAAAATGTAATAATGTAAATAAAACAGCTTATACACGTATCTCTAGTCTAGCCACGTCGTCTGACGTGCTCGTTCACATGGCTCGCACAGGTACTGTGACGTTACTTAATATAAAAAACGCAATTTCTGTGGGCCCAAGGGGCTTGCAGTACCTCGCACGACCACTAATCAATCTGACTCGCGGGCAGATGGGGCATGCCTTGTCCAGTTAATTTAATAGATCCATGAGCAGAAGTCAGAAAATCAATACATTTTATTATTTTTTTTGTGTCAAATGGTACTTATTAAATGCATGATTTATGCTTATGAAATCATTACTAAAAGTAATTTTGTTTTTGAAAGGACTAAAAAATAGAGAGAAATTAAACAATATTAGTGGGGAAAAAATAATTATTATAATTTTTTTTACCATATTACCCTGCCCTGTTTGATTTCAATTTGAACCTCACTTAAAATTAAATCGTGAGAGAAAAATGGTCATTTCAGAAATATTGTTAACTAATACTATAGTTTGTGTGATTGCTTATTTATAGTCATAAGACGGTGCTATTTAATACTCACACTTGTTAAGAATCTTCAAAAACTAAAGTGGTGCACTTTGGCGTAGACTCTACACTATCAGTTTGTCCAAGAGTCAACTGATGCCCTTCTCTTTCTCTGAGCTTACACTGTCTTTTTGTCTGGAATAATTTTCAGAACAAACATAAAATAAAAATAAACACTATTGTTCTTGTCTGTATTGCTCCACAGTCAGAGAGCACTTTGTTGTGCAGTGTGAACCGTTATTATCCTACAGTGCCCCCGGGGCCTGGCCATTCTCTGTGAAATGATGCTGGCATGCTAAATGACCTAGAAAGGTGTTTAGCATTGTCTACTGGGTGCATCTACATGTGCACCTCCAATAAACACAGAGACATTAACATCCATAAAGTAATATAATTAAATGGTGCTGTGGGGAAACGTCTATTTGTGCTTGTCCACTGGCTAAATAAAAGGATCAGTGTGAGAAAATTAATTCATTTCAGAATCAATACTGAGTAAAGTATACAGTAAGATGGTCTTTTTGTGCCCAGTTTAAAATATGTGTTGCGATAAGTGCCATAGTGGAAATGAAAGAAGATTCAAGCATATTCGTGATGAGTAAGTATTTGGATTTCTGTCTCACGCCCTTTAAAAGAATGTGTACCTGATACATGCTATGAGAATGACTTATACAGTGGCTCATCAGAGGAATAATGTAACTCTATTCTTAAAAAATGTATTGCTTTGAACAAAGGCTCGGTTTCGAATGAACTTGACTAAATTATGAGTCATTAGTGCCAGGGAACAACAGTGAAAAATCTAAAATTGTGTGAATACCTGCCAGCTGGAGCCGAGCTTGAGCTGGCAGGTACTTTCCGCACATGCAAATGAGCTGGTGTTGTAAGGTCACCACTTACCATAGGTTACACTTTAACTCCCTTTACTAAAACAGTTGGATTCTGGCAGAGCAGTTAGCAGCTTTACTCCCTCTCTGTGCTACATTTCCACACTAAAATCCTAACAAGCCTATTGCCATTCAGGAGAAGGCGTTTAATTTGCCCCTAAGGCAACATTTTTCCAGCCTGTGTACACTGTAATGAGATTTCCACTGCATTTCTCCGAGGTCTGAAACCATTCTCACCACATTTAAATAAAAAGTAAACTTTATGGTGAATAACAATAGGCTCTGCTGGTTTTGCATCACCCTGCCAATATTTTGCTCCCAGGACCCAGAGAAAAGGCTGGGTAGCACAGTCTTGTTTACTCATTACTCGAATCCTCTGCTGAGCTGAAGTAATGCGATTCAGTAAGACACACTGAGACTGTGTGGGCTGAGCAGCTTATCATCAGAGCCTGTTTATTGTCCTTGTTTTCTTTTTAGAGTAGTGCTAAATCCTTTTCACAGTTAGAATAGGATATTAGACAACGCAATCAAGATTTGTCAAAAGAATAAAGATTCCCACTGCAACTCACAAAAGTGATGTAAAAAAAATAAAAAAATATATATATATGTATAAAAGATAAATATACTATAAAATGTAATCATTTATTTGTCCACATACACAGAGATTTTCAGAGATTTAGAGGGGCATTGATAAGTTTGTTTTATGATCATGAACCTTTGGAGCTTTATCAGTCAAACATTGTACCTGTTTTGTGATTGGGAAGTGAGAGCGATGGTTGGTTAGAGTTTTGGACTATATAGTAATTAGTGTAACCCTAAAGCAAAGTCAAAACCATTATGTGAATGTCACTATAGTCCTCATTACATCATTAGAGATCCACACGTGTGACCCCAAAAGCCCCCTCTATGGCTCAGTGTAATCAATCTTGTGTATTTGCCCAAGCACTAAACCACTGACCAACCAGAAAATGAAAATTGAGCAGATTAATGCAGCTAAAGGTGTTAAAAGAAGGAGACAAAGGAGGAATTCAGCCACTGGCAAAATTGTCAGTCAAGTTCCACACGTAGCCTTGCACAAGCAGTGCCAGATGAACACTGGAATAAAAAAAACTAAATAAATGAGACCACACAAAGGAATAACACACAAAAATATCACACTCACCCACACTCACATTTTATGTTAAATAATTTCGACATTTTGAATAGATCATCTTACAATTACTTACAATTACTTACTTCTTTGCCATGGATAAACAAAATATTTGAATGGAAAAACTTTTTTAGCCTGAAAACAGACTCAAAATAAAGGCATGTTTTTTCTTTTTGGTTTTTTGGTTTTTATGTTTTTATAGCAAAAAGCGTATAAAAACCTCCACAAACGTGACTTGTACTTGGCCTCTTCCTGCATGTTTCCATGAAAATGTTGTTCCTTTGGCTATACTATTCCACGTCTATCTCCATAGAGAATGTTTGTGAGGTTTAAACTCTGTGTTTCCATGGAATCATGCAGGCTGTAAGATGTGGGGAACAAACTGATATATAGAATATATATAAAATTCCCTGCTCACCCTCCACGGGTGGTCACATCCATCTCTGAGCTCGGGTCCTCTACCAGAGGCCAGGGAGCTTGAGGGTTCGGCGCAGTATCTTAGCTGTTCCTAGCACTGCGCTCTTCTGGACTGAGATGTCTGATGTTCCTCCAGGGATCTGTTGTAACCACTCCTCCAGTTTGGGGGTCACTGCCCCAAGTGCTCCGATCACCACGGGCACCACCTTGGCCTTCACCTTCCAGGCCTTCTCCAGCTCTTCTCTGAGCCCTTGGTATTTCTCCAGTTTCTCATGTTCCTTTCTCCTGATGTTGCCATCACATGGTATCGCCACATCAACCACAACGGCCTTCCTCTGCTCTTTATCCACCACCACGATGTCTGGTTGGTTTGCCATTACCATTCTGTCAGTCTGTATCTGGAAGTCCCACAGGATCTTCGCTCGGTCATTCTCTACCACCTTTGGAGGTGTTTCCCACTTTGACCTTGGGGTTTCCAGTCCGTACTCCGCACAGATGTTTCTGTACACTATACCAGCCACTTGGTTGTGGCGTTCCATGTATGCTTTCCCTGCCAGCATCTTACACCCTGCAGTTATGTGTTGGACTGTCTCAGGAGCTTCTTTGCACAGCCTACACCGTGGGTCTTGTCTGGTGTGGTAGATCTGGGCCTCTATCGCTCTGGTGCTCAGGGCCTGTTCCTGTGCAGCCATGATGAGTGCCTCTGTGCTGTCCTTTAGTCCGCCCGCTCTAGCCACTGGTAGGATTTCTTGATATCAGCCACTTCAGTTATGTTTCGGTGGTACATCCCATGTAGGGGCTTGTCCTCCCATGATGGTCCCTCCTCCGGCACCTCACCTTCTGTTCCCCATTGCCTGAGACATTCACTGAGCACATCATCATCTGGGGCCTTATCCTTGATGTACTTGTGGATCTTGGATGTTTCATCCTGGATAGTGGCTCTCACGCTCACTAGTCCACGGCCTCCTTCCCTACGGCTAGTGTACAGTCTCAGGGTGCTGGATTTGGGATGGAACCCTCCATGCATGGTCAGGAGCTTTCGTGTCTTAACGTCTGTGGTCTGTATCTCTTCCTTTGGCCATCTTATTATGCCTGCAGGGTATCTGATCACTGGCAGGGCGTAGCTGTTTATCGCCGGGACTTGTTCTTGCCATTGAGCTGGCTTCTTAGGACTTGCCTTACTCGCTGGAGGTATTTGGCAGTTGCTGCTTTCCTCGTTGCCCCTTCGAGGTTGCCATTTGCCTGTGGTATTCCAAGGTATTTGTACCCATCCTCAATGTCTGCTATTGTTCCCTCTGGGAGTGAGACCCCCTCTGTGTGGACTACCTTCCCTCTCTTTGTTACCATCCGACTGCACTTTTCCAGCCCGAATGACATCCCGATATCAGTGCTGTAGATCCTGGTCGTGTGGATCAGTGAGTCGATGTCTCGCTCACTCTTAGCATACAGCTTGATGTCATCCATGTAGAGGAGGTGACTGACGGTGGCCCCATTCCTGAGTCGGTATCCATAGCCAGTCTTGTTGATTATCT
The DNA here is from genome assembly GCA_019453435.1 of Rhinogobius similis. NCBI lineage: Eukaryota > Metazoa > Chordata > Actinopteri > Gobiiformes > Gobiidae > Rhinogobius > Rhinogobius similis. The sequence continues at coordinate 29,516,209 of CM033619.1, read as the reverse complement.
GGCTGAGGGGTTCAGACCTATACAGAACAGCAGTGGGGACAGTGCATCTCCTTGGTATATGCCACATCTGATGGTCACTTGTGCAAGTGGCTTGCCATTGGCCTCCAGGGTGGTCTTCCACAGCTTCATTGAGCTTGCTATGAAGGCCCTTAGTGTCCTATTGATATTGTACATCTCCAAGCACTCAGTGATCCATGTGTGTGGCATTGAGTCGTAGGCTTTCTTGTAATCAATCCAGGCAGTGCACAGGTTGGTGTGTCGGGCTTTGCAGTCTTGGGCGACTGTTCTGTCAACCAGGAGTTGGTGTTTGGCTCCTCTGGTGTCTTTGCCTATGCCCTTCTGTGCTTTGCTCATGTATTGGTCCATGTGCCCACTTATCTTAGCCGCGAGGATGCCTGACATGAGCTTCCATGTTGTGGAGAGACAGGTTATTGGCCGATAGTTGGATGGGACTGTACCCTTGGAGGGATCCTTCATGATCAGGATCGTGCGCCCTTCGGTTAGCCATTCAGGGTGAGTCCCGTCCCTCAGCAGCTGGTTATATATATATATATATATATATATATATATATATATATATATATATATATATATATATATATATATATATATATATATATATATTCCTCAATATTATGTGCAAGGTCTTTCTGTGGGTGCAGTAGAAACAACAAAAACATAGCTGCCAACGTGAGGCTTATTATTGGTCCTGTAGGGGCCAGTTCAACTCAGTAAGGTTTGGAGCGCTGACACTCTGAGTCACCATAAAACGGACTATTGTGACCCCCGTTCCTGTTTCTTTATGGATACTCTGCTGCAAAGCACTTCTGAAAAATTGATAAGCTATTTCTTTAAATGGGCTCTAGTTGCCTGCAGCTTCATCCAGGGTTTGCTGACACAGCTGCAGAGGAGACACACAGGGAGAGGTGAGAGGCAAACACCTACAGAAAGACTAGAACATACTGATAACTGAAATGAAATAATCTAGGTGTGGTCATGAAAGCAACATTAACCTCAGACATGGTTGCAAAATAATGTCTAGTCTCGATACCTTTCTGTTTCGTTCATTTTATTGTTACCCAGGTGTGATAGTGGCTCAGATATACACCAAATTCAGTTGTCTGTGTCAAGATATTCAGTCCCAGTAAAGTGATAATTGGTCAAAAAACACTGCTCAATCAATCAAGCACAATAGAGTGAAAATGGATTAAAAGTGGTTCGCTTCGAAAGAAAGTGCAGCTTCACATCTCTTGTACTGTACATCGGTACTGAATCACACAGGTACACTGGGATCCCTGTTTGTAATGAGTTTTCTAACCTCCAGTGACAAAGGGCTTCATGAGTCCTCTTCAGCCTGTGTCCAGGCCCCATCTGTCACAGTCACATATGTTTTGGGGAAGGGCCCAGGGCTTGTCTTGTAACCGAAGCAGTCTCATCAGCTCGGATTAATTCCCCGAAGATATGCTGATGCTTCACAAACACTGTGTCATGATGGTGTTGATTGGAGCAGAGACAGGAAGAGCAACTCCACCTCTAACCATATGGCTCATTCATAAAAATCCACACGTGTGTAACAGGGGAGTTGATCGTCAAGTGAGAATAGTCAATGGTGTAAGACGTGAACAGTGTTTGGATTTGCTATGTCCTCAAAGATCTCTAAACAGGGTGTAGCTTGACCCACAGAAAAGCCATGGAAAATGCCATTATCATATTATCTCAACAATTACCTAATATAATAAAACAATAAATTTAACTTTATTTATAAAGCCATTTTCATACTTAAAATGTAACACAATGTTCTTTATAGTCCATTAAAAACAATCCCACAACACCAACCATCCCCAAAGCTGCCTCACGCACACAACCACCCACACAGACGCACACACATGCGCTTAGTGCAGATGAACCAGTTGAAGGAGTACCATCAGAGGAGCTGTCTACACCAGGAGTAGAGAGTCGCCTGCAGCCACAGGACACAGACACAGGGCCCAGAGGAGAGATGAGGCAGACACTAAACCTCAGGGTTACCTGGAAAATCTAAAATGAAATGTCTCTGTATTTTAACACAGATCAATATCAGTCTGTCACTGTTATCATCTCTGTGAGTACAAACGTGCATTATGGTGGATTAGTTTATCAAGCACATGCATGGTCTGTCTGTATCAAAACAAATATGACTGGCTTATGAGGAAAAAACAATGGAAAAAATGACATGGGACTTTCCCAACTCAGATCTCAGAGCTAAGCAGGTTGGTCCTGGACAGTGTTTGGATGGAAGACCACTGGGAAAACCAGGTGCCAGATGGGGGCGGCAGTGGCTGTAGTGCAAACTGTTGTTGTGTCTTTGGGCAACACAATTCACCCACCTTGCCTCCAGTGTTCAAATGTAAACTGGTGTGTGAATGAGATGGATGGAAACTAGCCCATGGCTACAATCCGGCGTTTGTACAGCTTGTATATAAAGTGTGTCCATTAACAAGCACTGTCCCGACAAAATAACCAATTAATAACAATAAAAACATCAAGGATTTGTGCAGAATCAGGTTAGGGTTAGAAGCACAAAACAGAAGCACAAAACGCTATTAATCTGAGTTGAGAGATTTTTTTTTTTTTTTTTTGAGATTTTGTTCTAAATGTCAAAACAACCGTTTATGGACATAATAACAGTAATAAACATAAAGGAGATCATCGTTAAAGTCATTATTTGCTACAGTAGCTCACAACTGGTGGTAGGGATCACAGCCAAGTCTGTTATCCAAAACAAGTTGGAGACTTGCTAATCAGACTTCTCTTTATTGTTGGAAGGAAATCCTTCTTTAGAGTCTGTGTTTTAGTAAGTCCATTATCCAACATGTTTTTGATGAGGGAATAACGTGGAAGAGTTGATTTAGCATATTATCCCCTCTTCAAGGCTAGACTATAAAGGAACATCACAAAAAATGTGGGGAAAAATAGAATAGAAAAAAAATAGATAGATAAATAAATTAATAAGTACAAACAAAATAATTTATATTGATCAAAAGCTAAGCTAAAAAATCTTGAGCCTGCTCTTAAAAACCTGCACACATGTGCCCAGAGCTCCTCTGAGCCACAGAGGAGAGCCGTATACTGGAAAGACACCTCTCCGGGAGCGTGTCCTGACTTTGGGAATAAATAAGGGCCCTATGCTGGAGGAGCACCGGCTGTGGAGTTAAAAGCAGCTCTGAAAGCTGAAAGAAGAAACTGATCCTATAAAATAGAATAAAATACAAATAAATATCAGCAGCATGAAAACAATAATGACTCGTGTCAGGACACAATGGATTTAATTTTTCCATCAATTCTAGCAGTAGTAATATTTGATATATGTGAGGCTGTTTTGCCCTTAATAATAATAATAATAATAATAATAATGATAATTTCTCCATTCCCTTGTCAGTATGACCTTACTGCCTTATTAACTTATTTTTTTTCTTTGACAATGGTAAAAACAGCCCAAGTAATCAATTATCGACCTAATCAGTCTGATCATAAATAATGCATTACAGTGACCAGAGCATTTCCAACAATCAGATGAACATTACTGGATACGGAAGCCAAACTGTTTGTGACGTCAGCTCTTGAGGTAAACATGTGTGTAGAGCCTTTGAAGCTCGTGGTGAGCCAGGGTCAGATTTCCTATTGACTTTCATGAGTCATTGCGGGCAGTGCTTACTCAGTGTTGTCTTCCTGTAAATACGGTGCACTTTGAGTGAGGAATGCTTTTATTTTTCAATTGTTTCCCAATTATTTGGCGCACTTGATATACCAAAAGATCTATTGAGAAACTAATGTATCTTTCACTTCTAACAATATGGTGCCTCAAATCAAATACCAGTAAAAGGCAAATTGTAGCTCTTTTATGTGAATCTATGAGATTACTGTCCGAAGTTTGAAAATACAAGTACTTTAATTAATTATTGAGCTACTAATTTTAACTGTGACAGACAATACACAGCAAACATGATCGATATCTGATTGTTAGACCCTTCTGGAACATTCTTTTTTCCCCTTAAATCTTGGATCCAGACAGTGTATTTCATCCCAGATCCAAATGAATGTTTTAACCACACATTGCTGATATGAATAAAATGCCTTAACTCATTTGAAAGAACAGCTCTTTTCAATTAGTGCATGCTTGTGATTGTGCCTGTGTTGATTAGGAACGTAATAAAGAGAGCTATTGCTTCTCTGCACTTCATTAATTAAGTTCTAACTTGTGTTTACTCTCATTTGGGAAGCCCATAGAGATAACTGTCTCTAATTAAGCATTACCAATTCATCATTTAGGACAGAACGCCCACAGAGTAAAAAAGTGGAGTGGATTTATTTTCATTCATCTTGACTTTGCAAATTTGAAAAGCTGAATATCTAAAATGCATGCATGTGTCCATATATGCAAATGTAGACTAGAAATGGTGTAAGATTTCTAGTCTACATATGCGTATTATAGGGGTACAGATGTAACGTGATTGTCAGTGATCAAAATTCACAAACATAGGAACTTGCTTCAGCATAAGGTGCAACATAAAACAACGAATAAAATATAATAAAATATATCAAAGATGCATGTATAATATTAAGAATAAAATAAAATACAATAGAATAGACTAAGATAGACTAAGGCGATATACAGAAATGTACAGTTGGATAGATATGGATGGATATGGTGTTCTTACTATGTTTACACACAGCATTCATTAGTCTCATAAATCCTATGTTAAGGTGATTTTTTTTCTTTTTTTACATTGATGGCATATTTTCAATACTGACAGTGTTAGAAGTAGGGCACCATTAACCACGCCTTGAATGAATATAAACTGGTAAAAGAGTCTCTAAGGCACTAAGGCCTGTAAAAGTTGTATATTTTCACAAAATTCTTGGCTACTCATTTCACATCTGCTTGGTTCTAATAGTCTAGAAGAACGCCAGTTTTTGTTGTCGTCACAGGCAGGTTGTTGCCATTGATTTATGTAGTAAAATTAGTCTGGTGGCAGTTCATCAGGCAAACGGGAAGATAATTCGACGGTGATGCTGACACAAAATCCAAATCCCATTATTCACAAATCTTTAGCCCTCCGACAACCATTAGTCATGGAAGAAAATGTTATGGTCTACATAAAACATTTTAACCAGGCACTTAATATTGTCAAGATGCATTTTACATCGATCATAAATCTATTTTAAATATTACCCAATAGAGGGACGGTTGACAAAAACAAGTGACTTTTCCATCTTCATTTCCAACTGCAACATCCAGTGTGAGCGCAGCAGGTCCCACAACCGAGTGGGCGACATCGCAACTGATGGCCCTCTGTCAGAAGTCTTTTGTTGCGGGACGGGGCCAGCCAGGTGATTAAGTGGGCCGCAGTGCTTCTTGGAGCTTTAGGAAATTGCTTGGAGGGTTTGAGGCCAACCGGTGACACTTCATTTATCAACCACATCCTCATGGCAGCAAATCACATGGGCTTAGAGCGCTGCAAACGAAGCTTAAAACACAATCAACATTAGAGGTGCATGGGACTCTAACCTCATAACCACGATGAAATAAATTTCCATGAAAATAACATAAAATATATGCATTGTTTGCAAGTTTGTCCATGAGCCCAATCTGAATATTTTCTCAACGAGTCATGCCACTAAACAATATCAAGACAATATTTCTTTCTCTGATCATATAAAATGTGTTCCACAAGTCGCTGTTTTTTTTGTCTGCAGTTCAGTTTTGTTTCACAGTAATCATGCAAAACTTAACCAATGTGCTTTTGAGAATTTTAATATAGTTAAAAGACACCAAATGTATTAAATCACAGAAATGAATGCGTGCAATGTTGAATAGAAATGATTTATTAAAGATGCCATATGTGACTTTTCTAAGGAATCTGCTACTTGCTTGTGTCCAAGAAGATGATATTGTTTTGCCAAAAGTGTTCAACGTGACATCACTTTTTTTTATATTGCTTTTATCAAATAACACATTACTCAAAATAATCTTGAAAAACATGCATTCTTCCTGCGCTCACCTCTCCACAGATCTGCCCTATACCTTGGCCTGATGATGTCTCCAAGTAGATAGGACAATTTATTACCCACTGGGGAAGATTCCAGGCAAAGCAATAACATCTCCATAGAGACAAGAAGATAATTACATAGTGCACCTTTAAACACCAATATCTACAACTTGATAAATTGTTAAATCCTGAACTGCACTGATCAAGTTATTGACATAAAGTGGGATCTGCTTGTCCCATCAGCACCTGTTTATTGCTCGCAGACAGCTCATTGAGGAGGTGTCATGTTTGTGAATGGAGATGAAGGCATGTGAGGCGTGTATCAGGCAGAACACATTACAGGAGCAAGATGGCATGGAAATGAATCAGATGGAAACACTGGTACGTCTAGATATGGCTGGTGTTTTGTGGTCAACTGTAACTGTTTTAACAAGATACGTTTTTGTAGTTGTTTAATTATTGTTTTACAACATACGGAAAAATCCTCTTCTTCTTCATCTTTATCTTCTTCCGGGGGCTAGGTTTGAATTGTGTTACTTAATTGGAAACATACTTTCATGTGTCTTGTTATTGTACATATATTATTTATATGCACATATTATTTATAATATATTACTTCCAAAACCAGTTGTTAGATGAAGTACTCAATTTTGCTACTGAAGTAAAAGTACAGATACAGCAGCAAAAAAATACTCAAGGGAAAGTATTAAAGTACTCCTTTAAAAATTAAAATTATTTTTGCTTTGGAGAACTATTTAAGCATCAAATTGTAATTTTGATTGATTTATTCTGTTGAGTTTTGGTCATTATTGGCAAACAAAAAAAAAAGCCTCTAAAGATAAAAATAAGATGGAAAATCTTATTTTTCTCTTTAGAGGCTTTTTTTGTTTGCTCAAAAGGAACTAGAAAAAAAAACAAAGTGCCATAAATGTGTTACAAAATAAACCTTTCAACCTTTTCAGCGGATCTAAAACCTTAAGAAAAGAGTAGAAAGTACAGATACATGCTCTGAAATGTAGTGAAGTAAAAGTATCCACTATAAAATGTACTTAAGTAAAGTACAGATAGCTAAAAAATTTACTGAGGCACAGTACTTTTACTTTTGTACTTTGTTACTTTCCACCACTGTCCAAAACACATGATAGCGGTGAGCTACTTGACACCCAAACTACATGAAATGTATGATCAGGATCCATCAGCTATTTGGTGAGGAGGACCCGGGTGACCCGGTATAATCTCATCCAGGGCTATGAGTGAATTCTCCACCAGCCAATGCACCACGTTCAAGAAGGATCATGCCATAAAAATGACACAGGGCCGGGACAGCGCCCATGGTCAGGCGCACATACATTAAACATACAAGCGGCGGCTTCATTACAGCACCTCTCTGCTCCCCTCTTTATTGCCTCTATATCTCAGCGAGAGAATTCATTAGAGATGGAGTGTGACAAGTGTGCTGAGCTTAATGAAAGAAAGAGATAATGGATAAAGTGTGAGTCAGTTGTAGACAGCAGGTTCTGGTCGTGTTTATTCTTCTATGGACAGGGTCAATTTGTTAGCTTAAGTTTTTACACTTTATTAACACACAGTACTTCCTCATTTGCCCTTGTTTTCCCAGCAAACAATGAAGCGGTAAAGGCAGACACACCTGCCATTGTGTTCTGATAAGAAAGTTTTAACCACATGCAGTTGTGCAGTTCTGAAGTCTGCATGACATCTCTTTGTGTCAAACTGTCAAATAGAATTACAATTTCCTCAAAAAGTGAAATGCTGATGGTGAAGTAGATAAAGTGGGGAATACATTGTGGAAACTAATCTTTTGAACCTGCATATAAACATCAAACACTGTATAGCTGTTTAGACAATCAACAAACTTGTCCACAAGAACTTTTATGACTGGAAATTAAAGCCCCCCTGGTGGCCAGGATGTAACCCCTTGTCTGTTCATGGAGTGGTGTTAAAGTTGTGCAATATTCCAGGTAACAACATCTTTTGCCTTATTACAATCAAAGTTATGAGTCAGGTCTGAAAGGTTAGCCTACTCATAGTAATAGTGCATGTTTTTTTAATTTTTTTATTATTGGATGCTTTTTTATGGAAAAAAATACTGCAGTTGAATTCCACAGTAAATAAGTAATATTATTATGGCCTTATAATCTCATTCACTATTGTAGAGTTTCTGTCAAGCTGCTACAACACCCTGTTAATAACAATGGCTTTTTCATTAGTTCTCATAGTCTTACAGGCCAAGTCAAACACACCCAGTTGTAATTATGCTGTAAAACTAATGCAAAATGCCAAAGGAATGGTGTCAACACAATCTCATATCAGGGATCTGTATCAGTTACAAAGACTCTTTAATTATGTTATCAGTACACAGCAAACACTGTTAGCTGTTAGCAAATTTAACTTTACTGCATGTGATTTATATTCAGTATGAAGTCTTTATGTCCAGGCCAGGCCTGCGGAAAAGCATTAGTTAATGAAGAGTAAAGATGTGTCTGAGAGGCGCTAAAGCCAACTTAGTGTTTGGAGGTGAGGTCATTTCTAAGGAAGGGAGGAGCAGCAGATGGGAACACAAGACTATTTGGCCTTGACAGGGTTTCAGCAGTTAGATATATACCTGCTGCTGCTGCTGATGATGATGAATACACATGTACCTTTGGTCTAAGAGATTCAAAGCTGATTGCAGACCTATCAAACCATCCATGTCACTAATGGCATTTTTCCTATACTGATGACTTACAAACTCCTAATCTATGAAGTTTGTCAAACCTGCTTGAACAGAGCACAGCCTCTGTGATCCTTATCAGTGGAAAGTCCACACACTGCTTACGCAAACAGTCTTTCCTTCATTCAGAGGAGCAATGTGGTGTTTTCATAGGCAGGAAGCCCAGGATGACCTCTGTGGGCATACAGCTGGGGCGGAGACACTGCTCTTAATCCAACATGATGAAGTCCTGAGGTTTCCCAGTCCCAGTCCTGGACTCACACAGACAGGGAGGGCCCAGACGCAGCAGAACTAAAGTCATTCTGAGCGGTGACGTCTGCCTCTGTGGATCACTGAGGTTGCTCACTCCTACGGGACGCACAGAGGTTACATTTGGTTTAACAAAACAGTTTCAGAAAATAAAACGTTTAAGACAGTTTGTAAAAGTGTACCTGCAGTTAGTGAACAGCCCATCATGTATTTCAGATGGAGCCACGAAGATCACAAAATGTAAAAAATATAATCAAGTAAGTAACAAAAGTAATGCTTGCTGATTCGAACTTATAGTGAGTTTATTGACATTTAACAGTTTATGTTTGAAAAAGGTCAATCAGAAAGTTGTCCATTCTGCAATGGCAGACACAGACACATAAACAGAGAAAATGTGTTGAGGTTGTGAAGGTTAATTACAACAGCGGGGATGACATTGTCACAGCCTGCATTCATGAGGAGGATTAAACAACAACACGTTGATTGCTATAGTGTGAATGTACACAAAAGTACAAAAAAACAAAAACACAGACTCTGTGTTATGTACCATGAAGATTCTTGATCTAAACCACACCATAGTTGATGATAAATTGCGTTAAAACACCCCTTTCATTTCATTTCATTTTTTTATTTGTGAGTAGAAGATTTATATTTTTGATTAAGGGAACTAGTATATACATAAAGTAATTTGCACTTAGCTGTCACCAAACGAAGTGAAATGTTGATGAAGTGGATGTACATTTGATTTTTATGGGTTGAATGACAAACAACCAGATTTTTGTTTATGGTCAGCTGCAAACACAGAGCGGGTGGGGTATATATTGTGTTTTTCAGAGCACTTCTAGACAAACTTGAGTAATTGCTTTAGTTGTGTATACTTTTCCAACATTTATCCTGGCGGTTGGTGTTTATCGACCATTACTCATATTGCTCATTTCCATCCACACAACACTGTCAAGACCACATGTTTGTTTTGGCGTTCTGTGAGGACTCAGCCAGCCGGCCACACACAAGTGTTTCTCTAAAGTCCAAATTGCTGATGATTAATGCTCAACCATAACAGCCATTCATATCGAAAAGATGTTATGCTGAAATGTTTTTTTGTTGCTGGCATTAATGAAGCATCAAGGAGCCATGCTTTTCCTGACAAATGCACTGTTTTTGCACAACTGAGAGACATAGTAGCATAATGAACGTATCCACCTTATTCCGTCTCTTCCACGTTTGCCTCTTTTTACCACAGATCCGCATTCCTGTAGTAAACACACTTACAGTTTGACGAGAACCCCGTTCATGTAAATGCCAAACGAGGGAAAAGTCTCCCTGCTGAAACATTATATACAGTAGATTGATTTGTGTAAAATGTACACGAGCAACAACAAGTCAACAATGCACCTGGGTGTCCTGAAAACAACTTTGTAGTCCATGTAGAACTTATTTTATGTTGAGCTTGTCTGCCCTGTGTAAACTAATACAACAACAACAGAAGATGGCTGCGCTCACAGCAACTTCTGGAATAAGGTCAATAGGTTGATTTAAACATCTTTTAAATGTAGAAATGCAGGAGAGTGTGCCTCCTGATGCTGTTCAGTCACTGTTGGAGTTTAAGGGTATAAGCATGATGTGATTTATGGGGCATGTGCTGACACTGTTCTGTGGGGTAATGCATTAAAGTCTTATCTAGCTCCTGAAGGAGGAAAGTCTACCGTTTAGGTGCGCTGGAGCCCTATTGAGATTCATACTCCCTCAAAGTCCAGGAGAAAGTGGAACACTGCAGAGATACAGATTAGGCATAGTTGATGTGAATAATTGATAAACATGAAAAGGTACAAAACTGTATTTGTGTCGAAAGTAAACGACAACCAGTGGAACAAGCAGGCATGGAACAAACTAGGTCTATGGAACCACCAAATGTGATTTTTGCCATTTGTTAAGTGATTTCAAGTGCATATCTCAGTTGTGAAAATTAGCTGAGTTCTAAAAGCAATATATCTTTACCATGTGAACAATACACAAAAATCCATCCAAAATGCATGGACCAAATATACAAGGAACACATGTATCTGACAGTTACAACGTTATAAAAAAAAAAAAAAACGAAGATGTTGTCATACATTTTTATTTGTCAAAAATGGCTATTTTTTTATTATTACATTTTGGTGAAATTTGTTTTCTAATCTACTTTACATTTCCAAATTTAAAGACATTTCCAGAAATAGTTCTAATTCTAACCAACAAATAAAGCATCACATGTTAAAGAAAAACAGAAAAAAAAAAAAGACTTCACATTTTTGATAAAATGTACTTAATAAAGCTTTACTCCTTGGGGGAGGAAAAAAAAGAAAAGATTTGTAGCATTCATCTTTGTCATGTCTGCTCTTTCCTTCATTTCCTGTCTCTATCACAGGCTTCATTCAGTGTAACTACCCTCATCTTGGATCATCATGTATGTTGAGGAGCCACACACACACACACGCACGCACGCACGCACGCACGCACACACACACACACACACACACACACACACACACACACACACACACACACACACACACACACACACACACACACACACACGCACACACACTGGTGACTTTGTTCTTACTCTATGTGGACACAGGCTTATATTTAGAACAGTCTGTCCATCCCTCACGCACACTGGGGACACTGCTCCTGACCTGGCTGCGTTTCCTCAAAGTGGAGCAGATGCCTCCAGATGGTGGGGTGTACCTTGCTGCCACAGAATCTGGGTAAATAAATACAGACACAGCAGATGCACAGTGGCCTGGAAGGAAATCTATAGTCAGAAATGATCACGTCTTGCTGCAAAAACGCGTAGGAGGAGTAGCCAAGAGCATCCCTGCCGTTTTATGGAGGTCATTTAATTGTGACCTTCTTATTGTGATGTGCATTTATAAATAATAATAATTCAACTGAACGTATGCAACTAAATAAAAAAGCAAGGGTTTGATTTCTTCATTATTTTATATGCATCTCTTGTGTTATGACATTAATCACCCACTGCAGCACAGTTTTTCAGTCACAAATAAATGTGTGCATTCTAATTCATTTAAATTGTTATTTTGTAAAACTCAAATGAGATAACACATTAAGGACAGTTACTAACTCTATAGCTGGACAGAAATATCAGCGTGGATACTACTAGCACTAACAGTTAGAATCAATAAAACAAATCAATGGAAGATTCTTGCTTAAATGAATATGGGGGATTTCTTCAGTCACAGCCGAATGCACTTACATTTACACAATCCAAAATGAATTGTGCAAACGTTCTAATACATGAAACTAACTTAACTGTCAACAGCTTGAGTCAGTCTAAAGTCAGAAAGAAAAGATATTTTATGCTAAAAATAGACAAATAACTGTGTCCCGTGTGACCAGCTGTGTTCCTTGAATTGTTCAATTCATTAAACTGAGGCTTTTGGTGAATTCTTCAACAAGTCCATAGGGATCAAGAGCTTAAACAAACAATAGCAGAATCTTTCAGAAGGGCAGAAAATACTTCTATTGAACTTTCTGTGAGTGATTCATCATCCCATCTGACACATGTTGTGCCATTTCTTAATCCCATTTCAAAATGCTCACACTTGCACAGTGTAAACTCCATAAACAATGACCTTGTACATTTTATGAAATATACTTTTAAATGTGATGACTAAAAGGGTGTGACAGACTTTTGGTATGATTTTTTACCTGGACACACATTCTGATAAAACTCAACGTGACTGACGACTCTCTGAACACAAACACTTTATGCTGTGCTATTTCTGCGGAATGTGCACGAGAAACTCAGATGCTCACAATGGCGTGCAGGGATTTAACTGTAGACTTTAAAGTGTATTCAGCCATTGTGGTGAGTCACAATCACATGACTCAGCTATGCCTGGAATGTCTTTTTGTTTTTGTTTAGAGCCTTTTATTCCCAGGGCCATCTTATTCACAGCTTGAGCGATTAAAGGAACGGCATCTTTCTGTTCAGCTGGGAACATCCATCAAGCATGTCTCTTCAAAGTTTACCCCTTAACTTTCTTCAGCAGGTTTTATATGCCAAGATGAAATCAGCTGATAGATGCTGTGTAAAGTATAGTAACGGGACACAAGATTAAGAAAGGGCTGGCACAAGGAAAAATGTGAATATGACCCTTCAAAACACAGGGGAAATGTAATACCTGTGGAATACTAGAAGCTAATGAAATAAACATGAGAAAAGGACTAATGAAGATTGGGGCCAAGGCGACTTTTGTGCAAGTGAATGTCAGATGGATCTCATGGTAATTATCACCAATGGTGATGGAAGTGTGTGATAGTAATGTTAAATAATTCAATACCAAATACAAAGTGGAATACATTCAACAGCAGGACAATGGTCTTCACGAGGATCAGTTTAAACTGGTCATTTTACTCTTTACATTAGACCAGAGCCAGACATTTATCGGCTGACTTAACATTTATGCTGCTACTCACAAATGTATTGGGTGTGCTTTGTGTGAAAAGTATTATGCATAAACACCAATATTTCCCACCAACACCGTTACTCATAGTGTTTGAGTTGGATAAGCGCGATATTACTCACAGGGAGCTGGCAGTGTTCCTAAATAACTCTTTGTGGAATATTGATGAGGAGAAATAAAATCCCACTTGTTGTATTGTAGCTGCGCTGTTTGTTGTGTCTGAGTCGGCTCTGAGTTTACTGTTACGGTGTGTAATGGGTCCCACAGGAGATACTGTTGCGATCACCTTACTGCCTTTATGTGCGCTGGAATACGGTTTCAGACAAGCGCCGAAGTCAGACTTGGACAAAAGTGTGCAAGGGTGCAATCACCAGGGACATGATACGAGCTGAACGCTTTGCCACGTGACCCACAGAGTGGCAACCTGTTGACATTTATTATTTTAATCATTTAGGCTGTTCATATGTAGCAAATGGAAAACTAACAATGTGCTCAATTAAATGAGGCACACATGAGTGCATCGTCATAAGACGCCACGTATACACGATTTACATGGTTAGGTCTTTTGGTCTTTTGTCTTGGTCTCTTTTTTTTTCTTTCATTGAAAAATATTTTCAAATTGCTAACTTGACATGATGCTTCTCCAGTACATGCATAGATCATAATTTTACATTATTGTCATTGTTAATTGTAACATTGGTCTAAAACATATCATTAATAGAATTAATTTAGAATTTTAACACAGCAGTAGACGGAAGCAGGGAGCAGGTGAAAACAGAAATCTGAGCACCAAAGCCTCAAATGCAGGACACTTCAGGATCTCTCAAACCTGCATGAATCAATCAAAATACAACGTAGTATAAGTTAATGATGGTAACACTGTTATAACATTGTTAATAGCTAAAAAAACAAAACAAAATTAAAAGTCAATTTAACATAATACATCTCCTTTTAACTATTTCTCTGAGATGTGCAGACGAAAGAACTGTAAACAATAACAGGATACCTTTAAGCATTAGTCTTAACTGTCTTTGAAGAGACTGTTTACCGAGGCCCAGTTAAGTGTACATGTTGATCATATTAGTGCATTGATTTCTTCTGTGTTGACCCACTTTGCTTGCTCTGTGTGTCTGCAGCTGTTCACCGCGAGCAGAGGAGCACAGGGGCATATCTCGTCTCCGAGCAGACCCTCATAAAGTGCAGCCCAGGTGCTTTCTGATTAGTATCACTGCTCATTTATCTCTGTCACTGCACGGCTCCTGACTCGGAACAACTCACAAAGCAAAGGGCCGGCTGAAACTATTTCAAATTAGATGAGGTAAATGTGGTAGAGCTGGACTCTCAATATGCCATGAAAGAATTTTAAATAAAAGGAGCGCATATTGTTAGATTAGCAAAAACTGAACCCAAATACCTGACAATAAAGAGGGAAAGAGTTTTAACCCCAAGTACTCCATTAAATGCACATACCAATGATGCATAAAAGGCAGTCTAATAAAACATGAGCAAGTTAATCATGAACTAATAATGCACTAATATTATTTTACCGAACATAATTAAACAGAACTAATTAAGTAACTACTAATCTCATGCATACAGCTGATGAATGTATTTAGGTCATAATTAAGTTGCACGAGGGTAATGCATTTCTATAAATACTTAAACACAGATTATACATGTAATGGACATTATTACATTATTATATTTGAAAGAATAGAACGGGTAACAGATCAAGCATTTATAAACACTCAATTACTGATGTACTGTTTATTAACAAACGATGAACTATTGTTTCGTCCAACTTCCTGCATGCTCATCCCAGCCATCCATTGATTCATTTTAGCAAAGAGGCAATGATATGCTGTGCTCCATAAACCAAGTTAAAATAATCAAACAAATGAAGTAAAAGTTTGATTTGATTAAAGTGTGTATTACATCAGACATTAATCAACTTGTGCTGCTTATAACAGGGACATTGTACACGACAAGCTGAAGGATGTAATATAGAGCAGGGCGCCAAATGAAGCGCCCTTGACAGCAGATGTGGCACCATCTCCGCTCTTCTCTCTGAGCCACTGAGCATCACACGAGGGCAGTGAGCTGGAAGAGCTATAGGACAAGACAAGGTCAGCGGTTCAGACGAGAGCAGCTCCGGAAGCTGTGGCACAGTCAAGTTTACTGGGGAAAAGGTTAAAAGAGCAATATAGTGCTTTTTTCAGGTATTTAATATTGCACTAAAGCATGAGTAGATCATCATTTTACGTGTTGTTTATTGTAAATCGCTAAATTGATCTAAAACGGCTAGAAACAGGCCCATTGACTGAGAGCCCCACCTATTCAATATTTCACTGACAAGCAGCAGTCATTTACATGTTTTTATTTGTGAAAAGTGGCTATGTGACATTTTAGAAACCTACATTCATATAATTTTTCAAATAATCACAGTAAAGCTAAGTACAGGGAAGTGGGCGGGGACAGTGGACTGGTGAATAGGAATTTTCTCTTGGCTCAATTACAGGACAATAAAGGATTACTCAAATGTGCAGGAATCAGTCATAATACAAGTTTGAGTAAACAAATGGTGAAACACTGTTGTAATGATATTAAAAGCTTGTTAAAGTTGGTATTAAAAGTATTCATTTTGGTCAATATGTCCCCTTTAAAGAAAAAGGCACACCTCTTGAATAGGAAATTGAACTGAAGACAAAAAGTTCCCCCGTCCAGCTCCAAGCACTTGATCTCCACAACAAGTAATAATCCATAAGCTCTACAACGTTTTTAAAGTCCACACACAGTTTGATTTAACTCATTTCACTGTTCGGAAGGACCCTACAAGCCTCATTTATGCCGTTTTCTCCCTCTGTTAAATTCAGTCCATCCACGTCATTTTAATATGCAATATGTGACACACCAAGGCTACGAGTCATTTTGAAAGCCTGAATAAAAAA
This sequence comes from Rhinogobius similis, assembly GCA_019453435.1. Classification (NCBI taxonomy): domain Eukaryota; kingdom Metazoa; phylum Chordata; class Actinopteri; order Gobiiformes; family Gobiidae; genus Rhinogobius; species Rhinogobius similis. The sequence continues at coordinate 29,499,780 of CM033619.1, read as the reverse complement.
AATAGGACTTTCATATGAATTAAAAGAAGAATGAATACTTGCAGATTAAGTGTCCTATTTGATCCTGGTGTAGTAGTGTAACCTTTTTCTTAATGCCGCGTGATGAATAAATGTCAGTCCATCAGTTTACTTTGTGTCAGCTCAGGCGCCAATCTCCTCTAAAGGTGGATTAGACTGTGTTTGAACATAACTTAGCCCTGGGGAAAACAGCAATGAAGTAGATTTGGTTAATGGGAATCTGTCCATCACCATATCTCACTCACTGTACATTCAATTACAACACTGACTGCCTGGCTGCCTGTAATTATTTACTGATCAGACGCAGAGAGCCGTAAAGTTAAAATCCATGTGTTAGCGAGGCATTTCAGAAAGAGTGGGGTAGGTATTATTATTATTATTATTATTATTATTATTATTATTATTATTATTATTATTAATAATAATCTGTTTTAGTTTTTTGTTTAGTTTTTCTGTTAAAATGTTCTTCAAAATCAATGTTAGTGTAATATCAAGTAGGAGCTGATACTTGATCCACATAAAGGAAAGAGTGTTTAACAAGTGTGTAACTTCAGCAGAAATAAACCGAAATGTACCATTTTACTAAAGCAAATACATTACATGTTTCCCCATAAAAGCCATCCATTGCATTTGATCCATTCTTCAGTTTCAATGTGACAAACTTGACAAGAGGGTGAATAGAGCCAGCTCTTCAGTCATTTCTCTGCTTTGTTTGGTCTGTCAAAGTCTTGTCACTTGTGTGGCCATAGAGGTTAAATTATCCGACCACAAGATTTATCCTTTAGTGTGTTTTATTGTTTCTTGTGATCTTGTCTTTTGAATTAGTCTCAGTCTCTAGTTTTCCCATGTCTGGCCCTTGACTGGTCTCGGCTGGAGCGGTTTTTACTCAAAACCAGTAAATATGAGGAAAAACTTTTTTTGTGTGGGGAGTTTTGGCAATAGGAGCTGGATTTTGAGGCAGCAGTTGTTTAAATGAAGACAGACACTTTTGACCACACGTTCACCACCTTCTGGTCAGCCTGTCAGCACCAATCAGTCTGGATAATATTTTAATAGACCAGGGTAATGTATAGCCACTAATCTGGAGACTGCTGACATGTCTTTGGCACTGGGCCAAGTGGAGTTTCCCTCTCTGACTCCAGACTTGCCCTGGTCGCTCACTGTCACTCTCTCGCAATTTTCTCCTTTCAGTTTTCCTCCACTCCTTTCTCTGTGGCTTCTCTGTCTTTCGACTCTCATTTCAGTCTTATCACAACTATTAATCTGGCACAAGTAGTTCACTCAGCAGGTCTTATTGTGAGAGCCACCTGCACTGAAGTACAGGGTAATGAATACGACCCCCATTGGGCCACTCTCACGTCTCCTCTCCTATTTTCACTTAAGATGATTTATGTTGTCTTCCATGATCATTTTCCACAAGCTGACCCCAGACCTGGGAGTTGGCAGTACACAAAGATGACATCACCACAGTTCTAGTGATGGAAGAGACTTTAGAGTTTGTGGGTGATGTAACGCTGCTGAGTTTCTTGTCATAACAACTCAGGCCTCTGCCAGTCTAAAGGATGGTGACACGAGATGCTGCCAAACCTTAAAAATACATCGAGTGGCTGTGCTGTCCTTGCACATGTGTAAAATGTTCTGGAGATCTATAAAAACATAATACAAGCAAAAAAGACAGCCACATTGTCAGGGGGTTCAAACTTGTATTTAGGGGCCCTCAAGTTTGTCTTTTTTCATAAGGAGAACAGGTAGTGTGGCCTACCAAGTTGTTTTCTGCCCCTCTGCAGTGGTAAACAGTAAAACAGTAAAGACTGTGCTTAAGAAAAATGTGTAGGCATCAGTAATGTGGTTTAAGGGGTAATTATTATTATTATTTTATCACTCTCATGGTGACATCCTGCCTAAGAGCTTAGAGTTCAAGTCTTGGCTTTGAGCAAACAAGATCAAGATCACCCCATTATTTTTCTTTTATTGTTATAAAAATCTGTGTTAAATACCTTTACAGTTTACTCTAGATCAAGTACAGTATGAAACACTCAATACTTTTACTTACGTAGATCTTTATACTTGATACTTTATCGTTTTTCTTTAGCACCAAACTGTTTCTTCCTCTGCCCATCTGCACATTGTGACAAGCGGCTACAATCAGGCAAAGCAAGACTTTTTAACATGATGAAGGTGATGATGGTATAGGCACCAAGTTTTGATGACTTACAAGAAAGAAAAATGGAAACCACCAAGTTCAACAAGGATTTAATGGGTTTGAGGGCTGAATTTGAGCATCTACAAAAATGCTGTGCTTGAAAGATGTTACAATCTGCATTAGAGGCGGGCAATATATTGAAATCTTGCTTGAAATTGTGAATGTTGTTTTGAAGATATGTAAAATTTGAATATTGAGCACTTTGTTTATAGGAAAAACAACAATTCAACAAAAAGAACAGATTTTTTTTTATTATAAAAGTTACATTGGAAACTTTGATAATGGTAGAAGATGATATTTCTGCACTTTTGTGATTCATTTTAGGGGTGTTTCACATTTGTCTGTCAATTAAACCTCAACTGATACATTTATGACATGGTTTAACACATTTCAGCTGAACATGGTTATAGGAAACTTCAAAAATGTTGAGATATTAATCATATTAATCTAATCCGTAGTAACAGTCAATATTAATTATACTGTAGGAAGAAAACTGCTTGTTCAGTTCAACATTAACAAACATTACAGAAGATGGACACATATAGTTCAGGAGAAACAGTAAAAATATGTGTGATTGGGGAAGCTTGAGCTGGTCTCGGTGGAAGATAATAGAAGAGATGTAACGAAAGATGGCGTGAAAAGTGTGGGAGAAGTGGATGAGATGAATGATGAAAAATGTGCATGTTTTCTGTTCATCATGTTTACTGTTCTAAATGCAGTCCACCACATTATTAACCCACGTCTTTCAAAAACTGTCAACTTCTCTCTATTTTTCTGTCCGATTTTGATAACATCCCCCATCTCTGACATTTGCTCTGACAAATACCACCCACTGCCAAAGCTTCAAGGCAGATGGCAAACATGTTTTTTATTTTTTTTTATTTTGCCGTATTAAAATATTAAAAAACTAAACCCGACTGACTCCACAAAAGTCTGTGCGAACCCTCAGGCTGCAGGTGTCCATGGACTTACAGAGCAGCAAACGCATATGAAATATTCTATTAGAGTTTCAAATCATTCTGTTTTTATACATAGAGTTTTGTCCTTGTGCTTTTACCAGTCCTGCGATGTTTGTGCTTGTCGTTATATGGGGCCTTAAGAAGTTTAATTACCCAAATCTACTCGGCAGGAAGCTCCATAAACAAACCACGCATACCTTTGTGCACAGCAGATTTACAGTCAAAGAGCAGGGCATAAACACGACTGACAGCAGGTACGGGTAAATCTCTCTGAGAAGGAATAAAATAAGATTTGAGCTTGAAAACTATTGCAATACATGTCTTATTTACTCAAGCATGCGTACATTTGTTGCATATGAGTTCACAATCTTCGCTACATGAAAAACACTTCTTCAATGTCTGTTAAAGTCTTATTGTTTTTGCATGAATAGATGAGAATGCTCTCTGCTCAGGCAATTATCCAAATTATTTTATATAATGCTTTTGTTCTCTTTGGTTTCTGTAGAAAGTCCAAAATATGTGTGTCGCTTGTTAGTTTACTGTGCATCGGATAAATATTTCAGTCTTATATTTGAGTCAAAAAGGTATAGTCATCCCTGCATTTTTCAGTCCACATTCAAACACACTGATACTAACAAATCTGGACTTTCATTTCTGCCAGGAATCTGCTTGTGCTGTTTGCGTTTGTATTTGCATATTGAGCCTTGCATGAAAATGGCCGACCTTTTCCTTGTGACCCCGAGGGTAATCGTTTACATTCCAAATTCACAAGACACAAGAGGCGCTGAGGAGGACACGATTAGAAAAAAAGGGGGAATGAAAGAGCGGGGGAGGAGCACTAGAAGTGTTGTAGCAATATATCACTGTCGTCTTCAAATCATGCGCACAATATGATGATCTGGCCATTTTTTTATGGAGTTTGGTGCACAATAGAGTGGAATCAGAGTATTTTGTTTCAAAGGAACTGAGAACTGAGGCGTGAGAAACAACCGAACACTTCCTTTTAATGACTGAAAAAGCAGGATAAACCAGTTGGTATCGGCATTGAATAAATCACCAAACCTTCAAGGACAAGACAAAGACGTGAACAATAATCCTAGTGTAACACACGCATAAAGGTATTTACTTTTTAATTGTCATAAGTATGAGGCACATTTAAATTGTCATGCTCTCACAATAGAGCGCAACCCGTGGGAAGGATTTGCATTTAGGAACTGTTAAACAAGCCCTGACCTACTGCAGTTCCTCATTCTTCACAAATCAGCTCTTTCATTTGTGCCGTCTGTGAGAGTTAAGCTTCAACTGCTTTAAACTGGAGCAGAGGGGGATGATACAGAAACTTAGTGTGTTGGAATTTGAAAGAAAATGGTTACAGGCAAGATTTTAATTCCATATATTTTAGTATTCTCTGGAATTTCATTACTAATTAGGTCAGTTTGTATACGTACACATGTTTTTATTTTTTGGTGAGTCAATAATATTGTCCAATCTGCTCCAAAAGATGATTTATTATTTCATCTAATCCACTTCATCCATAGATTTCTCTGAGACATTGTAACTTCAAATGTCATTTTCTTAAAGACACTTAAATATCAGCCCTTTAAGAAGCACCTACACATCAAACTTTACAATCTTGGACTTAACAAGATTTTGACGGAGGGTACAGAAGGATTTGTTAATTCTAATTCTAAGCCTGATTAATTTAAGTAAAAAAAAAAACTGAGTCAAAATTTGAATGTTTAGGTCAATTTTCAGTCAGCTCCAGTTCACTTGAAAAATAAGATGTTCATAATATTTCTCTGTATAATACCTCTGTAAATGTTTTATGACTAACATTTGTACAGAATGAACCGAATAATTTAAACCTGTTCTGACAGTTTTTCCAGACTGTCCCAAATATGTGCAATTTTGTAAATTTTTACACATAAAATGCCTTATTTCTATATGAAAACATTACACAATAAAGTAATAACGAGTAAACTACAGTAGAAGTTTCAAATTGACATCTTTACATTTAAGTCTTTTTCCCTATTCACCATTTAGTGCCTCACCTTAAAAATTAAAATCTGTTTTACTCTGTGTGATGACTCAACTTGTCAGCCTATAAAGCATTAATAGCCTTCAAATATTGAGCTAAACTTAAAACACAGAACTCAGAGTGGCGTTTGCAAAATCTAAATCTAAATATCCAATAATCTTGTTGTGTTTAACTTGGGTAAAATATATGAAACAGATACACATTTCTAGCAAAAGTTGTCAGTCCCACCCCAGCTTTATATGAACAACATTGCTGACCTGAGGCTATGCATGCCATCTAATGGGTGAGGCCCAAACACACGTTACTCACCGAAACCTGCAAAAAACAAGAGAATTCCTTCATGGGCCAGGCCTGAACATAAAACTGCACCTCGCTTAAACACAATCATTAACGTATGCATGCACGCTGTGATGCTAGAAGGCAAGAAAAGCTATTAACAGTTATTTTTCCATGTAATATTGTAAATGCAAATTTTTACCTTTGACTGGATTCGTTTTGAAAGCTTCAGTACATTTTTCCACTTCTGCGATAAGTTGTTATGCTGTAAGGAATGTATATACCACATTTAATTGGATGTGTTGTTTTTGCAACAGCCATAACATCCAACACTTACAAAATTAGATTTGACATTAAAACCTTATATATGTAGAATGTGCTGTTCCTGAAATCCATGAATGATTCAGTGGTCTTTCCATAAATGTAAAATGTATGATCACTTTTATTTGTTTCCATTACTGGCTTTCTTGTGTCCAGCCTTAGCACACTATATAGCCTCTCTTATAAATCTGGGTTTGTGTTTCCTACATCTCCACCCTTGATGCATCTTTATTCCACCGTGAGCTGTTATAGTGGTGACCTCTGACCTCTAAAATCTGTCATGTTTCAAGTAGAGTGTGACTGATCCTGCTCTGGTCCATATCCTCTGAAGACGAGCTGACAGCAGCGGCCCATCGCTCATGTCTTGATGTGGGAGCCCTGCTTTAAGTGCCTCGTGCATTAGCATTCCTGTGCATTTCTCCTCCGGACCTGACATGGAGTCGTGCCTGTGGACACACGCATGTTCAACCAGGTGCTTATTTTCTCCTGCAGATAATTTCCTTCATAAATAAACACAAGCTGCATTCCAAAATATGCGGCCAGTAAATCACACCCACCTAAATCCCACAAAGGCACCAGAGGGACTTTGAAGTGAAAGACATGCTCCCTTTTAATGTCGAAGGAATGAAACGTCAGAGTTTTTCATTGCTTCGTAACCTAAGACTGCAAATAAACAGCGGAATTAATGCCTTGATGTTGAGTATTGAGTTATTGAGTATTGAATTATTTAAGCATTGCAAGAATTTAATTAGCCAGTCAAATGATCAGTCTGTACTTGAAGAAGTATGCAACTACGAATGATGCTCAAAGCTTGACTAGGATGTTTTCAGATATATTATTTATTTATTGTCGTTTATATATTAAAAATGAATGGCAACACTCCTTATACTCCTAATACCGCATAAAAATACATACATAAAATACCAAATGTGATGAATAAATAAACAAATAAAATATTTAGTAATAACCTTTATATTGACATTGGAATTTTAACTGCTTTAACTGCTGCCTGGATGTGTTTCCATGGAGACAGGCAGGTGATGACCAGGTCAGATCCAAGAGGAGGTGAACTTTTATTAGCAAGAATACTTTTTATCAATAAAAACACATGTAATTGAAATACAAGACAGACAAGTTTAAAGACATATTGTGTAGGGCTGCAATGATTAACTGACTAATCACAATCAGAATTCTGACTAGTCGGTTAATTGTCTAATCAGAAGTCTTGTTCCTCAATAACACACTTTGGTCATACTCACTCTCCATCTAAAGCCCTTCAGTCACCACATTTCACCTTTAGTTCGTTAAAAATGTATTTGAAAAGACTTATTGTACACAAGTAGAGATGTTTGACTATTCAACAACTAATAATCGTTACAGAGACAACCCTTAAATTACGGCACATTCTAAGCAAAGTAATGACAGTGCATTATGTTTTGTTAATGTGGGTGTTAACGCTGTAACCAACTTGTCACTTTGAGGCAGTGAAGTTTATGACCCGCAGCAGGAAGAGGAGAAACTGGGAAACCTAAACAAAGGCGAGGGGCAAATGTGTGAGAGATAAACAGAGCGTTGTCCCTCCTGAGCGCCTGGAGGAGGAGCGGGCTGACAGAGGGGAGTGCGGACTGTGCAAGGAGCTGTTGACATTCAGACAGGAGCACCGCGCACAAGGCTGCTCTGTCCGAGGGCGCGGAGGGGAAGGAGCAGCTGTCCCACCAGGGAGCACCCCCAGCTGTCAGAGCGCCACACAGAGACTATACATTCACACTCAGGACATTGGCGCAGTGTTCAAGGACCTTCAGACGCCGTGTGTTTCTCCATGACACGTGTCAAACAGGTAGGGTCAATATGTATGCAAATGGATGGTGCAAGACACGCAGAAGACACAGCAATATCGACATGTGTTGGCGGTTGAAATGTAAGAATACAATTATGGCCTTTTAAAGTGCACTAAACAGCAACTTTATTACATTTCATATTTCATAAATTAAGACTCTGTTCATGCTTTATTAAGGCAGGAATACATGTAGTTTTATAGTGTATAGTTTTTTCTTCTAAACCAGGTAACAAAATAGCCTTGGTGTAATACTTTTAACATGACCAAGAAAACCAATCCATTCTGATTGCGTCTTTATTTTTCATCCTAGCCAAGACTTATCTTTTAGTCATCACAGAAACCGTAGTTCTTTGAAATGTAATATACTGACAGGCCAAAGTCAAATGTTAATTATGTTACTATGTTATTTTTTGTGCATTAATCGTGTAGTTTATGGCAGTTGTGATGTTAAAGGGTCAGTACCTGATTTTGATTTACTCTTGTTAAGATAAATTATCTTTACATTACACATTGTTTGATAGAAGCAACCTCATAGTAAGATATTGTACACTATGACTCATGGAAAAATAACTGCTTGACACTACCCCAGACATGTGATTCTCTGTCATGGTGCAGTTTCAGAGGTGCTAAAAGCTAATTGTAAGGAGAGGAAACAACAGCATAAGACCATTCCAGACACTCATTTCTGATGCTGCTTTCCAGGCAACTGGGAAGTCGGTTATTTCCCACTTGAAAGATACAAGTTCCGACTTCAGAGCGTTTCAGCTGAATTAACTCGTATGTACACAATTTAGCTAATGCTATAACCGATTATTTTCGGATTTATCCTATAACAAATGTTTACATCATTTATGTGGAGGTTAATTGCTCAGGTCCACTTTTTGTGATGATTATTATCGCTGTAACACGTCACAGTTGATCTCATAAGTGAAGTGGGAGTCTCTCAACCAGGTCCCGGTTCACAAGTAGGATTTACCAGTTCGAGCAGCGTTCCAGGGCATTTTTTCAGGTCGGAGGTGGGAAATATCCCAGTTATCACCATAAGTCATGGTGCAATATTGAATAAAAGGAAGGACTATGCGGGCGGGGCTAACAGCTCAAACAAAAACATGTTCCTGTCTCAAGGTTCAAAATGTGGTACAGGCCCTTTAAGGAGAGCATTGTTATTAGACCTTGCAGGGTTGAGGCTCTGGGCATCATCTTTTACAGTCTGTGAATTCAGTCTTGTGATTAGAAATCTATTATTCCATTCACTTGGAAAATCAACAATGTGTTTTTTGTTGCATTATAAATACCCGAGGATATGTCTCAATTACAGTCCCCTGAAAAACTGAAACATCTCATCTTGAATATATGGTCGGAGTGTTCTCGTACACAAATCTAGACAAACTGCAGCTACTTCACTGTATGAAGACAAAATATCTGCAACAAGCAGTTAGTGTATTACATATTAGCCTATAAAGTAATTACAGTATTGTGCAAATTATGATAAATTTTTTGTAATCAAACCAATTCTGCCTGTATTATGTTGTGTGCTCTCTGGCCAGGAAATATCAACTGCCCTGTTTACATTGTGTGTCTCGGGAACACAAGATATGAAGATGAATAACCTGATGATGCTTCTGTAATGAGTTTCCTCCCACAGTTATTATTAGTTGTTTCTATTTGAGAAAAATGGCTGTCGTAAACACTTGCTGTTGAAAAAGTACATTAGGTGACATATCTATCATGTGCAAGAACATGAAAACCTACTGACATTTTTAGGTTAAGGGTATTTCTCTGTGCCAGTATGTATCTCCATGGTAACACAAATAATAAACAAAAATGAGAAATGTGCAGTTGAAGATATCTCAGCAGAAGGAGACATTAGTTTTGGGAAGGCTCTGGCAAACAAGCACATTTTGCGTCAGAGAAGAGACGTTATTAAACAACAGAGAGAAAAATGTAGCTGCCAGGGACAGAAAGATGAACGGCTGAGGTCTGGAAATCTACTTAAAGTCAAACACCAATTAAGCTTTGGCGCATTGTAAAGTTGGGTTTAACAGCTGCCTCGACAGAAGGAAAAACTTTCTTCTGAGACACTCACAGATGGAAGCGAAATGAAAAATAAAAGTCTTCTGAATAAACATACACATAACTCACAGTGTAAAAAAAAACAAAACATGCATTAAACTGTGCTGAGCAGAGCATGCAGGTGTGAGGTTTTATTACACTGGTACAGCCTGAGGGAGAGTGCCTCACTGTGTTGTCATCCCTCCAGAAACATTAAACTCAGAATTTAACTCAAGAAAATATTGTAGCTTTCATCATACATCATAGTTTTATTGCTATTTCGCTAAATGCCTTTAGCCTTTTACATTTTGCGTCCTCAGCTGTCAAAATAGACTTCTCAATTCTTGCACATTTGAGAAAAAAGTTGTATATTTAAGTAAAATTACCAGCTATTGAACAAAAGGCAAGAGTGCTCTGGATACGACTAAAGAGGTATATTGTTTGTATATTGCATTGTTTATATTATATTTGAATCCTTATCTCTCTTTAACCCTATCTCTGTGAGGTCAGTGTTTATTTTTCCACATCCAATAGTGTTTTTTGCAGGAGGGAGTTTGACAGTTTTATTTCACAAAGTTTTGGTGGCTCTTTGTTGTGTTGAAAAGTTCACCTAACTGCCTCTGACTGTCTGTCACTCTGTGCACAGTGAAGTGGTAAATAATGGACAATGGGAAGCCTTAAAACTGATGCCTCGGGCACAATCTGCCAAAAGCGGTTCTGGGCCAGCAGGAGACCTAAATCTGAGCGCAGTCAGTGTACACAGCAGCTCTGGTATGCTGTGGACTGGCTTTGTGGTTGAAAGGAAAAGGCTTGAAGCTAGTCCAACGGTGCCCAAAAGGTAAGATGAGAACAGACAACAACTCGACCAGTGCACTAAATTACTCATGGTACTAAGACAAGCTCCGCTCATTCACTCAACCACAGTAACAGCTCCAGGTACAAGTGCAGCTGCAAAAACACAGGTGATTACAGAAAATGTTAACTTTTCTGTGCAAACGTCTAAATTATATTCACAAATATTCCATTTATTTGCCTGGGATCCAGAATGCACATTTCCTCAATTCTTTGTGAAGAGTGAGTCTGGTCACAACGCCACAAGTACTGTGGAATCAGATTTGTTCATTTACGAGACTCATATGAAACAAATGAGCTCATTGATTCTGCACAAATCCATGATGATGTTCAGTCCCTTTTCCTTTCTTTGTTCCTTGTAAGAGGCAATATTTGTATATGAACCGGACGGTGCTGTCCCTGATTGGCTAATCTACTTGTCAATTATAGAGATAAGAGATATGATTCGGTAATTTCCAGGCAAAGAATTTGCAAACTACTCTAGGAACAGGCTCTGGTATCTTGTATATATCGTCGGTTTGTTGTTGCCCATTTTCTCACATTTAGTTCAACTGTGTTTTGAATAATTGGCTGTGAACACTTCACACATTCATAAAGCACACTAATGTAATAATACATTGCTGAGTTTGGTTATATCTTGTAGATTTTTTAATGATTACATTTCTCTTCAAATATTTGTTCCAACATGACAAAGCCATTCTATGTAAACACAGCTATTGACATGACCAAGAATTGCGCAGTTGTTTGGAAAATGCAAGACAAGGCAAGTTGGAGTGGTGTGTGTATCAGAAGTGGAGGGGAACTCCTCTGCGACTGCCACATTCTTCAGTGCCCATAGTCTTCCAGCTGCTGACGGAAACATATTGGTAAACAGACAAGTGCATCTAGAAAAGGATCTGTGCTAAGGCAGGGTTTGTGTGGGCAGATATGTATTTATACCTCTGCTTTGGCTCTTATCGCACATCAGCACATTAGAGGATTCAGGGAGCCGACGTACCTTTGAAATCCTCTCAGCGTGTTTGTTTATGTCAAGCACTCGCGTGTTTCTGGGATTACATCTTTTCTTTTCCGTTCCTGAATTCCCCTTTCTACGCTTCAAAGAAATACACAGCTGACACCCAGAACTCCCTATACCTGAGTCTAGTGCGATGGCTCAAGGAATTATTTCGGTACCAATTAATCACAGCACATGCACCGGTTTGAATTATGAATTATTAAGTCGTTATAGCTCCATATAATATATCTAGACAATGGGTTATTAGGAGCAATGAATTTAGTCACACTTTAGCATGTTTTAAACCTTTTTTTAAAAATATGGTGTTCAATAAGGAAGCAAAAGTGAAGTGGAACATATTGGGATGTCAATGGAGATCTTTGTTTAACCTCATAATATAGTGAAATGTGAAAAATGTTGTTCAATGAAAACATGTGAATGATATGAGAGCCTGATTTAAAGTAATTTAGGGTTGCATTTTACATTATTTGTTTATTTAAGGCGATAATAAAAGACACCTAGCATTTTTGATTGATTGATTTGAGTTTTAGTTTTTACAAGACAAATACTTTCTCTACATGTATTTTAGTTTAATTAATTCTTCCGGTTGCCTCCATTTTCGAACTTTAAACATTCCAATGACATGGCATTTTAAGACATGTTTATGTGCAAAAATAAGTCATTTTACATACGTATGATAATTTAAATTTTAGCCAATAGTAAAATGTGATGAGTGCAAAATGCTTGTCCTGTTTGGTGTGTTCCCGTGGTCCTTCAGTCATGTGCTGGGCCTCATGGTCAGGCTAATTAGGTCTACAGGGAGAATACTGTTGTCAAACCCATCACACTTGTCACTGCAGGCTGACCCAGAGAGACCGTGATTGATGCCTGCAGACAATCACCGCAGGACTGTTCATGTGAGACTCTCGCAGCCACGTGGAGGTTTCAGTTTGTGTAGGTTTTAACTGCCTCTCTCACCTCTGGTATTAAGTTTGTTTCATTTCAGTGGAGAGCACTATGTCTCCAAGTGGACTGCAAGATCCAGAGCATGTTTATTCATTACTCTTAAGCATGTAAGTGTGAACTCACAAATATTGAGAGAATTTATATGGCAGGGCCAAGTTAGCAAGTGGCAACGACCTTATTAATATTTTGCCTGGTGTACTAAAGATTTTTTGTGGCTAAAGATTGATCAGAATAATTGCGATTATTCAGATTACAATATAATTGTAAGAACTAAATAATAATGTTTGTGACAGGCTCGGTTTATGTGACAATATCATTACTTTATTTGTACAAAAAGTCTGAACTCAGAAGCCTAGATTTCAGTGTTGTCTGGTCAGTGTTTATGTTTAATAATTGTAAATCATGATGTTTCTTCTCACAGTAACTATAACGCTTACATGATGTTGTGACATCCTTAGTTGCAACTGAAATTGTGAGCTGAGCAGAAGATTCAGGTTCAAATATTAATATCACAGTGATAAAGTAAATGTATAGCTATGTACTGTACAAACACAACAATTGTTTCTCTCTGGCCTTAATTATTTTAAAGGCTGTTGATGAATAACTTAACATTGTTCTTAAGTTGCAGCTTTGCTGTTCAGTTGTGTCCTTCTCAAGGATGAAACCCTTTTTGATCAATATGTTTCTCTAAGTATCCATTAATATTCAGAGTAAATACAAAGCAGATGGTTGCAAAAAGACACAGTGTGGTTGGAAACTCTTCAAGACAACATACTTTTCTACGAAGACAACAAAAAAGGTCTTTAGTCCAATACCACAATTTGCCACTATTAATGCTAAGTATGCATGTTCCCCATCAAAGCTTGAAGTCAGTGGACATCAGAGAGATGAGAATAACCTTAAATCATCACAGACAGTCAGTGTGCAGAGCTGCTTTCCTCACTGACTGGACCTGGGGAGATCTTGAGCACATGACGCACTCTGACTCACGCGGTAAGTCATCGGAGGTTAGATACAGAGCTCTGAGGTTTTTCTATAAAATGCTGTCTACTTGAAGGGTTTGTATGTCCTCAGAGCTCTAGGTTGTGTGGAGGATAAAAATCCTGACTGCAGTGACAAGTATAGATGTTTCATTTGGTAAACAACCTTAGAGCAAACTCGTTGGGCTATTTTAATTGAAGTGGACAAATTAATTAAATCTCAATTTAACTTTAACCAATATTACAACGTTGTTTCCTCATCATTAGTTTACTCAGAGTTGTATTTCAATGGATTCATGCATGTTTGAGCAATCCTGTTGTTCTGCATTGAAGGAGACGTGAGTGCTCTGTATTTAGAAGTGATCATTCCAAAAATTCAGAGCTCAGGTCATACATGTAGGGTTCAGAAATGTCAAATAGTTAATAATTCAATTTAACATCACAGGAAAACACAAAAAAGACAAAGAATGGAGCATGACCAGAAAGAGCAGAAAAAGAAGAGCAACTGAAGACATCCATAGAAAATTAAAGCAGTTCAAAGAAAATCCCATTAAAAATAATGCTGCTTGTTACGGCGAAATGTCACTCTGAAGAGGCGGGGGCTGTCAGTTCTGCAATATTGAACAGGAAGTCAATGTTTTTTATTATTAAGCTGTTTTAGATCAGTATTGTCGTAAAGAACAAATTGTTATATTGATGTTTGTTAAATACTAAATACAGAAAGAATGCCATGAAATGTCTTCTTTATTATTTCTATTTAGTTACTCTTTCCTCGGTTCATACAATGCACTGCTTTGTTCTAAATGGTTTTGGACGTTGGTACTTATACTTTGTTTGATGCAAAACATTCAGTCAGATTCACTTTTCATGCAAATTTATGGATTTTGTATTTGGTGCACATTGCAATGGCATAGGACCATGGCTATTGCGACACTTAGCGATTGATGAACTTGTAAAGGCAATTTAAATGTGAGATTATCATAAGGAGTTTGTTGAAGATATTGATTTTAAACTATGCAGAGAGGAGATATAGCTCTGACATAGGACCATGTATCACTGAAGAGGACCTCATGATGCTTGACTACTCAAAATGCAAAGAAAAAACAAGCAGAAAATACTTTTTGTCATTGTGAATATTCTTCTATCAAATTTTAAGTTATAGACTTTGGGTGAGGAATGGTCATTGATACCAAATATTGGTACTGACTGAGCTATTTAAAAGTATTGATTCTCTGTTTATCTGTTTTCTATTTCTATTCTGTTTTATCTGTCAATATTTATACGCTTGTACTTTTCTATATATAACTGTACTTGCACCCTATGACTTCTGCTCGAATATCCTTGGTGTTCAACAATCTTTTGGTGTAATCTCACATGTTGAAGATTAAAAAAGGGGGGGTGAGGAGTACTGATTCTTATGTTAAAATGTTTGAGATGGGGTGGAGCAACATTATTGAGGCCAAGGTAAAATTCTTCATAAAGGAGTTTCAAAGCATTTTAACAAAAAACTCACTGGTAGCATTACAGATCGATTTTGCAAGTACTACTTGATATCGGATTGAAAGAAACTCACTAGTGTATTTTTTTCCCTCATAAACAATTAAAAATGCATGTTTTCATTCTTTCTCCTCTTGGTATTTGCAATGCAGAGCAGCATTTTTTCCAGCCTTAATTTAGCAGAATTAGATGTAGAGCCTTTAGTAATGGTCCCCTAGAGGCATGAAATTATGAGTCAGAGAGAACAAGGTAATTACCATTAAGACCAAAGCCAAGCTCTTCAAACATCAGGCTAAAACACAAGAAGCCAAAAACGCAAACTGCCCGTCTCCAGAGGCTCAAAGGAAAGCACGTACAGTTGTTTTCTTTCATTTACAACAATTGCAATCAGAACGATAAACTGTACACTTCTTTTGTGATCGTCTACTGCTGTAATGCTCCTCTGCCATGTTTCAAGGTGCACTCAGAGCGGGCCTATATTCACGTCTAAATTCAAGTCTAACTATAGTGATTTGTTAGGACATAAGAGCAACCTTATCATTTATTTTTAAGTCAATAACAACCTTCAAATAATTAAAATTAGCAGAGATTTCTTTGTTTTTCTCCTAGCACAGTATCAAATGTAAAACGCTGTAAACATGACATTCCCTTGCCTGCCACCCTTTTATGTACAATGTATATTGTTTTGTAAATATTGTGTATATAAAAAATTGATCTAAAAACTGTTTAAAAAACTACATATGGTACAAACAGGAAAGTACTTGGAGTGTGTTACATCAAATCCTAATGAAATGTATGTTTTAGGGCAGTATAAATCGAATAATTGTGTGGATTGTACTTACCTACACTAACAGCATAGTCCTGAAGAAATGACCAAGACAAGTCAACAATGTATAAGTGCAAATGAAGAAAAGAGTGTACTGTGCTAAACATTACAGTTGAGATGTAAAGTCCACTTTTACAAATTGAGACTAGACTTAAAAAGACTTAAAAGAGAGAGAATAGGCTTACATTTCTGATGTATCGGTTTCATTTTGGATTACTTTTTCTCAATTCATCACTTTAGGCTTTACAGGACAGTTCAGACTCTGATATTGATCTGATGATGCAACCATTATACTTTTTCACAGCCAATCAATAGTTCTCAAAAATGCATTAACGTTGCGCCATGTATAAGAGGATGATCTCAGTCACCCTGCAGGCGTTCCGGACTGACAGACTCCAAGCAGAGGCGCAGGGGGAAAAAAATCCATAAACCATACCAACACACTCTCAAATGATAATGTGACAATTGCTTAATGCAGACCCCATAGGTGGTCATTAAAATTAAATACAAAACACGTTCACTAAGAGTAGAAATGTAGTACATGTTTGTTGGAGCCCAGAGACAAAAGTGGTTATTTCCTACATTGGTTACTGTGAATACAAATTTATTTTCCTTGCCAAATAACTGCAGGTCTCCTCCGTGTACTTTTCCAAGCTCATTATGGTAACAAGCAGCTCCCAAATCTGAATACATTTAAATACGAGACAGCACTTTTGGGGAAAACAGTCAAAAGAGCAAAGCTATTAAGCCAATTTAAAATCTCCACTTGAACGCGTGCAGTAGATAACATTTGCGTATGGCTGAGGTATATTTACTCGACATAAAATTGGACTGCTTGCAGTTCGTGTGTTGTAACAGAACATCTTGACCTGTAGATGTGTAACTAATGTCAGAAAAAACAACAACAAATGGTCAGACAGGTCACAAACCAAAGCATAAATGTGTCTGTTAAACCCATAGCGCTTGTGAAAGGTCATCTGACCTCAGGAAAAGGAGGCTGCTGAACTATTGATTGCTTTCTAATAAAGTTTATACAGAAAGTCCTCAAAGAAGACTGTATTTTTGGCTTTAAATTGTAGGTAATACAATATCTCAGAACTCCGGCATGGTGAAGGGGACAGTTACTATGCCAACCTACCAAAAATATTCTAAGTATTTTTAGGAGCATGTCTTCAACCTTCGATGTGTTTCAGTCAGTTTTAAATGGACTATTATAAAATATAGTGATTGTCATAGTTGCTGTATAATTCAAAAAGTATTGGTATTGGTGCACCTGCAGCTTCAGCACTGAAAGCAGAAGGAATAAGGACAATGCATTGTCACAGTTCACACAGAAGTATGGAAAGAAGTATGAACTAGACCAAACAAAATGATCTCTTGCTTGGGCAATTTTGACTATTAAATGAAATAACTGCTCTTGTGTTAATCTGAAAAAAACTGCTGAAAACCTTTAGATCACTTACTTCACGCTGCATTCATGAAAACATGAAATGGAGAGATTTTGTTCATTCTCATGGTTCTTTCACAACTATTATGAGCTGGGACAGAGAGTGAAAACACTTCACCTGCACAGTGTGACATGCCCCTAAAGACTGCTCTCTACTTCTCCAAAGGCAATAAGAAAACTGTCTATCAGACCCTCTGCTGCGCGTAAAGATACTTGTAGGTGCCCGTGTTGTACATGTGTCTAGCTGAAGAAAGGCACTGCAGACATTTGGAGTCTGGACATAATTAGCGTCCAACTGTACAGCATGATGGAGCTGACTTGTTTCCTTTAGCGCATACTGAGTCCATATGTAATGTTCGTGATGTCTCCAAATTAAGCTGAGGAAAAGTAAGCTCAAATGTCTCCAGTACTAATCTCACATCAATAAACAGCTGCTGGGTATGACCGGGCTGTGTTTAGGGAGGCTTCACAAACTTCGCACACTTTCCACACCCATATCCTTCTGTGTGCTCACATGGAGGAAGACAATTCTCTGGTGCCATACGTGTAAGAGAAGCAATGGAAATTATCATGACAATAGCGTGTTTTCTTAACACTAAACACTTTCTTAACACTTTTCTTAACTATTTCTGCATTGTTTGATGGGATTTAGTTTTGTTTTATGTTTGACTTTGGGTGCAGCCACTAGACTAAAGGCATTTGCTATTTTAGGACAGCAATACAGCTCCAACTAATGTTTTTTTATTTATTTATTTTTTTATTTAGCATAATGATTTCCAGTGTTGTGGAATATAGATTCTAGACTGTTTACAGTGTATTCCTCTAGCTATTAATTAAAGTTTATAAAATTAAATTAGTCATAGCCGTCATTGCAAATCAAATTAATCATGTCTAGAACTGTAAGCAGGTGTGCAGGTTTAGGTGTAGTTTATAGCGGCATGTAACAGTATATTTCTATCTACTGAGAACATATTATTTATTTTATTAACCTTTATTTAACCAGGTAAGAACCCATTGAGATCGAAACCTCTTTTTCAAGGGTGACCTGGCCCCAGGGGGGAGAAGCCTATTGCACATGTTTTTAGGGGTAGGGGAAACCATAGCACCCGGAGGACACTTACGCAGACACGGGGAGAACATGCAAACTCCACACAGAAAGGCCTCGGACGGCTCTTGAATTGAACCCATATACAATAGGCTTTCCTCTGGGACAAGATTCTCCTGAAAATGAGATCCGAAAATTCAATGGGACTATAAAATAAAGGTCATACATCTATTTTTAAACCCACATTGTCACTGCCATGAATTAGAGCCAGACACTTCCCTCTCACCAAGGTCTATATGTAATATTTCTTGTGCCGAAACCTTGAATGCATCCACTCACATGTCAGTGCGACTCAGCTGTCAGGTCATATAAGCACTGTGTCGTATATATAAAACAGTATGCAAAGTGTGCATATTTTTGACTTGGAGTGATTTAAATATGTCATATATGAATCCAGAAAATGTATACATGCTTTGGAGAATTTTGGGTCCATTGTTGAATGAAGGATGTTAGTGACACAATTAAGACGGAAAAGGAGGGGACGAAATGAACCATGATAAAGGATATTAGTCATTTGCCTAGTTATTTCTGCAGTAATTGCTTAGCCTTTTGTAACAAGTTTACTCCTTATTCCACATTGTCACTTAGATTTAGAAAATGAATCCATCTTCCACTTCTGAGGATCAGCGGCTAATTCAGCTGACTACTTAGAAACGATGTGGTGGCGTGCAGGGGATAGATTGATACTCTTATTTGTATGAAGCATATTGAATCGTAAAATCCGGCCTGCCATTTGTAATGCAAACACAATGATGCATCCTATGGTTTATTCCTTAATCAATATTTCAGCCAGATCTCTGCTGATAGAGATTTGTTAGCTAAATAGGATGGTGCAGGGACAAAACAGTTGTAAATCACAACAAAGTATAAAAAGTTACAGGCAACGTGTGATATTTGAGTCACCAATTTTTGCACGAAGTTATTATTTAGTCTATTGTGTTCAAGATTGTTTTGATCATCTAAATGTGTTTTTCTGACAAAATTATGGTAAACCATTTGCCAAACAGCCCTTATGTGGCTGGAGTGTTTGTTTCCATAGTAACCGCAGCCCCAAACAGCAGGCCTTCCCGGTGGTCAGCTGATGAGCGTTTTCATCGCCCCAACACAGACACTCCCATGTTTACATCAGACTAACGTCAAGTCACACGTCTCTTTTAATGACAGGGCTTTGCTCACTTTACGGGCTATTGCACTGGACCAAACAGCAAAGAACGCAATGCAAAATTAAAAAAAAAAAAGGTTTTCTGCTACAAAGTACAAAATGCTTCAGTTGTTGGAGAGTTGGGGAGATTGATTAATCATATGAGAGAAACAAAGAAAGTGAGCAATGACAAGGCTTCTGGTGATACTAATAAATAATGTACGATTTTAAAATGTGGTTGGATGGAAAATATATCTCAGCTAAGCAAATGGAAAGGAAGAAGTCAACATCGAAAGAAGGTGTTTCATCCAACAAGTATGAGGCATTTCTGAAGTTACAACTCCTCAAGTCTATGTCACTGTGTTGGTCCACATGTTCCTTCACTCCAGTGTGTTAAGTGTACAAGACTTTGTTTATACTTATTTGTTTGGGACTTGCTGTTTTGTGTGCACAACTCCCACCGCGACACAGATAAGTGAGCACTGTTGATCAGGTTTATTTGTAGGCGTTATGTTTAGAACCAGCACCTGAAGGTCTTGTTATTAAATTTTTATAAACTCACCAAGGAAGTTTTCTCCCATGTTGCTTACTTTATTGATCAGTGAGGATTTTTATTTTATTCATTTTGTAAAGGTATGTTCATTTTTATTCGTTAATAATTAACTCAAACTTGACTTTGGAAAGAGAGAGAAATAGAACATTACTGGTGTAGTCAATCTGGATCTTTCCAAGATAAACTTTCTGAACTGTTGGAAGCTAATTTTGACAACACTTGTTTCCATGTGAATAAAAATGAACAATGAATAAAACATGCAACACTTTCTTAGCCACCTGGAAACATATACACTGAAACTAAATTTAGGCCTTTATAAAAAGCACCATCAACAGTGAGAAATACAAGGAAAGGCCTATGAACTGCTGTATGTGCATCGCTGTAAGTGCATGTGAATCATTAGCATGTGCCTCCCAGTTGTTTCGAGATGAAGTTAAGGAATTCAGAATGTGGGTGTGATATTTTCTCAGTCTGTGTCAAACCAGTACAAAGTGATCCCTGGAACAGCAACAGCACAGAGATGATGTTGAGCTGGTCTCCATGGCAACTCTGTGTATCCTGAGCTGGTCCTGGTAACATGAAGAGTATAAGCTCTCGATTCGTATAGACCAGAAATGCAAAAAGAGCTATTTATATAGTATAGAATAGTATAGCATAGTATAGAAGAAAAAGATATATTCAGGGCTGCTGCATGACTCACTTTATCACGTCTTTCCAGGTAATTTGGCTTCCTTACACATAGTCTACTTGTTCAGTTGCAAAAATAAATCCCATTCTCTGCACCACTACTACACCCATGGATTGCTTTCATTACCAGAAGAATGGCCAGATAAGGGGAAGGTCAAACTAAGCATGTGCACAATACCATGTGCATATTATACAATAATGTATTATGTTTAAGCTAAGATTAACTTTTCTTCTGTACAGCACTATAATAATCACACTTCTTTTACTTTTTTCCTTTGTTGTTATGCAGAACACCTAATTCATAAATAGCTTAAGCAGTATGGTTTATCAGATCATTGTGCTGCAAAATAATGGGAACAAGAGACAAACATCAGAATCCAAAACTAACCTACAACTGCGGGGAATCTTTTAAAATGAAAAATGTAAAGACTTACCTGAGTGCAACCAGTGCTCTGATGTAGAACTACAGTGTGCTCATATTTAATGAATGAGCTTTTCAAACTTCCACCATATTTTCTTTATTTTATTCAGTTGATTTATGCAACTGGAGCAAGTCAACCAGTCACACTACATTTGTATCGCTATCGTAGGGAAAACTGTTCTAGTAACCCACAGTAGCTGTTAAAACTTGATATATATGTGTGTGTGTGTGTGTGTGTGTGTGTGCGTGTATATACACACGCACACGCACACGCATATATATATATATATATATATATATATATATATATATATATATATATATATATATATATATATATATATATATATATATATATATATATATATATATATATATAGGGTGATTTAGGGTGATTTATAGTGCTTGCACTTTGGGACCTGCTGATTCCATAATAAAGCACGTACACAAGGAGCTGCCAAAAGACTGCAAGGTCAAGGTAAGCTTTAGAGTCAGAGAGAAGGCATTTATTGCCATGATGAAGGACAAACACAGGTGACATATAAACAGTATGAACCTCAGCAACACTCAGTAAATGTAACAATTAGTTTGTATTGAGCCGTTATAATTAACAACAATCAGACTGAAGCAGTGTGACTACCGTATACAGATTAGAAGAAAGGCAGCAGTATATGTTTCAACAAGTATTGACCAATGTCTACCAATTTACATATTAAAAAAATATTACTAACATTTTCCACAATACACATTTGCATTTCAAATGTTAATATTATTGCCACAGTCAGTAAGCTAACCAGGATATTATATATTGTGCTGTGATAAAACACTATAATCACTTAAATTAAACACCGCTTCCTACAAATTCACAGTGTTCTCAGCTACAGGTCATTATTAAACCCAAGTTTTTCCTTGAAGGATGTACTAAGACAGATAAAGATTCTCAAGATCCAGAAACAAAATAAAGGGAAGGATTTATCAAGATGCAGCCTTTACCCCTGACCTAGAACAGATCCTTGTACTAAGTTCACATACTAAACTATTTATACATGTACCTATTGCACAATTTTCATTACAGCATGGGTCAATGTTTGCCAAAGTTCTGACTGCTTCGTGTTGTAAATAATATCCTCTTGTTATTCCCACTTGATCATAAATGTTTACAATGGATCAAAGTGGCTATTAACAATCACCTATCGGAGCTTTATGTATACTGTAGCCATCATGTCCTGTCAGCGCCCTTGTGGTGCCTCATTCATCAGATCAGCCTACGTTCTCTTCCTCTGAGAACCAGTGCCTTTGTGGCTCTGGAACAAATGACATTTGTGGATAAACAAAAAGTCACTGCAGGGGCCATAGAGGCAGCTGAGTGCACAGGAACAGGAGCCGGAGGGGGGTTGATAAATAGCTTTGTATAACCACTTGTCTTTGACCCCAAAGGTCATTAAGGAAAGGGCCTAGTTAACATACTCTATTTTCAGAAATTGACCAATGCTGGGAACAAACATGTGGGCCCAAACAGTTCATTGGCTTATTGGTTTTGCTCAAAAAAAAAAAAAAAAGGAATGAATGAAATATTTGTACCGTAACTGTAAGATTAACGTTCTTTCAGTGCCAACTTTTGGTTCCTTGACTTTAAATATCCGGGTCACAACACAAACAAACAGATGCCTGCACAAACAGTCCTCCGTGTCCAAACAAAGCGCAGTCTATCATCTTAAACAGAAGAGATCAAGAGGCTCCAGAAAATACAGTCTTCAGTGGGAGCCTGGTGTCAAAAGTCTTTGTGCTAATAAATCCACATCCAGTCCCAGTCAGTGGTGTCCACATGAAGTTGAAGCCAAATAGATAATATGATCCAAACTTCGCTATAATCCTCACACTTGGCCCAGGTAAGAGCGGAATCTCACAATAAATGTGGTGTGGTCAAAATCCAGAGTTATTGCATGCCTTTTAATGTTGTGGCCGAAGTCGAGTGAAGTTGCAGGAAAAAACGAAATATTATCCCCCTACTCTGTCAGGTAAACATGCAGTAAATGTGACTCAAGAGCACGGATTGTGCCGGCTGCCTTTGATACATGTGCCATATACGTGTTGTTGATCACTCTAAAACTTTACATTCTTAAAAAAAAAAAAAAAAAAAAAATAGGCACAAAAAAAAGAACGGTTTAGGAACCAGTATCAAAAAGTAGGTACCGTTAAAGTACTTGTTCCCAAAATAAGGTACCCAGCCCTAGTTTTAAGTCAGTTGGCGAGCTAGCCAGGAGGAATCAAGTATGAATTGTTTGTTATAATATATTGTGTTTTGACCAATTTTACATTTTATATCTGGGTAGCATAAATGAATTACAAGTCTAACGTAGTGTAATTTCTTATTACTTATGCATTTTGGGGTTAACATTTTAATTTTGTTGAAATTTTTCATATTGAATTTGAATGGAAAAGGTTCTCAGT
This sequence comes from Rhinogobius similis, assembly GCA_019453435.1. Taxonomy (NCBI): domain Eukaryota; kingdom Metazoa; phylum Chordata; class Actinopteri; order Gobiiformes; family Gobiidae; genus Rhinogobius; species Rhinogobius similis. The sequence continues at coordinate 29,476,156 of CM033619.1, read as the reverse complement.
CTATCATGATTCAAGGCTGTACTAGCTAGCCTTTATTCATACAAAAATGTCAACTGAAGGTGTTCTGCTCTCTAGCTATTGAGTCAGAACAACAGTTTGAATGACAATCCATTATGCTTTTCCTTGAGGTATTGTCAAAACCAGCAAACCTTTGACCTAGGGTAGGTTTTTTCTTTCTGACAGCAAACGCAGTGACCAGTGATTCGGAATGTAATCATCTGAGAAGTGAGAGTATGATTTGAGCTCACGGTGATTCATGCAGTGGATCCAGGCAGACGACTCAGTGCGGGAAAAGATCCGGTTACATCATGAAGCAGCACGCATCACCCTCACTATCCTCTCTCCTCTTGGTCTGCATGCGTTAAAACATCATTTGTAGCAACTGACAGTAAATGGTTAACAATTCAGCAAATACGTGCCATATTCCAGTAAATTACGTCAGCTGTTAGCATCAGAGCATATTGCAGGAAACTTTAATGAAGTCATTGGATTCAGTTTAGTGTGAGGATGCATGACATCAGTATCCGCATTCAAAAGAGATTCAAATATATAATTCAATAAAGCAATTCAAAAATCTGTTGCAATTGGTTCCACCTTTTCCTTTCCTGGTATATCCTAGGATTTGGTACGCAGTCTTATTGTAGTTAAGACCATTTCAACATAATCACATTTATTAATGCTTGGTATTGCCACACACATTATACAATAGAATGTGGCAGCATTTACCTCTAGTAGCTGAATTAACTGTGTAATGTGCTCTTCAGTCATTTGTATTTAAAATGTATTATATGCAGAGTTAGGTTTACTAGTGATAGAGTAGTCACATTTAAAAAATTAAATCAATAATCTTAATTTGTTAGAACCGAACCATCAATTATTATGCCATATAGTAGCAGCAAGAAAAACGCTCCAACTTGTTTAATTTAAGCATAAGATGAGAACAATTTCAACACTATGTTTCTAGCAGCAGAACAAATTTATGAAAGCTTTATTGCACTTTAAATTGCATTTTAAAATCCACTGACTGATTGGAACCGCACAGCCTTTTTATCAGACACCTGCATTGGCAAGCATGATAAATAACACTGCATGTATGACACCCTCTGCATTGAATAAGAGGATAATTTCTCACTTCCTATAAGACCTCTGTCCACCTGGCAGGATAAAACTAGGGCTGGTAGAAGTAGAATTACATAAATATATATCCAAGCACTGTGCTTTCACCAAAGTGTGAATCTGTAAAGCTCAAAGTCTACAACTTGAACTCTGGCCAGACCATCTAGAGCATTTTAAACCAATTGTTGCATGATGTTATGACAGCGGACAATTTTATACAACTTACTGTCTGGTTGCCATAGATTCCTAAGAATAATAGGGGGATGATTTTTCACAAACTCTCAGAAGGAACACATGCACTTGTGTCTCAACACTTACAGACATCATGTGTGGGTGGCTTTGTTATTGTTTGATGAAACTCATTTGAATATGTGGTAGCGTGTGCTTCTGCAAACAGTAACAACAAACATTTGTTTATATCTGAGGCAGTTTCAGTCTGAGCAATCATACTTCTCATTTCAGAGCAGATAATGAACAGTCAAGCTTTCACAAGCAGGACCTGTTTGCACTGAATGTTTCTAATTAACCACTCCACTTTATGGCTCAATTTAATCCTGCATAGCTCTCTGATGTGGTGTGGAAATGTGTATTTGGTTATGTGCAACCGCTTGTGTCATAGCAGTAATATAAATTAATGTCTATATGTTCCCATGCCCTGCCTTTAATTTTGCAACACATCTTAATAACATAATTAACAATTTCCAGTATCACTGGAACAATATATTCATATTAAGTTTTAGTATTCTAAATCTACTAAATCTAATTACCATGAGGTCATCCCAGTGGGACGTTGGACTATTTCTTAATCTATTCCTTTTTGTCTATCTGATAAAAGGAAACTATCAAGCTGCTGAACATGTTAAATATAAAAAGAAAGTTGTAACACTCTTATTTTCCCTCAAATCAACCATTCTGAGACCCCTCTTATAATAGGACTTCTATATATCAGCTGCAGTACATCCAGAACGCTGCTGCTCGAGTCCTGACAAGAACCAGGAAGTACGATCACATTAGTCCTGTGCTCAGGTCCCTGCACTGGCTTCCTGTGGCTCAGAGAATTGACTTTAAAGCAGCTCTGCTCTGTGTTCAAGTCTCTCCACGGCCAAGCACCAAAGTACATCTCTGACATGTTAGAGTCATATGAACCGTCTCGCACTCTGAGGACCTCAGGGACCGGCCTCCTGCAGGTGTCTAGAGTCAGGACTAAACATGGGGAATCAGCATTTCAGTTTTTTGCAGCTAAAATCTGGAACAGTCTCCCCGAAGATGTGAGACAGGCCTCCACTCTGACAATGTTTAAATCCAGGCTAAAAACAGTTCTCTTTAGACGTGCATACAACTGAAAGATCTATCTACACTCTTCTCTTTTAAAGCACTTTATTTTAAAATGATTTTAAAATGATTCTGTGTGTCTTTTTGTGTTTTGTGATTTTAATGCAACTTTTCCTGTTTATGTAAAGCACTTTGAATTGCCCTGTATACGAATTGTGCTCTACAAATAAACTTGCCTTGCCTTGCCTATATGGAGTCCGCTGGGATGTTTTACTTTATTACAGGACAAATTTTAGTCAAATAAGCTTGTGATTTGAAAGAGTAATAGTTAAAACCCAACAAATGCTCAGTTTAGCGTCAATCAGTCCATCGCTGCAGACACCAGCTATACTCTTGGTGGAATTGAAAATCTGATATTTCTCTGTGCAGATCTTGTTCACTCTTATAATTAAAGAAAATAAGACATGAACTACAGAGTCTCAACTTCACAAAGAGTCCAGCCAATTGTTTGTGCTCCAAAAGGTTTAAGAACCTGCTTTAGTTTGAAATGGGGTTCATTTTAGTCAGACGTTTTGGAAAAAAATATATACGCCTTCATGGTAAGGGGTTAAGATTTATCTATGTTTTTTTTTTTTTACTATTTCTTTTATTTTGATTGGAACAGTGCATAAAAATTAGACACATTGTATCCATATTTCGATTTCCATCCGCTTTCTCTTACACATATTTATTCAGTTTGGGCAACTCAGTCAAAAATGTGTAATTAATATAATCGGTCACAGGCACATACAATCACAGGTAAAAGATATAGAACAAAAGATTGATACCCAAAAAAACAGTTGATATATTAATTTAGTTTATATTTAATCATGTTGAGGTCATATTTTTTGAGAGTGCTCTTGAACTAACTTTTACTTGACTACAACACACTTCCTCCACCTGTATTATTATCACAAACAGATAGAACATGATATACGGAACCAGCATTTCCTCTTTCTCCAAACACACATGCACCCGGAGCCTTCTTACTGAGTTGCACATCACTCACCTGCACAGTGGACCACAGTTGAGTTGCACAATATTTTCTCGTGTTCTGTGTGTTTTTCACTGATCTTCTATTGGCTGTTGACTATTGATAGGAATCAGCCGGTGAGCTTGGGTTCCCGTTTAGGCACATTCTTGCTCAGAGCTACATTCCCCATCTGTGTGCCCGCTTGACAAGTCCGACCTCCCTTTCACAGTCAGGAAGCCATGCAGGGATTAGTGGAATCAAATCACAGCCAGGCTTGTTGTGTTGCTTCTCCCGGAGAGCCATTTGCCCGTGGACTTAATGAGAGAGTCCTTTATGTGGTGCTCAATAGTGTGGTGTTTTGTTACATTGAGCTCGTAGGCTTGTTGATATAAAGTTTAGCCATTGCATTTGTCCTTCTTTTAGCTGCAGAGTGATAGCCCACAGGTTTTTTCATTCTGTGTTGGCTCCTGACCTCAGATTGCATTAAAGGACATTTTAAAAGCCTATTTCCTGTGGAATGTGCATACAAGAAAGTGGGAACGTACACTCACACTTAAGTGCATACAGTATATAGTGAGTGCCCTGGAAATGAATTTGAGAGATGATGCAAGTGGTCTCTTTCTCCAAACAAGTCATCTCGCACCTGTGACAAATATGTTGCTTTTGTAGAGGAGAACATGATAACATTGATATGTGATCTCAATACATGTGACTCTAACTAAGTTTACTGTTTAGGTACAAGCTTTCTACAGCTCAAGGGACAATTTTCATGAGGTCCTGTCTCCTAACTGATAAGTAAATTGGGTGCACTGGATCTACTTTATCAATGGTGTTTTAATTTGTGTTAAAAAATTGTTGTTGTGTTTTTTTGTCAGACTATGCTCTGGCTTTGTGCTCTGCCAATCAGGAAGAGTTTTATAACCAAATTTTAATGCTTACTTTAACACTTATCTTAACACTTATATGCTAAAAATGCTATATGCTGGAAATTATATTTAATACATATATTTCATATTTATTTAAACACCACCTCACTCAGCTTACAATTCATTATGAGTCACAACTGCTCTCAGGTGAGATTTGAACAGGCAACTGTTTGGTCAGATGGCAAACCGTGCCATTGCAGTCCATTTGAGCAAGCAGATTTTTCCATAACATCGAACCGTCTGCAACACTCTTTAATAGAGGTAAAAGTGCTACTTTTTTCCCTTCCAATCAGTGGTTAGGTTGGATTTATGTACAGCCATAAAATCTTAAACAGTGCTGTGTAGTTTACAAGTATATTGATCTTCTAGGTGATTGTACAAGTTAAAAATGATGTGTGTGCCGTTGAAATATATGTGGAATTTAAATCATGTGGAATCAATATATGTGGAATCAATATATGTGGAATTTAAATCAAATCAATTTGATTTAAAATCAATTTAACTGTATATTTCTCCTTTACCTCAGCAGTAAAGTGCCAAGTGCACACAAACACTGAAGGTTAGCCAAGGACTGAGCACTATCTGATGGCACACTGTGATTTTTCTAACCTCCATGCTGATTTACCGCTCCTTAAATGAGAACAAACAGTACACCATGGAGACAAACCATAAACCTTGTCTTATCGCCGCGCTATTCCGCCCAAATGAAACAAATTTATCTCCAAATCAGTGATGTATATTTCCAGTAGGAAGACATAGAGTTGAAGCAAGTAATCCCAATTGTTATTCACATACTCAGTCAGGAGTCACAAAGCTTTAGACTGCAGTAACTAAATAACTTTGCCCTGCTTGAACTCCACAGATACCTTGCTATAGCTCACATAGACTTTTATTATTAGATAACATAAAACACAGGCTGAATTACATTTCAAGTTTTATATTGCCTTTGTTTTTTACTTTGCAGACCCTATAGCCATTCTAAACTTGAAATGTGAAACTTTATGACCTCTCCCATATTGGTATGGCCCCTAGCACTGTAAAAGATGATTCAGGCGTATAGTGTTAGAATATAAAACATTTGTCTCGGTCCGTATGAACTGACTGTTGCTCATGTCTGAAACTTCATAAACAGTACTACATTTCAAACAACGTACGGGTTATGCTTGAGCTAAATTTAATCAAGGCCAGATCAGATACTGCAGGACGAAGAGGGTAAAAAAGTGAGAGGTCTTTTCAAAGGGTGACAGGTCCAGTCCAGCTCTGGAGGGACAGGTTTGCTGCTGCACAACCAAATTGGCCGTTAGACCTGCCACGGCTGGCCCCATAGCCGTCTACTCATATTTCTGCTGTAATATGAAGTGGGAGAGAGAAAGGCAATTACAGCTCTCCTTTGGTGTGTCATTTCTGTCATGTATGAGGCTAAAACACAGAGGCTCTTGTTATAGTGACTCCTCCCAAACTCATTTTCTACTTCCACATCAGAGTAAGATCCTATTACCCTAACCACTGAAGACTGACAGAAAGCCCCAATGTTAGAGGTTACTACTTCTCATTCAGTGTGGGTTTTAATAAAGGCACCACATTCTGTTGCCACCACCTCTTCAGGGCTGTGATCAGATCACTTTATATGTAAGTACAGTCCCTGCATGTGCTCTGCATTTGATTTAACAGCAAAGACTGAAAGACTCTTATGATTCAGATAGATGAATGGTGCCGTGGATGAGCGACTAACACTTATGCTTTGACACTTTGATGTTGCAGCTCCACTTAAACAGAAAGTAATCAGGCCAAAACGAGCCTCCCCCTGGTACAATGAAGAACTACGTTCTCACAAACAAAGGGTAAGAAAACTAGAGAGATCCTTACGCCGCTCCCACACAGAAGAATCCCTGAAAGAATGGAAAACTTGCCTTCTGTCTTATAAGCAGGCTCTGCGTAAGGCTCAAACCAGATATTATTCAAATTTAATAGAAGTAAATAAAAATAACTCTAGATTTCTCTTCAGCACTGTAGCCAGGCTGACAAACTGTCACAACGCAGTAGAACCCTCAATACCAGTTACTCTAAGCTGCAATGACTTCCTTCTATTCTTTAACAGCAAAATCACAACTATTAGAGATAAACTAAATGCAATTACTCCCACTATTAGTACTGAGCAAGCCCAGACTGCAAAGCTAGTGTCCCATACAAATCCTTCAGTAATACTAGATAGGTTCACTGCTGTTGATCAGGCAGAGATAACTTCAGTCATTATGTCCTCCAAAACATCAACTTGTATTTTAGACCCAATCCCAAGTAGACTCCTCAAAGAAATTCTCCCCCTAATTATAAATCCCATTCTTAATATAATAAATACTTCACTAGAAAGCGGTTATGTCCCTCAGTCCTTCAAATATGCAGTGGTTAAACCACTTTTGAAAAAGCCTAATCTAGACCCGACATACTGGCAAACTATAGACCTATTTCTAATCTGCCCTTTGTCTCTAAAATCCTTGAAAGAATTGTGATTAAACAGCTTTGTCGCCACCTGCAGGACAATAATTTATTTGAAGTTTTTCAGTCAGGGTTCCGTGCATACCACAGCACTGAAACTGCACTAGTTAAAGTCACAAATGATCTGTTATTAGCTGCTGATGATGGACAGGTCTCAATCCTGGTTCTGTTGGACCTCAGCGCAGCGTTTGACACCATCGACCACAACATTCTACTGCAGAGGTTAGAATGTGATATAGGTGTCAGTGGAACCGCTATAGCTGGTTTAAATCCTATCTATCTGATAGGTACCAGTTTGTTAATGTAAACCAGAGATCTTCCCCATGTTCTAAAGTAACCTACGGTGTGCACGCAGGGTTCAGTACTCGGTCCAGTTCTGTTCACTCTTTATATGCTGCCCTTAGGTATGATCATCAGAAAGCATGGCATTAACTTCCCACTGCTATGCAGATGACACTCAGCTGTATTTATCAATGAAACCTGATCAGACGCATCAAGTAGACAGACTTAGTGCCTGCGTGAAAGACATAAAAACTTGGATGACTCTTAATTATCTGCTCCTTAACCCTGAAAAACCGAGGTCATTCTGCTGGGCCCTAAGCACCTGCGAGACTCCTTATCTGACCAGATAGTTTCTCTGGACAATATCACTGTAGCCCCCAGCTCTACTGTAAGAAACCTTGGGGTCCTATTTGACCAAGATCTCTCGTTCAAAGCTCATATAAATCAAGCCTGTAAAACAGCCTACTTTCATTTGCGTAACACAGCCAAAATTAGAAAAATCCTGCCCAGAGACGATGCGAAAAAAACTCATCCATGCATTTGTCACATCCAGATTAGACTATTGTAACGCTCTGCTTACAAGCGTGTCCTAAAAGCTCTATAAGAAGCTTTCAACTGGTTCAAAAAATGCAGCAGCAAGATTATTAACAGGTACTAGAAAAAGAGATCATATTTCACCAGTGTTGGAGTCTCTTCACTGGCTTCCTGTTGAGTTTAGAATCAAATTTAAAAATCCTCCTCCTGACTTATAAAGCTTTAAACAATATGGCCCCCATCCTACCTCAACGAGGCAATAGTAGCGTACCATCCAAACAGAGCTCTTCGTTCTCAAAATGCTGGACTATTGTTAGTCCCAGAGTCTCTAAAAGCACAGTAGGAGGTCGAGCATTTAGCTACCAAGCTCCTATGTTATGGAACCAGCTCCCTGTTCATGTAAAAAGAGGCCGACACAGTCTCTACATTTAAGACCAGGCTCAAAACGTTCCTCTTTGAAATAGCTTATGGTCAGGCCAGTTAGGAACAGAAATAAAAACCTACAGTTTTAGCTACGCTGCCCTTGGAGCAATTCTGCTGGGGAAGTATGGCAGCTTGAACACTATCCTCTGGTTCCGTTCCTACTTTATCTATCAACAATATTTAATATTACTTCAACTGTAGTCTGTTCATTGCTGTTCACATGTTTCTCTTTTCTCTCCACTTCCCGGGGGAGTGGAGACTGTTTCAGACACTGCGGCTGCTCCAGTGACGACCCCCACCCCCACCTGACAGGAAGATCAATGCGCCACCCGCCTGGACAGCTGGATTAGCCACACCTCGTCTGCCTGGACGAACTCCTTCTACTTTAGATGAACTGTTCCTCATCTCCTGCTGGAGGATCTCTCTACACTGGTGGACTGCTCCTCGTCCGCCTGGAGGAACTCTTTAAAGCCACCTCCCTCTTGAGTGGTTCTGGCTCCACAGTCCAAGTGGATGCGTCAGTCCTAGTTAATCTGCAGCCTGTCCGTCCGTGGGAGTAGGATCTCTCCTTCACTGTGGTTCTCCCCGAGGTTTCTACTTTTTCCCATGGGGTTTTGTAGTTTTTCCTGCGCCAAGGAGGGTCAAAGGACAGGGGCATTCTGGGACAGTTATCTGAACTGCTTTTACCTGTGGCCCATCGAGGCAACTGTTGTTGTGATTTTGGGCATTATAAAAATAAATTGATTTGATTTTTGATTTTTATGCCTCTGAGCAAGAAGGTTCCAGGTTCAACTCCTGGGTTCACTCCGATTTCCTCCGTCAACCCAAAACATGTTACTCGGCTATGGTCCTCCGGACCTGCCCAAGATCAGTGCTGTCAGCTCATCGTGACAGGTTTTCCCTTTGGCATTGAAGGATGGGCCAAATGGAGAGGACACATTTCCTCATTAGGACAACAAAGGCTAACCTGAATGAGAGAGGCGTCAGGTAAATAGTTTATTTTGATGATTTGCTCCTGGAGAAGAACACCATAATGTAAAAAAAAAGTTTAAAATTTGACATGTGATGAATATAATAACACATTGAAGGTGTGATAATACCTTTTCCCAAACAATAAATCCGTTGAGGCTGACAGGTGCTGAGGGAGAATGACTGCTTCCTTCAGCCTGTCTGCCCAGTTTCGCTCATTAAACGCACCACCAAGAGACAGCACAGGTGATGGATGGCATTGTCCTTTGGTGACATGATTTATCATTTACTCTGATCTCCAAGTTTACCATAACTCACTGTGAGCTCATCAGAGGGACACAGAGAGACTGCTCCTTTCTTGCTTTTGGCTTGCTATCACATATTACAGTAAAATGCAGTATTTTATACAGCTTTGTGGGACCTCAAAAAAATTTCAGTTACTGTTAAACCAATGGAGATTTAAAAATGCTAAATACTAAACTTCATTCCAGCATTTATTCCGACATTATGATTTACTAATAGTGACCTACTGCTCTTTTGTTTACTTTTGGGAGGTGAGAAGGTAGACAAAATTTGTTTAAGAGTTTATGAGTAACGTTACTTTAAAATAATGTTAATCAAGTAGTAGTAGGCGGCCAACAAATGACTCAATTAATAGTAAAATTGTATTTGATGAAACTAGTTTAATTGTGTAATTGTCAAGACGTCATTTCTAATTTAATGTAAAGTAATGTAAAGTTAATATAACTGGAAAGACAAAACATTAAATAATGCAAAAAAAAAAAAAATCAAAGTATTTTCAAAAGATGAACAGAACACAAACATGAGAAAAAACAAATAATATCTGAAGGAGCCTTGCAAGAAACAGAAACGTTCAAATTATTTGATATCATCAACATAAAGCTTATCTAAATGTACTCATAAAGTAAGAAGAGTATCCACAACTTTTACTCAAGTAAGAGTGGAAAGAGTTTCAAATATTCAAATATATTTCTCTGAGAAGTACAATTTATTGAAACAGCTACTAAAGTAAATGTAATTGTGTAAATGTAAATTAGTACTACCAAGTTCTTTTACTTTTCATGCTGTTTTTTTTGTAGTAGTTGTGTTCACCCTATTCCACCTCACCCACTTTTGCCTCTTTTTGCTATGGATCTGCACCTCCGTTGATTTGGCATTTTCGATTGAGCAGGAATTCCATTGACTTAACTGGAGATTGAGAATTGGAAAATTGGAGAGGAAAAAGTCTTGCCGCTAAATAATGGTATAAAGTAGATTAATTTGTGTTAAATGTTCATGTGCACCCTGTTCACACAACACACACCAAGTCAACAATGGCATGTTTCTCTGGCTGGTTTGAAAACGGCATCATAGTCTATGTATAACTTATTTGTAGCTCTGTGTAAAATGATACAAGCAGAAGGAGGGACACAAAAAAAGAGCATGCTGTAGCGTCTTTTGCGTTCTCTCACCTCCCCAAGAGTGTGTGGCCTTTTCATGGCAGAGTTTAGGTTATATCCACTTAAAATGTGCAAAATAGGCTAATCACCATATGCTCCTCACCAAGACCCTTGTCAAAAAATACACAAACAGCATGTCACACACACAATGCATCCAACATAACAAGATACATTGTCACGGCTCTTTTTTGGACATCACATTTCGACATAACCCCCTCAAAGCAACTGACAACTTTTCTTGCACAGGAACTTTATAGCCCTGATGTATCATTTCAGTTGTAATCCTGTTGTCCAATATACGACTCTTCAGCTCTACTACTTTATCTTCAAGTCTATCTCGTCTGTCACACTTTTTGTCTCCACCGCATGCCATTCAATGACATTCTGCACTGTGCAAGATGGCCCCCGGCTCTTTTGTCAGGTTTATGCTCTTCATGAATAAATTTGCTCTTCTGGGCAACAATGCATAACACTTGCTGCTGTCCCTAGTTAAATAGTAGTTATTGATAGGACTGTGGAATTTAGGGCACACTCAGAGAACATGGAGCTGGCACACCGTCCGTTTGCTGCTGCCCTTAATGAGCCAGCCAGCGCAAACAAATAATGTGTGCCAGGTGTGTATTAGCATCCACACACCAAAGCACAGAACAAAACAAAAGCCCATGTAAAAGACTGTACATGCTCTGAGGCATTGCTGCTATTGGATTTCCTTGTTCTCTCTGTAATGAAATGCAGATGCTTTTTGTGCACTTCATCTCTGTCTTACAGACACTGGATTACATGAAACAGAAAGGTGATACTGCTGTAAAGTAACAGAACTACACCGCTTGTGGAGGTTTGTGCACAGTTTGCACTATTTAAGCAAGCGCTAATTTAGAAACATACATCTATAACTTCACTTATCTTCCTGTGAGTTTTTAGTCTATGTATCATGGGTAGCTGTGGCTGATTTGATCTGCCCCTGGTATGAAGTGATGGGAACATTTCACATTTAGGATGCTGTGCACTACACAGTGCGTAGCATGCCCTTTGCGCCATCCATGGTATCTATAAAACTTCCACTAAGTGCAGGATTTTGCTTATCTCTGCGCAAACTGAGACCCTCCTGTAAGCACTACGCATAGTCTAGAGACACTGGGAAACAACACTCAGTGGCTTAACGGTGAATAAGGCGCTCGCTCTCTCCCTCAACGGGTGGCGCTGTGGCGGAGGGGGCTACGGAGACACGGGACTTGTGTTGGCAGATGTCAAAGCGCATGTATGAACAGACGGGACACAGGAGAGAGACAGGAGGACATGCACAGGCCAGAGGAGAACAGGCGGTGCTGCTGTTGCACAAACTTACTTGTGTGATCTGTCCCTTTGCCCATCTCCACACCTTTCGGCTGTGTTTTCTGTGCCAAAGTCTTGTCTAGTTTGCGCCATAAAGTTTCATGGCGTCTGTGATGTTAGGTTCCCAGATGAACACGAGACGCTTACTGTGTGGTACTTTCAAGATAAAAGTTCCTGCATTTGCCACCTGCAGTGAGGGCTTTATTGTGAAAAGGTTGAACCATGAACCAGTGCACTTCACTCACAACAACACACGGCTGAGCAGAGCGACAGCCGATTGAGAAAAAATACATATTTTGTGTTATTTTTCTATAAATTGATAGACTTTCAGATGCAACTGACTGATGAACTGTTAAAAACACTATTTTAATCACACTTATTTGTGACAATATTAATGTCAAAAGTTTTATTTTTCAGAGTGAGAAAGGCAAGGTGTGGCGTGTGCGCATGTGATTGGAGGTGAAATGTGTGTTTCTCCGATGTGTGCGACTTGAGAGCCCTGTTTACCTGCATGAACCTCCTCCACAATAGCTATTTCTGCTTCAGTAAAGTTTCTCTTTCGGGATGCCATCTTTGCTGGATTGAAAGGCAGACTTGCAAAATCAGCTAATTTGAATAGTCCTGAATATGTCTCATTTGCATCGTCATGTGGGTGCTGAAGGTGTGGTCGGGGCAGGATCAAAGCGTCCACACGTCTTTTAGCTTCAGGTGGGATCTATAAAGCAGTGATTGCATAGTGGAGTGCGCATAAAGGGTTTCATAAACCAGGCTTTTGCATGGTGTATGCCTGTAGAGGGCACTTAGGCTATGCATTTGTTCAGCAAAAAATCTACACAATCCGTTATAAGGTCTTTAGTTTGTGTGCACACTTCAATCGTGAGCCTCGAATTTTGATTTCCCGTCTTGAGAATTATGTTGGCAATAAAGGTGTGGCGCTAAAATGGTTCAAGTCTAATCTTGAGGAAAGGCCGTTTACTGTTCAGTTAGGCTCCCATAGTTCAGACGTGGCCCAATTTAGCTGTGGAGTTCCACAGGGTTCCATTTTAGGCCCTTTATTGTTTTCTTTGTACATGCTTCCCCTGGGGTCAATTTTCAGAAAGCACAACATTTCTTTTCATTGTTTTGCAGATGATGTGCAAGTCTACTTGCCCTTAAAACCAAACACAGACTGCACCCAAACCCTGATGAGTTGTCTTCAGGATGTAAAAGACTGGATGGGTCTGAACTTTTTAAAGTTAAATGGATCTAAAACTGAAATTGTGGTATTTGGGGATTTATCACATGTAAAAAATTATCTGGGGCCACTGAGCCGCTATTGCCACCAGTCTACTAGAAATCTGTGATTTTAGATGGTTCTTTCAAGTTTGACAAACAAATAAGTCAAGTTGTTAAATCAGCTTTTTATCAATTGCGCTTGCTCTATAAGGTGAAACCATACCTGCCCCGTTCAGATCTAGAGAGCGTTATTCACGCATTTATTACCAACCGCTTAGACTACTGCAACTCCCTGTACACCGGGTTGGACCAGGCCTCCATCCATCCGCCTGCAGTTGGTGCAGAATGCTGCTGCTCGTTTGCTCACCAGCACCAGGAAATATGTGCATATTTCTCCTGTGTTGGCCTCTTTGCACTGGCTCCCTGTCAGCTACAGGATTGATTTCAAGATTTTGCTGATGGTTTTTAAATGTTTGAATGGGTTGGCTCCTCCTTATCTCTCTGAGCTTCTATCTTTCTATGCTCCATGTAGAGCATTGAGATCAGCAAACCTCATGATCTTAGACGTCCCAAGATCACGGTTAAAAACCCGAGGGGACAGGGCTTTCTCTGTGGCAGGTCCCAGACTCTGGAACAGTCTTCCTCTGGGCATTAGAACAGCACAATCTTTGAATATTTTTTATTAATATATTTCTTTGTTGAAAACCCATTTGTTTGCAAGGGCTTTTAACACAAGCTGAGCAGAACATTTGAATTGCATTATTTTATGTTATATTATGTCTGTACAGCCCTTTGGGCCATTTGTGGTTGTTTTTAAATGTACTTTATAAATAAATTTGACTTGACTTGACTTGGCTTGACTCAAGATTCAATCGCACAGTGGGAACTTGAAAATTATTCGGCATGTCTTGAAAATACGCACAATCAGAGGCACAGAATGCATACAGCAGTAGCCTACAACAGTGGTTCCCAACCTTTTTTGTCTCGCCTACCCCCTAAGCTTTGTCTCTCAGAATACCCCTTAACTTGATTTTTGGGCAAATAAATGGTTTACTAGTCGAATATAGTCAATTATTACTATGATGTTATTTTGTTTTAATCATATTTATGGTCCAAGATGTTCCAAAAAGATTCTACATTTACAACTAATGCCACTTTTTATTCAGATAAAAGAACATTTCTTCTTCATTTAAAACCTGAAACCATACCAAGTACCCCCTGGTAATTCCTCACGTACCCCTTGCTGTCCCCATACCCCTGGTTTGGAAACACTGGCCTTAAAACACTAAAACAGATCTTTGTCATTTACTAAACACTTAATTTTACCACTTTTCTCTTTTATTGCATGCAGCACTAACACATAAGACAAAATTCTTCTTGATGTGCATTTTAAAGACAAACCACAACTTTTCTTATCATGAGAGATTTTTGAGCTACTGCATGAACTGTCATGAAATGTCTTTCGCAGTCCTTCTCCTGCTCTCCTCTCTCCTCTACAGCAAATAGTGTTGTCTGATTTTGCACTTCACCGATTTACCAAAATGTAATTAAAGTTCATTCTGAGCCAGAGGGCTGAGTGTGCCATCACAGTAATTGACCTGTGGCTCTCGTTGTTGGCCTCACAGTCTGTTAATTAGGGCAATATAAAGCAACATATTATATTTGTATAGGCAGCTGCAGCAGCTGCAGCAGCAGCAGCAGCAGCAGCAGCAGCAGCATGCAGATAAAGAGTAAATGAGCACATGCATGTTTGATTGCAGCACATTAACTAATTTAACCTGTTCAAAATATTATTATTGTTGTTATTTTTATCTCAAATTGTAAATATTTGGGATTATTTAATGCAGACCCTAAGGGTCAATCCTGGCACCCCTTTTGTTTAACCTCTACATGCTGTTGTTAGGTCAGTTAATGCGCAGCTCTAATGTGTCTTATCACAACCAGACAACACTCAGATCTATGTCTCACTGACGGCAGGTGAATATCGACCAGTGGATTCACTTTGTCACTGCATCCAACACATCAGTGTGTTGATGCAAAATAACCTTCTCCATCAGACAAGCCTGAAATCATTGAAATCGTTTGGCCCATTTTGGAAACAAAGAGAGAGTGTCAACAGTCACCTCCAGTTTCTCACTCAAAGACCTACACCTCAAGTTAGAAATCTGGGGGTAATGATGGACTCAGACACACCACATTAAATCAATAACACCAACAGCCTTTTACCATCTAAAAAACATTGCCAAAATCAAAGGTATAGTGTCTATACCAGACTTGGAGAGACTTATCCATGCATTTGTCTCCAGTAGGTTAGACTACTGTAACGGCCTGTTCACTGGCCTCTCCAAACAAGCTGTAAAACAGCTGCAGTTCAACCAGAACGCTGCTGCTCGAGTCCTGACAAGAACCAGGAAGTACGATCACATTAGTCCTGTGCTCAGGTCTCAACACTGGCTTCAGGCTCAAAGAATAGACTTTAAAGCAGCTCTGCTTGTGTTCAAGTCTAGCACCAAAGTTCATCTCTGACATGTTAGTGCCATATGAACCATCTCGCACTCTGAGGACCTCAGGCCTCCTGCTGGTGTCCAGAGTCAGGACTAAACATGGGGAATCAGCGTTTTAGTTTTATGCAGCTAAATCTCGAACAGTCTTCCTGTAGGTGTGAGACAGGTGCACTCTGACAATGTTTAAATTCAGGCTAAAAAACCCTAGTAAACTAAAGTATTTTAATGCTTTGTATGTCTTTATATGTTCTCTGATTTGAATGCTGTTTATAGCATTTTGTATTGCCTTGTGTATGAATTGTGCTATTTTCTTGCCTATATAGCTCATGAATGTGCATTATTTTTATGACAAATGAGTACACATGATACCAAGCAGAGGTTATGACAGACGGGGTCCCCAAAAAGTCCGTCATGAGCCATTTTTATCCGTCATTATATTTTTACTGCTTGTAGGTGCAGGGCGTCTGGGGCTTTTAAAGGCAATGACAATAAACCCTCTCTTGGTATTAAGTCACATTTATTTGTTACAGGTGCAAGAATTTATTTGTACTTCCTCCTTAAAACAAAGTGGTTGTCGCAGTAGCAGGCGTCTATATTTGAGCGTGTTTCTGTGTGTATCTGCAGTGCGCACAGGTGCACACACCGCTCGTCCGTCTCCTCCACTGCTGCACTCCTCACAGAGGTTCTTGAATTAACTTAGTGGTGAAGTAACATAACTGTGTTTTCATATCCTTCTCAGTTTTATATTACTAATAACAGGCCTTACAAGTTGCGGGCCCTAAAATCTCACAGCATTGTTTACGCTGGGAGAAAATGCTAAGTGACTAAGAATGTGAATCATTGCAAAAACTAGATGCCAGAACAAGCATTTAAAGCCCACTGTCAAAGCGATGAAATCTGTTTTTAATTTCAGAGACATTTGATAATTGCCTCCAAGCACTGCACACCAACATCAATCACAGCACATACAACAAATAACTGATGGGCAGAGAGGGAGGGGAAGCAAACACAGGGAGAGACTGACAAATTAAATAACTGTCTGACTGAAGCTCCAGGCTACAAAATATACTTAGATGCTTTGATAACCTCTTCAAATATTTTAATGAGACAAATCCTTTTAACTAATGCCTAAATCCTTAAGCTCTATCTTCACACACAAACACAATTGCAGTCTAAGTAGGTAATTGTATTTGTATAGTGCTTTATACTGTGTGTGTGTGTGTGTGTGTGAGTGTGTGTGTGCGTGCGTGCATGCGTGTGCGTGCGTGCGTGTGTTTGTGCGTGTGGTGAGGGTACACTTACCTGCCGCTCGTGGCGCTGAGCTTTCCTCTCATTCTCTCCCTGTTTGCCCACACGCTCTTCTGGGCCTTGGTGACCGCTCTGCCCTCTGTTTCCACGTAAATTCCAATCCTTCATCTTGTACGCATCTATTGTCCAAATTATAAAGATAACTTGTAAATTGAGGCAAGAGGTAACTTACAAACTCGATATTGTTCCAAAGCAGTCTCCTAAAATCACTGTTTGTAGCGCTGCTGCGTGGCTGGCAGCTTGAACGCCTGCCGCCTGGGCCATTAAAGCCATTAAAGTAAAGTTGTCTTCTCAGTCATCAAGCCTGGGATTGTACGTATAGTCTCCAACATCTACAGCACGTGCGTCCTCTCCTAATTTAGTCCTGATCCGCACTTGAGGCTTAGATTAGTGGGTTGATTGCCACCTTTATAGGACAAATATTCTGCTACAGTGACTTTTTTGAGCTTTTCTTACAATGTTCCGTCATCAAAAACAAACCTGAAGGAGTATTCAGTTGCATTCACGCTGTTTTGAGGAATGTTTATCAGAAAATCCTCTCCCTCCGAGCGTCAACCACACGTCATGCGTACTCCGTCTATCTGGGACGCATTTTCGGATCATTTAACGTTACTTATCAGAGAGTCTTCCTGAACTCATTCTGAGCATTTCTTTCGTTTAAACACGATAACTGCTACTGCTAACATAAGTTTGCCCTGAAAAGAAGTTAACTAGATTGTATATTGCACATATACACCCGCCCCGTCACCTGCTGTCCGGAAGCTGTGGAAGCAGCACGAGCACGCAGCCTTGTCCAACAATCGCACTAAAATCTAGTGTTGGTCTAAACCATAGACATAAAAAATAGTGGACAGACGATCGTCGCTCCGCCCCATTCATGAAAATGCGGCTCAGTCATGGAGAATTCAAAATGGCCGCGGGTTAGCCCCCACCACTCCCCCCTCGGTGGGGAGGCGGGGAGAGGGCGACTTTGGGGCGGCCTTTTGCTGACGTACTGCTGTCATTGCCCCTATGCTTACCGCCCACTCGTAGGTGAATGGCTGAGCCCTGACATTTCCGGCGCGTAAAGCCCGCCTTCTACAAGAACTTTAAAAACTCACAGCGGCTAAACCAGCCTGGTTCAAAAAAATTCACCCCCCTCAGCGTTGTCACAGAGCCGTAAGCTAACGTTTGAGACCAAAGCCGTATTTTGAGCCAGGCTCTAAAGTAGGTTTTGAGACGTCTAACTCCCCATTGACTTGCATTGAATAATTCTACTTCCGCAGCCAGCCCCTAGCGGTCAGCAGCAGATTGCAAACATGGCAGCCTACAGTCGGCGGCTCAATTTGAGCGCGGTAGCCTCGCCCACTGGTCTAAACGAGCCGAGGCACCGATTCCCGTATCATGCGCTGAAAGCAATGCCTCAACCGAGCTGTGTCGCCGAGCGTATCACTTTAAGAAAAGTCACGTGACCGACACAGTGACTGTGTCACATTAGACCACGTCGTATCACGTGTCATTGAGGCGCCAGTTTATCATCAGGAAGTCCAGCACAGGTCGACTCACTTGTTGCTACGACAACGCGGTGACTATGAAGCCTCCAAGAAAGAGAAAGTGTTCTTCTGTGGGATCATTTTGACCTCAGAACACCTGATAAGGTCATTTATATTCCATTCCCGTTTCCACGGGAAGCCTTTCATAAATATTTTTGTGACCCACAGGTTAAATGTCGTCTATGCTCATCGGAGTTGTCCTATGCAACCCGAAACACGTCATCAATGCTACGGCATTTTAGAGCTCGCCATGAAAGAGAAAATACATTAGGAATGGACACTGGTGGATTAGTATTTTGTAATCAGTCACTAATTATTATGGAGGCTAATAGCAATCTAAATCTAACACACACAAGCACTCAAATGTTCACAAGCACTCATGACACACACAAAATGTGTTTAATCATAACAAGAATATAAATAATATTTGCTCTAATTTCACTTTATCACAGAGAGATTAATGAAAATAGGCCCAATTCTTTTGTTCACGTGGAAAAAGTAATATATTGCACTTAGTTACACAAACTAATTACAATGTGTTCCTTTGCAGTATGGCTACAGTACATTTTTTTAACCACTAGATGGAACCCATACACATATGTGATACAACGTGATACAGTGTCGACACAGTAAGGGGAATGTGTGACACACACACTGAGGTATCGTCTACCCATCACTACTAAAATCATCATTTCAGGCCTAAAGCCAGCGATTGCACCGGTGTCATTGTTCATCAGTGGGTTTCGCGCGTAAGAATCTCTTCATTCATTCAGCCTAACCACAACAAACGCTTCTGTTATTCTAGGTCAGCGGTTTGCGCACCAGGTGCGCACATGGCTGGGCTCAACCTTGGAACGTCAGTTTGGCTCGTGCTGCACGCCCTTTATGTTAAAAGCTCCAATAAGCGGTTTCGCTCTTTCCAAATTCATATTCCAAATCAAGTTTTCTAATCTGGCGCTGTTTGTAGCGCTTGGCGTCAGGAGGCACTTCAGGCACGGGGTCACATCAAGACACATTCGTTTTTGTTGCTTATAGCAAAAAAAAGTTACGGGCACTCTTTGTTTGGCTTGTCCTCCGTGCGCGTGGCATGCTGATTTGAGCTTTTGGTAGGTATTGGTCCTCTGCTTGTCGCACATGATTTTGTAATTTACCTTGTAATGTACTTTTATAGGATTGGAAACTCGACTTCCCGCCCTCTTCATTGCCCTCCTGCGTGCCTCCTTCTTCGTTCACCCCTCATTTGTATCACAAAATTAAAAAGTATTTCAAGGCGGACACAGAGCCCTCCCGCCGCCGGTACTGAACTGTATCAATTCCCAGTCCACTGAATGGACCTGCGCAAATTCTGGTAGGACAAAACAAATAGGGGTGCACGGTGGCAGATTGGCTAGAGCTTCTGCATGTCCTCTCTGTGTTACCGTGGGTTCTCTCCGGCTTCCTCCCACCGTCCAAACACATGCATGTGTAGGTTAATTGGTAACTCTAAATTACCCATAGTGTATGAATGTGAGAGTGAATGGTTGTCTGTCCATGTCTCTGTCTCTATGTCAGCTGCGATGAGTTGGCCACTGTCCAGGGTGTACCCCGCCTCAGGCCCAAAGTCACTGGGATAGGCTCCAGTCACCCGCGACCCCGGGAACGGGAATAAGCGGTAGGTAGAAAATGAAATGAAACTAAATGAAACAAAACAAATAGAAAAAGACCAAAGAGTGAAAAGGAAATAAACTAGAAAATTAAAATGACAGTTGTTTATATGTCACCCTATCAATTGGTCCCACTTGTCCATATTTAAGTTCAAAGTAAGTCCTTTTTCCATTTTGTAAAGTGATTTCAGTCCGTGATAGTCTGCTCTGTTCCTGCCATTAATTTCCTTGCCTTTTTTTCTTTTTGCTGCAGCCAAAAGTATATTCCACAGGTATTGATCAATCATTCTTATTATTGGAATTTTATATTCAAGAAACATTGTTTTAAAGTCAAATGGAATATCTGTGTTGAAGTTCATTTCAGTCCTATATTTATGAACATTTCGGCAGAATCAATGCAATTCTAACGGTCTTCTGTTTTTGTATTTTTGCATTGACTCAGTTCTAACTTAACGGTCTTCTGTTTTTGTATTCTTGCATTGACTCAATTTCTCTTTTTTTATGAGAAGAGATGGTGGTTTTATGACTTGTAGAAAATGTTCTTCCCTTCTAATTTCAGGATAATGAGTGTCTTTATTTGACTGCCGACTGTAATGATGCGTGATGACCCTGTTAGGAGATAACGACAGGCGGACCCAAAGAAGCAGACCAGAGATATGGATTAATACAGAATTATTTATTGAGAGTTGGCTGAGGAGGAGTAGGCTGGACCAGGAAGCACGGGTGAGGACCGGGACGGCAGGCGGGAGCAGGCTGGACCGAGGAGCACAGGTGAGTACCGGGATAGCAGGCAGGAGCAGGCTGGACCGAGGAGCACAGGTGAGTACCAGGATAGCAGGCAGGAGCAGGAAGGACCGAGGAGCACAGGTGAGAACCAGGATAGCAGGCAGGAGCAGGCTGGAGGAAAAAAAAGTCCTTGGTAAGCAAAAAATCCACAAGAGACAACTAACGGGAGATACAAAAAGCCAAGGAGTTCACCACGGAAGTAGACTGAACGATCTGGCAGGGTGTGGATGAATGAGCCAAGCTTTTGTACTGCAGAGGGTGTATGCTTGATTGCAGATGGGATCCAGGTGTGCCAATCAGTCATGCCCAGGAAGCTCCAAACAAGGACACCACAGGAGGGGAGGAGGAAACACACACACACACACACACACACACAGGAGGGAGGAGGCACTAAGCTCATGACAGTACCCCCCCCTCAACGGGCGCCCCTTGGCGCACCACCAGGCTTCTCAGGGTGAGCACGATGAAACTCCCGCAACAGGTCAGGGTCCAGGATCAGGGCACGACCAACCCACGACCGCTCCTCAGGACCATACCCCTCCCAATCGACAAGGTACTGGAGCCCACGCCCACGCCCTCACGGACATCCAAGATGCGCCGCACAGTATAAGCTGGATGGTCGCCAACCATTTGGGGGGGTGGAGGGGGATTGGATGGAGGGCACAAAGAACTGGATCGTACCGGCTTAACTTGGGATACGTGAAAAGTAGGATGGACACGGAGGGCTTGAGGAAGTTTGAGACTGACAGAAACCGGATTAATGATTCTTTCGATTTCATATGGTCCAATGAAACGAGGTGACAGTTTTTTAGAAACAGCCTTCAAAGGGATATTTTTGGAAGATAACCAGACTTTCTGACCGGGGGCGTACTTTGGTGCTGGACGGCGATGGCGGTCAGCAAGGGTCTTGCACTGGGAAGAAGTCCGTAACAGGGCCTTCCTGGTCTCCCTCCAGATCTTACGACACCTTCGCATATGGACCTGGACCGAAGGCACGGAGACCTCAATCTCCTCCATAGAAAGGAGTGGCGGTTGGTAGCCCAGGGAGGACTGAAAAGGGGAGAGACCCGTAGCGGAGGAGGTTAGAGAGTTATGTGCGTACTCTACCCAAGGTAAGTGTGAACTCCAGGAAGAGGGGTTGCGACCGGCCACACAGCGGAGAGCAGACTCCAGGTCTTGGTTGGTTCTTTCAGTCTGACCGTTTGTCTGTGGATGGAAACCTGAAGATAGACTGACAGTGGTACCCAGAGATTGACAGAATGCTTTCCAAACTTGGGAGATGAATTGGGGGCCTCGGTCAGAAACGATATCAGCTGGGATGCCATGGAGACGAAAAACATGTTCCACCATGAGGTCTGCGGTTTCACGAGCTGAGGGTAATTTAGGAGGGCTACAAAGTGAGCAGCCTTAGAAAATCTGTCAACGATGGTCAGAATGACAGATTGCCCATTTGAGAGGAAGGCCGGTCACAAAATCTACTGCAATGTGTGACCAGGGGCGGTTGGCAATGGGTAAAGGTCTCAGATGACCAGAGGGGGAAGCATGGGAGGATTTATTCTGGGAACATACTGTGCAGGCAGACACGAAACTCCGAGTGTCTGCCTCCATAGTTGGCCACCAGAAATTACGCCGGAGACTAGACAAGGTGCGATTTATACCTGGATGGCATGCAAATTTGGAGTTGTGTGACCATTGTAAGACCTCACTGCGTACAGATGATGGAACATAGAGTCTATTGGACTGCCCACCTCCCGGATCAGGCTCAGCCTCCTGCGCTTTCTTTACATTTGCTTCTACCTGCCAGTGGAGAGAACCAAGGACACAGTTACTAGGAAGTATAGTCTCTGAATTTGACTGCTCAGATGGGTCAAACTGACGGGACAGTGCATCAGGCTTAACGTTCTTTGAACCTGGACGGTAAGTGATGGTAAACTGGAACCTCCCAAAGAACAAGGCCCACCTGGCTTGCCGAGAGTTTAATCTCTTTGCTGATTGAATATAGGCTAGATTCTTGTGGTCCGTCCATACCACGAAGGGTTGTTCTGCTCCTTCTAGCCAATGCCTCCACTCCTCTAGTGCAAGCTTTACTGCCAGAAGTTCTCTATTGCCCACATCGTAGTTGCACTCGGCAGGAGCCAACCTCCTGGAAAAGAAGGCACAAGGGTGGAGACGAGAATCTGTGTCAGAACGCTGGGAGAGAACTGCGCCAACTCCTACATCGGAGGCATCAACCTCAACAATAAACTGTTTGGACGGATCAGGTTGGGTCAATACCGGTGCTGTAGTGAATAACCTCTTGAGCTTATTAAAAGCAAAATCTGCTTTGGCAGTCCACTGAAAAGGGAGTTTTGCAGATGTGAGTCTGGTGAGGGGGTAGGGCAACCTTGCTGTAATCTCTAATGAACCGTCTGTAAAGTTGGCAAAACCAAGGAATCTTTGCAGTTGTTTCCTATTGGAAGGAGGGGCCAATCAGAGACAGCCTTGATCTTCACGGGATCTGCTTTAACTTGTCCACTCTCAATGATAAAACCCAGAAAGGAGATGGAGCTGACGTGGAATTCACATTTCTCTGCCTTCACAAACAGTTTATTTTCTAACAGTCTTTGCAGGACTAGGCGGACATGAAGGCGATGTTCAAGCGGGTCTCTGGAAAATATAAGGATATCGTCCAGGTAGACAAAAACAAAACGATTAAGAAAGTCCCGAAGGACGTCGTTTACCAGAGCTTGGAACACTGCAGGAGCATTGGTGAGTCCAAATGGCATGACACTGTATTTAAAATGTCCCAAGGGCGTGTTGAATGCCGTCTTCCATTCGTCACCTTCCTTGATTCTGACAAGATGGTACGCATTTCGCAAATCCAGTTTGGTGAAGATGGTGGCACCCTGCAATGGCTCAAAGGCAGAGGAGATCAGAGGCAAGGGGTATTTGTTCTTAACTGTGATATTGTTCAAACCTCTGTAATCTATGCATGGTCTTAAAGTCATGTCTTTCTTAGAAACAAAGAAAAACCCGGCACCGACAGGAGAGGAAGATGGGCGGATTATACCTGCTGCGAGAGAGTTCTTTATGTATGTCTCCATGGCCTCCCTCTCAGGTCGGGACAGGTTGTAGAGGCGAGCAGGAGGAAGAGTGGCGCCTGGAAGGAGGTCTATTGCACAGTCATAGGGTCTATGCGGCGGCAAAGACAGTGCCTTCTCCTTACTAAAGACCTCCCCTAGGTCATGGTATTCCGATGGAACTGCAGTCAGATCGGGAGCGGTCACAGGCTGTTGAGGTAAAACCTCCCCTGATGAAGGGAGAGCTGACTGCAAACAAGACTGATGGCAAAACAAACTCCAACTAATGATTTTATTAAGAGACCAGTCAATAACAGGGTTATGAATCTTGAGCCAGGGGTAGCCTAAAACAATTGGAGTCTGGGGTGCAGAAAAAAAAGAAACGAATGTCTTCATGATGGTTACCAGACAAAATCAAATGGAGGGAACAGTATGGTGAGTGATTTGAGCTAGAAAAGAACCATTTAAAGCACTGACCTGGACTGGTTCTGGAAGAGGTTCAGTGGAGATCCCTGCTTGTAAAATTAAAGTAGAGTTCATGAAGTTTTGCTCAGCCCCAGTCTATTAGGGCTTGAAGAGGAAGTGACTGGTGGTTATGACAGAGGGTAGCAGGTAACAGGAGTCTAGGTGGGTCATTGGGGATTTTAGATACTTTGCCCATCAGTACCCCATATTTACTGATGAGCGGGGTCTTTTGGACGAACTGGACATTGATTGAGGAAATGGCCTCCTGACCGCAGTACAAACACTCGCCTGCTCGAATTCTCCGGGACCTCTCCTCAACTGTCAATCTGGTCCGCCAATTTGCATAGGAATGTCAGGGATTGAGAGGTGGAAGGCAACGCGGGTAAATTGGTGGCAGGCTGAACTAGGGCTGGAGGCAAGGAAGCAGGCGTAGGAGAAGAAGTTGTGCGGGACACCCTCTCACGTTTGCGCTCTCGCAGTCTGTTGTCAAAGCGGATAGAGAGAGAGATTAGTTCCTCCAAAGAACCAGGGTCATCACGAAGAGACAACTCATCTTTTAAGGTGTCATTTAAACCCCGCCAATATACACCCTTTAATGCTGCCTCGTTCCACCCAGACTCTTCGGCCAGGATCCGAAACTGAATAGCGTAATCAGCCACACTCTTGTTCCCCTGGTGGAGATCTAGAAGCCCCTTAGCAGCATTAGCCTCACAATCAGGGTGTGCAAAAACTCTTTTGAAGTCATCAATGAATTCAGAATAACTGATATCTTCAACGCCTCTACCACCCAACATAGCTTCAGCCCAATCAAGTGCTCTTCCACGCAACAATCCAGTAACAAAAGCTACCTTCGAATGGTCAGTAGAAAATGTCAGAGGTTGGCAGGTGAAGACGGTGGCACATTGTAAGAGGAAGCCTTTACTTTTACCCAGGTCCCCATTATATGGCTCAGGATGAGGAACAGGAGTTTCACGGGGAGGATTCACAGCCGAGGAGACAGCAGGAGTAGGGTGTGTGGGCTGCCAGATCGTTCTGTTAGGAGGTAACGACAGGCGGACCCAATGAAGCAGACCAGAGATATGGATCAATACAGAATTATTTATTGAGAGTTGGCTGAGGGGGAGTAGGCTGGACCAGGAAGCACGGGTGAGGACCGGGACGGCAGGCAGGAGCTGGCTGGACTGAGGTGCACAGGTGAGTACCGGGATAGCAGGCGGGAGCAGGCTGGACCGAGGAACACAGGTGAGTACCGGGATAGCAGGCAGGAGCAGGCTGGACCGAGGAGCACAGGTGAGAACCAGGACAGCAAGCAGGAGCAGGCTGGAGGAAAAAGGTCCTTGGTAAGTAAAAAATCCACAAGAGACAAATAACGAGAGTTACAAAAAGCCAAGAAGTTCACCACGGAAGTAGACTGATTAGATTCCTTCAACTCCTGCAACGATGTGTGGTGTTGGCCGAGGAGATTCCCCTGAGTGGCGATCATTTTCTGTAACGCATCTGGATCTGCTGGGTCCATTGTTTGGCCAGATCGTTCTGTTAGGAGATAACGACAGGCGGACCCAAAGAAGCAGACCAGAGATATGGATTAATACAGAATTATTTATTGAGAGTTGGCTGAGGAGGAGTAGGCTGGACCAGGAAGCACGGGTGAGGACCGGGACGGCAGGCGGGAGCAGGCTGGACCGAGGAGCACAGGTGAGTACCGGGATAGCAGGCAGGAGCAGGCTGGACCGAGGAGCACAGGTGAGTACCAGGATAGCAGGCAGGAGCAGGAAGGACCGAGGAGCACAGGTGAGAACCAGGATAGCAGGCAGGAGCAGGCTGGAGGAAAAAAAGTCCTTGGTAAGCAAAAAATCCACAAGAGACAACTAACGGGAGATACAAAAAGCCAAGGAGTTCACCACGGAAGTAGACTGAACGATCTGGCAGGGTGTGGATGAATGAGCCAAGCTTTTGTACTGCAGAGGGTGTATGCTTGATTGCAGATGGGATCCAGGTGTGCCAATCAGTCATGCCCAGGAAGCTCCAAACAAGGACACCACAGGAGGGGAGGAGAAAACACACACACACACACACACACACAGGAGGGAGGAGGCACTAAGCTCATGACAGACCCAGTTAAACTAAGGGGGGTGTAACCTGTAAAACGTACCTGATGTGCTGATCCATCCACTGGGTCAGCCTCTCTGCTGATCACAAAGCAGCAACCATGACTAACTGCAAATGACCCCTAAAACCTATAATTGCTGCTTCTTTTCTGTGCACAGATGGACAGAGGTGTGGCCTGACCTCGTTTCCACCTGTGTGAGAGAACAAGAGCCAGAATCTGTTAATGGTCGAGAGCAGGCGAAGTTTGTCATAGAAAGAGCTATCACAAAAGTCACAGGACTTTATGGCTCTAGGGTAGATGTGAGAAAGAGTAACAATACTTCAGAATAATGTTACTCAAGGAGAAGTACAAAATAGCCAATAGTAGTTCAAGAAGTAAACACGTAGGAGTAAAAATGTAAATGATGCACAACTTCTAAAGATGGACACAAAAATGAGAAAAAACGAAACCAATGAGGGTGCTGGAAAAACACATGTTCAAATCAATCACAGTGGGAAGAAACATTTTGTTACTAAAACAAAATGGTACTCAAGTTGGACTAAAAGTACTACCCACTATTGCTCGAGTTTGCATAATGTGGCAACATCTTGACTCCAGTGTTCAGTTTCCATGAATTGAAAGTGTGTTCACCAAATAAAGCAATAATAATAATCGCCCACTGCCCCTGACTGGCCCCGAGGATGGGTCAAATGTAGAGGACAAGTTACCCTTTGGGGGCAATAAAGTAGCTTTACCTTTTGGGAGGAGTCCAAAAGGTCTTCCAATAGTTAAATAGTTAGTAATACAGCACGTTTATGAACTTTATAAAAATCTGTCCGTGTGTTGTTTTATTTTACTGTAAATGAACTGTAATGACAAAACTTGACATTACTCACACACATTGTTTGCGTCTTTCATAGACTAGTCCTCAAAATATATAATGTGTTGCCTAGCCAGTCACACACACATACCTGGCCATAAAGGATGGACAAAGGGGAAAATGAGGGTCCTGCAAAGCCAGCTGGTGGGTGAGGCTGATAATGAGTGAAGCCATTGGGGAATACCGCTGTCATGGTTAGAGGATCTCAGCACAGAGCTCTTCACAACATCATGTCAAAGTTCCATGTGTGTGCACCACAGCCCATAGCACACAGAGGGCATAACCTCATCAAAAGCTATTAAAAGTGGTTTGAACATGTTCCACTGTGTCTCAAGTCGCTCTTTTTCCTTTGAGACCGTGTTGATCCTCTAATGACACTGCTCTTTCATAGACACAAAAACATACATGTGCCCACAACACAATGGCAGACAACACCTCACAAAAGACTGATAACACTGACGAAAGAATGAATGGAGCGGTGCTGACAGGCGCTCAGCACGTTTCCACCAGGACAACACATGAAAAATGATACAACGTCAGTGCCCACAACATCCCTGACAGATGACAAGCTCTCAACACAAGGCAAGACAAAACATTCAGATTACATGGGTGTAACAACTGTGTTAAGCACTGTAGTAAACATCCTGATAGCATTTTGTTATATTATGCTAAAGTCAAAACTCCTCTTTCTTCTGCGGAGGATGTGTGGTTTACATATGGGTAAATGGCTACAAGAGTCAGTCTAAGTATTGTGGTATTCTCAGTTACATTTACTTGAGTAACTTTTTCAAGAAATTGTACTTTTTGGAGTTTTACATTATAACTTGTCTTGAATTATTTTCTCTCGTGTCCATGGTTGCAAAGTCTAAAATAAAATATCAAGTGTAAAGACCCACACAGACCTGAACTCTAGTGACCCTTCAGTGCTCCATAATGTTTATCACATTTAGTGTTAAACTTTAGATTGCACTTCTCCATGTCAGCTCTTTTCCTATTTAAAATGCCATTGGAGGTAATAAAATTGAAAACGTCTTCTCTGCTTGGTGGCGTTTAACCACAGTTTTATGGCTCGTATATCCACATATAATCTAAATGTTCCAGGGTTTAATGTGTCACTGCTGATATTAGAGTTCAGCTCTACTCAACTCTAGAGGGAGTTTCTTTATGCTGAGCTGCAAGATTTGGTTGGACAAGAAAATACAATAGGGTTTAGTACAAATGTACCAAAGGCGTTTGTGTTATCATAAAGTTGTATGTGTAAGAAGAGGTGACAATATCAACAGTAAGCCATCTTGGCCTTCGGTGTTTTGAGTGACCATCATAGAAGGTACTGTAGACCTTAACTAACACACTAAGCATGTGCTTAGTATGTGTGCTCAAATGCTTGCCAAATATTTCAATTAAAAGTCAGTGTGTCTTTCTGGCATCAGCTTGCTTTACAAAGACATTTTTTTCTTAATTATAACACAAATTTTCAAGATGGCGTTGCAATGCAATAAATGTATTGCTACAGTTCATTCCAAAGAGTAACGACCATTAGAGTCATGGACGTCATTTTATTTTTTTGTTTACTTAAATGTAACATTTAGTACATTTAATAAATATAGTGCCAGAAAACAGAAAACTGTACATAAACAACAACTAAGGAGGACGTTAAATACACAATAGAGACAATAAAGCAACAGGGAAATGAAAGTAGTTTGAGTATAACATACATACAATATAATTTAAAGCCTATGGTACAAACGTAGTTACTTTTAACCAAGGCACATAACTTTAAGGAATGAGCGTTTCACTTAAAATCATCCACAACATTGTGATTTTTACAATATTCACAAATGTACAAATGCCACTGAAAATGTCCACAACATGAATGACAAAATAACGTTTGTTATAATATCCCTTGAATATCTGCTTAGTGCTTGGATGTTTGTCCTTATTTAAAGGTACACAATGGTCTCCTCCTTGGGCTCCTCTCCACTGCTGTCGGCCTCAGTAGAAAACAGCTCCAGAGGGTCACTGTGATGTGGAAGCATGAAACAAGAGTCAGCTGTCGATGACCAAGCTTCTCTGATGAAGCCATCTCCGTGATCTGTCGAACCAGAAAAGGAGCAAGAAAAGATTAGCCACAATGGCATTGGGACTTTTCTGTTAATCAAATGTATTTACATATCTATATTTATTATGGTCCTGTGTTTGGACAATGTGAATCTTCTGGTCTCTGGCAAAACATAGTAACATTCATTGTTTTAATGTTATACAGAACTAAATGAAACAAATGCAACATAAATGCACAATATATACAAATAGGGGCTACTTGTATGGGCTAAAACTACATTCATTAGACTGAAAAATATTATTGTATAGTTTGTTAAACTACGCTTTATGGACGAGGCAACAAAGATCTGATTCTCACAGTGTCTCACTGCAGCATTATCATTGGTATGCAATAAAAGCCATTTAGCAACAGGCAGCTTTTTTCCTAGTCTTCAAGGAGTTTGTGTCCTTCATATGAAAGACTCGACAACAATTACCAGATATTAGTCATCAGATAAAAAACAAATCTTTCCAACTGGTTCAGCAATTACATGACTGAGTACAGGAAGATCACAAGAAAAAAAGAGGTGTGCACATGCATTCATGAGCGGACAATCCTTCCATGCTTGAGTTGGAAAACGCAGAGAGGTCATTCTTTTAACACAACGGTGGATTTGTATTTGAATAGAATTCCTTTTAAGGATGTACAAGTTTGGCCCATATGCAGGAAGCATGCAATACATTTAAGTCACACAAAATTAATTTTACAGAATTAATTTGCGCTATATTTATTGTATCAATATGTTTTTCTCTCCTTCTGAAACGATATACATTAAACAGTCTGGGTATAGAACTGCCCTCAGACACATGTACAACCCGTGCTTATTATTGGCTGACTTGAAATTCACTGAGAGCTGTGTGTATCAAATAACGAGGAAAGGTTAATAAGCTAATCAATAACACAAAGATTACACTGTCTGCTATCATTAGTAAACACAAACTCATCATGCATCAGCTGCATTTAACTCTGACCCCATTTTAAACAAATGGATGAAGAGATCAGTCATGACACTAGATACAAAACAACTGAGGACAAACACTGCTCTGACACATCTGGAGTTAAATACAGATTAATAAGAGTCTACATCTATCATTTACACCCCTTGCCCTCTTCTGCAGTTGATGTGGTGACAAGTAATGCTATAATGACTTTTGTAAAGATTTTTTAAGATCGATGTCCGTTGGTCAGTCATTCCCTGTGAGCTGTAATTCACGTGCTGTTGTCTGCCCCGCCACTCCACAGATAGAAAAAACATTGATTTCTCTGCTGTGGCAGCCGTCAGCTGAGGACCAGGGCAGGTACAGAGTTAGGTATGTTGCTTGTGGGAAGGGCATTAGACAGTGATTAATTATCAGAATCACATTTTAGGCCTTGGTCTCACAGGTAGCAGTTTAAATTAATGTCTGGAGATGATGTCCAGACCGTTATTATGACTACATATGATTTAATGATTTATACAACATAATGCCACATACACATAACCTTGACATGAGGGACTAATTAGCACTAATACTGCTTGTACTATCAATAACTGATGTGCCTTTATCCTTAATTAATGGACATGATGGTCAGGTTGTTGATGTTGTCATCTGGTGTTTTAGACAATTATCCAATCCGAGTAGCAGTATATCACCAAGCAGAATCAGCCTAACAAAAGTCTCTCATTTGTGTTGCCAGTTTCAATGCTGAAATCCAGTTGGTCCATGTGTTCTCTCGCTGATCTGAATGGTTTAGTGATAGAGAATATATAAGTGATGGTGATAATTACCATTAATACTATACTATTACTATTTTATCATTGTTATTATTATTATTATTATTTTTTTTTTTTTTGCTTTAATATACATGTGTTGTTTACTTGTTTGTCTACATTGGGCTTTCGTGTGTGTGTGTGTGTGTGTATGTATGTATGTATTGTACACTAAAAATGTATGTAATGAATTTGAGGAGACCCCAGGAAGAATAGCAACTGGTATTCAGGAGCTAATGGGGATCTTAATAAACTAAACTAAACTAAACTAAACTACAGCACCTGCACCGATCATAAATCAGCGCTAGTGCAGCCTCTGCAGCTCAGTGAACCTGGACTTCTAGAGGTTATGAGCTGAACATGAGACATGGCCTGTCTTATAAGGAGAATGAGGAAAAAGTTGTTGGTAGGGATGTCAAGATTATTCGGTTAACTAAACAAAAAAAATAATAATTTTGAGAATTGTACGCAGCAACAATTACTAATTTCAGTTGAATCTATTCGAAAAAGTATAACTACATGTAAAGTAAAAATGTGACTATTAACCATTTACATGTAAATGAATTTGTCATTCAGAAAATTGGATTTCATAAACCTAGACTTGTGAAAGAAATAGTCTTCTCACAATAATGGTAAGAATAAAAGTTGGTATCATGACATCCTTAGTTATGTGTCCTCTATCTGTCGGTTAAATACGTGGAAACTGTGGTTCAGTTGTGAATGTTTACTATTTTAAAACAGTAAGCGCAAACTTCAAGAGTAAAGTTTAGCAAAGGTTCTTTCTGTTGTCTCAAACAACATCTTAAGACCAAGAAAACAATTACACTTTTTCTATTTGCTAAGATGGAAATTATACATAGAACTCAAAATGGTAAAAGAAATAAAAAGAACTGAGTCTGTTCTAAAAAAAAATGTAAGAATCTAAACACCCGTCAAATTTAAGCAACAGATTGAGGTGTTTTTTACCAGAAGGTGTGTCATTCTCCAGGCCTCCTGCAGGGGAGTAGAAGTATCCAGGGCCCATCACCCAGCCTGAGATGTCTGACTCTGGGTGGGATGCGCTCAAAGAGCTGGGGGGCCGTCTGCTATTTGATCGAGCCAGCAGGGCATTAAGGCAGTTATGTGTAGAGGGGTCATTTTCTCTGTGGTGGACATGACGGTTGTTGACGCCGCTATAGGCCTCATTGACAAATACTGAGCCATTATCATCAGGGTTTTCAGGCTGAGTCATTGCTGGGTTCTGAGAAAACAAACACGATTTGACAGATATAAATGGAAGTTTAGTTTACTTTATTTGTCAGGAACCATCTAAAAGTTCATTCATCTTATAAAAGAAAAGATGATCTGCACCAGATTTAGCTACTGCTACTTTCCATTGGACAAATGTAATGGTGGTGCAGCATTATTAATAATTTTGTATAATGCTCTTAGATTTGAAAATACAATCAAATTGTCGAAACTGGGCATATTGTATTTACTGAGGATGTTACAGTAAAGCCCAGCACCTGCTAGCCAACAGATAAAACAAAGTAGAATGAGTAGAAGTGGATGTAAATACATGTTGCATGTAATGGTCACAGTTATAGTTGATGTGTAACCAAAGATGATAACATTGTTTGAAAGGGTCATAACTGCTGTAGGTTCATCACTGCACCAGGACCTCTGTCCTTTCTGTCCCAATGCTCACCTCAGTGTGGCCTCTCCTGTGCTCAGCTGAGGGAGCACAACTAATTAGAATGGACTGGTGTTTGTGTGTGGGTGTATGCATGTCATTCGATCTGTCTCTGACCCTGTGAACTAACGCCTCTGGCAACAACATTAGATGAAGAGCACCTTAAATGCCTCAGCAGGCTTTTGTTTAACCACACTACTCTTGTAATACAAAGAAAAGAGAATGTAAAGTGCAAACAGCTCATCTGAATTTTAGCAGTTATGTACAGTACTGAGACTGACAAATCTAATATTCCCTTGTTTGTGGTACATTATGCATCATTAAAAGTGTATGTCTTTATAAGGTAAATGAAGGGATTAAAATAAGGCATCCTCTCTCGTATAGCTGCAGGAGACTTTTTAGTGTTCCACTTTTCAGACAAGGTGACAATGATTTAAGTAATTGTGTTGAAACACAATTGATTGGTCCATGAGACACATGCCTCTGGTTTTAATTATTCTGCTGGTGCATTCATTTACACTGGTTTCATTATCATCAATCAATACAATGTTTATTAGGGGAGGAAGTGCTGAAGCACTAAGACAAATGATGTTGCAATTGCTCTCATTATAGCAGGTTGTACATCATTGAGCAGTGTGTGTGAGAGAAAGTGTCATAAAGTTGGCTGAACAAAAACTTTTGATTCACTTGCACACTATGACAAATGCATATATTTCTAATTGTCTTTTCTTTTTCTTACCTGATGTGCGTCTAATGGTATGACCATGTGTGGAATCACAGTGTCTCGCTGCTGACTCTGTTTCCAGACCTGAAGCCTCTTGTGCTGGGTCTCCAGACGCTCACGTTCCTTCTCCACACTCCTTTGGCCTTCTCTGAGCCTCTCCAAGCTCTGCTGGTACTCCTCCAATTGTGCATCCAACTCTTCTCTCTCACACTTCAGTCTTTCCGCCTCAAGGTGGCACTGTTTCTCCCTCTCTTGCAACCGCCTTTCTTGCTCTTCCTGCTGGCTCTCTCTTGTCTGGCACTCTCGTTCCCAACGCTCTTTTTCCTGCCGTAGTTGATCCTGAAGTCTCTGAGTAGAGGCCACTTCCTCTTTACGTTTCTCCAAGTTTCGCTGTTTCTCCTGTTCTTGCAGTGTGCTGCCCCGGAGACTGAAGAAGTGAGGACGCGGCTGTGAGCGAGGTGAAGGGCGCTCACTTTCTGACAGTAACAGCTTCTGGACTTCGTACCAGCTGTCCTGAAGGGTCACTGCTGCCTAGCACCAAGATGACAAGCAGATAAAATATCACACCTCAACTCTGTAACAACAGTGACTTTTTTATTTCACCCAACACTGAGTTTAATATGATGCAAAAGCTCTATGCAAATGCAAAACATACAGGCCACTTAATTTCACTTATATTTACATTCTGAATCTAAAACAATGTGTGACCTGTGAACTTGGTGTTAAGTTTCTGAACATCCGGTTGGGATTGAAAACATTCTGGAATGACATAATCTTATTTTGTTATATGAAATAAATAAATGCATAAATAATATACCTTGAGGCTGTAGAGTAACTGCGTCAGACTTAAAACACTTTGAGTAACCTGAAAGAGAAAAAAACCCACAATGGAATCACCCGCAATTCCTTTTTATTATTTATTTATATTAACTGTCGAGTTCTGCTCTCCAACGGCATTTCTTCATCTTTACCCCCCCAGAGGTACTTTCCCATGTTCAGTAAAGTTATAAAGTATCATAACTCTGCGGCCAGGATGCATTTACCTCACATATTGAAGGAAACTGCTTGTCAGGCCAGTGAAGTGTAGAAATAAGTAGTCTACCTTTTAACGACACCAGGATTAATATATTGGCCTCTCTTTTTATTATACACTAATCAATTATTTATCTGAAGACTGAAATGTAATTCGCTCAGAATGTATCGCATTATTCATTCCAGTCCAGCAAAACTTAGAAGATGGAAAGGGTTCAAATGAGGTCTAGCGTGAGGCAGCTGGTAGCTCTTATTATATTGCGCATCCATATAAGGGCAGCATGTACTTGGGAAAGCAATAAGAAAGAATCAGAAAAACAAAACAAAAAACAAACAAAAAAAATCTTAATTTTGTCAGTGTAACCCATCATTTGTCCAGGAGTGATCGTAGACAAGGTTTGAGAGGTAAACATCTGGACTAAAAATCTTAATTTTTAATACTGTGTCTCTCAAACCTTGTCTTCATATATGTATTTTTGGATTAGATATACATTGAAATTATATTTTATTTAAATTCTGAAAGGAAATTACCTTTGAGTCTATGCCTTTTTTCTGCGTTTCCATTAAAGAATGAAAATCTGAGTCTTCTTTGGACCAACTCTCATGATTTGCTTCGGGATCAGTAACAGATGGGAAGTTTGAGGAAGCCTCCAAATGTGGAAAGGAACTGACAGAAAACACATCTGACTCAAGGCTGCCCTCTGGTGGTGAATATGTCTTAGGTGAAAGTATGGTTTTCAACTTTTCAGCTTGAAATCAAAGAAACACAACAAATCACGATTAAAAGACGCCTCCCTGGAGGAAAAACAGTGTCTTAACACTGTATATTTTAAATGTGTAATTATTAATTATGTCAAATGCAAATGCAAAGCTCTTACCTTCCTGTAGAGCGGCAGACAAAAGCAAAGCGGCTTGTGGCACGTCTTCCTGGTGTTGTTGAACTGACAATTTTGGCTCAACAAGAGAGTTGTCATTCTTTCCAGACACAGCAGAAAGCTCAGCGTAGATCTGTAGCTTTTCCTCTAAATTTGAGCAAATCTGCTGATCATGGATCATAAGACTTTCTAAAACACAAGTATACCAAACATTTAGTCCAAAGTATGACCAAACATAAATTTTTCCTTGTTATTTTTTAACCTTGTAATTTATGGATCTTTTGTATACGAGCATCAGCTGCTCGTTTCTCCTCTTCTGATTCACTTGTATAATCTTGCTCTTCCTCTGGACAGCTGTTCAAACAAATCAGGTAAAAATGATAATGACAGAGTTACCATTTTAACCATGCTTATGATATTCCAACCTCTCAACTGCCTCCCGGATCATTCTCATCCAGGTGTTGCGTTCATCTTTGGAATACGTGTGGACCTCATACATCTCTGGCCCTGCTGTGGAAGCACTGATCAGAAACAGCCCTCTCTCCTCATTGGCCACTTCCCGCACTATTAGTTTCTGCAGTGCAATGACTGGCGGTTTCTGATCCTGTCATATCAAAATACATAATTTAACAACTGAGAGCCTCATCATGTGCCATGGGTTAATGTGTTTACCACAGCAGCGAAGACAAACTTCTGGTCTTTTTCTTGTAAAAAGATTAATGTGTCCGTTAAAAGAAGAGCCAAAACATCTGTGAAACGTATAACATAACCTAAATTATAAAGTAGGACTTGGCAATGTTAGAAACAATTTCTGGATAAAATAGTAATGTGAAATGTGTTGAAATTAGCATGAGCTTCTAGAGTATATTATCTGTGCTTTCCATTTTTGAACCTCAGTGTTCTCATGAAATACTTCCTAAGATCTTTGTTTTAAACTGGCCTTACTAATTCATCTCTCACTGTCATATTATCCTGAATTCGAAAGATTGCAGATGAGGAGGAACAAGATTTAGTACAACATCTTTTGCAAAATATGTGTAAAATATGCAAACGTCAGGCTGGCTGTAAAGATACAGCGGAGAAAAAAATACAACTGCAACGGCAATGCATACTTGCAAATTCCAAACATAGGAAATGTAAATGACTGACATATCACTGTGTGTTTATATGCCAATATAGTATTCCTAGATTAACATCATAAGTGAAACTTATGACAACAACAAATGGAAATTAGCCCAAGACTACAATCCGGTGTGTTACGGTATGTCTAACATGTATGTTCATGAAATAAATAAATAAATAAAATAGTTGCCTTACCTTTAAGTCGTCCCGTGGCAGACTTCCAGAGGAGCACACCCTCATGTATGAGGGTTTGTCCAGGCCTCGTCATGTCCTGCTTGCGGAAGGTATGTCCGTTTTTCAGTTTAGCAGAACTACGATTCTCCATACGTGTCCAAACCTCTTGCAACTTTTGCTGTCGTTCATATTTACAGACTCTTAAATCTACTGCTGCTATCAATTCTCGAATCAAAGCAAGTGCTTTTGAAAGATCACTATGTTCTTCTGTGCCAGCTGAGGAAGAAGGAAACATTGATGTGAGCTAGTATTGCAAAACGTCCAGGCGAGGGCAGCAGAGAACCCACTTTGTGTGTAATGCAAAATCCTCTCCAGCAGAACTGGGTACTTAGTAATCCTTTGGGTTACTAGCAGGATGCACTCTGGAATTTCTCTTCTTCGTACTAAGTAATTATTTCCTTGTTGCTAAAAAACAAAAACAATTACAGAACTTCAACTGTGTCACACATTTTGTCCAGTGAAAGAAACCGCTTTAATTTACCTTGATAAAATTTTGAAATTTCTTGTTATTTAACTGAAGTTCTTTGAAGAAGCCAACTGCTTCCATGTGGTGACAGCAAAACTCCCCATACAAATGAGTCATTCTCTTTCCATTTTCATCTGAAAACTGCACAGAAAGCTTAAATGTTTAATTGAACATTTGTTAATAAAGTTTTGAACAGGAGGCTAAAACAAACCCAAACCTGCTGTAGCAGCACATCTCCTATCCGTTGAATAAGGTAGTTGTTCTGTCCCTGAGACTGAGAGTTCTGACGGCGTTCCTTCAGAGCAGCAAAGAAGCCATGATGGAAAAGCAGAAGTTGGTCCAGACAGGGAAAGAGGCGCTCCACTGCATCTGCGTCAAGCTGGACCTCCTCCTGAACACCTCTCCTGAACACCTCAGCCATCACATGCAGGGTCTGGAGATGGTGGATCTCAGTCTGCATTAGCTCTGCATTTCATACAAGACGTGTAGAAAGTTGGACATTTTTATGTGTGACAAATGAGTTTGTCATTCCTTTCCTTACCATAGATAACATCCTGTCGTTTAACACATTTTTTGTCCTGCTTCCTACAAAATCTGTGGTCTACAGATGAACTCCATGACTCAGCCTCATAATGTGCTGCATCCGCCAAGATGTCTTTGAAAATATATGCATCTACACAATCTAATAGTACAAGAAAGGAAAGGAGAGATCAAACTATCTATTAAAAAAACATTTCTGAAGAAAATGTGGAACAAAGAGGAACAAAACTGATGAATTTAGTAAGTAAAAGAAATGCAATATTTCATTACCTTCTCCTGAAGATAAGTCAGTGGTTGACACTGGAGTTATCACAGGGTCGTCTGTTGAATCTGATTCTGAATTTTCATTTTGGAGTCTAAAAAGAGAATAATTCTACAGTTTGTCACTCTACAATATAGAGGATATTATATTAGAGCGGAAGAGGGAGAGATATTTCACCTTTCAGCACTTTTCAAAAGGGGGCACGGCAGTGGTCCGATGTCTTTCTTTTCGTTAGGTGTCACAGCAGGTAGACATGTTGCAGCAGGGATAAACAGAGGTGGACTCTCTCTAACTGTAAAATCTATGAAATATATTAAAACTATGTAATGCCAAAATCTGGGAACAACTGCTTTTCTCAAATAAATATTTTGAGTTCCAGCAACAAAACAATCAATAATTAAATGAAAGCTGGGGTACCTGCCTTTTTCCCTCTTTTTGTAGATAAGTAATTTTTGTTGTTGTTGTTTCCCCCTAAAGATTATCTTGTGAAAGGAGCACTTTGTGCAAAAAAATTGACAACTGCGCACTGACTGCATCTAACACATACCGATGCCTGGCTGGATCTTAACAAGGTTCCAAGTACAGCTTCAATAAGCAACAAGAAATGTGAGTGAGACACACACAAAAAAGTTTGAGTAACCATTTTATTGAAAACAATAATTAAACTGAAATAGGCTGTTCTGCAGCTGATCAAAAGTAAAGGATCACATGCCTTTAAAAGCTCAAATCTGTGCAAAAATGCAGATTCAGTGTCATTTTCTGTCAGGTATTCACACTATCATGAGGTTCTGATGGCAAAGGAAAAAAAAAACACTTTTTGAACGTGGTCGGGTTGTTGAGCTGCATAAGTAGGGCCTCTCGCAGAGCGCCACTTGGAATTTCTTAAAAGATCCTGAGGGTTATGAAACAAAAAAGTCAAGTGGAAGGCCCAAAAAATTACATCAGCACTGAGCTGATGATTAAAAAAAAAAGTAACCTTGATGGTCCTGATGGTCGACAAGCAGATCCACCGGAGATGTTTTCTACGTGCCACAGGGAGGGGACGCCATAATAATCATGGGTGTGTTTTCCTTTAGTGGAACAATGGAGCTCCAGGTGGTGCTGGGGGCTCTGTGCAGATGTTGCAGAGAGCATCCCTCATGACTGAGGCTCTCGTCTGTGGAACCACTGGGTTTTTGAACAGGACAACGCTACAGTTTACAAAGCCCCAGGACAAAGGATTTCAGGAGAATAACATCCCTCTTTTGGACCATACTGTGTGTTCTCTTCTCTTCCAAATGAGAACCTTTGTGGATGGATGGCAAGGGAAGTTTACAAAAATGGACCACAGTTCTTTACCACTTGGAGTAATGTTCCCACTCACCTCCTGGAAACACTTGCATCAGGCACGCCACAACCAATTTTTGAGGTGATCAACAATAACGGTGGCACTGCTCATTACTGAGTTCATGTTTGATTTCTGTTTTGAGGGGGATTCGAGGTTGTTTTTTTTAGGTGTGGTCCTAAACTTTTGATCAGTGCAGAACAGCCTATTTCAGTTTAATTGTTGTTTTCAATAAAATGTTCACGCAAACTTTTTTTTGTCTCACTCTCATTTCTTGTTTTTCTTCTTATTGAAGCTCTACTTGGACCCTTGTTAAGATCCAATCAGGCAAAATGTGACTTTTGCCAGTTATTCAACTGGTCTTAAACTTTTGACCAGGACTGTATTATAGCTCTGATAGGCTGATAGGGATGGTCACAGGAGTGTCACTTTGATATCTGAAAAAAGCCTTTCTAAAGCTGAGTCAGCACATGAAAATGAATGCTTGTGAATATTAACAATGCACCAAAGGGTTCTACCTACTTCCCAAAATTAGGTACCCCAGCTTTAATAATGTGTATAACGAAAGTAACTTTCGTAATAGTCAAATTTCCATTAACCTTTGTGTGAACTTACTCTGTGGGAGAGATGCTGTTTTATTCTTTACCATGGGAACAGCATACTTACTCTGAAAAGTCTAAGCAATGCAAATGACAGAGATAATAACATATTTAGACAGCCCATTTACAGAGACGTCACAGTAGAAACAAAAGTCTTTTTGGAAGCAGGACAAACCTGACTTGCCTTTAAACATGGAGGGATAGAGTCCTTACAGCTTTTATGAACAATGGCAGTGCAAACTGAAACACAATGAACCATCAAATTGATACTTTCAGAGTGATTGACATGACGTTTCAGTCTACATTTGTGCATCAGAGTAAAAAAACTAGTTCAACAGCATAAATAAACTGTGACAGAAAAGCACCAGAATTGTTTACAAAATATAGCTTGGTTAAGGGAATTAAATGTGATCATTACCAAAGTAAAAACTTACCAGAACAATGCAAAATGTCTTTTCCGTTTGCTGGTTTGTCACACACCACACACGTGGTAGGGCCCAAACACGGGCCAGTGGAAAAACGATGTCCATTCAGCTGCCGGTCCTTAGCCTCTCGGTCTTTCTTGCCCTTTGAAAACCATGCCATAAGTATTATGAAGATAGCCACTCAGAGGTGAAACTATGCGCTAAGCTTTGACAATTCACTATAAAGCAGAAGTGATCTTTGTCTAGTTTCTATTTGCACAGTGAACACGCCTCCTTTTAAGGGATATACTGATTATGAGGATTCCCCGCCTTTTCAGCACAAAAACACAGATCCATGGAAGGTTCTGCTACCACACGGGGGATTAATCATTAAAAGGGACTATGTTTGGACTGACACTCTAACCTTGAGCTCTTTCCAAAAGACATTTCCTCATTTTGTCCCAGCACTTACACCGACACAAAGACATTGAGTTTTTAGGTTACCAAACTTTTAATAAAACATATGTTTCTGTCCAAAATGCTATTTATTATATGGTATGGTAATGTATGTTGTTGCAAGCGTAACTGCAAATGGCTCTTTCCGCAGAACTTTTTACCTTGGATTTATTGCGTGTGGTGGACATCCTGTTCTTAAGGAAACTGAAAGTACGAATCACTTTATGTTTCTCTGACTCCACCTTCACTGGAGTGTTATACTTGTCCTGTTCCTCTTCTTCAATTCTGTGTGAAAATCACAGCTGTCTGTCAGTACATTGTACATATACACAAATCAAAGTTAGATTTAGTTTTAGTTCAAACAGTGCATCTCCAGAACGAGTGTTAAATATATACACACGTCAACCCATTTTAGTCACAAAAAGGTGCTGAAATTATTGTGTTTTCATACTTTGTAAAACTAATGTAAATTAGAGGGAAGCATGCCAATTGTTAGTAAAACATGTCACATTTAGTGTGGGTTAAACAATTGACAGATGTTAGAATTTGCTTTAGTTTAGTGAGAACTGCTAGTTTTAAATGCTCACATACTCTTTGAGGAACTCTGACAGCGTGAGATGTTGAAGGGACTGAACCAGCTCAAGGCTGCACTCATCCTCAGCAGACTGGGCACGTCTGCGGAAACTAATCTCCCTGTAAAAACACTCTACAAGTAAATTATATACAGTAGGCTGAGGTGGTTGTTTACTCAAGGTAAATGCAATAAAGTCTTAATAAGACCGAGAGAGGTCCTGAAAGGGTTTCAAAAGTATCTTAAATGTCCTTTTTAATAAATGGTTTATATTTCTCAATGAGAGTGCAAAGCTTCACTAGGGGGAGCTTCCAAACTAGTGAAATAGATAAGGATTAATTACTAAATGTATACATTGAGGAGAGACATTTTAGATGGGTTTCATTTTTACACAGTATAAAATACTGCACAAGATAAGGACAAGTTCCCCAGTCTGTGTCTGGGTACTTCAACCCAGACACAGTGGCTCAACATAAAAACAAGGGCCTTGACTACATTAAACCTGCTCTGCTACTCACAAACAAAAGGGCTTCATAAAAACAGCCCCAAACTACACAGAGGTTCTCTGATCACCTAGCAACCTTGTAGTTATGGTTACACACGTTACCCTTGGGTCACACATGTTAATATAAAAAATAACAGCATACCTTCTCTCATGTGACTGTTCCGATACACTGGGTTTTTGCTCTGTGAATAAACATAAGTGTTAAAATGCAAAGGCAGCCAAGACTTAACACATTGTGAACTCAATAGGCCTAGCTATCTCCAGACGTAATCAGTGGACTAATTGACACATTAGAATGCACAACACTATCACATTTCTATTCTGCATTTAAGCGCAGCATGTGGCAAGCTTAGCCACAGATACTAACATAACATTTTATTGTTGTCCCCCTTCATTAGTTGTTAGTACTTACTACAAGGATGTAGAAGAGATAAAGATTTAGACAGAGAGAGGGCCTGAAGGAGAGATCGGCCATAACTGACGCTGTCCATGTGATCTACAAAGTACATGGGAAAATATAAAGTACATAGAGAGTTGCATTATATTTTGGTATAATGAAAGTAAAATGTACTTAATATTACTCCAAATAGAATTTTGAATGTATTTAACGGTAGACAGTAACACGCAAAGTAGATAGTAGCACTAAAAAAAAAGAAAAGCTGAAAGGAAGTTTAGTGACAACTATATGAACACACCAAACAGGTTTAGTTAGTTTATGTTAGTTTTAGGCTTAAACCTGAGGCGGCGCAAGCATACTGACCAGGACTGACATCTCTGGTAGACTGATCTCGACGAAAACCGATTTTGGAGGAAGAATATGAATATGAGCGCAGTCTGATATCCTGCTTTGGTTCCTATACAAAATGATTGACAAAAACGATTGGTGACGAGATTAATGAGAAATCCTCTAAAGGGTGACATGAACAGGGTACTTTAC
This sequence comes from Rhinogobius similis, assembly GCA_019453435.1. NCBI lineage: Eukaryota > Metazoa > Chordata > Actinopteri > Gobiiformes > Gobiidae > Rhinogobius > Rhinogobius similis. Next base: position 29,433,285 of record CM033619.1, on the reverse strand, counting down.
TTTGGCGGTGTGTTCACATGAAGAGGCAGACTGGCTCCGAGTGCTTAATTTAGAAAATGGACGAAAACCTTTTAGTTTCCCGTAATTTTCGTCAACATCAGTCAAGAACGGAGAAACTGGTGACATCACATCAGTGCAGTCATCCTCACTGTTCAACTCCAGCGCCACTGAACTAGGACTAGAAATCAACATGGCAACAAACCAATTTACAGTTAAAATACTAAGCTTTAAACATTTAAATGATGTATACCTTAAATCAAAATGATCCATGTTCGAACTGTCCAACAGGGCATGAGTGGTGTCCTCTATATCCCATAACTGACTGTCTGTCTTTGTGCTTTCTTTTGTCACTCCAGAAATGTGTAATTTCTTAACAGCAGTGTAACCCTAAGATGAAAAGGATAGATATAATTTGTGAAATAGATACACAAATTTTGTAAAACTCTGGTATAACCATGACTAACCTCAGGTGTATCGTCTAGATCATTGCTGATGTTCATCTCACTGTACTTTCCATCAAATGAATTATTTACTGAAAACAAACATTCATTTGAAAGTTTATTTTACAATAATCAAATACATTTTGAAGTATTTACTGTCAAGAAAAAAACAGTCATAAAATGAAATGAAATGAAGATGGTAAAAAAGAACCAACATCTAACTGAAGTAATGGGCATCATGACAAGGCAAAGGCATATCTCATATTGACTTCAGTTTTCTGTTCTGTGCCTTTCCTTGAATCAATTGATTTTTCATTTCTCGTGCTACGGTTAAGTGAAGAAAAGTAATTGGTTGCCATGCCGACTCAATGACCCCACTGGATTCACAGCTGAAAAAGATAACATCCGTTGCTTCCTGTTAAATTGTAAATCAAGATAAGAGAAAAGAGAAAACAATGAGAAAATTCCAGTGCTGCAAGGCACAGTTCAGCAGGTGAACAGAAACATGGAATTAAAAAATAAATACAAAAAACAAAAGAAAGAAAAAGTAATATTGTGCACCTTTAAAATTAAGATGTGAACCTCTGTTTGCACTAGCTGTAGACTACAATAGTGCAAAGTAAAACAATGCAGAAAACCACTTTCTGAGCACTCTACACAGTACACTTTCCAGCCAGACTTTGATGTCTGCTCCAACCATGCCTGCAGTAATGTAAGGGAAATCCTGGGCATTGCACAGGCATTTCCTCTGCACAGCTCTCACACCGAGAAGATGTTAGCATGGGGCCATGCACGGCACACATTCAAGGCTCATTCATTGAGATGTGTTCTTCATGCCACGTTTTCTGGACAAAATATTTAATAGCAGACAATTTTGACCCTGTCATTTACATCAACTTAAAGTAAAGAGGTTAAAAAATAACATTTTCAGAAGGAAATTCTAAGCTGTAGCAGTGTGCAATTTATCACCACTTTGACTTTATGGGATTCACTCAGCAGGCGAGAGACTTGCCTTCAAGGCGCTTCCTCCCTCACGAAACACACACTCAGTAACCATGGAAACACTTTGAAACATTTAAGAAACCCCTTCAAAGTTTTTACTAGCACTCGCAAACTTCACTCATTCATTTTAAAGTTATGGCATGTCTCTCAACTGAAAATTTCACCTTTTGAAACAACATTGGGGCTCGTTAAGGTTCACTCCATTCAGTCCAGGCACAGAGCCCCAGTGTCCCACCACACAGGGGGGAGGGGCGGCACAGGCGGGACAAGAGGACAGAGGGAGGGCATCTCCACAAATCAGACAGTAGAAAGTGGGACAGGTCTGACCCCATTCCAACGGTTTAGTACCAGTGACAGGGCAGATTCCAACAACACAAGTCTGACTGATGAAATATTGGCAGTAGTAACACAGCTTTTATAAAAATGTAACTACAAATAACTGGGAAAATTGTTTACTGACATTGGTGGTTGTGAGTGATTTTGAAGTGAGTTTTATATTACCCTCTGTGTATTTCATGCTGATATGACAAATGAGAACAGCAGACAACCTCACTGTATTGTATGGCTGTAACTATTTTGCTAATCAATTAGTCTATCGATTATTCTTTCAGTTAATTGATTTATTGTTTAGAACACGAAAGAATCTGACATTTTTACTCAGTTTGACCAAGATAAAGCTAAGATTACGCAGCCTTAGGACATCCCGATGGGAATATTTACAGACAAAAAAGGTTTTTGATCAAAAAACTCTAGATTCATCCGTTTCCTGTGTCTTTCTGTGTCTTAGTTGATGATTTCAGTAATCGATTAGTTGCCAATTAACTGCATTGGTCAAATCCTGATGTAAGCAACATACTAAACATAATCCTTTATAGAGACTAAAGCTATTACAATTGTATAACACAGATTAAGAAGTACCTGATAATGAGGATGGGTCCACCTCGTAGCCGTCATCACCCAAAGAGAGAAGAAGATGCTCCTCAAAGCCCTAACAAAACAAACTCAACTTGTGTTCATTTATTTTGCTTTAACAAAACAAGCACAAAAGGAAATCACGAGAGTGCACTTACATTGTTTGACTGGGTTTCTTCCTCGCACTTTTCCTTTTTCAAATCTGCAAATATTATTGTTGAGCCTTATTCAAAAAACACTTTGCTTCACCAACTTAAAAGAAACATCTGCCATGTTTTTTTTCTATACTCAACACACCCCTACAAAACTGGCCAGTGAGTTGTTTTTCCAAAGCAGAATGTTCACAAAAAGAACACGTACTGCCCAGTGTGAACCACCATTTCTCTCAGAGTAAATGGATAATGGATGGAGTTAAGGTCAATACCAATACACGCACTTCCTGCTCCCTCCAGACAAGCCGATATGAGCCTGCCGTCACCATAGTTACCATAAACTCAGCTCCAGTTTAAGAGTCAAATAATGTGTGCGAGTGAGGCGGCCGGTTACTTGTGCTGCTCAGGACAGAAAATAGTTGTCTGACTAAAAGCTACAGCTGCTATGATCTTTATCTGTTTGGTTTCATGCCAGCTAGTGTATGTCACAAGCTAAACACTCCTCCATTTAGTCTTGCAAAGTACAAAGAGCAAGAACCAAGACGTAAAACCTTTTATGGATCGTACTGGACATGCTTTTAGGTTTAAAACTGCAACAGCACTTGTGTGCTAAATCTGTTTTGTTGTTTACTTGAGGTAGTTTGAGTGTTGAGATGTGGTTAAAGCCATCAATTATTGAATGATCTCAAGTATTTGTGGAACTCCACAGAAGTAGAAAGATCTGTAGAAGCTGAGGACTAAAGATAACATGCCAGGCAGTTGCTCTGGTGTATGACTTATACATGAGGATTATATAGTACTTAAAAGGAGGCATATTGTTCTTTTTTCCAGGTACTTAGTATTGAACTATAACATAAGCAAAGCATAATTTTACATGTTGTTCATTGTAAATCACAAGATTAATCTAAAACGGCTTAGTGACAGAAACAGGTCCATTGACTTCCTGTTAAAACTGCTGAAATGATAAGCCCCACCTCTTCATTGCGACATTTCACTTCAACAAGCACCACATTTTCATTTACATGAAAAGTAGCTACGTGACATTTTAGAACGCTACATGTGTTCACTCAGAGTCTTCATTTTTCAAATTATTACAGCTCAGTACAGGAATGTGGGCAGGAATAGGGGGTAGGTGAAAACGGGACTTTTCTGAGCACACAAGACTAAGTTGCAGGAGAATATAGGATTAACTCATGCAGGAATCAATCAAAATACAACTTTGAGTAAACTAATGATGAGGAAACACTGTTGTAACAGGTTAAAGCTCATTTAAGTTCATTTTGTGTAATATGTCCCTTTTAAACAACAATAGGCTTCACAAAGTAGACATTTGTTGCAACTTTTGCCAGTCATCCAAAAGGCTTAGACAAATTTGAAGAAACACAATCATCTTACCTTTGTGATTATGTTCCTTTTGGTCCATCACACCCTGGGGTTTAAATCCACTGACCTGAAAATGTAAAATAAAAAATTACCCTTGCAGCTGAAATATGTAGTCACATGTCTTTGTACTGAAGTCCCTGGCTGGGGTTTGATTTATCTATTTTATGATCTTAATCATCGCTATGTTTTCTTCACTTCACTAATTATGCTATAAAATGTGTGAAAATCTGTGTTTATATAAATGTTAACACAAATATGCTGAAATATTTACAGTGATCGCATAATTAGCAATGACAGCTTTATAATCAAATGAGTGATGATGCTTTTATTAAACATTTTTATGATGCCTGAACTAACCAGTTTGAGAGTGGAAGGATCTTTTAGCTGTTCTCGCAGTGTCAAAAGAATTCTCTGATGGGAGCTTTTGTCCACTGAGTGACGCACAGTGAGAGTCAAAGAGTTTGTTGCTGGACAGAACCTCAGCACGCTTGAACAATTGGACCACATGCACCACACACCTGCAGCTGAGTCTGCAGAACTGAAAGGAAGAGGAAAAGAGAGGTACATGAATGAGAGGCCTGAGTAATATGTAGTGCTAAATGTCAAGAGTCTAAGGGAAAATGTAGTTAACAGTTCATTATTAGATGCAATTGGGACTTTGGTACTTAACTGTAATGCAATAATCTAAAACAATTAATCTCTCTCTACATCTCTTTAACAAACGCTTAGAAGAACTTACTACTCTTCTTTCTGTACGAGTAGAAGAGTGTCCACATCCTGATTGGGTAGAGCCAGCGTCCTTTGACTTTTAAGCTGATGAGTGACAAAACGAGAAAGATGGACCAGACCCAAGTGTGCAGCAAGATGCAGAAGGGATTTGCTGTGCTGCGGATCCAACACTGGGGAACATGTGCACGTAAACGAAAAACAACAAGGCAGAATATAAATGTGAAATTAGAGCTGACACTTCAGACAGGTCTAGGGAAAGAATGGTTAGTTCTCCCCGTAAACTGCTGTATCTTATTGTATGCTTTAAAATATGTCTCTCTAGTGATTTCTTTTTTGCCATATTGCACCATCCTACTTTAAATTAGGGTTGTCAATTCAGCAGCTGATTTCACAAGCAGAGGACTCCAGAAGCACTCTGATCTGAGCGAAGAGGAATAATGGAAGTAATTGCTGTCTTTGTCTCAGTGGGCTTATTGGCTTGCCCAAAACATCATGTGATGGGAAAAGGTAGAGTGGAAATAGATCTCATGTTGAGTTGGTAACACAAGCTGATAGAAAATCTCTGTGGTCATACAAACTCTAAGCACTAAGTAGAAAATAATGTAGCAAAATGAAAGGAAGAAGTAGCTGTAAATATGAAGTCTATACGTAAATTTAGCTAAAGAAAGGTCATGATAAAAATAGAAACAACTGTCATTACTTGTGAACAATTGTTTACTATTCATGAATCCAGCCGCTCTTACAGAGACCACAGGCCCGACACTTACTCACCGGTTTCATTATGTTGCCAGGTCTGACAGTCTGACTCTGTCCACTCCAGAGGGTAAACTAGGTTCGCTAAAGCACATGTTATTTTCTCATCCAACAACCTCAAGTCTTCTTTCATGTCAACATACTTTTCATCTCTCTGGGTCAATTCTGAAAAGATCTTCTGGATGTGAAAGGAACTGTGTGGCCCAAGCTGATTACTGCTTGAACTGAGGTATTCTGCAATGAACTGTGCCACATCCTTAACATACTGGAAAGACAGTTCAGTTCCACAAGGCTCAATGTGGCCCTCAAAGAAATGGTAGGGTGTAACGGACACAGCTTCAGGAAGATCATGGCCTGAGAAAAAAACAAATACAAAATCTTTAACATGACTGCTGAGAATTGTGATTTACTGATGGAATCTACCTGGAACCACAAAGCTTAATATTCGACCATCATCTCCCATTTTTGCTGCTGTCACGTGAGTGAGCCGGGATCCTTGAACAACAACATAAACCTCTCCAGCTTCAAAATGGGAGGCACCAATGTGAAATTGAACATGGTGCTCCTCCAGTCCCTAGAATACAAAATGTGAGAGTTACAATAAAGCTATAACATGTACTGGGTTGAATAAAGAGATTTCATTAAGTACATTTAGACAGAACAAAGGCAGTGGTTTGTTTGATGTGTCTTTCCCAAGTAAATCTGTATCCTGTAGCACTGTAACATCAATTGTACTTAAAATAAGTATACAGTTTCTATAACACTTCAAGTTTCAGTTACTTCTGAATGTCTAAATTTAAACAACTTTAAGTACATGTTTGTTAAACCATAATGATTAGTTCTACCTTTTGACAGTGATCTCTGGCCTCTCCTGCCAGGCTCTGTGTCTTTGACACAGACTTATCCAGTGACAATAAAATATTCACAAGCTCGTGCTTGAGCTTTATGCCTCCCATATGGGCAGGTGTTAAGTCTGCTATTGTGTCTAGTGTTACTACACCAAGTCTTAATCTCTTTTTCAGTATGCATTAATAGCATTTAGTTCTATTGCACTAAATACTAAATGTAAAGTAAGATTTAAATTGCAGGAAACTGTTTTAAATGGGTCAACAGGGGAAAAACATGACAAAAGTGCTGCTGATGGTCTCCAGGAAACCAACAGTCATCAGCTCTCTGGCTCTTGCCATGATCTCCTGAGTACATCGCACGAGTGACGTCAGGGGCCAGATTACTGTTGGAGCAACAACAACAAACAACACTCACATAACACACACTTATCTTTGGTGAGCAAAAGCCCAAAGAGCTAGACAAAAATAATTTCATCCATATTTAGTAACCATCTTTAGTGTCCATCTTTGCAGGAAGTTTTACAGCTTTACTCACAAAAAGTGCTCCAGAGGCTCACATTCACACCAGTGTTCTTGATCATTTTTAAGTCCACAACTACAGTGACTTTACAAAGAAAAACTAAAGAAGAAAGTAAGGCAGCAGCAGCATGTTAAAACATTTTCTCATAGTCAGCGAGTGCATGCCTCTGACTTAATCTGCTGTTCAAATGAGACACTAATAACTAGTCTCACTGTCAGCTGAACAAGAGCATGTCTTTTTGAAGAACACACCTGGCAAAAACTCAAACTTACATAATAAGAGAAGAAACAAAAAGAGTCCACTGAAACCCTGCTATATCTCACCACAGTACTGAATACATCATAGGTCTAGACTTGCTCAAACATGTTTTTCTTTTATTTTCTATTTGCCATTGATAAGAACACAAAGTGACCTTTAAAGAGTAAAAAGCAGAGCAAACACAGGTATACTTTCACACAGGTGCGTTGGTCCATACTGTGTCCGCCTCCATTAGTGCTGATAAGAACTCGTTCAGTTTATGAGTGCACTCTTTTTCATAGCATGTGAACTAAACTAACCCTATCGCAAAACATCAGCCAGTGAAATACAAGCACAATTTATTATTATCTAAAAGATGTTGTGGGCATCAACAGATCTGCCATAATCTTGGTGTATACCCAATTAAATAATATGCTGAGGAGATTAATATTGAAAACCATCTGAATAATTGTGAGAAGAAACATCACAATTCACGGTTGTTCATGCTCACTGGCATCACAACCAAACAACAGTGAAATATTGCCTTCATTTTCATTCACTTTCTAATAGATTTTCTAATAATCTAATAGATTTCTAATAGACCATTCCACTAGTAAGTAACTAGTTTTATGAAATCAATCTCTCTGAATAATAAAGTAAAGTTAATACATAATAACATAAGTAGACTTTTCAGTTTTAGAAGCACTTTACATTTATGTTTACTGAAGTACTGATTGAATAAAAATGACTTATTTTTGTGTTTATAAATATTTATTTTTGGTTCTAACAATTATATTCTGACCTGAATAATCACTATTACTGCTTAACCAAATCATCTTGACCTCTATATTCACAAACATATGTCCAAAGTTTTATAATGTGGCCCTAACATGGACCTTCTACAGTCAGTCTCACACACAGCCCCATTTAACATACACCTCAACATAAATCAGGATAAAAAACACAGGGTTAAAAAAAAACAAAACTTCTCAATGCAGCTATTTATCAACTCATTTTACCAAAACAGAGTCTGGTTTGCGACTGACACATGCAGCATTTGTGTTGGTTTACCGTTAAAGAGTGTAACAATAACCGTATTCATAAGTTAGCGTGCCCTACACAAAGAACAGCATTCAAATCTGGATCTCATTGAGCAGAGAGAGTGCCTCCTATTTGGGCAATGACCTTCGAGGGCGGAGACAAACACTTCCTCCGTATGGTGAGTATAAGCAACCAGGGAATTGACTGGGCTTGCCTGCCGTTTCAGCAAAAAAGGAGTTTTTTTGTAAGAGACCCCCGTACAATTTCCCCCCATCGAAATAGAGTGGCACAGCAAAATAAGCAGACACTGTGCTTACTTAAAATCTGGCAACGCTTTGTCAAGCAACTTCATTTTTGTATTTGATTTATTGATTGATGTCTTGGTCAATAAGAAAGGGGAATACATGTAGATTTAGGAAGTGAAATGTGAGTTTAATCTGCCATTTTATAAATATATACACAGGGTTTTAGGGCTGCACAATTAATTCATCGAAATTAAATCGAGATTGCAATTTGAATGGACACAAGTAGCAAATAAAGGGTGCAAATTTAGAAGTACAATCATTTCCTCCACAAACAACAAAATATCCTGTTTTATTCATAAAAACGGCATACCCTGTAGTTTAGATTAGTTCGAACATGTTGTAAAACAGGTAACAAAAACATGACTAAAAGTAGGGCTGTACACCTTATCGGTCGATGGAGTCTTAGTCGACCAACAATTTTTTTAGTCTACTAATTCTTTTATTTAGATTTAAAGGATTTATGTGGCCAAAACAGCAAAAACAAGAAGATCTGGTGTGAGTTAGCTGTAGATTTTTGCATAAACTACTGTGCAGTTGTGGTCTTTTGAGTGCAGTTTGGGTTAGATACAAGGACAAGGAAATACTTCATAATTTGGATATATTTTTGCCACACCCCCTTTTAGTCGATTTAATCGGTCAATAGGGCACGTCTTTAGTCGACCAAGAATTTCTTTAGTCGACTACAGCTCTAACTAAAAGTGTCAAAAACTTGTCTAAAAGCGACAAACATGACTACAAGCGACAAAAACGACCCCAAGTGTCAAAGATGCAACAGCGATAAAAACGTGACAAAAACTTTCTGAAACATGTGATTCTTATACTATTTTGTTAGTTTATATTTAATTATTTTTGTCAGTTCCCCTGGTTGTTTCAAATGTTTTAGTCTTTAGTCGACCAAGAATTGCGTTGGTTGACTACAGCCTTAGATGAGAGACATGCTTTGTTTAAGGAAAGAGGACAAAAGATTAAATACATTATAGGTACGCAAGAAGTATTTTTATAATACCAATAACATACAGGCTCTTTAAACTACCTTTGGACAAAGGCATTTTTGTATTTTATATTCTGCGCTACTACAATGAGGCAGGAAACATGTTACATTAAGGCAAGCCCTGATTTCTGTGCACACAAACCACCAATGTTGAGTAAAGCAGTTGAATCTAATGAGGCATGAGACGCATCAGTGGTGGCAATTTGACCTTTGAAATGATCAGAGGGTGTATGGACTTTAAAAACATGGAGGAGAAATCCTGCGAAGGAGTGCAGTTTTGAGCTCTTGACAAGGAGACAGTCCATTACACATTTGGTGAATTAAACAACATCATAACACAATCAAAAGCTTCAAAAGCCTGATTAGCATAATTATAACACATCTAGGGCTACAACAATTAATCAAAAATAATAGTGAGTAATTGACTATTAAAACAAATGTGAGAAAACTGAAAATGACTGGCGGATGACTACCTATGGACAGCTCCTGAAGGACCTGGACAAATGTCTTATATCAACTAACCAAATAACTGTTAAATTGTTATCTGTACTATACACAGACACAAGACTCAGGCGCAGGCTAAAAGACATTTTAGAACAAAGAGAGCGACAATGTTAAATCAAAATGGCAAAAAAGAATAAAGATTTTGTAATATTCATCCATAATACAATTTATTTGTAAAAACCTCAATCTATAGCATATTTCATCTTTATAGAGTTAAAATGTATTCAAATAATGTCAATGTGCAAGATAAATAATCGTCCACTAATCAAAAAAATAATTGCTTGCTGCAAAAGACCAACCTGGGCAGTTTATTTTGCAATGGCTACAATATATTCAGCAGTTAATATTGTTTGAATCCACAAAACCTGTAATTGTTAATGTTAATTAGATGGCAAATGTATATTTAAGAGTACCAATACTATACAACATGAATTTAAATTCAATCAATCACATGTTATGTATAAAGCACTTTTCATACATAAAAACATAACACAAAATGCAAATCACTTACATAAAGAGGGACTTCTCTTGTGTTTTTGACATTGTGCAGTTGTTCTCCCTCATCCATTGGAGTCCTGCAGAAAAGATTAATTTCAGGTCAAAAATATAAAAATTGAGCAAATAGAACAAATATTCATTCTGGGTGCATTCTCTGCACCCACCTGCTCCATGGTGAGCTCAGTTTTTCTAAATGTCCTCGACAAAACAACATTACTAGTCTACTGTAGATGCAACACTCAGTTTTTCTCTGTTTTATTCCTAAACAAAATACAATTAAACTTCAAACAGCACCAACATTTAGTCTGAATTAAACTATACCACAGTCAGAGCAGAAAGCACACTTACAAAGCTCTGTCTGTCTTCAGCGTGGGCTCGTCCAAACACTTTGTGCTTAGGACACAACTATCCATATCATATTTTGTACTGTGTGATCAAGTTTAAAGGGCGTTTAATAAATAGGACAGGGGAAGCCACAGGCCTGGGTGTTTCTCTTTAATCCCTTTTACCTCTGTGGGGCATTGAAACATGTAAAGTGATAGTCGTGTTGTCATGTACTTCAGTGTTGTTTTAGTAGGAGAGAACATCCCTCTGGGTCAACGAGATGTGAAAAGTGCTCTGCTCACATTTACTTTAGACTTGCTCTCACACAACTCATCTGCAGGTCAAGGCCAACAGAATAAATGAGAATATAATCTCCTTGCACAAGACTGCTCTTATTTTGTCACTATACTTTGACTGATTCTTCTTAAGCATGTTTGAAAACTACAAAAAAGTCTGCCATACACAGGATCCGATCATGTGAAAACACACACAACACACCCAGCACCTCACCAAACAAACACTTGCAGTATGTCAATAAACACGAGATTAATGACATTACACTTGCCTTTCTGATGTTAAAGGCTGCAGATGTTTTACAAGCAAGTGTTGTCCTGCTGCACGATTAAAATTCTGATTCAAATTAGCAGGTTTTGGATTCAATAACCTGTTCTTAGATGTTTTAAAGATCAATGATCAGAGCGGCGATATTCAGAAAGAAAAACTTTTTTAAGGAGTCAAAATAAGCGAAAAGTTTGACTATGTTATTTCACTTGTTTATTAAAGCAGAGTCGTTTCTCGCATGTTGGTCACGTCTTGTAAACTTGCCATTACCTGGTGTTGGCTCTCGATCTTCTCCTTCGTGGGTTATGAAAACTCGCAACTCAAACTTTTCACCTTGAATCCATTTGCAAAGAAATCCCTTTAGACCGAGTTGAGTGAGTCTGTCCTCGGTGTTCATAGGTGCAGTCCACCCGGGTGCACCTCGCTCCGGCTGTGGGTGAGACTGGGAGGCGCAGGTGTCGCAGCTGCTTCCGAGACTCCAGGTCCAGCCCCTTTTCCAAACCTTTCTGTCAAGGCTTTCTGCAGACTACCGTGTGCAGGGCATTAGGCTTCATATCATGCATGCATTTCCACCATTACATCATTTGTCATATTTACAAGGTTGTGCATGCAAGCGTTACTTCTCTATTTCTTTTTGGCCACAGTGGTTTGGAGCTGGTTTGTAGAGTGATGTCACGCAGGACTTCAAAACAAACTCCTTTGTCGTAGATGAATGAATGGCATATATTGTAATAACTCCTGATTTTCTAATGATTGTTTATATTCTTATTAATGCATACTTTGAAATTACACAATAGCACAGTGCCCCCTTGTGGCCCCAGAGTAAAATGTCAGTGAATTAGGAGCATTTCTATTACAAAGAAGATTGTTCTCTCTTTTTCAATCTCAAAATTGTATGTGTGTTAAAGTATGCAATTTGTCCGTTGTATGATAACAAAAAAACTATTGCGAGCTCAGCAATTCTGTAAGTATTTGATCACTCAAACCTAAAAATCCTGACTTTGCCTTCATAAAACATGCTTAGAATCTGTCATAATCTCATATTAAATAATCAAAAATTAGAAATTACAGTCTTACATCATTACATATGTATCTGAGTGGTTTTCATTTATCAAAACCACTGTAACTTGTGTGGTAGCATCACCTTCTTGTCTCCATGGAGGCAGATAAGTTTACATCACATTTACATCACAACGACACCCTTGAAAAAGAGATGAGGCATCTCAAGGGACAATCCAAAATAAATAAAATCACCATGGCGATAAGAAAGTTCAAGTAAACTGTACAAACGTTAAGGGTTGCATCTTGAACATAAGTCACTGTCACGGAACACCCACTGAGACACAGAAATACACTGTTAATGAGCTTTTTTTTATTTTCCACAGGTTATTTCTCAAACAAGTAATTATGTACAAAATCTGGAATGTTGATAAATGCATATCGTTTCACTCACGGTGGATGTGGCCAGACACACATTTACATTAAAACAGGTGCCTCTGCATCTTAATTTATTGCTGGTTTTACAATCGCAAGTCACTAATGCATTATTAAATCTTTTTTGAATTTTAAATGTACAATTGGATTAGTAATGTCTGAAGACCACTAAATAAATTAAAAAACAAAACAAATAAGCATTAAGACACACTGACATGAATGTTGAGTGATTTTGATCTCCATAGATTGTCAGCTTTTCCAATGTGTAAAACAACAACAAAACAAAGATGTACACAACGTAGACAATAACATTTGAGAAATACACTGTTTAGTGATGGTGAAAAACATTTTGGGTAAACAATTTCAACATCAGTTAAGTAAGCTACCTATTCCAAATACCAAATAAAACATTTTAATTTTCCACAGTGTGTCTTCATTTTACTAAAATGCTGGTATTGAAGGGCATGAATGAAGGACTTTTTAAAATTACACAGTTAATTTGGTATTTACTTTGTATTATTTTCAGTTCTTTAGAGAGGGCCTTTGTGGATAACTTATCATTTCCATGGTTTCTGGAAACATAGCAACTGTATGTATATAAATATTTGTAATTCATGCAACTGACACACAATATAAAAAAATCACATCAAAAGGACTTAACATCACCTTTAAAACAGACATTTTTGTTACCCCTGACGATTTAGACGCAGCTGTTAGTTCTAAAGAACATCAGCAGTGAACCACGTGGGGAAAAGTGACCCAAACATTCACTTTAACACAATGCACATTATCATATCATTTAGCACTTTGTCAGTGCTATCTCATCGCAAAAAAAAACAAACATTTAAAACCAGGTCTTGATAAAAGTTTATGCTTTCAAAATGTGATCGAATGTGTGAATGGTAATAATAAAAAGACTTTACATATTGCTTTTAAACCAGTGCTTCAATGTATATGTGAAACGTGAGTATTGCTAGATTTCTGGGGTTGATCGTCCCCTCTTTCGAACAGTTCAAGGTCTATGGCACTTACTCTTTCTTCTCCCAAGCTCTATTTCTCTGTACAGCAAAACAAAACAAAACAAAAAAATCACTACAACAGTGCTTTAAAGTGATGAGTAAAAGATACATAAAAGGCAGAATGTGGTAATCTCCTATGTAAAAATGATGTTAAGATGTTCAAAAAAAAAGAAAGAATACCAACAAATATCTATGGCCACTGTCTGAAACATGAAGCCCTTTTAAAATAATCTGGCTTGTTCTTTCTGCTGTAATCTCATTCAAAGGCTTGATTTTTTTTTTTTTTTTTACAATTTTCTAGCTTGCTTTGGTTAACTAGCATAACCGCCACATTTAGTCTATATGATAATAAAATGATTCTCACAGAATGAAAACGTGGCCAAACAAACAAAACATCGCTCAGATTTCACAGATATTTGAATTCCATCCCATTGTTCTTGTCTTAGTAATAGCTCACATACTGGATACTCCTCTTGCATTTTTGTATCAAGTTTAACTTATTTTATGACAAATTCTGTCCGTGCACTGTAGCAGCCCAGGAAGGCGGTCCAGCAGATGCTGTGCAGATAATGAGGATTCACCGAGGACCATGTGTGATCACAAATTTGATGATGAAGGTGGTTGAATTCTTCTTGTCACAATCTCCCAAAACCACCTTGTTCTACATTCGATTTCACATAAAATACACATAACACTGTCCTCTGTGGATTACTGTGTCTCTTACCAAATCATCCCATAGTAAAATAGTGGCTAAGTGAAGTAAAAAGAGGGACCCGGCCCTCTAGTGGTCAGATTTAATTGTAGTCCATTTGGAAGTTAAACCATGCAAAGATGGGATGAAAACCAGAGCAAAGGACTTGTCTGTACAGAGACCACAGTAACAATTTGCATTTCATCAGTTCATATTTTACCTCTTTTTGTTTAAAAAAATATCAATATATATATACCACAGTGATGGCCTTTAAGGTCTTATACTTGCAGTTGTCTGTCTCAGTCTCACTTTATCCACTACATCCAGTGGTTTTCCCATCAAATCAAGGCTCTTGAAAAGCTACTATAAATAGTCCAAAGTATCTAGAACCAGGCTGTTAAATGTATAAAAATATGGATGCTCCATTTTCATTGTGGTTAAGATCAAACAGTCTATGCTTGCATCTCTCTGATAATAGTCAATTCCACAGTGTTAGGAAAAGTCTTCAGGAGGGACACAGCATTTCCATGGTCAATGTTCACAAAGCTGTAGCCATTTGCCTACAAGAAAAGACGCCCCATAGTTTAGCCAAATGCATTGCTAATAATATGTTTGCACAAATCTTCAATTACCTGGAGTATTTTATCCCCTGGCTGAAGAATCTTGGAAGCAGGTCCTTCAGGTTGAACTCTTGTTACAAAAATACCCTAGAGTGGTTTGAAGAAGAGGAAAACAAACAACATTAAGTATTTTTTTAATATTTATACATAGGACACGCATAGTGAGGTCAAGCATTTAGATGGGGAACTGTACAAAAGAGTCTCGATGGAACACGACTCCAGTTGGCCATTTGACCCAAAAATGAATGAAAACCCATCATGATTTTATAAAAAGATCATACTGCAGAAGAACTCATTGCAGGCTGATTCATTATAAATTTTAAATTATAGTTATCAGCCATTAAAAAGGCTCTTGAGTATCTTAAGTTTGCCCTCTCATGTCATCTCGAAAAAAGTTTATTACGAACTAAATTAACTGCTGTTTGCCCTTGCACTCACTGAGTATATGCAGCCAGTAGATATCGCCTAGAAATACTCAGATGGGACGTTTTAAGGACTTGAAACAGCAGCATCGAATGAGTGACGTCTAAAATTGGAAAAACGTAATCGACCGAGAGAGTTTAGCAGGAAGTGATTTTGTCGGTTGGGGGTGAGAGGATTTTCCAACCAATGTTCAGCGTGAATGAAGCTTTGGTATGTTTCCGATGAAACACTGTTAGAACATGGTTAAAAGCTCAAAAATGTCACTAGCATAATATGTGTCCTTTAAATGTATCAGGCCCCATGGCACATTCTCACCTACTGAGTTGTACTGTAATAACTAAAATCAGGAGCTACTTGTTTTTTCCAATGAGGATATTAAAACAAAGCGAATGGACTTAAAAAAAAACAACAACAACAACTAGCACAGGAACATCACTCCAAAACCCTAACTGAAAGACTGCACTGCAATTTGTTTTATTTTCAATCAGCTCTTTTTGAAGCCTTTTCAATAGATTTCATAGATATTCCAAATTTGGCATTTCTAAAAGAACAGCAATATATTGTTTTATCAATATACTGCCCACCTCTTTGGGCCACCGTTATAAGACTCCACCTGGACTTGTATAACAAATTAGCTTATTTCAATGGGTTGGCTAAATAAAATTTGATGAATAAGGGCAATTGTATTTAGGAGTTACAGTGAGTGAATATACAAATGTGAATTTACATTGTCATCTGGACGAAATGGATTTCCTCGACCGCCAACTCCTCCAGATATGCTGAACCCCAACTCTGGATTCTTCTCCACTTTCACGTGAATCTGAAGAAACAAAAGTATATGTACAGATTAGTGGGGTAGATTTCTTACTATAAACAATCGATAGAGAAAAAAAAGCAACCTCTTGGTGCAAAGTTTCATGTGGAATACGTGCATGTCCTTGTGGCTGGTGTGAAACCTTGAGCATTAAGAAATCGATGAGCTGCTCTCTTGACGGGTGGCGGGCCACTGACGACTGGCTCATCTGAAGACGACCAGATGGTCCCACCTGACCATTAACCAAAGGCACCTTTGAGAGACATCCAGTATTAGAAGTACAGTAGTACTCTCATCTCTCTCCAGTTGTTTGTTTGTTATAGTGTCTTATAAAGTGTTAGGGGGAGGTAACAGTACATTGTGTTGCATAAATGTGACGATACACATCATACACGTCATGTCTCCTCTCACGCACGCACACATGCACGCAAATAATTAAAGACAAAATTGATTGTCAGTTTTTTGTCACCAAGAAGGGAATAATGACATGAAAATGTTATTTTACGAATTGTGACAGAATCAAGATTAATCTAATTGTGGGTCGTGAATAGAGCATTAAACTGACACATTCCTGAATTGCTGCATCCCGAGTGTCAATTTCCCCTTTGAGCCACAACCCCAGAAAAAGCACAGCTTAATGCTTCCGGCTACATTAGAATGTATGTATGAAACAAATCTGAAGTAATTAAGCTTAGTTTTAGGTCCAGTTTAACTGTTTTACATACTTTTCTTTGAGGGTCCAGGGTGAAGCTCTGCTGACTTTGGGGAACAAACACTTCATCCTGAAAGGCAATAGATTAACATAATAAAATATGGATCCTTGTTATAAATTGATGCATAAGTGTATTTTTCTACATAGCAATGAGAGTGAAATTAGTGAAAAATGAACACAAATACGCCTAACATAGGACTTCTGCTTACCTTTAACCCCACACACAACTTTAGAGATTATGAATGACCTCTGAAGATGAAGTGAATATAATGAAATAAAGATTACAATAAGAAAAATTTATGGAATAGTATTAAGTAGATTAGGGGAGAATGCACACCACAATTATGATGGCAGGTGTCTTGTACCATGCTGAGCTCAGCTGGCTGGTTTTATTTTGTGGCGCTCCAAAATTTTTCGTACAAACATTTTGCAGCAGCAATATCATGATGGTACAAAACTGACCTCCACGACACACATTCAAACTAAAACTACAGCAAACATCAACACAGGAGAAAACCACCATCACAGGGAGCATTTCAGATGTCACATGACAATCTACAGAAGAACAAAGGAAGTGAGACTTTAGTCTGTCAGTGATCACTTCAACATCAGGGCAAGAAGGAAACAGACATTTCCTTGTGGTCTAAGGGATGTGAAACTATCAGGAGCTGGCTTAGTATGAGCATTTAGCTAAGCTAGAGGCAGTACTCACACAAGGACCCAGAGCTGTGTAGGCGTGTCCATCTCTGGCACTAAAGACCAGAGAGCCTTGGCTTGCATGCAAATCTCTACAGCTGCTGTAGTGAGACCAGCTCAGTGGGGCATTATTGGAATTATACGAGCGAGACAGCATGCTCTGAACAGAGGAACCACATAGAGTGGTCATGCAACTTATTGAAAATGTGATGACAAAAAAACATTTAATGAAACATCAACAAAACCAAGACAAACATGCTGTTGAATGTGTAAAGTAGTACAAAACACATTTATGGTTAGTACGTTTCGGATAGTAGACTTGAAGAACAGTTTTCATTTTTGTCTGTATTAATTTAATCATGAACATTAATTGTGAAAAAAATTACTTAGCCTAGTTATAAGTAATAACACAGCACAGATTCGGCATCATGAGGATCATTAGGCTAAGTGTTTACCTTTTCCATTTTCTTTGCTTCAATATGCCGCATCACTTGATCCCTCCAGTCCGTTGGCACGCGACCTGGTCCGGACCCCGCCAATGGACCATCCAGTAGAGAGTGCTCAGACTTGACTCGGGTGTTGGGCCCTTTGTTGGGGCTGCTGTGCTGGTAGTTGAAGTCGCTCACGGACATGGTCCTCTCTGGAAGCTCATGAGGCTGTGGTCTGGCACTGTATGGTCTAGCACCTCCAGGTACATCTATGCTGTAAGTGCGGGCGGAAAGGGGTCTCTGCATGGCGTGGCTCATTGCCAGAGGGCCCCTGGCGAGTGTTGTGTGAATATCTCTGTAGGTCATGTAGTCCCCCTCAGGCAACTGTGCACGTCTAGGATCACCTATGGACACAGTAGAGGCACTGCTGCTTTGTCGCTGTAGGGTGCTGCTCCTTGGCTGTCCTCCTGTGGCTGGAAGTCGGTCTTTGGACCACATGTCACCGGGAAGTTTAGTTGCCATGGGGGGTGCCTTGTGCTGGCTCTGCAGAGGGTAGGGAGGCACCTGATTGCGATTGGAGTAGTTTGTGTTGGCTAAAGAATGAGATGGTGGAGGTAGATAGCCTTGATGCTCGGGAGGCATACATGGGGCATTTGGTTGCCTTTGACCCCACATGCCATCTTTTGGCACAGCACTGCTTGTATACTGCACATTGTACTGAGGGGGGGCACCCATGGCCACGCTGGAAGACACTGGGTACCTGCTAGAGCTGGCACAGGGTTTGGATGAAGACAGCAGATCGGAGGAGGACATTGAAGTGTTGGGATAGACCTGGAGAGACTGGTCATTAAGTAGCGAGGCAGACTTGCTCCTCACTATGCTCTGACTCGGAGCTCCTAAACCAGCTCCTGACACCCTGCTCACTACTGGGCCATCGTAGTGGTCGCCTTCTCCATCAATGGAGTAAAGCTTCATGCCACCCGCCTCTATGTTACTCACACTGTGGGACTTCATCACCTGCGGAGGATAGGGGCGTTTTTCTGGGGACAATTCCTCTGTGCTACGAGACATGTCACTGCCAACTGCCACACTTGTATCGGCTCTCAAAGGGAGACCATCAATGACCTGCTGGTTTCCATTCTGTAGAAAGTCCATGTTGTTATTTCTAGAGCCATGCATAGTGTGAATATCCTCCTGTGCAAGCCAATTCCTGCCTGTTTCTAAATCATCCATCTTAACAATGTTATTAGAGGTGGAGATATTCATATTGAGCTGGTCCCACTTGTTGTATGTGTCCCGCAAGCCATTATCCATTTCCTTCTCAATAATGGTGAGTCGGGCTTCAACAGACAGATCGTAGTCTCCTGCTTTCTGTGGCTGAGTTGGCTGAGTTTTTAAAAGAGCTGGGAGGGAGGTTTCTGAGCCGTTGCCATTATGGAGAAAAGGTGTAGTTTCTGTGGGTTGATTCATGTTCTCATCTTCGCGACTAAAAGAAAAATGTAATTATTACTTTGACCAATTATGGAAGAAAATTTATATCCTCTCCAAGACTTACAGTTTTGGTAGAAAAGCCATCTTAGCTTCTCTTTCTGGCGTGCAAAGAGAGTTGTCCTGACTGCTGTCTGTGGTCAGAGAGACAGAGTCCGACATGCGCGAAGGTGATGAGCAGTTGCTGTTGTTCTGGTTACTGTTAGCAACGGTGTCATCCAACAGAGAGTCAGCATCCCTGGAGTCATCTACGAACCATATATTATGGTTATCCTAAGGCAGTTGAAATTTTCTAGAGTATGGTAACATCCATACCTTTTTTATCCTTACTTAACGTCACCACTTTTGGTTGGTTTATAGAAATTTCAATAAGTGGGGGTCTCATCTCTGCAATTTTCATCTCCTCTTCGTCAAAAAGGTCCTCAGAATCCTAAAGAATATTACCCACATTAGATTTGAAGCATTGCATTTTTTTGTATTTATTTTTGTTTCATTTTTACCTCCAGAGTGTCTTCATGGTTTGTAAGTGAAGCCTCAGAAGATTTAAATTGACCTTTGTGTGATGTGAATGATTCTGAATTGTCTTGGGAGTCTGGTGTAGACGCATCTTCATGATATGTGCTGGGAGAGGTTTGTTCTTGCACTGCAATCATACCATTCGGACAAGGGGCCTCAATCACCTTCACACACACACACACGCACAAATAAACAGTTTAAGTAAAGAACACATTCCAGCACACTAGTCAAAATCCACCTATTAAACAGAAGAAGAAATAATTGAATGAAAAAACATTTGACCAATTTGTGAAGATAGCAAAAAATAAAGTTTACAGAGTTTTGTATACATATAGAGTATATGTTTGTCGGTTCTGACAGAGTGCTGATAAGGGACTGCCTCAAATATATCTCTGAAGGGAAGAATTAACACCACTGAAACTAAAACACCCTCATTGTTTATAGGAAGGAGTAACTTATTAGTTCATATAGTGGATAATCATTCATGACCCTAATAAGTCATCTAGCAGCTATTAGCAGACTGATTAGACCTTTGTTTAGGTTTGGGTGTGAAGATGGATTTGTCAATGGTAGGGATGTAATGAAATCCAAATTTCAATATGAAATATTATGACAATGGTGCATGGTAAAATATTTATTGCGATGTTTTGAAGAGGCTAAAAGCATTAGATATGCTAATGTTAGCCTTTGGTACAAATAATTACTGACATATTCCAAAGACTTTGCTAATAAACAGTGCTAAATAACAGCTTCATGCTCGTGCAAATGATCAAAAAATAAATTTAAACAAAGGAGCTTGTGCCTGTATATATTTAACAGGCCACAATACAATTGTTGATTCAGTTTTTGTTACATCCCTTGTAAATGGGTGACAAGTTGGATGTATGACCCCCATTTCTGTTCAAAGATGTGTGTCTTTTTTGACCTATGAATACATCTTCTTTGCCTCCTTCTCCTTTGCCTGTATCTGGACTTCACTAATGCTCAAAGGAGTGGTTGGAATTTTAAGATTTTTGTTTTACTATTGGCATTCCTCAACGCTAGAAAAAACTGATATATTCTTAAGCAGACCTTGACTCCCACGTCCTGCAGTCCTATGTGGTTCCTCTCCATATGTTTAGACTCTTTCATACAACTGTCGCTTGATTCCTCTTCTTTAAGTCGGTGTGCCACAGACTGAGCTGTCTTCACCATATTCTTCAGCTCGTCTGGGTAAGGGGTCGGATAGCGCTTCAGGTTTCCCTCCTATCAAACAAACATTTTTTTTAATTGATATTTTTCACTGAACATGGCATTAATGTGCGTCAATACAAACCTTTGGTGGAGTTTCTCTCTCGTCCTTATCCTCGTCACACTCGAATGCCACCTGAGCTCGATGCTTGCGTTGCTCTTCCCATAGAGCAGGGTTGAAGCTTTCGGAATCAGAGTTGGGGATGTCTGAAACAACAGTTAAAATAAAAAGCAGGTACAAGTTTCAGGGAAGCAGCTTGTCATTACATTTATAACCACAAGAGGGTGCAAAAATGTCGAGATAAAGACTTGATGGTACAGTATCATAGAGTGTATGTGTTTTAGACAAGTTGTGTTTTGTAAAACATTTCAAAGTTGACTAGTTCAAACTAATATTTTTGAGGTGACACAAGAAACTGTGCTGTAACCTGGAACAATGCATTCTCTCTTTTTTTCAATGTTATATTATAGTGTTAACTGTTCCTCCATGAATAAAAATACACCTGTTTATAAGGATTTTCTGACAGTTAATTAATGCATTATTCTGGATAACTGGTCATTCCCTTTACAAGCGATTTCAACATACATACCAGATACATAGCATAATTTCTACTGTGTGTGTGTGTGTGTGTGTGTGTGTGTGTGTGTGTGTGTGTGTGTGTGTGTGTGTGTGTGTGTGTATATATATATAGATGTATATATATATATCTCTATATATAGAGATTTATAAATATATATATATATATATACACATATATGTGTGGTATATATGTATATGTCTGCAAAATTAAAATGTAAGGTCAGTAGAAGTCGTCTAGTGGAATAAGACACCAAACCAAACATTTGCTCTACAAGAGGTTAGATGAATACTAGTGTTTCTTGTGTCTCATATAACAGGGTCACTTATAAAATATGCACTAAGGGACTCTTGTAGGTCACATGCGAGACAAACTTTCTGCTAAGATAAGAATACTAGTCATGTTTTGTTGAAGAAATACAGCCAGTAAGAATGTGTATATGTTGATACCAGATCACCAAACTTACAATCCTCAGCCTTGGTCTGCTGTGGAAACATGTAATTTGTCAGGACAATCTTGTGTGTCTCGGGATCTTCTTCTTTCTGAAGTGGAATCAAGGCTTTCGACTGTAAAAGAAAGGATTGTAAGTTTCCCCTGAAAGCCAAAACGAAGAAAACAAAATAAGGCTTCAAATGAATTTTAAAAATGCCACACGGGTTTCACCATTCAGGTAAATTGCATAACCCATATGTGACCTATTTAGCTATAAAGAGACAGAATGTGTGTCCTCTATTAATGTAATGGAGGTCTGAGTTTACTTTAGCGCGTCACACAGGCTTTGTCATTTGGCACATTTCAATCAGGTACCGGGGAAGTGGTTTACTGCATTTTAAATGTATTTTCCTTGCTAGATCTATTAACAGAGTAACATGTGATACCCTTGAGGTCAGTGAACAAAGTGTGTAGTTCAGAGAGTATGTAAAATTGACCCAACTGAAGTATGTATACTTTGTGTTGTGAACATATTGCATAATATATGGGTTACCTGATTTTCAGAGAGCCACATAGCTGTCATCTGGTTCAGTTTAGTGAAACTATACGGAAGATGTTTTAACCTGTAACAAACGTTGTAAGGGAACATGTGTATCACTAAAAAATACTGCATCCATATTTAAATAAACATTTTAGATCACATAAAGGCACCGTTTACTCACTTGTTGTTACTAAGATTAACAACCTTCAGCCTCTGCATGTCACCCATCTCCTCTGGCAGAGACTCCAATTTGTTTGAATGGAGGAACAGTACTGTTGCATTCTTCCAGTTACCCATCTAAGTAGAGGAGGAAAAGCAAGGGCTCAGTGGTACAGGTAAAACTAACACTTAGACACTGCTTGAAGGACTCACCTCAGGGGGAAGCTGGCTGAGGAAGTTGTGATCTGCTGCAAAGGTGCGGATGCCAACACATTGGCCAATGGAGGCGGGCAAGGCTTCAATCTCATTAAAACTGCAGTCTAGTTCTTCCAGAGAGACCATCCTGAGAAACAACAAGCGCTTTGAGCCAGGACAGCAGGTAAATAAGCCAGGTACAAATAAAACAGAATCAAGAAGCTCCTTTTTTTTTTTAAAGATAAACCATGGGCTTTCAACATAATCTGTGTTAAAGTACCGTAAAATGTGGACTACTGAGCGCTCCTGAGTATAAGCCGCACCAGCCATATTTACAAAGAAAAACAACTTTGTACATATATAAGCTGCGGATGTCCATGTTGTACAATGAGACATTTGCCGGGCCGTGTCGCACATGTGTCTTATAACATGCGCTCCACGGCGAAAGAGTGCTGTGTGCAGCCAGTGCTGTGTTGTTTTCCTCCTCATCCTCGAATAAAGTGGTCAAAATATGTGACGTGAGAGAAGACGCCTTAATGAAAGTGCGCGGCTGCAACACGGAGCGGAGGAGAGAGAAAAAGAGAGAGCAAGGGAGGAGAGAGAGAGCCACGGATACCTTCCCAAAAAGCTGAAGAAAGTAGCGAGGGAGAGAGATCATGTTGGCAAGCGTCAGCGGACGGAACAGGCCCGTCTGGTACAGGAGACGTCCCGTTGGTGCAGGTAGAACACTAAACACGTAGTTACTTACTTGTTCTGCCTATAAACCTCTGCACTGAACTCAGTTTACGTAAGTCCGGTTCTACACGTGCGCTTGGTTCGGGTTGGGACATACGTGTGCGCCCGGTTGGGTCGAATCATGCAGCAAATGACTGCGAGTCGGGTTTGGACAGTACCCGCAGGCTCGGGTCGGGTTCGGGTCGAATCGTGCCCAGGTTGGGTTCGGACAGTACGTGCGCAGACTCGGGCTTGAATTTTTGAGCCCGATCTAAACATTACCCTAGAGGCTGTTCCCAAAAAAAATACATAAATTAGCCGCATCCCTGTATAAGCCGCAGGGTTGAAATCATGAGACAAAAGTAGCGGCTTATAGCCCGCATTTTATGGTACTCAATCAGACATATATTTCAAAACACAAATAAGTGTGTTTTTATCAGGGCTGCACAATATATCAAAATGAATCATTATATATATATAATACTAACAAGTGCAATGTGTGTATTATAAAGATGTGCAATCATTTCTAATGGTTAAAAGCATTAACATTGCAAGTAGAGTACTTAATTGTTATCCTTTATCCCAGGAAAAGAAATAAAACAAATGTAAATGAGGGAAAAATATCGGGATAATATCGTCATCCAATATTCTCGACACAAGTTCCAATATCGTGCAGCCCTAGTTTTTATTTAGACGAGTTTCCTGTGTGTGAGTTGGTAAAAAACTTAAAAATCTATCTGTTCCTTACCCCCCAACAGAGTCTGGTAGTTGCACGAGCTGGTTCTCATCTACTTTCAATGCAGTTAATTTCTTTAATGAGCCTAAAGTACAGAAAAGACAGTCACTGAGATGCTCTCTATTGTTAGGGTCGGGTTAGTACCAGTTTTTAACACAAATAAATGCATACAATGTGCTCTAAACTCATGTTTTTCAGCAAATGTGTATAAATTATGTTGGAATGAAAAATATAAAATTATCATATCAAATGATAATGTATTTGTGTGTATGAAATTACCAATTGATCCTGGAAGTTGGACGAGGGCATTGTTGGAAATAAGAAGGTCCTGCAGATTCTCACATCCAGATATTTGCTCATCAACCATTTCTAGGTTGTTCTTGGATACATCGAGATATGTAAGTTGTTTTAACATTCCCAGCATCTGGCAACAGACATGTTTCTCATGTACATTAACTGTCTAGGATTAGAAAAAGGTTAACATAAGATGGTAGAGGTTTATGATGTAGTATTTCTTTTCTGAACAGATCTATAAAATTAATCAATTGAAACTTTTTTTGAAAGCCTTTTGTAATTAGAGCATGAAATACATGAATAGCTTACCCGGCTTGATTATTTTGTTCCAAAATTAAAAACGACGTTTCAGCTTAATCTATTAAAAAGGTCACTTGTGGATGAAGCCACTACGTATGAGTCGTGTAACTGAGTTGGGGAAAGAGTCTCACACAGCTGTATTTGGGTCCTTTGCTTTTGTCTGACATTCAAATCCTCATACATGGTGTACATTACATAACATGATATTAACTGTAATGAACACAAAAATACCCCAGGTAAAAACGTCAGTCTATTTCCATCCATCCAAAGCTCCTTGATTGAAGTCAGCTGCTCCAACACTTCAGGCTGTCAAAGAGGAAGGAGATTTAAGGCACAAACACTTTAAAACTCCATTATTTTTTCTATACATCAAGTCATTAATCTAAAACTAAGGCAGAATGTGAAGAAAAGGTCTGATTTTGCTATGAGATAAGGCAAGCCAAATATACTCACCACTTCAGTGAATTCGTTACTTCCCAGATCCAGCCTCTCCAGCTGTGTGAGCTTCTGCATGCTTCTGTCAACAACAAAATACTTTAACAAGGATAAACTGACATAACTTTGTGAAGGTAAACAAGACCCAGTAATGAACATATAAATCATATGAGGTGAAAATGTATAGCAATCTGTATATTTTCTGTAGTTTTTCAAGCATTCAGCGACACCTAATCCAAGTCTAGGCAGACAATATGTCTGTCTCATTCATGGAAAATGTGACATATTTTAGCTTAAGGGCATCCTTTAAGATTTTATGTCACATTTAGGTCACAGCACCATATTCTCATTCAAACTAGTGACAAGCTGACAGCTCTATGCAGTGCGGTTTCAGTTTTAGTTATAATGGTAAAAGGTAATTATGTGTATTGCTTGTCAAGTAAATAAAAGGTCAAAGAGTATACATGTTAAGCCCCTTGTTTTATTTGTTGGAGCATTAAGGACTGGACTGAGGATTAGCCAGCTTTGTCACATTCTTACCTCAAATTTTGGCACGAGTACAAGAGACCGCCATTTGAGCTACATAAGGCAATAATGTATTGTACCAGCTAAAAAACAAAATATAAGCACCAAACCACTTTATCTTTAGTTCAGTCCTTGGGGCTCATTAAGGCCACAGGGTCTATGTCACATACGCAGCAAAAAAAGCATTTTGAGCTGCCCCACTACAGATAGAAGCTCAATGTCAATCAGCAAGAATAAGATAACATGAAATGGATAAGAATGCTGAGACAATCAATTGCCAATAGTAATAGTAATACATCCAGTCTATCAAACTTTTGATACATAAGAGACTCCCATTTCAATTGAAGCTGCAAAAATCATACCTATTTGCTATGATCCTCTTTCATATCACATATTATATTATCAGCTGGTCCAATACATCAGCCACAAAAAACACAGTTGTCAGAGAAAATAAAGTTCACAAGCTCTAATATTTAGATGGACTGCCTTTAGCTTTGATTACAGCACATTTGCTGTGCCATCATTTCAATAAGCTTCATCAGTAGCTGAGTTTCCATTGCACTTTTGAGCAAAACTTTCTCTGCCTGCTCCGAATGTCGAAAAAAAAAAAAACAACACAATTTCGCATTGATGGTGTTTCCATTAAATGATGATTTTGAAAAACCTCGAGTCCCGCTCATGTCTTGCCAGAGCAGCGAGCAAGCGTATACTGAGCCAAATCGTAACAGAAACAGCGGATACACAGAAGTGCACACCTCGTGTGAGTGTGTGCATGTGTATGTGTGACATGTGCGTGTGAGCCCATGTCTGATCGTGCTCGCTGCGTGAAGATGAGAGCAGGTGGAGACGTGAGGAGTACAACTCTTAGCGTCAGGTGGCATCTTGAACCGTGAGTAAAACAGAGCAAACTCTGGTGAATGGATCGATGAACTAACTATTCGTTATTAACGAATGATGCGAGAGGTGGGTGTGAGCACCGCGCATCCATGTGTGCTGTGTTTGGTGTAGTACATCCTGTTCTTACGCATTATACGCCATTCAAGTGACGCAAATGAGGCTTTATTAAAGATAAAGGCTGTCTCTGCAGTCAGAGCTGTTATGAAACACTGCTCATATCTGAGGGCGCAGCAACGCTGCAGCCTGTGGCGGCGTATTAATAAATTATTATTTTTTTTAAAAACTTGTCGGGCCTGCAGGAACCCAGGGAGATCTCTTGGGGGGGACAGATGTGGGTCAGAACGGTCAGAAAAGCTTCAGAATCAGGTGGGACAGGGTTGAAAAGCAGGTTCTGTGCGGCTCTCTTCAACACAATCCCTACGTTTGACCGTTTTATAGCGAAATAAGTGTTTCTATTGCTGTTTTGTGAAAGAAGTCAATTTTGGTACAAGCAGAAAATCACCTATAGCAAGTGCAATTTTACATTAGAGAACATTTTATGTGCCAATTAAAGTTGCGCAAATTTATAGTCAATGGAAAACTAGTGTTGCATTCATTTTTCACCAGGATCTTGTATTGATGAGTGTGATCATTGTACAAAGCCACATCCCAAAGATGATCAAAGTGGTTCAGATCTATAGTAGATTAGTTTCTGCAAATCTCCTTAGATGTTTTCTCTTCTTGATGCCAATCATTTGACCCTTCTCAAATCATCTTTTCCACCACCACAGGATTTGTCTTTCCACGTGGTTGTTACAGAAATGCGAAGCCACTCACTGCATCTGTTGGGTTTAAGAACCGTGATGCAGCTGAAAGACAATCACCCATGCAGCATTTATCCGATAGGAGGTTCATACTGCTTTGCTTAGCTGAATCTGGGAGGCGACTTTTTTTTTGGCAGTGTACTCTCTTAATATTGGTCTAATGACAAGGTCAAACAATAGGTCTCCTCTATCAAAGCTTTCCAACAGAGGAACACTGAGTCTGAAGCAATCAGTCTTAAGCATTCATTTTAAAAGAGATGAATGAGGTAGAGTGGCTTGTGGAAACACAGACTACTACTACTGATGTAATTGTATTTGTCTTTGCAGTTTTATTATACTTATACATTTTTATAATTTTTGATGCGTATTCACTTTGAGGCCTTTTTGAATACCTTTTTCCCCCCTTTTCAATGCTTGATGTTAATTAATGTGCAATGTCCACTTTCAAATTTAAAAAAAAAAATTATATATAAAACATCTGTATAAAAGTATAATTAAAGTATAATTAAAGTTATATAATCTATTCATTTGTTATTTTTGTGAACTTTTCATACAGACAAATAATCATGATCTGATGAGGACTATAAAACACATCACAACAAGCAGCAGAAAGAGATGGCTCTTATGTAATGGTGTGAAATGTAATACTTGCGAGGTGTGGGGAGTAAATTTACAGCAAAAAGGGAGGAATAAGCGCACAGAAGACATGATGTAGTAGAGCTGGTGTAGGGAAGTGAGTACTGAGCTTTTCTGAGAGAATGTCCCATTCATTTGTTGATTAGATTCATGTACAGTCTCTTACTTTGGCAACATCTTTAATTGGTTTTCCCTCAGTTCTAGAATTTGAAGTTTGGTCAACCTAAAGTGAGAGAGAAAATAAATTGTTTAAATTTAATTTCTGGATTTCTTGAGCATGGTACAAAAACATTTACTGTGATGTGGCCTACACATTTGAACCTGCATAAACTAACCTTCCAAAGCTAGCCGGTAGGAACTCCAGAAAGGCATCATTCAGGTAGAGCTGCGTCAGACTCAGGAGTTGTGTGAAACCATCTGGGAGCCTGACAAAAACAGTCATATCAGCATACACAGTGTTTGCAAGCTGGTATTGGTAAATTGTGGGTATAATAAACTTACTTTGATATTGGGTTCACACTAGCTTCCACAACAGTTAGGACTTTGCAGTTTTTTATGTTCTCTGGAAACTCCTGTATACCTGAAAAACACACATTTTGAAGTCACAAAGGTGATGTAGACTTCAGGGAAGATAGTGATAGCGAACTCTAGTTATCAAACTTGAAAACTTCAATAAGGACTAACTAGATAATAATATAATGTTGGTAATTGTCCACAACACTTGGTGTAAAGTGTTTAGTAAAGAGGGTTGAGTCACTTTTAGGGTGTGTTCACACTTGTCGTTTGGTCTTAAATTGAGCCCATTTTAGCCTTAGGACTTGGTTTGGACCTATTCTAGTGCCTGTCCAGTCCAGGTTTAGTCCAGGTTTGGTTTTGGGTTCAGTCCAAGTTTAGTACCAATTTTTATGTGGTGAATGAGGTGAATGATCGAGTGTGAACACACATTTAATGTCAACATGGTAAACCGCCTTCAATACCACTTCCACAATGAAATCAATGCTTTTGAAACTTCTCTTTACGCCACTGGGCCTGAAGGTTTCCTCAGAGTGGGAGTAAATAACATTAAGCATGTAACGAAAAAACAATAAAACATATTTAATGTTGTTCTGGCATTTTAGAATTAATTCTCTAATTTCATAGTGCCAGACTGCACACATCTCCCTGAACTTGTCTAGTTTTGTACCAACTATAAACCGGCTTCATTCTATGGAAAGCTTACATGTTAAGTCTTGTCTGCTTCCTTTATCAAACATTTTTAACCTTAATGTGTAAAAGCAAGAAGTGGAAAGACACTTTTTATTTAGTCTAAATTGAGCATTTCTAGCGCATTCAACAGATTGAAGAGGACTACTAACTAGTTTAGTTCAGATTACATTATGAGATACAAACATATTTCTTACTGTTTTTGCTGACGTCGAGCTCCCTGAGATTGATGAGGTTTGCTATTCCAGCTGGCAACACTGTTAGGTCATTATCTGGCAGGCTCAGTCGATGGAGTAGCTGGCAGTTAAACAGTTGCTGTATGAGGGGAGAGGATCAGAGGAGGATGAATGGTGAAAGAAATTGGCTGACTTTTAAAATTGTGTTACAAGTTACAATAAAAAAAAAAAAAGAAAACAGTAATGATTGATATTTACTTTGGGCAGCTCCTCGATCTGGTTTGCGTCGAGGTAGAGTTCTTGCAAGGTCTTTTCAAAGCCAAAAATCTCCTTAGGAACAGTTTCCAGGCTGCAGTGAGAGTAGTCCAGCGATGTTATCGTCTCCTCCTCACCGCGCAAGCAGCGGCACGGCACCAGCCGCACAAAAAAGCTTCGCTTAGACATACTCAGGCACTGATAGGACACATAGAGAAAATAAAAGAGCCAGTCAGTTAAGATTATACACACACATACACGCAGAATATAATACAATGTTATTTATAAAGCACTTTAAAAACAACACAGTCGACCAAAGTGCTGTACACAGACAAAATTTATGAAATCGTTTGGCATCTGTGCATAACATTTAAAGAGCAGTTAGTCAAAGCAGTGCAGTTACGCATTACAGTTCTAAGGTGAGTGGACAACACATCCCCATTTCTGTATTTATTTATAGAAACATGAAGCATTGTGAGATGAAAAAAAAAAAAAAAGTTTCTTCAGTGAAGAAACAATTTTAAAAGAGAAGCTGTCTTTGGGGGAACTGTGCTTGTTAATGATATTCAAAGGGAATGCCAAAAAATATGTTTAAATGATTATCAAAACAGCGTTTCATTAAAATTGCTTCAATTCCACCATAAAATACAGTATATAAAAGCATATAACCATAAAAATAATTATACAATATAATAAAAACACTCAATATTCACAAACAAAATATATACTGGTATGTACAGTCAGAATAAACAATATTTGGCCCGAGCCAGTAAACTGGCGAGGCCTGTTGGCCCCTTTTTCGCCTAGTAAACATGCACGAAAAGTCTGACATAGGGGTATTGTCGCGACCGGCCCAGTGAAAAATTTAAGAAAACGTGCATCCCGAACATGTCCGACCCGACCTGAACAAACAGCACCGGCCCGAATTGGACCCTATGGGAAATGGGACGAGCAAAAATAGCCCGGCGCGTACGCAACTCGTAAGTGATAGAGAACAGTGAACCGAGCAAAACATGACATTGGAGCGCGGCCCTCGGACCAAGCGCACGGCGGCCATATTGGATCGAAGTCGCCACGCCAGTTTGACTTTTTTTTTTTTTTTGAGCTAACAGCAGGCCTAGGGTTTTCACCCGACATGGGTCTGGCATACACGTACGCGATCTACACGGATTGAAATTCAATAGTTATTCACTTTTTTACGATATCTCAAATGGTTTTGCCGCAGCTCGCCATCGAAGAACACCTTTGTTTCCTGTTTTCCCGATCGCATGTCACGGCTACACGCTTGGACTGACAGAGCTGTAATTTCAGTCACGAGTGCGTATTTATGATCTGAATGTAATGCATTAATAAAAATAAATAAAAAGTACTCGCTAGCGCCCCCTGCCTATTAAGTGAAAAGTCAACATTGTCCGATTTTGACCAAACTTGGGGAATATGTCCAGTGTAGGGCGCCATGAAAAAAAACTGAATTAGTGATATGGTGCATTTATCACCGTTGGCCACCAGGGGCGCAAAGAGTACTCACGAAATCATTTAAATAGCTTCTGCACGCACACGCATACTCCGATCGACATGAAATTTGAAACACACATAAACGTCAAGCAGTTGAATCCATTTATGTGCGCACAATAACAATCAACCCTACGGCGCCACCTGTAGGAGCGCACTAAATTACAATGGGGAGAAAAACAATTACATTGACTTTTTATTTTTGAAAATTTGCACACAATTCCTAGACGGCCTCCTGATCAGAAAAGCCAATAAGACCCATGCCCTATTCTTCACACTTTTGCCTCTAGGGCCCTCCAGAGCTCCCATGCATTCTCTATGGGAGTCAGACTGTCTTCACACAAAGAGGCAGCAAAAACCCACTAAGCAGTGAGTAACAGCCACCAAACTTAATACAATGTCTACATATAAGAGGTATACATGAATGGTTCATAACCATATTTTTCATGCAAGTCATATACAGCCTCTACAGCGCCACATTTTGGGTCAAGCCTATGGAAAGGGAGACTCATTTATTGTGGATGACAACTATGAAATTTGGCACGGTGATAGTACACATAAAGACGACCCTAAAACATTATTGGTGCGCAGTGCTTAGACAAACGACAAGGCGGCCATATTGATTTGAATTTTAGACGCCACTTTAAGTTTAAAGTTTTTTTTCCCCATTGCAAAAGGGTCCTAGGTTTTTGGGCCTAGATCAGTCTAACATACACGTTCCTGATCAGGACGCATTGAAATTCGATTAATATCCAATTTTTGGAGATATCTCTTAGGGTTTACGCGTGACTTCCTGTCAAATATTGCCATCATTTCCTGTTTTTTTGCTTATCCCTCAAAGGCACGTGGACTGTGCCTATAGAGCCCAAATTGCCACCAATGATGGAGAATTAAATATTACACAAAATAGACTAGGGAGCACAGGACCACGAATCACTATAGCGCCCCCTACAGTTCAGTTAAAAGTGTCCAGATTGTCCGATTGACACCAAATCTTGGGAGATGATTATTTGCTTTATAAGAAGCAAAAAAGTCAATGGGACCCATGCCCTATTCTTCACACTGTTGCCTCTAGGGCCCTCCAGAGCTCCCATTCATTCTCTATGGGAGCCTGACTCTCATCACTCAAAGATGGAGCAAAAAGCCACTAAGCAGTGAGTAACAGCCACCAAACCTATTACAGTGACTCCTTTTAAGGAAAATCAATGTCCCATAACACAATTTTTCATGCAACTCAAATACAGCCTCTACAGCGCCACCTGTTGGGTGAGGCCTATGGAAACGGAGATGCATTTATTTTGGAGGACGGCTATGAAATTTGACAGGGTGATAGTACACATAAAGACAACCCTAAAACATAATTGGTGCGCAGTGATCAGACAAACGACAAGGCGGCCATAATGATTTCAATTTGAAATGTAACTTTAAGTTTTTGTTTTCCATTGATAAGTTGTCCTAGGGCTTTGGCCCGACATCGGTCTAACATACACGTGTCAGGACGCATTGAAATTTAATAATAAACCAATTTTTTGGCCTGTCTCACTCGGTTTAGTCATGATTTCCTGTCAAAAATCGCCTTCATTTCCTGTTTCTTGGAATAATTCTCCCAGCCACAGGTATTGCCCTACAAAGCCCAAACTGTAGTCACAGATGCAGAATAAAATATTAAACAAAACAGACTGAGGAGCACATAAGCAGTTTTCACTATAGCGCCCCCTGCTGGTCATGTAAAAGTGCCAAAATTTTCTGATTGCCACGAAATCTTAAGCTCCTTTAGTGGACGACTGGTGATGCCCCGGTGTTCTACTGAACGCCTAAGAAACTCTTTTATACCAGCAGCTGTGTGTTTTTATAACAAACACTTTGTATAAATTTTGTTGTTATTCATGCTTTCTTATTGTACGCTACGCTGTCTTATTGTGACGCTACAAGGGTCTGTAGCAGAGTCCATAACATTGTCTAATTGTGTTTAATTGTGCTTCATTGTGTTGGGTACGTGTGTTATGTAAGTCCATGGCATTTTAATTCCCCCCTCGGGGATCAATAAAGCATCCATCCATCCATCCATCCATCCATCCATCCATCCATCCATCCAATCAATCTTGGCATCTGATTTTAAGTGTCAACAGCTGTAAAAAAGTCAATTACACTAACGTCCTATTTTGGATCATTTGGCCTGGGGGGCCATGCATATCCCCACTTCATTTCCTATGAGAAATGTCATAACTCTATGGAGAGGCCAAAATTATTTCGAGCAAAGTCAGTGAAACTTGGCAGACGCATTATTTAGAGCATTTCGATCAAAACAGTCAATTACATCGAAGTCAGGTTTTGGACGGTTTTGCCTCTTCTGGAGAGCAGCGCTCGCCAATGCACTTCTATAGGGACACCGCCCGGTGTGAGCGGGTGGAGGGGAGGTCACAGGGGCCCCGAGTGACGCTCAGAGAAAGAGGACGGTGCCCCGGGGCAGTTTTGGACTGGCCAAGACCGCGTGGGAAGGTGGTCGCGCGGGGGGCGAGGGCCACCATCGCCGTTGCGCGGCTTTAATTTACTTTATTTTTCTCATAGTGATCTACTGATTATTTCTGTTTCATACTAGTTCATTTCTGTCAGCTGGAACATAAAACCCTGGAACATAAAAATGTTTACTTGTAGAATTTCTACTCTACAGTAGGTTTCTGGACGTGTTGCAGGTTTAGTTTATACTGAGATAAGCTAATGAGGGCATTATCACATACAGCATACTCAATGGAATGTGCTCAGGTCAATATAAGCATGTAGAGAATGTAACTCCCTTCTGGACTCTTTTTTTACTCTGCCGTTTATAATCTCTTCGTGTGTCCATCACTGGTGATAATCTAGAACTGTTTTTAACCATAGCCTTGACCAACTCTGGCCAAGAGGGCATGTTTGGCAAAGTTCCTTTCAATAATCACCAGTGAGCCAAGATTAGTCTTTTTGATACATGATTTATTTTTAAATCCATGGTATGAAATTTCGTAAATTGAAATTGTTAATTGATTATTGATGGATTGATTATTTGATTAAATTTATTATGATAGTGTAGTGTTTTTCAGTTAGGATTTATAACGAAACCACAAAATGACTTTGTGTTGTATACGCCCACACATGCATGAGGTATGCACTATCAAGGGCTGTGAACCTCCCACTCACAGCAGCACATACAAACACAAGGCGTAGGCTATTCGTATCGGGTCTATCACCAGAGGGGATGACAGAGGGCTTGGCACTGTTCTCTACTCATAACAAGCACCGGCTGTCTGATGACGCATGTCAGAGAGGAGCTCTTCAACAAGTACAAGCATGATATATGGGCAAAAGTGGGGAAAAACATCTAATGATGTATAAAAGTAATGAGTAATGCCAGTGCCACAATTATCAACTATAAATATATTTTAATGTACAAAGGTGAAGAATTGACAGCATGACTGAGTATCTAGGCACTGATACTGCACACTAATACGGCATTGCCGAATGCCTACCACACAAGCTTATATCCACTGACCTAGATGTTACTGGAATGATTGCTGCCCAGCTTTAGTCCATCAAGATCCATTCATTTCTGTAGCAAGACAAGTTAAGCTCTTGTCTGAGATTTTCTCAAACTCACTTCTATACTAGAGTTTTGAAACGCTTTGAAAATAAGACAAATACCATCTTTATTTGCAGAGATTTCAAGCTGTGTGGGCTTGTGTGAATGGTGGACATGTGACTCCAGACTGGCAGTGCTCCTCGTGGCCTCTTGTGTGCAGCAGTGAATGAAACAGGCCAGTCCTCGCTGTCAGAGCCAGGAAAGCACTTTGCTATCAGACCTTTGCTGCAAATGCCTCCTGTTCTCCCCCTGACATATAAACAACAGCAGGGACAAGTCTGTGTCCCCCAGTCATATGCACTCTTGTTTAAATGTTTTCTTAAAAGAACAGCGCAGTGGAAATGAGGAAGACTGCAGTGTCTGGAGTCTAATGGTGTAGACACACTCTTTGTCAAAGATTTTCATCATTACTAATATCCTATTTCTACTACAGTCAACTACTTTCTATTCAATCTGTCTGTCACTCACTCAGATCAAGACCGTGGGAATAATTTAAACTGTAGTTGAATGACTGTATGTAGTAATATTGTATCTATGCTTGATCTTTCAAAATCATTGTATTATTTCTTTATTACAGTGTTATGTGCGTGAACATGCCTGGAGTTTTTAGAGCACAAATAAAAGTCTGCCTAAGACTTTAGAACATTATTTTATTTAACATAAATTCAGCACCAGCCATTAACAGCTGGATTATCATTATTATTTCCATTGATTTGTAAACACTTTTAGTCTGAAATAAAATCATAAGTGCTCTTTTCTCATTTTCATAGCGCAAACAGCGGAAACAAACAATACACAGTAAGCAGCAGGAACTGATGTCTAAGATTACAGCTGAATGAGAGAAAACAAGAAGGTGTCTGTAACAGGCAGCGACTCTGTAGAACCTGAAGTTCCAGTTTCGATTCTCACCAGTGTTTTTTGGGTCCCAGTGGTCTGGCGTGACAGTAGATAACAAAACAATGATTGTTTTCTTTGAATACACAGTGCAATGAGGGAAAGAAATTTGATAGGTGATAAAGACAAAGTGCCTTTGACAAAACCAGAAACTTTCAGCCTAAAGCCTTACATTCAAAAGACTAGGCACAAAATAACAGCCAAACAGTAGCATTTCAACATCCGCATTCCACTATACAGCGTTATCACTACTTATGCAGCAAGATTGTCCCAGACGTGTACTTGGAAATAAAGATGAGAATTCCCTGCACAACTGCATCATGACATGAGCAACGCTTATGACTGAACGATATAAAACAAAAACACTTAATCGTGATTCAGACCAAATCACATACTGACCGACCATTGGCTCTAAATTAAAAATATTTCATTGACGTTTATAAACGACTGAATAAGCTTTGATTAAATGCACAGCACTAGCTACACTGCACCATCTAATTACTGTAAATACTACAGTAATATATACAACAGTCACCAAGTTCGAGAGTCCAAGCACTCATCCTTCACCTTGGTACACCAGACACTCTCTGCAGGACTAATAGTGTGGGGTTTTGTGTCTGACAAATCTAACAATTGTACAACTTGCAAATGGAGTGTTCCTTCCTGTAACAAGACAATATAGAATAAATCCCATACAATATAAAAACTAAACAAGATAGTCATTATTTCAGGGTTACATAAATGTAAACAGGAAACGCAAAAATGTAGAATTCAAAAGTGTGTGTTCTCTAATCTGCCATTATTAATATTCACTGGGCTCAGAGTAATTCCTGGTTAACACTTGCACCCCCTATTTTAATATTCCAACCTAAAAGTGCTTCAATACATTTATCTCAATTATATAGCATGTTTTATATATTTTAGAGGGCAGAGTAGAGGAGACATTACTTCGCTATGCGTAAAAGCCACATCCTGAACAGGAAGACTGATGCACTAGAAGCCCACAATTTCACTCACATAAAACCTGTGACATAGTGCACTGTGAAAGGTTCTATCACTGAAAGGTCTAGTAATAGTTGTACTTTTATCAAAAATCCAAAGATGACTTAATTGTGAGCATTCTGTCCAGTGAAAATGGAAGCTAAACACGCTCTACTTTGAGATGCCCCTTGTAAAGGATAAAGACTAAAAGTTTGTCTGCAGCAGGTTTTGACACAGGCTTTTCTTGAAGAAGTTCAGGGTCTAAGTCACATGAGGACAACTGCTTTCGTCACACCTGTCATTAGCAGGTGATTTTTGTTATCTTCTTTGTCCAACATTCCAACAAATAAAATAAAATAAAATGAAAATTGAAACACTGCAGATTCATCACACATTTGCTAGACACATCAGACAGATGAAGCCTACTATGTTGGAAAGTTCACCATTATGAGTCATTATGGAAAAATAATGAAAAAGAGTACGTGTAGAAAAAAGGGTTTGCTCAGTCTCTAATCTTTTGCTATTGTTGCTCTCTTACCATTCACGTCTCAGGATGTTTTTATAGTGCGACTGACAGACTAACGTTTTGCTTCGTAGGTCCAGTCTAGACATAGAAATGTCTGAGCTGCCTTGTGCTGATGGATTAATATTCACTGAAGAAAATGTATTTGACTGGAAATAATGTCGTAAGGGCTACTCCTGACACTGTTTGCTGATGAATTACAGTCAACCCTGGATGCTCATCAGAGCACAAGGGACTGGGACGAGACTTCAGACTAGGGTTGTCAAAAATATTGCACAGATGACGAAACAATCCTAAAACTAGTATCCATTATTTCTCCTTAGACCAGAGGCCTGTACTACAAAGCTGTCTGAACTTTCTCTAGATCGTTTGTCTACCCGGACTGACCAACCCAGATGATCGTCTTTGGATAATGGCAAACGCACACTTGGACGATTTGCCACAAGGTAAAATAGTGGCTTCCGTTATTTTCTGTGAGAGTGCACACACCGGGCGCGCACCTACCCGCTGAAAACACATGTTCTTTTCACTTCTGCGGTGAGTACAGACATGCCTCTTCTCTATGACCGACAGAAGGAGCGCTATAGGCTTGTACAAGGAGGTGGCAAAAGCACCTCCTCCCCTCCTGCTTTTCTTCATGCACAGAAAACTCTCGTCTCTCACTAATTACTATAACCAAATGTTTTTTTTTAAGAGCCAAGAAGAGGCATTCAGTGTGTGATGATGCACCGTATCATGCTTTGGTGTGTGTTGGCCTTAAGTCGTACTACAAAGCGGGTCAACTCGCTGTGTCAACCACCGGATTTTCTCAACGAATCTGTGCACATGCACAGAGCGGGACAAGGTTAGCGCCAGCTGAGCAACTAAAACATTGGTCAAGGAAAGAGCAACATTATCATGTTTGAAGAAAACGTGATAATGTGAATTTTCCATCTAGAAATCACCTGCATAAGCCTAGTGTAGCCTATTTAAATATTGTTGATCCTCTAATAAATCGATTCACATTGATATAAAAGAATATGCACTGCACAAGGAAATGCACTTATGGATATCCTCATTTCACTGCTGCCCTCTCTTCCTCTCTTCACACATCATCTGCTCGCTCATCTGGATTCTTGTTTGTCTTCTTTTCTTATTCAGCAAATCTACCTGACCTGGAGTAGGTTATAATGTTGGCATGTTGTCATAAAGATTTGCCTTGATAGAAAGTGATCCAGCTTCGTATTACCGTCCTACCAGGTTTAACCCCGAATTTACCTCACTAACGCATCAATCCAGCTTTGTAGTACAGGCCTAAGGCATAGATACCAAAAAAAAAAAAAAAAGACTAATTTGGACATTTCCTGATTTTTTCTAAAAAACCATCTAGAGCAGGGGTGCTCAAAGTGGGGCCCACAAGCGCTGAGATTTTTAAGATTAAATATTTCATTAAATTTGATGCTAAAATGAATCATTGTATCTTTGCAAATAAAAATATTAAATGCAACAAACAATTAGGGTAGGCCCTCGGCATGCTAGTATATATACATTTGGCCCGCCAAGGAATACAGTTTGGGCACCCCTGATCTAGACCTTTTTAAGAAGTATGACACATAATGAAATAAAAACACTGTAAGGCTAAGGTATCATACCTTTTTTTTTTTTTACAGCAAACCTCAAAGTAATCTTTGCTTACCTTGTCATTTAGTACTCAAGAGCCAAAAGATAGCAATGAGGGGTAGATCCACCACAATAATTTTCTTCAAGATAGCTCTAGATAAAAACTAAAGAAAAATGCTTAAATGTGGCAAATGGTACAAGTCGAGTTGTATACATCGTATTATATATTCTAATAAATAAGCATATCTTCTTTAAAGATGGCAAAGCTTTCAATTCCAAAAGCTCAAGTGCAACACATCGTTTTGCATAAACATATTGCTCCATGCTCGTCTATAAAGGCATTCAATTTATCTGCTGAAGTCAGTTAAAAAAATGAATAAATTATATATCTATATATACACTTATATATATATATATATTATTCTTTAAATTATATTTTATATATAATTTAAAGAATAATCTATCCAACAATCATCTCAGAGCACAAAGAGGCTAAGGACGGACTCACAAAAAAAAAAAAAAAAAAAAAAAAAAAAAAAAGAGGGAGGAGAGACATTTGACTTATTCATTGGGGCTCCCAATCAGCTGCAAACACATAGCTCATTAGTTTCTGCCCCACTTCCTCTTGCTGCCTTTATCCTCATCTCATCAACAGTTTGGGGATACAGATTCTTAGCACACATAACCCAGAAGGAACACACAAAACAGTCGATTTTCACATCCAGGGTGTCAACAATGGGGGATGGGGTTCTGGTGAATTTAGAGCTGACAGATTTAGGGCAGTCTTGAGACCTGAGCATCAAAATTGTAAGAAATCAGTGACGTATTGAATTGTTTATGGGTGAGAGAAGTTAAATTCTGGTTTCACTTCCTATTTAAAATAAAAAGCAAAGCCAAAGATAAAAACATTAACAGCCTTCGGCCATAGTTGAGACAGGTCTATACTCATTGCAGCCGTATGCAAAAGTTGGGTTCTTTTCCCCTTTTGTAGTTCCTGTTAATATATCACTTTGGTGTAGCTCCATTTTAACCAGGGCTGGGTATCGCCTAGTACCTCACAATACACATTCCCAGAACTTGATATGATGTAGGGGTGCTTATGGTTAACCGTTTAGCCAATTAACCAGTGCTCTATTCATTATTACTACAACAGTGCATCAAAACAGCATTTATTGGCGCTTTCATTCAGTCGTGTTGTGCTCTGTTTAAATACCCGTGGCTCATGCTCTGCGTTTGCTCTCGTAATGACGTCTGTAATGACTGACGTCTAAAATAACTTGATCAGTAACAAAAAGTACAACCAAAAAACGTTGCGTTAACGCAATCGGATTATTGACCACAAGGGGTTCCAACGTTGGGTTAAAGAAAAAATTGAAAATGTACATCCCTAATATGATGTCCTTGTACGTGTATATCATTTAAAACCAGAGTAAAAAGTGTATTAAATTGATCTTTTGAACTAAATGCATTGCAATTTCAAGTTTACATTACAATTATAATTGTCCAATGGATAATTAACCATTTCAGTTCAGCAATTTATCACAAATTTATGTTGTTTGTTTAGCATTACAATACACATCTGTGTATCGATACGCGTATTTCCAATAAGTTTGTCATGATATATCACGATATTGATATATACAGCCCTAATTTCAATATTAAGATCCTGTGGGGTTTTGACGGATTCTGTGTAATAACTTAATCAATGAAGAAACTACCTATTAGGCCGGCAACGATTAATCGCGACTAGTCAACTATAAATAACAACCGTAAAAATCTATAATCGACTATTCGATAACTGAAATATAGCCTCTAAAACACATTAGTACATCAAAATGTCTAAAAAGAAAAGATTATTGCTGATTTTCCTCACTAATACACTTCAATCTCAAATATCCTCTATCTAGAAGCCTTCAGTCACCATATTTCAACCTTTATATGGCTGATCATGCATTTAAAAAGTTGAAATATACAATAGAAATAATTGTCTGACTAGTCAATGACTAAAATAATCATTAGTGGCAGCCCCACAGCCCACTATTAAAAAATGATACACAGATTGCGGTATTTAGTCTCAAGTAGAAGATTTGGCAGACTTCACACACTATATAGTACAATTCTGGGTCATACATATGTGCGTCACTAAAAGGGTCAGAAAACCAAACTAACTAAATGGGCCACACGAACAAGATTTGAGCCCAGTCATTATTTGCTCCAGCACTACTCTGTCTGTATTGTGTTGCAGTGTATCAGTGTCCTGTCAGTGAGCACGCACGAAAGTGGAGCACAAACAGTCCAACCCAGTAACAACAGGTTAAGGAGAGAAAGAAAATTGGATTCTGTCCACAGGATAAAGTATAAAGAGTGAACAGTTCAGGTCATTTAAATTTCCTCTTGCTATAGAACCGTTGGACGACAGAGGGATTACACGGACAATAAGGTAACTAGTAGGAGGTGAAGGATATCGAAAACTATTTTAAATGGCATTAATTGTCTTGGTGAAATGCAAAAAGAGCTGAGGGGAAAAAAACTCTTAACTCCTAATCTTAGGGAATAAAGAATACGTACACTTTTACAATCTTTCCACGTTTTGTGCGATGCTTGAACTTTAAACCAAGGCAGGCAACTAAGTAACAGGAGATGTGAACGTATAGAGGACAAGGTCTGGATGGACAAGATGGAATCATTATTCTTATGACTATACATGACCTGAGCAATCATTATTAACCGATTAATCTTTGCATTCTGTGCAGTAACCTGGCCAGTGACTGGGCCCAGGCCACCAGTGGTTTTGAGACTAGACCAACTAGGGCAACTTTAGGTGGAAGAGCCCAAATTAACCTAAAGAAACAAAGTGATGTTGGACATAAGGCGGCCCTTTTCTGGCAGAAATACAGACTATGTTTTTTAATACAGAGCGGAGGAACGCGTATTGTGGATGGTAAAGATTAGGGCTGGGTGATATGGTGATAAAAATCGAATTGTGAGCTCATTCCTGTGACAATCTGCCATTTTTGTGAAATCGTCATATTGTGAACACTTTTTCTCCTGTTATTTAACCTCATCTTAAAAAGATGACTTTATTTACCTCTTATTTGATTGGCGGCACAATTAAACGAAATCGACACAAAATCGCAATTTTAATGGATGCAATTAGCAAATCACAAAGGCTAATTTCTTCCACAAACAAAATCTCTAGCTTTGATTTGAAAAAAAAACAAAAACACTGCAGTTTGGATTTATACAAACATGTTCTGAGACAAGCGACAAAAGCATGACCAAAAGCGATAAAAATTAATTCAAAAGCGACAAAAACATGGCAACAAACAACACACACGACTACATGCATCAAAAAGAGACAAAAAACAACAAAGACGTGTTTAAATATGAATGAAAATGAATGTGACAAAAATGCGACTAAATGTGACAAATTTGTTTTTAAATAGTGAATTTGAATAGACTCCTATTATTACAACATAAATCACAAACCTAATCACAATCGCACTGGTCAGACAAATCACAATTAAATATTTTTCCTAAAACCATGCAGCTCTATTATAGGCAATAGAAAAATACAATGTGAACACAAATCGTGATAAAATCGAAATCATGATCTGGCTCCAAGAAAATCGTGACAATAATTTTTTGCCATATCGCCCAGCCCTAGTAAAGATGTCATGTTTTTAGTTAAATGGATTTAACAAGTGATTTCTCTGCCTCAAATATTTGCCATGATGTTACACCTTTTTGTGATCGCTTTCAGCAAGAGCATTTCCTCAATTAAATATTATATTATATATATTATAATTATAAACCTCAATTCAGAGTGCTACACATATCAAGCTGGCATTAGCCAGGTTAGTAAATTTGTATTAATATTACATAAACAAAAGGTAGAATTACACACACAATATAGGTGTGGTTTGGAGCACGCTTAACATTTCTTTGTTAATATCTGCTGCCACTCAGTGAGACAGATGCTCTGCAAACTAGGTCGCAGAAGACATTAACACCAAGAGGGAGAAACTCCATCCAAGAATGTTGATTAATCACTCACAGCACAGCGGCAAAGTACTATTTGTTACATCATCTTGCATAGGTTCAAAACAACATTATCAACAATATCTTTCCCACCTCTGCTCTAGGCCTCTGTCTGACAATCCTACTGTTTGTCAGTAATATTCTTCTTCTGAATTCTGGCAATTCACCATTAAAGGTTCTTGTCTGGATTCAAGCATTTAGGGGAGAGACAAAGGTCTGTTTGGGAAAGACGGTGCACTTGAGTAAAGTGTGTGTTTTACTAATGGTTTAAACAAAGCTGCAGCAGTAGTTCAAACACTGTAACGGCTTGTTGATAGAACAACTGAAACTGACAAGGTCTAGTCCATGTCTGTGATGTTGCCAAACTGGAAGGAATATGACAAACACCAGAACTCAAGGGCTGTTTCTTGGGAACATTAAAAACAAAACAAAAACTATGCCCATATAACAAGGAAAATAACTACCATATCAAATGCAGGTTACACAATTTGTATACTTGGGCATGGGTAACTGAGAAAGTTGGGAAGAAAAGGGCCTTTGTTCAAAGACATCTTATCTGACACAAGATCAGGGAGCTGTAAATGATCACTTAAGGAAATGGACACAAGTCACTGTACACCTTTTACGAATTACATTATGAACAAGAATAGGGAGTGACTAAACCTCAGTTGCTTCATGCCCATCAATGTTAGTGAATATGGGAAGAAAAGTATGTTACCAGTGACAACAATGGCAAGTGCTGCAAACTGGACTGGGGCATGATTCATCCTGCCCAAAATAAGACGTAGATAAGGTATAAATGTATAATCCTTTTTGTAGCAGTACTTCTAGATATTGTAAATAAAATGTGAAAAAATATAACTTCTGCAAAAACCTAAAAAATAAATTTCCCCATCATAAAAGTT
Organism: Rhinogobius similis; assembly: GCA_019453435.1. NCBI lineage: Eukaryota > Metazoa > Chordata > Actinopteri > Gobiiformes > Gobiidae > Rhinogobius > Rhinogobius similis. The sequence continues at coordinate 29,389,067 of CM033619.1, read as the reverse complement.
GAAATACTACAGTCAGGTATGGACACTGGTGTGATAAATGGAGGGAGATCATCAAATACATAGTGTGTACTTGTCCTCTGACCGAGTGTACCTGCTGCTACTTCTGTGCATCCTGTGAATACATACAAGATACGTCTTTATCAATGCACACACCTTTTATCTTCATTTGATGAACAGTACAGGACATATCACAATCGCACAAAAGTCAATGAAAACGTTAAGAAAAATGCGATTTTCACGTTGGAAATTATTCCCTTAAGATACATTTTTAATGAAATATCTTTTCGTAAGATTCGCACACATTTTGAAGGGCTTCTTGTATTAAATTAATTTAGTGCACAGTGAATATTTAACCAAAGCATGACCTTATCCTTTAGCGCTAGACTGATGCTAACATTAGCATCCTCTTTGGGGCCCCACATTCAGAAAGTTGTGAAAAGAAAAGACTTACCACTTCGCTTCTTGTTCAGATGAATAATAAGATGGGTTCCACTTATGTACGTAAAGGTGATAACCCGAAGATGTTTCTGTGAGATGTCTTCTTATTTACTGATCTTTCAATTGTGTTAAGTGCTAGTGTTAGCAGCTAGCTAACATAGCCCCTCGGAGCTGGCCCATTACGCACATTCTCCACGGTGAGTCTCGGCTCGATAAACACTGCACTCTGCGACTATATCCATAAACAGACGTATCACAAATATAGTGCACAGAAGAATCCAACGGCGTATTTGGAGCTAAAATGTTCCAGAGATGAAAAGTCTTTACAATACACAACATTAAAAAATCCAAAATGTCCACGGCATTCATCAAGGAAATACAAAAAACAAAAATGCACTCGACCTCCGTGTAAACGAAGGGTTTTTCTCGCGCAGAAGCCGCACCCAGGAGTATATTGTCATAATTTCCTATCTCTTGATGGTAAGTAAATCCTTGTTAGGGTCGAGAAAAGCTACATTGAAGCTCAATAACACGGACGCACAGTGGTGCTGCTGGACTTCATCGCCCTGAAACTGCACTGCATTACCTTTAGTGAGGGTGGGCTGTCCTACTGAGCTGATGCTTTCACTGCCCCATTTCAGTGTAGCTCTCACAGAACCAAGTGGCCTTGTGGGAATTACATTTACAATTACATTTTAAGAACGGAGGGTTTAAAATATATTTATACGCTAAAAAAAAAAAAGAAAGCATGACCATTTTTCGAATGGAAAATAACCTATCAAATAGTTTATGATACCTGTTATATTTAGTCTACTATCCTTCTACTATACTGTGATGTGGAAAACTGCCCACTATACTTACAGGCAGCAGATGGATAGAGTATACACATCCCCTTTCATTTTATTTAGCATATCCTATTATGCTTTAATTGGATCTTTACTGGGGAGGACTATTGTTTTCCCTCGTTATAAGCAAGGGCTCTCTACTGACAAAACCCTTTTGTTGTTAAAAGTGAACGATCTTACTTTTTCTGGTGGAGGGTACGCCACCTGCTTCTCCATGGAAATGTTTGCTTCCCCTGTAAAATACCACAGCATGGCATTAAGATAGACCTTGCATTTAAAATAAAATAAAATCTTCAAAAACATTCATTCTGTGTGAGCGGGTTGCCTCTCCACAGATCTGACCTGTAACTTGGCCTGATGGCGTCACCTGCCTACTTTGGAACATTCCAAGCAAAATAAGGTGGCAGACACCGCACAAAAAAGTGCACCTTAAAACATCTGTGTATGTAAGATGCTAACCTGTTATTTGTTTAGAATTTATGTCCAGAAAGTAGGGTACTCGAGTTGTATTTTCACTCACTCAACATTGCTTTAGTGGGCCAATTGTCTGGACCAATATTTATTCTTTCTTCCTGAGTTTTGTCTACTCCACTCACATCTCCAAAGCTGACATGTCAAGTATGACACATTAACCATACTACAGCGCCCCCTTGCGCAAATATCTACTGACCACATTATTAACCAACCAACAATGCCAGTAGGGGCGCTGTCTACCCAATTCAGCCTACAAGAATGCAGACAGACTTTAGGGACTATAAAAGAAGTTAAAGTATAGAAAATGATCAATTGGAAGTATTCTTGGGTGCATACAGGCCTATTGAGTTTTTCATCAGTTTGATTGACAGCGTTCATCCACATTTTACAAAATATGTTTTGGCATACCCACTAAACTTAAGCCACACGTAATCACACACACACAAAACAAACAAAAAAATAAATAAAATAAATAAATAATAATAATAAATAGCATGTGATTGTTTTGTTAACGGACCCTGTCTATGAAAGTACAAATTGTTTCAATCTTGCAAGCAAAATTTATTTGTATAGCACAATTCATACAAAGCTCATTGCTTTACAATTAAGCATTAAAACACATATTTAAAACACATTAAAAACACAATTCAAAAATAAAAACATAAATAATTAGATTAAAATCTGTTTTAAAAAACATAAGTAAAGTAATAAAATTCTCTCAGTCATATGCACAACTAAACAGAACTGTCTTTAGTCTAGACTTGAAAACTGCCAGTGCCTGTCTGACAACAGCTGAAATCCCATGTTTAGTCCTAACTCCAGGCACCTGCAAGAGGACAGTTCCTGAGATCCTCAGATGGTTCATATGGCTCTAACATGTCAGAGATGTACTTTGATGCTTGGCCATGGAGAGACTTAAACACAAGCAGAGCTGCTTTAAAGTCTATTCTCTGAGCCACAGGAAGCCAGTGCAGAGACCTGAGCACAGGTATCTGCCTCTCAGGAAAAGGCGTTAATATGATTTTATGACTTCAGTGTTGATATGTCAAAGATGGCACAAGCCCTTTACATTGAAAAAATGCATCTTGACACGGAGCTCGTCCAAGAAATGTTTTCAGCATATCCATCCCATCCGCAGAACCTCCAGCCTCCAAAATTATCCTTCTGTACTCCTTTCCGACCTGAAAAAATGCAACATGTGATGTGGTTTGGTGATAGTTAAAGCACACCAAATAAACATATAATGTGTACCTTTGAATTCATTATTCCTTCTTTTTTAAAACGACTGAAGTATATATCCATGGAGTAGACCTCACTCCATAGGTAGCTGTAATATTGAGCATCATAGCCTCCGGCCAAGTGGCTAAAACTGGCGGTCATGTTAGTACCTGTTTTTTTAAAATCATATTTAGCTATTGTATTATTATATGTACTTTTGTCATGAGCAAAATAGGTTTATTGACCTGGTGTAGCAGGAACACCAAGAATCTCTTGGCAGTACTTTGCAAAGACATCTGCGGTTTTTGCACCAGGATGGTTGTGAAGATACTGATCCACCCTACTCAAAACGACCTGACGTAGATTCATTAGTCCTTGAATAAGGCATTGAACAATTTTATATAGTGCAAACCCAACCCAGAAACAGACAAGAAAGGACATTTCAATACATGGTAATTTACTGACCAGTGTTTGCTATTCTAGAAGAAATAAGTTTATCCAGTAAATTATCTGGGATAGGGCTTCCATCTTTGTAATGGCGAGACATTCTCCTCAGAGGCTCCTTCTCCCACACCCAGTTCTCGAGCATCTGGGAGGGCACCTCTACAAAATCTATCTCCACTTGAGTCCCACTAAATTCTGAAAAGCTGGTCTGTTGCATAAATTACAAAACAAATCTTATAGTAAGAAGCTGCATGCAGAAGCATATTACAAATGCTATTACAATACTAAAGTTTTACCTTAGAGCATAACTCATGCATAACATGGCCAAACTCATGAAAGTATGTCTCCACTTCATGATGCTGAAGGAGAGAGGGCCAGCCTCTTCTGGGCTTGGTAAAGTTCGCAATCATTGCAGCCACTGGAATCTGCCGTTTGCCATCAGGACCCTTGCATCCCGGCTTCAGGCCAAAGCAGGCTGCATGTCCATACTTCCCTTCTCTGGTGGAAGATGTGTTTGATTAATGAACAGGAAAAGTGTCTGGATCATGTTTATATTTTGTACCTTGGATGCAAGTCCAAGTAAAACTGACCAATCTCCTCTCCAGTTTCAGTGTCGTGTGCTGAAAAGAGCTTGACATTTTCATGCCACACATGTGCATGTTGGACCTCAGTGAATGTGAGACCCAGAAGCTCTTGGTAAATACCAAACAGTCCTTCTGTCACCACATCAAGAGGGAAATATTCAATTAGTTTGTCCTTGTTCACAGCAAATTTGAACTGCTCCACTTGATTCATATAATAGGGCAAGTCCCAAGCATTAATTTGTCCATCATAGCTGTAGCCCTTCATTAAACACTCTCTCTTCTTTAATGCAAGAATATATTTTCTTTCTTTGTTTCCGATAGGCTTCACCATTTCATAGAAGGTATCTGTAATAAACACATTTTTAGGTTTGGAATAAAACAATCAGTTGTGATTAAAATACAAAACATGTAAACTTATTGTGCATTGCAATCTTAATTGCACTGGTGTATCATGTCACTTCAGTGAGTTCCTAATGTTCCACACCATAAAACTAAACATGACATAAATGATATATGGTTGCACATGAATGGAGAGTATGTGTGCGTGTGCCGTGTGGGTGGGTGAACTTTTCATACCGAGAAAGTCAGACACATTGCTTGCATTCTTAGCCATGTTCATTTCCAGCACGTAGTTTGAGTGGCTACTATACCCCAGTATGTTAGCAGCCTTAGCTCTTAGTTCGATTAACTCTTCAAGGATCTCTGTATTCACCTGAAAAAGCATGATTTTATATCAAATGGACGCACTTCAGTAATAATATATACTACACAAACTTGGCTTTAGTGAATAATAATAGTTACCTCTTTACACCTGCTATGGAACGCTGTCTCCATCTTTCGACGTGTCTCTGGAATGTGACACCTTTTCATCAGGGGAAAGTAATGAGGATATTCAAGTGTCACTATATAGCGCCCATCTGCTGTCTTATCCAGCCCATTAATATATGTTTCTGCAAGGCCACCTTGAGACATAGAAGTGATAACAGGCGACTCATATTGTAGGTAAAGCTTATCCCACTCAAACAGATTAAATTATGAATGAACTTACTCAATTCCCGCTCAGTAAAAACAAGAAAGGTGTTGTCCTCATTCAGATTCTTGTTGAACTCAATTGACAGTTCACTAATCTTTTTAGAAATTGTTTTTATTTTCTTGAAAGATTAAATAACAATAAAAGATGCTGCAATTAAAAGACAAACTTTACACTGCATCAAATTGTTGAGTTTACTTTACCTCGTGTATATCTTTAGTAAGGTGTAACCCACTGCGTTTGCCAAGTGTAACAAGTCTGTCCACAAACCGTTTTTCCTCATGGCTCAGATTATTTTGGAACTTTGACTGTAATTAATTGAAAAAAAAAAAAATTAAACAGATATTTAAATGTCCCTTGGATCATTGTCAAATATTTTCAAAGGGGTCGGCCAAGGGCTTGTGTCTTATGCATGCTAAATGTCTTGTGCAGGCTAAATATGAACTAATGGGGGGATCAAATGAGGTGACAAGATGTGTTTGCGAAAACGAAGTGGCAACCTGAGTGACATAAAAATGTCAAAATAATACATCAATAACTGTGAGTTATGTCGACATAGTTTTTTATGACTCAATATTTGACACAAAGAAACTTTAGTAAACAATTAAAACTGTACCTGTAAGACAATAAGTCTGTTAAAAACGTCTTCCCTCATATTTATCTCCACATCAAACTCGGACAGCCTCTTGTCAGCTTGTGTACTCGCAACCCTAATGTCCCTGGAAGGGCAGACATACTGAGGGAAATCAAGGACATGCCGGGAAGCTAGAGGAAGAAATGTTAAAAAATTATATTAAAGAAAACAGTTTGACAAATATGCTGTATAGCATTTACTTACATGCTAAATCCAATTTGGCCATAGCTAATGGTTTCAATGTGTTTTCAATGCATACATCTTCAATCTTAAGACATCCAATGTCATTATACACCATGCCTATTCTTGTGATTAATTCATCTGTTCTGATCTTAATCTGTTCAGGCGAGAGGTCCCATCTCAGCGTGTTTAAGTTTTGTATCTGTGAACAGCTTCGGGCAGGTATCACACATTTACTTTGGATGGTCATTTTGGCACAAGGTTTGGAGAACCTGCAAAGAACACAATTAATTCAAACATTTTTTATACCATACCATCTTCTTCCGGCCCCGGATAAGCGGAAGAAGATGGTATGGTATAGTATGGTATGGTACAATGCATTTGTGTAATTACTAATCTTCTCAGATTTAATTAAACTTCTGAACCCAACAGGTGGACGTCAAAGTTGTAAATTCTTCAAGCCATACTCGGTCACAGTGAATTCTTTCCTTGCTAAGCAGTGACCTTTCTCATGACCACTCAGTATAGAGTTTCATGCAACAGCAGCCTTTCAAAACACATTTACAGAGGTGTAACTAAAGCAACAAAGTCACAACAAAAAACACAGACATTTTGGAACCTTAAAACACTTCCAAATAAGGAATATGTGTGCGGTTTGTGCATAAATATACATATATACATACATATATATATATATATATATATATATATATATATATATATATATATATATATATATATATATATATACATATATACATATATACATATACATATACATATACATATACATATACATATACATATACACATAATTAGGAACAATACTTTAAATTTGCAATCAGGTTAAAAAAAAATATTCATGCTTCATTAGTACAATGCACTCACCTGTACAGTTTATAAAACAATCTAATGCTCAGTGCACACACCGCGCCAACAGAGCCATGCATTCTCTTACGATAGACTACCTTCCGCAGGAGCCTGGTACCTTCTGTGAGGTTGCTTTGGTCTGAGTGACCAGTATAGAAAATGTTTCTTATTTCCGCTGTTAGTGCGCAGTCGCAGAGGATGTAGTCACTAGTCACTGATTCACGGTCTGGCACGAGCGAGAGCGAGCGCTCATGACGCGGTAAATGGCAAAGGCAGACAAGTGCTCAGGTAGGTGGGCGGGGGGCATAAGGACATATTTAGGAAACCTGGTATATTTTAGGCGTTGTCGTGTTGTCTCTGGAACTGCGTTCATCCTCTCCTTACCATTTAAATGTTGCAAGTGGGTGTTCTCTACCATCACCAGGCTGCACCATCACTGCATGGATGCAAAGCTGATGACCGTGTCTTGGCGATTGTAAGGACAATAACACTTATGCTCGGTCAGGAACATTAGTCTTTACATTAGGCAATGTTTATGAAACGTTTTTGTGGGCAACTTTCCTTCCATTTCCTTTCATGTGATGTTTTATAGCCTATCACGATTGTGTATCACTGCATTTACGTGTGGCCAAACACACGCTGAGGGAGGAGTAAACTGTGCCAGCGCATAACAGCGCATGGCGTTGCACGTGATGACAATATTAGTCTTTTTATGTGTTTGGATTATTGTGTTTCTTGATTACTGACCCTTATTTAAATCGACTATACAAATAAGCATGTTATTCAAAGGCACAATGCCACCTTTGCTGGGGGGCGGCTGAGTTGGGGTCCATGGAGATGTTAATGCTTTGCGTGGACACTGAACTACTCATCCTCTACGAGCAAAGTTGCATAGAAATCCTTAAAACCGATTTTTTAAAAGTGGCGCATGTACTCTTCTCTACTGATTTTGCAGGTAAAAATGGCTGTGGAAAAGCGTCTGGCTTACTCCATTGTGCAATTTTTACGAGATCAAACCCACACTGGAACCTTAAATTCTGATGAGCAAGAAAGCCTTGACGGTAGGTAGGCCAAGCCTAATTGTGTTCTAAAAAATAAATTAATTAATAATAATAATAATGATGATAATCTGTATGTGCTATTTAATAAATTACGTGTGTAATTTTTTTCAAAAGTGGCAATACAATGCTTGGAGACTACGTTTAAGATCAGCTCCAGAGACAGTCACCTTGCTGTGTCTGAACCCCTTAGAGAGATTTTTCATAACGCTTTGCTGAAGGTAGCCTACTTGTTTGCCAGTACAAGTTACTTATTAGTAAACATTTTGGAATCAACACTTAAATACCGGTTTTCTTCTTCAACAGAATGACAATGTCACAATACCAGATACTTCACCGTCCCCAGAAGACATAGAGAAAGCAGAACAACTTAAAAATGAAGGTATTGCTTGGTGTAGTAAATATAAAAATAATATTAGGGTTGTATTGCAAATTGTTACAAGCAGGTATTGTCATTATAAAACTTTATGTATTTAGGAAACAACCACATGAAAGAGGAGAACTACCACTGTGCATTGGAGTGTTACACAAAAGCTATTGATCTGGATTTGAGGAATGCTGTATACTACTCCAATAGGTATGCACAATATTTTTTCCCCCCAGTTTTGTGTGCATACTTTTGTGTATGACAGGGCTTGGTGTTTTGTAGTTTTTGGAGAATCTGAAGAATATCTAAGATACTAAAATTGTGTGTAATGGGTTCAAAACTTCCAAACTGTTTTCACCTGATTCCCCAATGCATGCACATTCAAAAGTGCTCGACTAACTACTGCTTTACAAATTAAGCGCTATTGTACTTTTATATTATTTTTGATTTGAATGCTATAATTTAACTTGTACTTAACTATATACTTTATTATAAAATGTTATGTCTGTATCCATTTCCAGAGCTGCTGCTCACAGTAAATTAGGTAATTACATAGAGGCAACTGGCGACTGTGAGAGAGCCATCAAGATCGATCCTACATATAGTAAAGCATATGGAAGGATGGGGTATGTTTTTTCCTTGTCTGAAAAACATAGTAATACACATTATGTTTTACATTATACTGAGCCAATTGTGTATTGCATTGTATTTATTTTATTTATTTGGGTTTAGCTTGGCATTGACAGCTATGAACAAATATCCAGAAGCTATTTCATTTTTTAAAAAAGCTTTGGTTTTGGATCCAGAGAATGATACATATAAATCCAACTTGAAAATTGCTGAACAGAAACAGAAAGAAGCAAGTAGTCCAGTAAGTTGAAAATTAAAACATCTAAATGTTACCGTTGTTTTAAATTTTATCACACTGTCTAATTATTTGCAACTATGTGCCACAGGTAGCTGCTGGGTTGGGCTTTGATATGGCCAGTTTGATCAACAACCCTGCCTTTATCAGCATGGTAAGAAAAGTTACAATTACCGTTTAGTTGTATTAATGAAGCTTCATACCGCTTATTTTTTGTATATTCCATGAGCATCAATATTGCAACTACTGTTCTCACCATTTAGTATGAAACTTGTTGATGAGTTCTGTTGTATTTTGTACATTGTACGCTGTTATTATTGCACATACAGCTTACAGTATTATATAAGTCAGGCAAAGAGATAACGTATTTGTGTTTGTGGTCATAGGCTGCCAGTGTGATGCAGAACCAGCAGGTGCAACAACTGTGAGTGGTCTTTTTTGTTTCACTGTTCTAAGGACCTAGCTTTTGTGTGGACAGAATTGAGTAACCATAAACATGTCACTGTGGGCAGTATGTCAGGAATGATGACCAATGCGGTTGGTAGGTCAGCTGCTGGAGTTGGAGGACTGTCAGACATTTCCAGCCTAATTGAAGCGTCAGTACCTTTTAAATTATTTATATTTATCTTTGTTTTTCCAATGCATTCCTTTTCATTTGACCCTGTCTGTGGTTCAGAGCATGATAGTAACAAATTAATTAATGCATGCCCTAACTCTGTCAGAGGGCAACAGTTTGCACAGCAGATTCAGCAGCAGAACCCAGAGTTAATCGAGCAGCTGAGGAACCACATCCGCAGCCGCTCCTTTAGTGGCAGTGCAGAGGAGCACTCATGAGTGAGGTATGTATGGTGGCTAATTGAGATTAATTGAATCTTAATTTCAACATTTTAATTAACAGTGTCCTGTCTTTATAGCAGCCCACTACCCCAAAAGGCAACACTACGGCGAGGTTACAATCTGTAGACCCATTTGTTATTGTTAACTTCACTGCATAACTGGAATGAAGACAGGCATGAAGTTGAAAGCACTTTATTTACTGTGTATAAGTGATTGTGGCCTAGTGAGACTGGACCAGAGGATACAATATCCCACTTGTACCACCTCTTCAGAAGAGACGGGAAGACATCTGCAAAAACTTAAAGCTGAATTATATTTGGATGGTTCTTTTTATTGTTTTGACCACACAACTTGTAATAAGTTATAACTGGGAGGAACACTCTTCTCATCAATAAAAAAATATTTATAAAAGCATATCACATTTTAAATGCATAATGCAGTTTATATTGTTACTTGTCTAATAATTATTTTTGTAAATCTCATTTTATCAATAGGTTTGATTCAAAGTTATGTACTTCCCATCAACAAATTCATTTTTATTTAGAATTGTACAGTGAACAGCATTCATAACATTTTATTGCACTTTAGTCAAGAAAACTGCTCCTAAACCTATTAATCAATCTTTACACTAGTGACAAGAGTATTGATATTATTTATTTTGCATGCTCTAAAATCTAGTGTTTGAGATCATAGCAATTATAACAAGAGTCATGTATGCCAGGACGGGATTATTCTTTTGACTTTTGTGTAAATAAATGTCTTGAAGTCTCATCTCATGGTAATCTTGCCTCTTTTACTCGGTTAAGTCAAGAGTGGTTGATTTAAGAAGTGCATAGAAAAAGTACCATACAAAACAAATTAGTTTAGCAAAAGGAGTTGCTTAAATGTTTAAGTTGAGATATTACCTTAATCATTTAAGCAACTCCTTTGCTAAACTAATTTGTTTTGTTTAAAAAAAATTTTTTTTTTTTTTGGTCAGTTTGTTCTCTCAACATAGCAGCTTTCATGTGGAAAAAACAAACTTGTCCAATCCTCTCTTAATATGTTTTATTCTTCCATTTAATCCACTTCATCCATAGATTTCTCTGGGACATTGTAACTTCAAAGGCCATTTTCTTAAAATGCATTTTTCTCCCTTAAGGACATAAGGATCACCACTTAAAGTAGCTTCCACGCCAAACTTTACAATCTTGGACTCAACAAGATATCTAATTCTATAATTGATTTATTGAAGTTTTAAGTTTAAAAAATTAGGCAAAATTAGAATTTTTAGGACAATTTTCAGTCCAATCTAGTTTACTTAAAAACTAACTAAGTCCAAAATGCCCTCTATGAATCTTTTTGTGACACAATGTGTACAAAATGAATCAAGACATTTAAACCTGGTTGTCCATTTTTCATGTTTATTTGTCCCAAATGTGTGTATTTTTGGCCATTTTTACCCATATTTCTACATGAAAACATGACATGATGATGAATAATAGTTATACATTTTTTCTTACATTTATGTGAGTAAACTACATGAGAAGTTTCAAATTGATATCTTTAAATGTAAGATTTTTTCCTATTCACCTGTAGTGACTCACCTTAAAGACAGAAAAAAAAAAAAGCTACTAAGGCTTGCACCCTTCAAATGCATTGGTAAATGTAGATTCGTCTTTCTTTGTTTTTAATACATAGACTCATTCCTCCTGGTTCAATGTGCAAATGTTAGGGAATCCTTTACTAGATTATGAGTTAACTGTCATTATTGACTTCAGTTTTATTTATTTTTTAAAGCAGACTAAAGCATTTTAGATTTAAAATGAGCCTGTGGGACTCCATGGTATGAACTGTTTGGAGAAAATGATGCAGCAATGCTGTATGTGACAAATGTGCATACACAATCTGAATTAGATGTACATATATTTTAAAGGAATAGTGAAAACAATTGTTTATTATTTTTGCACACATACATTATCATCAATATTTTAAAACAACAGAGTTTGTATTATTCACACTTAAAATACAGTGATAACCTCTTTCAAAATTGAAAGTGAAACATACATATTCTGAGTCATACTACTGGTCCTTCAAAATCTAAAATGCAAAAGCTAAAATATTAGCTCTCGTTGTCTAAATACGGACAGACCACACACACTTGTGCAATATCGTCATATTCATAGGTCCTCTTCAGAAAAGTATCAGTAAGTCTCAATCCGGAAATACTCTTAAAACATACACAGCATTGTCATTAGAACATGTTTGTCTGCCATGACTGTAAACAAAAGCAAAGGTTTTTTAATAACCACAAATTTACCTGCAGACCCTGTGCAGATGTGAGGAGTGTAAGTGGAAGAGAGAGGGAGGCTCCAGGACTCAGTTTGCCAAGTTGTCGTCCAGAGATACCACACCAGTGAATTGTTCTTGTATTGCACATCTCTAGCACCAAGTCCATTGTTCTTTCACTGAAGAATACAAAGTTAAATAAATTCATGACATATTTTATAATATTATTGAACAATATTGAATATTTACCTGCAGTTTGTTACTTTACAGATTATGTCAAAAGGTTCCTCAAGGTTCACTGTGTCAGGAATCATTTCCATTGACAATCTTATATCGCCATAACCGGGGGCCTAGAGTCAGAGAATATTACAGAACAATTAGACAGGGTTAAATCTATCAGACTGTAACAAAAGTAAGTTTACAAGACAATCCTCTTAGCCAAGTCAGGAAATACCATTCTTTGTAGCTGGCTGGTCTGGAGCCTTCCCCTCTCTCCGAGATTAGTCTTCCATACAATATCAAGTTTTCCTATTACTGTCACCCCTTTTATTACTCCAGCCTTTTCGGCATACTCTGGCTTTGGCTTGAGACAATATAGATACTGCCGTGTATCCATAGGCTGCAGGTAAGACAACTTTCCAAATGTAGACTCACTGGTGAATGAACAAAGTTGAGCATCACCGAATGCATTAAAATTGTGTTGAGTATGCACACAATACTGTATATACCTGTGGTCACCGTTAGCAACGTTGTTGAGCTCTGTGACATTGTACATGATGGACGGCTCCAAAGAGACCTTCTCCATAAACATCGGTGAGGTGGTGATGTTCTGAATTTGAGCTTCCAGAAATACCTCATCTGTCTTAAAAGGTAAAGTTCTTTGTCAAACATCTTGGACAATAAATTACATCTTATCTGAGGTGAACTGAGCAAATGTGTTAAACCCAAGCAATTTCTTCCAGAGATTTACAAATGGAAATATAGTATTCAATTAAGATGAGAATACCAAAACATGATATAAGGCAAACCTTTGAGGACACTGTGTTAGTACAGAGCCAGAGTTTGGTGTAAAATGTGTATAGTGGTGGTTGTAAATACATCAAAACATTAAGAAACAACTATATTTAAATAATATAACCAATTATAAACCAGATGCAATGCAACATACATTACACGTGTACATTTGCACATTAGCTTTTGGGCTTTAAATCCCATGGCACGCGTTTTTCATTTTACCTTGGAAACAAATAAATAGTTCAACGCCTATATAAATGTACAACCTCCAATATACACTATTAAGGCTGAAGAAGCATAGATTTAAACATGCTTTCCTTGCAAAGCCAACCACTTTAACTTTTTTTTTTTTTTTCATTTTAATCAGAAATCAGAAGCAACTTAAAACTCAGGCAAAGATAGTGCATAACCTTGTGATTATATATGTCTTTTTGCCAGGTTATTTTCCACCACAAATTATGATGAACAAACATATTGAAAGCCAAGTTAATCATGAGTTGGCAAGAGTGGTCATCAAAGAAAGGGCAAAGTAAAATTGTGGGAAACTTAATGTCAATTAAATGTTAAATATGTTTGTATTAATATAAAATAGAGCAAGGCTAAAACAGAAGTGCATCCAATCTTTACTTTGCACCTTTCATTTGAACATAGAGTATAGCAAAGATGAAGAGAAGCGTTGAACATTTACACAAAAATCAATTACCACAGAACTCAGGTCGCTCTAATGGAAGAAATGAGAAGGACAAAAACAAAATAAACAAATGTTGTTACATGCCAAACTGATGGACAAAGGACAGCTACTAAGGTAAAAAAAAAAAGAAAAAGGAAAATGCTCTATGAGATTTGCAGCTATAACAATCTATGTTTTTAATGGACATGGAGATGTTGCAAGATATCAACAATATCTTTTCCCACAGTTACATCCATCCAAAACATCACTACAAACTACAAATGGCAAAAACAATTGAATAAATAATAATAAAAAGCTCACCTCTGCATTGTAGAACTTTGTTTTTACATCTAGTGGCTTCAAAACCTGGTTAAAAATAGATGGCAGACTGAATACTGGTGTTTTGTCAGACTGTTTCGCCATTAGGAAAATAGTCTAACATAACATAGCCTCTAAAGGAAAGATTGCTTTGGGGAAGGGTTAGAGAATGGGATTTGAAAGGTAAACGCTAAATGACTTGCACTTAGGTTTGCGTTGTTGTGGATGTGTGACATTTCTCACAGTTTTACAAAGTTTCTAATTTTGTTGTCAACTTATTGCATTTGTATAGCTCACCTGAAATTTAAAAAACTTCCGAAAATAGAGTTTCTCCCCATATTGTGTGGTATAGCTTACGGCACAGACTAGGCTGGAAATTAAAAGACATTAAAAAATAGGTTTATATATATATACATATATATATATTTGGTAGCACCATGGAAAAAACAGCAAATATAAAGCTCATAACATGCGTCTCACATGTGTGTTCCAATTTCTTTTACTTCATGATGAATTACATCATCAATACAACATTCTGGTTTGAGTTCTGCCACTGCAGAGTTGGATGCCGAGAGGTTGAGTCTCTGTGAACTGGTCTGTAAATCCGCCTGTAAGTAACAATAAACGATTATGAACAAGAAGTCAAAATATGGGTTTAATTTAAGCACATCCAACTTTTAATGTACCTTCACAAGTATATCCTTTACTACTTGATTGCTGTCATTGTGCACACTTATGTAACTGGAAAATGTCTCGCCTAAGAAGATATTTCTGACAGGTGCAAATGTACAAAAGTCAATAACTCATTATTCAGCTAAATGTAATAATATGTATTACCCAAAGTTTTGAGGTAAGGTAAGCATCTCTCCCAGCATCAATGTCTCTGCTCCTCTAATCGTCGAGGGGTCGTCTCTCATAAGCTGGCTAAACAAATCTCCTATTAAAATTTAAAGAGGGAATTCTGTTTTAATGAAATCCAAAGGTAAAAATCTTCCAGTTCAGATACATTCTGTATATAATCACATTTTATTATTATTATTATTGTTGTTATTATATGTTATCAAGTAAAGATAGCTGCAGTGATACCACTGTATTGAATAAGCAATATCCTTTACTTGATGTGACTGCAGCACTACCGTTGTATAAATAACTATTACTTGGAAATGGTACTGTGATTTATGGCATGCATGGGCTCAGTTACCACTGCAGCCAGAATGTTAATGTTATGTGCTTGGGCCAGAAAAAACAACAAACACTGATATCTACTGTGGAATATGCCATATATGTAAGGACATGTGATAAGCATCAGACACATCAAGTTAAAAAGAAGATGATCACATGTAAGTTATAGTCACTGAAAAGACGAAACACTGCACAATTGAAGGATCATCTAAAATTTGGAGGGGATTTTCTTAACATGTAAAATAAAATAATCAGATTGCTGAACTCTTGACTGCATATAATTCTTGGATTTATAATCTTGGTACTTAACAAGCTGCATTCAGCCTTGCAATGTCTGCAGAAGTAACCAAATCTTCTGACGGAGGGGGTTAAGCTGTCTCTGAAATCCTGTCCGCCTTTTTCTGAAAGCACTGTGCACAGACATGATAAACAGCTTGCTTTATATTTGGAGACTCACCAGGCAGATCACGGTCCTCACAGGTGACAGGTAAATTTGTAAATAGTGTTGGTTTTGTTAAACGCATCACTGGAACAGGAGGGAAATAACAAAGTCAATGTTACGACTGTGATGTTCAGGGTAAAGGAATAAGCATGATAAAGGTATTAGTGCTACAACACGAGTAATAAGGAAACTTTTTACCATCGATCAAACATAACCTAATCAATAACTATACGTTAATGTGATCAGACCTTGTTCAAACAGCATTGACACTAAAATGACCAAGAGCAAGAAATTTACCAGAACGTTACAACCCATGGTTTTATTTATATTTGTTAATATCCTTTTGCAGCTCTATGTATTTTCAGCTGCACGGTAAGTACTGTAACAGCAACAATAACATTCAAATCCTACGATCGACTTTTTAAAACATAAAAACACAAGTCTAAGAGTATTATTTGTTAAGAGCAATAGCGTGTTGTCATTACCTTTTAATGCGAGTAAGTGTTCCTGTTTCGTTTGATTTACATCCATTTTGAAGAAATATCGGTTATCTAGCTAAAATGCTAGCTGGATATGTTAGCCTTGTTGACAATGCACTTTGACCTTTACCGGAAGTATATTTTATTTTCCTCCCTTTTCTTGTTTTATGGCACAACTTACGTCTTCCAGGTTGGTTTACTTAGGATTATGTATTTATTTGAGAAAAAATGTATAATAAGCTTTCATTATATCGTTTTTTAATAAAATGAAGTAACTTTGAAGAACGAACGCAACAAAGCACACAGAACACTGACCTCATGTGGTTAAATGTGAAATTACCAATTAGGGCAACAAATCATGTAAGTGCTGTAAGAAAAAGGAACACGACCTCAAGTCATTCAATTTTATTATTATATATTTTTTAATTAATATCCTAATTAAGTTGGCTAGCTAATATAACCTACAAATGTATTATTTGCCTTTCATGATGGACTTGAATATGATTTAACAAATGCAAGCTTCTTGAGAGTGTCTTCTTTGGTGTCTTGTTCATGGAGCAGATGATGGGAAAAGGGAGGATGTGTTCAGGGAGTCCCTTCGCTAAGAAGAAGCTGCCAAAATAACACATTAGACAACAAAATGGTACAAACAGGAACTGGAAATGTAGGCCTACATTGGTAACTTACATGAGTGTTTTCTTGTCCATCTTCTGGTCGCTGCCATTTCTTTACAAACAGAATCGCAAAGACTGCCATTCCAAAAGCCACAATCAGGATGCCCAGTAAATTAACAAACACGGCTTCCACAGGTAGTGCATTGTACGGGGCTGCACTTATCCCATTTCTACACAAGGGAAATCAAATTTAGGATTAAGCCCTATTAAGATTTGTAGGACGTTAAAAGGTTGGCATACAGGGTTAAGAGCAGTTTCTCATTGATGCCGCTGATGCAGGAGACCAGGCTGAACACCAGAGTAATTGTACCCATCCAAATATGAACAGGTTTCAGCAAACTTCGGATCCTTGGTGGAGAACAAGGTAACAAGAAACCAACCAGGCCAAGTGTCCACTGCATAACACACACACACACACACACACACACACACACACACACACACACACACACACACACGCACACACACACACGCACACACACACACACACACACACACACACACACGACGTGATTATTCAGAAGAGTCTGTGGATACTAACAGTTTGTGCTTGTTTACCATGTACCTACCTGGGAAGAAAATAGCAGCACAGTGGTGATGCCCACCCAGCTGTGCACCGAGTATAGGTGTGGGATGTTGAATCCTCGGTGGAAGTCAAAGACGGCACTCAGACCCAACACTGACAGGAGAAGAGCCACAAACATCATCCCAGCATGGACCAGTTTACAAACCATCTTCCTCTGCGTCCATGTGAACGGTATACGATACACAACTGCAGCTGTAATACACACAGCAAACTGAGATTACACAGTAAACAAGTGTTCTAAAACGGTACTGTCTCAAAAACCTTTTACATGTAGGCAATAGCTAATTGTTAAATACACTTGTGTCTGTGTTTCAGTAACAGTACGTTACTGCAGTGTGTAACAATTCTTTCACTATAACTTACTCAAGGGCCTACAGGGTGACCTTTAGATAGCAAAGAAGCACAAATCAAAGATATTTTCGCATAGATTATCTCATACTTACCATTTCCATAGAGAATTACAAGTCCAGACACCATCAGCACAGGATGCCAATTAAAGTGCAGCAGTGATCCATCCCAGGCAAACCCACCTCTCCAGTAAAGACTCCAGGTGACCACGAAAAGTGCACAGAGCAGGCTCAGACACAGGCACAACAGGTAGAAAAAATAGAAGAGGACCATCCTCATCTCAGTTTGTTAGCAACAATCTGTAGCAAAATATTTTCCAGTCTAAAGGAGTTGTTACACGAGGGGCCACTCTAATGCCGTAAACAGTTTCATTAGTCACAGTTTTGTGTAAAGCCTTTATGAAATCCCACCAGATGACTGCTTTTGTAAAAAAAAAAAAAAACAAGGTCAACTCTTTCAAGTAAAATGTTTTAGTAATTTATTGCTGGTGGCATATTCAAAACGGCTGCTTCTGTGAATGTTTTGATAAGTTAGGGTTAGGGTTAGTTAGGGTTAGGGTTAGGGTTAGTTAGGGTTAAAATTATGATGGAACATGCAAAATAGCTGTTTTATGTTTATTGAATAATGATAAAGGGACAGCAAAGAAACTTGAAAGCACATGTTTAATTGAATTGCTAATAATGAATGAATAAATGAAAAAATAATAAAAGGGAAAAAAGAAATTAGTAATCTCAATGGGACTTTCTTGGTTAAATACAGGTTAGATTAAAGGTAAAGTTAAATAAAGGTAGGGGTGAATAAAATACAAAACAAAAAAGAATATTTAAACATTGTACACCAACACACACATTGGAGAAGGCAGACTCATGTTTTGTATGAGTTGCTTGCAGCACATTTCTTCGTCATCATCATCCTCCACAAAGACAGACAAAAAATGGTTTTGGACACAGGGTACATCCTTCGTCTCCATGGGCTGGACACGTGTGCACTCCATCTCT
The DNA here is from genome assembly GCA_019453435.1 of Rhinogobius similis. Classification (NCBI taxonomy): domain Eukaryota; kingdom Metazoa; phylum Chordata; class Actinopteri; order Gobiiformes; family Gobiidae; genus Rhinogobius; species Rhinogobius similis. The sequence continues at coordinate 29,370,244 of CM033619.1, read as the reverse complement.
TTCCTAAACATGAACTTCTTGCCACCTGGAAACTTTTCTGCCTCAGCACTGTTGGAAGGAACCTCCTTTGACGAAACAAAGGCATCCATCTCCAAAGCTTTTTCAGTGACATAAACTCGCACATTAAATTGGCTTTTGTTGCTCAACTGGCAGGAGCCTGTGAGATTTCCCATTTTGTAGAAGAAGGTAATGTCAGAGGACTGCAAGAAAAGGCAAATTGATCAAATTTTCTGTGATCTAACAGAAGAAACCTCCCACACATCAAGTCAAGAAGAATAAACAAGAACAATAAGCAACATTTCTTCCACCTACTTTCTATAAAGTAGCCAGGCTAATAGAACATAAATATATTAAATTACATGACAAAACTGCATTAATGGAAATATTTAAAGTAATAGTATCACAAGAGTAAACAGAAATTGTCCATACCTGCTGCTGCTGAGTGATTAGTGAGATCATAATGGCAATGCCAGCGGAGTTTAAAAGCCAGATAATAACATGCAAAGAAGGAAGGTCCATATCCTTTACAGCCGGACTCAGTAATGTTGAGGCAAATTTTCCCTCAAATATACCTAAAGCCTACTTTATCTTGTGGAATAAAAAAGAAATAAACATAACACGAGACAAAATTGTAATAATTGTTAGTGAATATATTATATAGATTACATATTCAGGATGTATAAATAGCACTAATTAATGTTTAATTATTTTTTGTTGCTATACCGCTTTGAAAATCTCTCGGGAGCTAAGCAGGTTGGGCCTTCGTTGCCGGACAATGGATGGAAAGTTAGCCCACAGTTGCAATGCGGTACATTGAGAATATGTAGCTTGTCACGCATGTCCAATAACATGAACTGCACTGACCAAATAAACAAATAATGCAAGGTGAAGAACAGTTTTGTGGCTTGATGTTCAGGGTAATTTAATACCCTCCCATCTTCATAACATAACATATAATATGCAACATATGGCTTTAGGTTTCTTCTTTTTTTAGTCATGAGATCAGTACAAAATCATACAAGACGATTCTGAATGTGGATTTGCACAGTTTTACACATTAGTTCCAGTAAATTGTGATTTTCTGTAACATTCCACCTTCAGTTTGCCTTTCAAATACTGTGCGTGACAGTTAATTTGACGTTACAAAACTCAGAAAAGGGTGATACCTCATTCTTCATGATAAATTAAACAACTTCAATAAATAATTCTAAATATTTGGTGATTGTTGACACTGAACTTATCTAAGAATTTGAGGATTTCAGAAGAGTGTACCACATGTTCTTTTAAGTTACATCTGCAGAAAATTCAAGCTCTTGAAATTGACATTTGAATGTATTACTATCAGAGCATTTTAACATCAACTGTATTTCTGCATTTACATATTCAAAGTACTATGATAAAGACCAAAAACGGTCTCTGCACTCTTTTGACTCTCTGCACAATGGCTCTCAGCTTCCTGCTTCTGTCTGTGCTGTTCTCTGGCCTGAATCGCCCTGAAGACTTGAACATGGACCACTTCAGGTGCAGACTGTGGAGAAGGCTGTCCCAATACGAACAGGGCCCTCATACTCTTTGGCTGCACTTATTTATGGGATGCACATATAGAACTGTGCAGAAAATGCCAAAGGCCTTCTCAATGCATGAAATAAGAAGAAAATACATCAGGAAGTGTGGTCCATTACAGGTAATTTAAACTCATTATAGTTTTTTTATTTTTTTATTTACTTTTTTAAATTATTATTATTCACCTTTTTCAGATTATTTGTGCTGTAAGAGGACATAGAAGTGTGATTCCTGAAGCGAAGCCTGACTTCAACCCTCATCGTGGTGAGAGATTCTGGTCAGTCATGTTTAACACTAAAGGAAAACGTTACAAACCCGACTATTTGGAAAACAGGACGCCACAAATATTGTCAGACAAAAACTTAGCGCTACGAATTATAAAAAAAATTGGAATGAAGAAAAAGAAGCAACCAAAAGTATCACAATTCAAGAAAGTATGGGTTAGAAAACAAGAATTTACACTTATTCAAAGCAAAGATTCATTTCTTGCACTTTTACCTGCAAATTCTAAAAAGATGATGAAAATACATTCAGTTGCATTGAAAAAAGAAAAATTATTTGTACCATTGACACAGTCAGAGAGCAAAATGAGGGTCACTGCAAAAATGCTAAACAAATGTAATACTTGCCAGGAAACCACACAGATCCAAGCAAAAAGGCAAACTGACCCTCAGAAAATACAAACTACAAAGACAATGTTTCTGATTGAAAAACTTGTCAAAGTAAAAAGTGTGAAAATTATGACAGGTAATATACAGAAGGGAAGTGCTAATTCAACAAAAGTCATCAGTAAAGCAACAAAAATGAGACCATCCAAACACGATATTATACTCAATTATAATATGAAAGACAAAACAGACATAATTCCAGCTCTGGTCACAACCTCAACCCTATTACAAAAAATAAACAGTGCTGCATCTAATCCAGAGACGCACAAAGCAGCAATTATGGAAGACTTCAGTAGTGAATGGGACTCGCAACAAAAAACAAGCCCCAAAACAGAACGTGAGACTGACCCTGAGCTGAGATTTGTAACAAAGAAACAAACAATAAAGCCACAATCTACATTTCAAACACTTGGACTGAGAATGAGAGAAGAAACCCCAGATGAAAAGACAGTAGAAGAGGAAGAAAAAGAGTTCATTCCCAGCTGGAGAACTTCTTCCAAGGAAGTTGAACTCAAAACAGTAAGAGTTGTTTAACTTGTGATTCATAAATTGATTGAAATGTCTGAGAGTTTCCTAATGTTTATTGCAGACAGTCGACAATCCACTCTGTAAAGGACTAATACATCAGACAGAAGCTGGACTCATGCACTGCAAGGACAGACTGGAAAAATTAAACAGGAAATCTATGCAAGGACTTCTTGGTGGTAGAAAATCTGAAAGTCTCCGTCCTGGTGAGAGCGATGGTGCAGAGTATAATCACTTTTACTACTTCGACGGAGTCATGAAAAGAGTCAAAAATAACCACTTAAATCACTGAGTTTATATTATTTCAGCGTATGAAATGTATCAGACAAGGTGTAACAAGATAAGCATTTTACTTTACGGAGTAGAAAAAAAGGGAAATTGACAAATTTGTACAAAACATTTATTAGAAATGTAAATAAACAGCTTGAAGGGCATAATTTATTTGAACCTAATGAAGCCAGCTCTAACTGGGGCGAAATGTGTAGTGGATATAGAATTGCCTTGAATAGCTCAGGACTCACAATTGAATGTTACAACACAGAAATGTTACAAAACAAGTCAAGTGCCACATAGTAAAAGAAAGGAAATTGTGCTATAAAGCTGACTCACTCAATTGCTTTCAAAACATCAGGACAGATAAAGAGCATTTCATAGTATAGTGCAATAGACATTGATGAGTTACAGAGAAATTGTCAGTGAGATTGAAGTAAAAAAAAAAAAAATGATGCAGGCTGCATTTTCATTGTCTGTCAATAGATGGCAGTGCCAGCACTGTTGCATCATTCCAACATCAATATATATTTAAAACTCTTTTAAAATGTGTACATTACTGCAGAACAATGGGCACAACACAAGATACACAACACTAAAGTAATTGGCATTTGGCAGACACTCTGGCAGGTGCGTCTGTTGTTCTCAATAACTTCATTAGTCACTAAATAAATTCTGGTTTGTTAATAGCCTTGTTTCATATACAATATACAAATACATTTTGCAAAGATGTGCAAAATGTTGGGGCAATATGTTTTAGCTTTGTTTATCCAGAAAAGGTTTTCCTTCATCTTAGTCTACTCTAACCAAGACAAAATGATCAGTACCTGCATCATACTTGGTCAGTCGGATTGCTACACATTTCTAAAATGATATAATGTGCATTGTTATGCTGTGTAACAACTCTATGATGTTTCTGATTATTACCATCTTGAACAAAATGAAGCATGTAATATTACAAAACATCAATAAACGGCACATTTTAACCACACGTCTGAGCTCAGTCAATTTAGCCTTGAACTAAACAACACAATTGGTTACTTTGTTGGTGTTGTCAATAGGTTGGCAATCTCATAAATAATGTTCATTATTATTCACTGAATAAATATTTGAATAAATAAATTGACCTTTGAACTCCGGATCACACACTATAACAGAAGTTATCAGGAGACACAGCTTGTAAAAAAAAAATCCTTCTTACAGGGCTTGTTATTTGAACAAGTGAAATAAAATTGTTTTTACTGAAAAAAAAAAAAAAAAATCAATTATCAAATTTTAAATGTAATGCTGCCATTACACTTTGACACTTGGTCTTGATTTGCCACCATTGTCATTAAGTAGAAACACCTAACTATACAAACAAACATATGGTCTGACTGTAGTTGACATCCTACATGTGCCAGAGGTCAGTGCGTCGAAAAGGCACCGTATTCGTGACAAAATAATGCCACTCCTACAAACCAGTGTATATCCTTGTCCCCTAGGTCGTGTATTACGTTCAGGAAAGAGAACCTGATATGTGACACACGCCCAGAGACGTCTCAACTTTCAGTATTTTTTGGCTACTGTTGCTAGTTCAGTACAACCAAAGTATTAGCTTGAAGATGTGGCTTGCTTCATACTCAAAACAACTGTCAAAAAGCACAACAGTCTCTTTGACCACAATACTTGTATTTCATTGTCTTGTGGTCCACGCACACTGAGCACTCATCAATATGGCTTCCCCTTTTCTCTTTTTGAAACTACTGGCTTTGAAATATATGGCTGTTTTGCCACAGGGAGGTAAGCCTGTTCTTCAGACACACTATCACATTCTGATGGCGACTGTGTGCTTTCAGATATACTTAAACATTTTAGTCTTTTTCATGGTGTGTCTGCATGCTTGTAGTAGCCCCTCCTGAGTGCGGCCGTAGCAATGTTTTCAGCCGATCGCCGCTGGTCCATGCTGAGCAAAGCGTCCAGCAAGTCATTGATGTCAGCCTTGAGTCCCTGCCTCTGCATCCAGTTCTTGAGCAGTTCGTAGACTTTGTCTCCAGGGGGCCCATTTTCCGCAATGCGAATGTGGTTGTCACTGACACCAATCATCCTAAAAAACTTGTTGTGAATCCGCACATCCAAGTATTCGTCAAACAAATCAAAGCTCTTCTTGAGGGATTTCTCCGACCCTGCAAGAACAGACAATGAACTGTTATGCACTGCAATTTACACACACTAATACAGTACATACTTTTCTAGTTGTATGACAAAAGACTTTAGTCATTATTTCGACAAAGCCACATTCTCGACAAAGCCACATTCTCTAATTAAATACAGGAAACACTATCTTTCTATCTTGTTACCATGTAAAACATTTCTGAACAATTGACTTCGGGGAATGTACAGATAAAATTGTACTGGAGGATTGAAATAACTTTGTTAAGCCATGTGGTCTCTAATTTAGTATGAAGCACAACAAAAAGCAAAAAAGGGAGCAAGTTCCAGTCGCCTGAGGGCCTGGAGATGGCCTGACTGTCATGAGATTATTAATCTATCAAGCGGTTAATTTGAGATCTGCAGTAGAGATTGTTTGAACTGTCTGTGTACTGAGTTGAACCTTAATAAAGCACTTTTTCCATGTACAAATTGGTTTTGGACTTTATACAAGCAGCGTGAATAACTACCTAATTCATTGTGGTGAATTGTTTAATCACTATGACTAATAAGAACATACCTTGTAGAGGCACAAGTCGATGCTCGAGAGGATTGTCCTGTAAGAAACAGAAAAGCACATCACTAAACTAACCAAATAAACCAGGTCAGAAAGAAGATAACCCTGTACAAGACTACACAATATCAAAACCAAACCAAAACAAGAACTACACTAGTTTCAAAACAGGGCTAAATCAAAGCCAAGTCCGAGAATAAACTTCACCTGTGCCAGAAGTAAAATTAAACTGGGTTCAAACAAAACTATCAGCATGTAATGTTTAAAAAACACACACAAAAAATCACATCATAGGACTGTGATGTGATTCATTATCATTTGATAATGAATCACTTGATGAACATTAACATTAAGAATAGTTCATGAGTCAACTGTAATTGCCCTTACGATGGCAGCAGGAGTGAGTCTGGGAGGAGTGGGGCTCTGATGTGGTGAGTTCCCAGATGAAGCTCCTGTGGGCAGGCCTGGCAGGCTGGTCTGAGATGAGCTGGTGGTGTTGGGCAAACTGTCCCCAAGTCCACGGTCCTCATCCTCCAGGGGCGGTGAGGCTTTGGTCAGCCCAGACTGGGTCTCCTGCAGCAGCGGTCGGGACTCTGGACGGGGCTCCTCTCCCTCCAGACCTGCATTCTGGTTGTTTTGTCTCTCCTCTGCAGTGTCTCCACTCTCATCCTGATCACAGTAATAAGCAGATTTAAAAGGAGATACCACAGAAAGAAATGTAAACTATAGAAACTTATTTAAATCCAACAGAAAAAACAGTCAACTCACAATTGGAATCTTTACAATCTCACTGGATTCACAGTGACTTCCTGAACCTATTAACAGCAGAGACATTCAGTAATAAGTGTCGTCTATTACATAATGCACAATGTAATACATCAAAACTTACATGGGTTTTCACAAGACTGATGTTTCATTAGAAACCACCAAAGAGCAACTCCAATTATAGCGCTGATGACAATGATCACAAGGATGATAAAAATGGGAATAACTGCAAAACAAAAATTGCTATTTAGGGCCACAACACAAGCAATCACTGGCGAAAAAAATTACAAGTGATGTATTACCAATAGATGATGGCGAGGTGGTGGTAGGCACAGGCACAGATGGGGATTTTGGAGTGGGAAATGGGTCCCGTTTTCGGCACACCGTATTGGAGAACGGTGTGCACTTTTTCACCTCGTCTTCTCCTGGTTTGCATCTACAAACACAATCCACTTGTTATTTAAAGGAAGAGTGTATTTAAATCGGGCTTGATTAAAGGCACTCACTTTGCACAGCGTTTGCAGACCTCACAGGCCTGGTCTGGGACACAGAATGTGCCTGGTTTACACTGGCATCTGGTGTCAGTTGTGGTGGTGCAAGAGGCCGTTTCAATCTCATCTGTGGCAAGACAAGACATAAATGGGTCAGTAAAAAAAGTATTCAGTGTATTACAGGACGTTGACATGAATATACATTTACAGACACAGATAACTAGGTTTGATTTAGAAAATGTTCATAAGGAAATTCTTTAACAGATTCCACTTCTAATTAGTACTGTTAGAATTCTGAGTGGTAATCAAGTTCTGATTTATCTTTTAATGCTTTATGTTGTGTTTATTTAATGGCATATTAAAATCTTGAAATTCACCCATTGTGGGACATTATAAATGTTTTCATATCATATAGGTTTTCAAAAACTCAGCTAACATAATTGTAAAAAGCTTTGGGGTTAATCATTTTTTGTTTAATAGCTTAGTTTAATAGTTACTCTTGTGGCCTGAAGCACACCAGTGTCTTGGGCAATTTCAGACAACACTATTCCCATTTACAAGAAATTATGAACTTATTAACTGTGAAAGGATGTAACACAAAACAATTATAATTTTATTACAGAGATTCTATTGATTCCTCTCCTCTGAATCATAACACTAGGCTACCATCAACTCAAAGACTTACATTTTAGTTTTACAGTGCCCATCTACTTTAGAGAGGGTCTGGAAAACTTTATATTTTGATTATTAAATGTGTTGTCATGTTATCCTCCTCTAGAGAATATGCCACAGAATATTCTAGTCTATGCTTGGATGAAACACTCTCACTCATTCCTTACATATCAGATCCATGAGCTTAGCCTGTGCATAAGCTCTGTGACCTTGACCTTTACAAACCAGATCTATTTGTGCTAAGAACTGCCAAATGGAATTCTATAATGACATTTCTCAGATATCCATTGTTTGACGATAGAAGATTGGAGGAATCGCTTAACAACAGCTTGAAGACTCAATGAACCTTTGAAACTTTATAAGACAGAAGGAGATTTGTTTTCAGCTATGTTTTCGTTACATAACTAGATGCAGAAAATCTTAGTAGAAATTGTTCTTTCAAAAACATCAGGGAACAGTCAGGCAGATGTCGTTTTAAAAATACACTAAAATTTGTTTTTTAGTTAAAGCATTAGGGTTCAATTGCCTAGGGCACAAAGTGCTTGTTTACAAAAAGCTTAAGCATTCAAACTCAAATTCAAGTCGATATGTAAATCTCTGAACTCTGTATAAACGCGCTTTCTCTGTATCCTGTCTATTTGAATAATTCATGCAGTTTTTGTTCTCCGACACAATATGAAAAGCACTGCAGCTAAGAAAAAGGGCACAGATTAGATTTCCTGTTTGTGTGCAAGAAAATACAGAACATAAAACTACTGGTATTAAAATTGCCAATTTTGTAGCAAAAGCACAGTTTTTTAAGGTTGAATTATAATTAAGAAGACGTAAAAAGTCAAAACTAGTACACAAAGATCTTTAAAAAAAAACAAAAAAAACACTAAGGACAGGGCTCCAAAACACATCCTATGTAACAGTAGTCTCTTTTCTGTGGCTCTAGCCTTTCACAGGGGCACAAAGACACCCCAGTGTGGGAGACAATGGGACACCGCCACACCCTGTGCAGCCAGGTAAGACAGACACACTAGCAACTCTACAGGGACAGCCAACATGCTCGCGCAGCGCACTGGGAACAAAACAACAAAGACACTCCCTGCTTCTCCGTGTAACATCATAAGATCACATTTTCATGAGTGGGTCCAGCGAGGCGGGGGCACACACAAAAAGGTATTGACTTTCCCAAACAATATAGTATCTTTGGCAAACTGGTTTGAGGAGCAGTCTTCATTGATGCCATTTTAATAGCACTGGATTGAATTAAAGGACAATTCAGTTAGAGCTTTTATTTAATTTTTCTCCTGTCTGAACCTGGCATGTACAATTTGTGTGTAAAATGGATCAATCTCTGATTCTGGTGATTGTATCTTTGTTAACTCTCACAGTAGGAGATGCAACTGCACGTATTTCACTTTTACCAGTGTGCAAAGTAACTTTTTGTTCTGTCTTCAAAATTAGTTCTCAATTGGCTTGTCACAATAACACATTTTGTGGGACGAAATATTGCCACAGCAAATCACAATTAACGGTGATACTGAAACTACATTGTGCCCATGTAACAATAACTGTAAAGCAGGAAAACTCTAAAACACCTATATCTAAATGTATAATAATGAGCAGCAATAAATAAATTGCAGAAGGAAACACGTTAGTGGTAGGTTAGTATCTATAAGTAGTCATAGAAGTTACTAATTTGAACCTCTACAGCTCAAAGCTACAAAAAAAAAAAATGCTTCCCAGTTCCAAGTACTGTTCCAACTATTATATACAATAAGTCAAAACCCTGGAGAGATTTACACCTACCCAGAGCACATCAAGAGTAGAGCCATTGTTAGCACAATTAGCATTTAGTTAGTCAAGTAACAATACCACTATATTGTAATTTTGTCACATTGTAATACAGTCCTGATCAGACGTTTAAGCCCGGTTGAATAAATGGGAGTGAGACAAAAAAACAAACAAAGAAACAAAAACAGTTTACAGAAAACAATAATTAAACTGAAATAGACCATCCTGCAGCTGATCAAAAGTTTAGGAACACAAGGCTTTAAAAGTCCAAATCTGTGCAAAAATGCAGATTCAGTGTCCTGTCAGGTGTTCACACTGTTATGATGTTCTGATGGAAAGGAAAAAAAAAATCATTTTGAATGTGGTCGGGTTGTTGAGCTGCTTAAGCAGGGCCTCTCGCAACGCACCAGCGCTGCTGACGTAGGACACAATAAGACAGTCATTTGGAATTTCTTAAAGGATCCTGAACATTATGGAACAAAACAGTCAAGTGGAAGACCCAAAAAAATGACACCAGCACTGAGCCGGAGGATCTGATTGGCCGCCCGTCAAGACACTGGACGATCCTCAACTTAAATTAAGACTGTTACTGGTGCCGACTGCAGCCCAGTAACCATCAGATGACATCTGCCACTGAAGGACTTCATAACAACTTGTATCTTCAAAGGCCTGTTCTCACAGAACTGCTGCTTGGACTTTATAAGAGAGCACCAAGAAAGTTTTAATCTCTGATGAGAAAACAACATAACGTTGATGGTCCTGATGGTCGACAAGCAGAGCCACCTGAGATGTGACTTTTGCCATTCATTCATCTGGTCTTAAACGTTTGATCGGGACTGCATTATATTATTATTTAGGTTATCATAACATTTTCCCAACATAATTTAGCTTGATAAAGGACTGTGGTGTACCTGAGCGACAGTGAGTGCAGGGCAAACAGCGGTTCATCCCGTTGGAGTGCTCTGTGTAGGTTTGTCCGGGTTCACAAGGGAGACACGTGCCCTTCTCCTTGTCTCGTTCACAAGCTTTCTGCACAAACATGCCTGAAAAACACATAGGAGGGTGATATAGTAAAATTACAGGAATACTGGTTGAAATGATGATGTTGAAAATGTTGATTAAGTGAAAATATTGGTAAAATAGTTACGCATACTATTGTTCTCATAATAGCGTGCAGTATTGCACGTGTACATCTTTGTTGAGTTTAGCCTTAGCCTAAATAATGTAAATTCTGTTTTGTGTCAGTTGTGGTGTTTCCTTTATCGTTTTTAAAAATTGTATCATTGATTTGCTGCATTCTGGCCAAAAACTCCTCTGACTACTCATGACAATAAATTGATGTAACATGTCGAGCTCTGACTTTGTCCTCACCACATATCACAAGTCACATACTCCAATAGTATTTTAGTTGAATCAATGCTTTGAAATTGACCTCTGTCACTGGTTTTGGGTTATGTTTTTTAACCTTGTTGTGAATAATAATAATATTGTTAAATTGTCTGTTATTTATTTAAAATCTCATTTGCTTGACTGCTACTAAAGCTGTTCTCAGTATTAGTCTCACCAGCGTGGCAGTTGAGGCAGCACAGTCCCAGGTGAAGATACTGCTCATTTTCCACACATGTCCGGTGCCTCGTCAGGGTTCCGTTTCCAAAGTCCTCACCAGACTGTTGAGCGACTGGGGCCGTCTCTGCTGCATAACCCTCTAAGAGCAACACCACCAGCACCTGGATGAAAGAGAAAGAAGACACATTTGCAAGATTCAGTATTTACAGCACAGAGTCTCTCATTAGATGGACAGTAAAAGAGCAGAGTCTATCTTCATAAGAAACCTTGTGTGAGCAATCTCTGGCTTAATTTGAACCATCTGATCAAAACATCTGCTGAGGGAAAGCAATTAGAGAAGCCATCCAGCCAGACACAACAGCAGAGGCACACAGCTATAACGTGTACTATGTTTTGCATGCAAATATATATAATAACAAATACCTAATCAGTCTATGCAACAGGACAAGATTAATCTTGTGTTTTCTTCATTGTGTAAAGCTTCAACACCTGATCAATTACAGCAGCATAGTGGCATATCAAATGTGATTCCAGCACTCGATTAATCGGACAGATAATAAAAGGCTTGTGTAGGTGGGGTACAGAGAAGAATACGGCTGAACACTTTAGTGCGGCCCCCAGGCACTGGTGTTTATTCACACGCTTTTCACCATGTCAATGTGAGAAGGCCCTATTCACTGGCAAACAACACACTTTAGTGGCTCTACTTCAAATGACCCACATTCTTAAACCCCATAGCTTTGAATGCAACGACATGCGACACCGCCATGGAGCGCCCTCATACGCAACGCGACACCTCCTAGGTAGAAGAGAGGCCTACATTTGGAGGTTTTGTCTCTGGTGCACCCGCCCCCTCTCCACTAAAGCAGCAGATAATGGGACAGGTTGAGAAGACGAAAGGGAAGGGTTTTAAAAGTGAGAAACCAAAGACAGGGTGATGAAGGTGGGGATGATCTACAGGGAATTACTGGTCAAAAAAACAAAGTGTGGGAGAATTAGGAGAAGAATGAACACAGAATAAGGGACAGGCTTTAACCCAGGCCACTTTCGACGCTGCATTGGGCTCTCTGGAGGTCCGCCATGCCTTGTTGTTCAAAAGAACTTTCCCCTCTGCCTTTTCCTTTCTTCCTCTTACACTGCTCACGTCAAACTTTCCAAAGACGCTGAGAAGCAGGCAGACGGCAGCTAGTGCAGTCACAATCACACCATTTATATCTATCCAAACATTCTGGGGAGGCAGAGGAGAAGCAAGCAGAAAGTGAGGGGGGCTAACTGCTTGTTTGACACAGACTTAGACTTGAATACTTCATGTGTATAACTACAGGCCGGGAATACTGTGCCATAGAAATGGCACTAAGGAGAAGGCCGTGTGAAAAGCCAAGTTTGGAATCTTTGAGAAGCTTGTTCACAATACAGCACTCAACACAAAAGAAATGAACATTCCAAAAGAATTATTATTCACAAAAAAATTGAACACACAAAAATAAAACATAAAAATTAAAAGTGTTTAATTACTAATCATCTACTGTTTCAGGTGTCTAAAGAAAGTGTCAACATAGAAAGCACACAGTGACATCACTTCCTGTCTTTGTTTAAGTCAGGATTTGTGATTCAAAACAGTGTCAGGTGCAGCTGCTCTTGTGCCTCTTGAGCGGAACTCTCAATCCACCACACAGTTACAGAACATGTGCAGTTGTGGTTATTAATACTGAGCCCAAAGGCAAGAATCAATATTCCAATCTACAGTTTACAATATTGTGCATGTTTGTGAAATGCAAGATTAAATATTTAGACAAAGTTTGAGACTGCTGATAATAAAACCTCCCCCTCAGCTCACACCTGTCGACTCATTCTAGCAGACACACCTCAGGGGTTACAGACCCCGCCCACAGTGACCCGCCAAGCCCTTGTTTAGCTGTGAGATATTGTGTCCAGAACAAAGGACTCTGAAGTCAAAGAGACCTGAAGGGATGAGATTCTCCTTCCTTCCAAACTAATAGTTATGCTTATTTCTATTCAAATTAGCATGTTTGTTGGAAATAAATATATCAGCAACACACAATGTGATGTAATCAAATCACCTTTAACCTAACACCTTAGGTTAACAACATGAGATGTACAGACCAAAATCATAGTGCTGTTTAAGTGTCTAAACACCATGGGCAGCCACAATGTGGTGAGATTTTACCTCGAGAAACATTTGAGGAAAAACAGAGTGACCGTAACCTCAGTGTACAGAGCTCTCTAAAGCCACATGTCCTGGAAACACACCAGCACAGATTCAGAGCTTTTGCCCAGTATCTGTTGTACAATGAGAGTTTAGCAACAGATTATTAGCCAAAACAATGTGCTTTTGTCGTCCCATGAGTATTAGAGTGAAGCTGTTTTCTTGTGTGGATGCAAGTTAAACTAATAAAAGTTACAATAGAATAACCAGGGACTTTCTCTTTATTTAACAACAGTAGCTCCTCTCCACTTCCTCTAAAGACCATGGGTTCTTCCCAAGCGCCTTGGCACAATCCCTACACATGCCATGTACACTAAGAATGCATTTAGGATTAAATCACAGGACATCCTCTCAGTTGACCTAGGTTATCAATGGGCCATTTAGACAACTGTGATCACTTTAAATGCTTAAGGCTGATTACAGAAACAGATAGGTTAAGTACAGGGCACACACAAATAATGGAGGGGAGATTCATATTGAACATTGAACATATGATTTCAATCTTAGTTAACCTATAAGCAATGGAATGATTTAATTACATTGCATCCAGTGCAACCTGGCAATGAGCCCATGCCTTTTTTTAAAATAAGGGTTTGTTTTGGGGTTTTACAAGCTATATTTCTCCCTGTACGATTGCTGTGCGATCAAATATGTATTACCAAATCAGGGCGAACCTAAATCACAAACATCCATGAGCTGTAGACTAGGCTTAATAACTGTATTTCCATGTAATGTTGAGGAATTTAAGCATTTCATCCTGGTGATATTAAGGGAGAGAACAAGAGCATGTTTTCTCACTTCTGCTGCTCTCACTGCTGTTGCTCTGTGAAATAATTCTGAACCCTACCTGAACGTGTACTTAAGCTTAAATACTTCATGTCTTTCTGACATGAACATAGATTCATATTAATTGTACAATGTCTCAAATTCAACCACAAGAAAGACACTTCCCCCCCACATTTCATACACAGGCATCTGCGCTACAGCTGCCACATCGAGGTCATCTCAAGTACCATTATCATTCCTTCAGCCTTGGGTTTCTGAGTTAAGCTTATCAATGTAAAACTTTAAATTAAAATATAAGTAACATAGTAATACATGATCTGCTTGATTCATATTATAGATCAATCAGTATCCAATGCAATACAGATTTTTTTCCAGCTAATATTTTGAGGCCAATTTATTTACCCCAAATAATATCATTTTATTCATTCATTCATTCATTTGGCACCCTTTCAAAATTGTGGATAAATAACTACATTTCAAGCATGTGACGCTCGTTTAAACCCACCTGGGGCAAGTGAGACGTGTGGATAATATAAAAATCCCACCTGAAAGCAGATAAAAAGGAAAGAAGTTGACTCAGTCTTCACATTGTGTGTCTGTGTGTGCCACACTAAGCATAGAGAAATGAAAGAGGAAAAGAGAACTGTGTGAGGACTGGAGAACCAAACTTGTGGACAAATATCAACAATCTCAAGGTTACAAGTCCATCTCCTGAGATCTTGATGTTCCTTTGTCCACAGTGCGCAACATAATCAAGAAGTTTGCAATCCATGGCACTGCAGCTCATCTCCCTGGATGTGAACGGAAGAGAAAAACTGATGAAAGGTTGCGACACAGGATAGTGTGGATGGTGGATGAGAAGCCCCAAACAAGTTCCAAAGAAATCCAAGCTGTCCTGCAGGCTCAGGGGGCATCAGTGTCAGTGCGAACTATCCGTCGAAATTTGAATGAAATTAAACTCTATGGCAGGAGACCCAGGCGGACCCCAATAGTGACACTGAGACATAAAAAAGCAAGACTACAGTTTGCCAAATGTAAGAGTAAGCCAAAATCTTTAAGGGAATAGCACATCATTCCACTGTTTACTGAAAACAGAATGAGGCCTACAAAGAAAAGAACACAGTACCTACAGTCAAATATGGTGGAGGCTCAAAGATGTTTTGCACTTGTTTCACTGCCTCTGGCACTGGGTGCCTTGACTGTGTGCAAGGCATCATGATATATGTGGATTACTAAATGACTTTGGGTCGCAGTGTAGGGCCCAATGTCAGAAAGCTGTGTTTGCATCCGAGATCATGGGTCTTCCAGCAGGACAATGACTCCAAACATACTTGAAATACAGAAATGGATGGCAACAAAGCGCTGGAGAAAATTAAGCAGTGCAATGCTCAATATGAGAAAAGTGCAGTAAAAATAATAAATAATGAAAAATGACTGTTTCACTATAAACCTTAAGAGAGAGGTAATATAATTATATTTTGTACAACAAAAACTAATATTGAATACAGTACTGTGATCTGCCAAGCATTCAACATAAAGGATTATTTATATTTTTTCACAGGATATTGTATTTATGCTCGACGGAAAACATTTGATTATAGTCTAATTTTAGCACTATTGTGCAGAAACAGTGGGACATTTGAACAGCCCTGTTTACACAGAAGCTTTCTATTATGAGGACAACTTATGAGGAGAACAACAGCCCACTCTGTAGTAATTGAGAGAGACCACTTCTGAGTGAACACTAAAGACAATGACTTGTATATCAATGTCAGACACTTGCACTTACAGTGTGAAAACCACAACCTTGTGACACTAAAAGTTGGTGCGCACACTTAGAGGAACATGCTCTACGTACACACAAAATGCGACACACAGCTTACATGTGGGAGCGTGTGAAAAGCGCTCACCCCCTCCTCTCAGGGAGCACAGGAAGCTCAAGACAATACGAGGGCTTCATGCAGGGTTCAGCTCCTAACGGTCCCCCCCTCAGCAGCAGCAGCCTGCCTCAGAGCGGCCCGCTCGGCACCCATTTGAGCCACAACATATCCGCTCGCTTGCCCGGATATTTATAACTCAGGGAAGCAGCACACAAATTCTTCTGTTTCCTCGGGAGGTATGCTTCACTGATTAGATGAGTGTGACACCATGTCACAAGCAGTTCAGTAACATTCAATGTACTATCAGCCACAAACACGCAAACAATATGTCTCTTTGACGTATTCATTGACGACTAAAACTTCACTCTTCTCTTTGATGAAATAAAACTATTGTCAGGTGGTTGGGACACACTCTTTCCAATCTGTTTGTTATGGGACGTTCAAGTGGTCTTTGTGGTTTCTCAGGATGATATCACACATTCAACAGATGAGTCATGATGAGTGCACTATTGAAGGAGGAGGACTTTGAATGTCACAAGCTTAGATTCCTGAGTGTAAAAGTCTATCAGGTTAGTCTTTTCAAATTCTGATCAGGACCTTTACATTTGCACAGCAGCAGGAGCAGCTCACAAGATCAGGACAAAACGAGTGGAAATGAATGACTAATAGATTCAACTATGCACAGGAATCCATTACCTCGCTTCACAGACAATCGCATTAGCTCCATAAAAGCTCCACTTTGTGTCAAAGAGAAAAGGGCTCTGACGAACAGGAGGTTTACAGCTTTCTTTATAAACACAAGAGCAAAAATGTAGAATATGTGGCTCAGAGAGGATCAACAAGAGCCTAAGTGGCCATCAAAAGCTAAATTCTCTATGGGATTTATAGCTTTGTAAACAGTCATCCATTCTTGTGACAAAGTTTGAGTTTCTTCTAAGACGCTTCATATGTTTATTTCCATTAAAAATAGCAAGAAAACAAAGACACGCTGTAACAAACTCAGGGGGTGGGGGTTATGGACGAAAATTAACATTAACTTTTTTTTTTTATTACACCAATGGCAATGTTGATGTTATTAACCCATCAGAATTGTGCTAAAACGTGCCTGAAAATGACTCAACAGGAGTGCAACCAGACAGAATTTTCTCAAGACAAGAACTTGATGAGATTTTCATTTGTTGTTGTTGTTTTTTTTTTCATTTATTTACATTTTTTTATAACATTAAAAAATTACAAATGAAATATGGCATTATAAGACAAAGAACAACACAGTTTTAAAACTGGATATTCTCTTTAGTAGTTGCACTGCAAAAACAATGCATTCAATAATTCTCGCGAGATTACTCTGTGGGTGCTCGCACAATCTTGAGGCATTTCAATCTCGTTGATTCAAGTATGACACAAAATTTTAATTCAACTGTAAAATTACGTACACAAGTGCCTAAATCACAAGTGTATTTCAATAACTACATTTCAGAGTCTTTTTACTTTGAATCAACTTTTTTGCAACCTTTTAAAATGTTTTCCATTACTGACAAAAAACTTGATAATTTAATTATCAAAAATAACAACTGCGATGTTACCCATTTATCGACATATCTCCTCTGCTGCAGTATAAACATTATTATGACATCTACAGTAATACATGCACTGAATGTGAGAGTGCAGACACCTGTTCCCACAAAGCCCCCACTGAACAATAAAAAGACTTAAGGCTGCTCAGTGTTTGCAAGATTTGCAGCTGTGACTGTAATCATGCATGATATAGACATAAATGCAATATTACACTATTATGATGGCTTATGTTAAGTCATAGACAATACTCAAAATAATGCCAAGAACTAAAAAGGATGCAATAGGTTATTTGTGTTTATCAGATCAGAGTAAATACTGTGGTTCTGTTGTGGCATATGTGGCATCCTCTGGTCATACTCAAGGTCTTATCATCTAGTATCGTCACAGGTTTTAGTCCGACAACAAAATAATCTCTAACACAATACAATATCCCATTTGTTGAGCTACTAAACTTTTAACTCAGCTCACTCCCTATTATGTGAGATGCAAGAAAAAAAGATTTAATTCTTTTCAGTCACCCTTGTAACACACTGACAGCACATCTTATATTATTCACTTTTCACATCAAATGCTTTAAGTAGAGTGGTAAAAAAGACTGAGACAGGCCTTGGGAAAACAGTGTTGTTGTTGTTGTTGTTATTGCAGCCCAGAGCTGTCACGATACAAAAGTTTCAAACTCCATTTTGATACCATGAAAAAAGGCTAAATACTCAGTACCCATTTTGACAACACAATACGATATTAAAAACACTATTTGTTAGACATGTAATTATCAGCACGAAATAATTTGGCTTAGAATCGCCATGTGGTCTAATACTAGTTCTGATAACGATCAAAAACGTTCTAAAACTATTCAGTAAAAGATCCAATTTCGTCAACTTATATCTGTTTTCTCTGTATTGTTCAAATGAGTATCTTGATTCAATACTAGTTTTAGTATGAGTATCTGGGTATCCTTTGACAACCCTGCTGCAGTCAAAAAGAAAACTCATGTGATTGACCGATCAGATGACTCACCGCACGCCAGAGAAAAGTATGCTGCAACAACTAACTTCAGCTATTCTTCATTAACCAAATCTCATGAGTACTGGAACTTCTGTCTTCACAACAGTGACACATAATGATTAATAAAGTGCATGGTCCAAAGCCAAATTTGGTTCCTACACATATAACCACCATCCACATTTGTCAGTAAATTGTTTTATAAAGTGAAATCCACTTTATAAAAACTTATAATGTCAATTAATTGTACTGCACTTTTTAAATAAGGGCAGTTTGTTTTTGCAAAGATTTACGCCTGACACATTTACATCATACATGAGCTTATCTCAGCACTGAACCAAAGTGATCTATGAGCTCTGACTGTTCTCTTCAGGTATGCATTACACCTGAACAGGTGGCGCTCCCTTTGTGAGTCAGCACTCTCTAAACAGGGCAGTGCTTCAGCCGACAACATGAGGGCTCCAGAAATGATGTCAAATAATAAGTCACTTTTCCATGCCTAGAAGAGTAAAAGATAACTTTGCCTTCACTTTTACACTAATATTGAAGCTGATCAGTTTCTATACTTAGAAATATACAAACAAAAATACCCATAGTTACAATCTATTCCACCAGTGTGTATGATCTTGTTTTACTGTGTAACCTATTGAACGTCTTTCTGGCAGTCGACTCAGCACTGCTTGATAATGGCAAAAATCATAATAATAATTATTTGGATCATTAATGAAATCACAATTGTTTTATTACAACTATTACTTCTATACTGTCACTTCATATTTTATTTTATTGGTTATGTGTTGTGACACTTTTGAAAGTGTAGTTTTTGAAAGTGGTTTTGCTCCAGGTTTTGAGGGGCAGTTTCCACATCATTCTGAACAGAATGAATTACGTGTATTTTCTATTACAACATATTTGTAATTGCGTAGAGTAATAATTGGATTCATGATCTTAAAGATAATTATTTAAACAGCAGTAGCATAATATTACTGGGCCACTGCATCTATTCACCCTGAAGAAGAACGCTGTCTGAAACTTTGTGTTTGTCTAGTCCAAAGTATCTCACAGCTCCTGACAACCTGCTGTCCTATCTTTCTATTGCACTAGGTTGCATCAGACTGATGCCACAGACTCAGGGTCCCACAAAGTTCAAATGGTCTCTGTGCAGAATACAAGCCAGTGCAACACTCATGAGTGGTTTGTTTGCTGACCACTACTCTCTATCCCCAGTGACATACTTAGGATTGAGTCTGTCCCCAGTGTTCGTCCTGCCCTCAGCCTTGTCCAGTGGGACCGAGGAGGATATTTCCTGTGTGAACCAACACCCAAACATACAGTAAGCAACAACAGATTACAATCTAGTGTACATTTGTGCAGCCATGATAAATCTCAGAGGCTGCCTGATGCCACTAATATCGGCCAATCTGTGTACACTAGACAGGAAGTTTACTGGACAGCCAGGCACGTACACTCCAGCAATTTCAGGGGGTGTATGTGTGTGAGGAGGGTGGATTTGGTGGGGGGACACGTTTCCTCACAGCCTTATAGCAACAGGGCCTGCTGGTGAGGCCCCCAGAATGTACTGTGGTTTACAGAAGAGATAAACATTGACTTTGCCACCCGACGAAGCAAATCTGATTTCAGTAATGGAACACTGCATGACTTAAAAAGCATGTCGGACAATGGCGAAAACAAACAGGAAAGCTCCAGGCACATCAGGAGATGAGGACTGTTTGTGTGAAGATCAAAACAACTAGCTTCTCTGTGGAAAAAATACTTATGAAAGATATAAGTAGCAACGAATCCTCCATTTTGTTTTGGTAGAAGCAATATAGGCATCTTATTTATTTTGGAACTCTTTGCAAGATAATTTTGCTGGCTGCACACAAGCCGTCATACACATTTAACACACAGTGTCGGGATTGGCTGCGGCACAGTTGGAAAAAACAACAGCCACAGAATGAAAAGAAGTCTGAGTATGGAATTAACTTTATTGGAAAAAACTGTTAGGGAATTTGCAGCTTTGCCTGGCTAAGTGGAAGGTGGCAGTAAGCTTTTGAGGGTCAAACTCATGATTAATACTTCAGAGCTGGTTTCCAGAAATCCTAATATTTAGCAAAATAGTGCAAGTAATTGGTTTCATGTTTAAAGCCTAATGCCCATTTAGTCCTTGTACATCCGCTGTGCCACACAAAAGCCATCCTTTGCTGAATGTCTGAGCAGTATGACCACATGATGTCCAACGCAGATGGTGAATGTAAAGTTGAGTAAATGATCTAGCATATGCAGCTCATACTTCTCAGCAAGACAGAGCACACTGAGCACCAGCTGCTTCACGTCAGTTTGTCTGGAGTCTTCTGCTGCACTGAAATAAACACTAACCTTATTCATCATCAATAACAAACACAAAGTTGCTTCCTGTGTTCGAGGTCTTGCGGGACAATGGGCTGCTGTTTCATCTTCACTTGGACGCGCAAAGGCCTGGGCTGTGATTTGAGCGTCCCATGTGTCCCAACATTGAAAGATCTACTAATATAAATCCACAACAGTACAAGTCCATATGGATGCATTATAAGTTAAAACAAATACACAAACGTGTTATGTATATCTAGGCCAACATGAGCCTAGCGTAATAAAATACACGTTTAAAACGCACGTTTTATCACCAGTTTGGCACATTGCATAAGTGTTCGAAAAAGATTTAACATGAGACAATGTAACTTTTGGACATGTTCAAACTTTACTCACAACAAGTTTCCCGACCACCGGATCGAAGTTCATCTTGGGAACTTCGAGATGAAACCCCGGATTTGGACTTTGCGTAACGAACCAGCTTTTCAGGGCTCCAAAACAGCGTTACATTAAAACAAACTGCTAACGTTGTCCAAAAACGTGAAGTTATCCGTTATCCAGCTTCTTTCGCGTACATAGGGGTACTGTGGACAAAGTTTGGAGGCTTTTTTTTCATTGGAAGAGTAGCGCGCACTGAAGTGAAGGGAAGACTTTTGCTCAGAGGACTGATTGGCTACATGCGTCATGCGCCTCAACATCCAATCAGAGCGCCACGTTGGAAATAATACTCCAGCAGCATGTGCAACAGCGGCACTCCCGTAAAAGTTGATACAGATTTTCAATTGAAGTTAACAAGGGCAGAGAACATGCTTTATATTTGCACCTGTTGCTATGGCTTGATGGTGTTATCATTGCTTCAATACTTTGTAAAACATAAACGGGACAAAATGTGTGTGTAATGTGTAACTTACTAGTAATGGTTGATTAATAAGCAACAAATGAGTCAATAAGTGATCTCTGGCTGTGTCAACACTGGACAAACTAAATCGTTTGTCCTAAGTTGTCTGAAGTGCCATTACCACTTGTTCATTTAACGTTGACTATAATAATAATAATAATAATAATAATAATAATAATAATAATAATAATAATAATAATAATAATAATAATAATAATAATAATAATAATAATAATAATTGTTATTATCATTATTATTGGTGTTATTATTATTATTATTATTATTATTATTATTATTATTATTTTTATTATTATTATTATTACTATTATTATTATTATTATCGGACTAGGCAATTTACTTGAACATGAACATATTTTAAAATAAAATAAATAAGTTGAAATAAATGTAACTATGTTGTACGTGTCAATATTTTTGTTTGTTTTTATGACAAACCTTGATTAGCCTTAATAACGTATGAACAAAGACTATTTCATAATGAACAAATAGTTTATTAAGAATGACTCTACTTAAGAATGAAGTAGGGATAGTATATTAATTAGGTAGTTACTAAGCCTGAATCAAACAATTAAGTCTTTGTTCATGCTTAATTAAAAGTGTACCCATTATAAAGTGTTAGCAGATCTTTTAACAATTTTGTTTTTTAAACTATTACATCATTGTCAACTTCAACTGTTCTTTTTCTGCTCCTGTATCTAATACTGCTGCTGCAACCATGCTGAGATTGGCTCCCCTGTGCAAGCTTCAAGCTAAACATCTTTGTTTACATCGAAAACAAAAAGGGTTTTGTCTAATTTACTTAATTTTACTTCATACTTAAGATATAAAAAGGTGACAAAGCACAAACCTGAAAGAGCAGTGCATTATGACAGTGGTTCTCAAACTAGGGGTCGGGACCCCAATGGGGGTCGCAAAATGATTTCTGGGGGTCTCCATGTTGGGGAAAAAATGATACAATAGTGTTAAACAAGGCTTGACACGCTTCAAATGCAGTGGTAAATGTAGATTCCTATTTGTCGGTCAATCAAAGTCACTTTTCTAGGTCTATAGTCTCAAAATAAAACCAAACATTAGATATAAGACACTTTGCGTGTCATCTGTTTTTTGTGTTTGGGGGTCGCGAATGTGAACTATTGTTATTTTTGGGGTCGAGACTGAAAAAGTTTGAGAACCACTGCATTATGAGACACAACAAATACAGGAGAAAATGATCAGATTGAGCAGCATATAGATAGGAGATATTATACTTTATTTTACAATGTTGATCTGTCCAGTAACTGCCCCATAGATTTTAATTCACTACAGAGATTTTTAAACTTGCATTGCGTTGCTAATTAAACATCCTCTTAAATAGTTCCTGCAGACAACATCTTATCTCAAGTGGCTCGACTGTGCAAATCGTGTGCCGAGCAGGGGAGGAGACATAGGGAAATGTTTGGCCAGCGGCAGGGCTCCATTCCAGGGTCATTTACAAAACAAACAATCAAAAAGCAAACAGGAGCTAAACAAGCAGGATTGGACTTGGCCCAATGTCAGACGACGAGATGGTGAAAGAGCTGTGATTGGAAGATTTGCACAGAACGTTACATTTTGAGTGAATGCTGTCTGGTTTTACATGTTTTGACAACAGATGATGTGACGGGTAATGGACAGAGAGAGGTTTACAGATCTATATAACACGACATGGAAATGTGTAGTGATTCACACCACAGTGCTGCAGCCACATGTTATGGGTTTACAGGAAGTAAAAAGACAGAAGTAAAGGTCAACATGAGGGAAGATTAATCGATGACCGGTCTTTAACTAGTGTCAAATAAACAACATCATTTTGGATGCATCCCAGAGGTTCCTGACAAAGTGAAGTGTCGCTTAAGTTAAATCTATCTAGGAAATTTGTGTCCTCCACTTGGACACATCCTGTGCTCCTCCTTCTGAGGTCACCAACTACGTGCTTAAAAACAGGAAATGTATGATTGAGTTATTTGGAGGCTTATCCTGAGTCTGTCTGTATTTATGGCAGCAGGGTTGATTAGTTTACAAAAAAAAACAAAAAAAACAACAAAAAACAAAAAACAAAAAACATCCCAGATAATTCTTGCCTGGTTACTTACAGTATTTTGGATGTGAAGACACAGGTTTGTTGTTAATTTGCATCTATTTTGGTTACTTTTTGTTTATGTATAATGGGTGGAGTCCTGTTTTTTGTGGATGCATAGAGTTAGAAAATGAGTTCTAACCCTATCCATCTTTTTTAAACTTAGCTTTTAAAATGACTACAAGTTACTTCTACAAGCCCAATACATTCATATACCCAATAATCTAAACCCGGTATTGAACTTTTTGACTTGTTCCATGTCTGGAGTTGTTGCAGGGACGCAGACGAGATAAAAGGAAGAGAAACTCCGTGAGCACCGCTGACTTTATCTTGTGACACTTCTGGCTATTGTTTCTCTTGTTATAGGAACAAGCAGAAACAATCTTTTTCAGAAAATATGCTGTATAATTTATGTTCTTTTGTTTGGAGTCCTTTACATTAAGATTAGTGCAACAGTATTGTATCTCAAAATACAGGAACATGTTATGCATACTTCCAACATTTGATTCTGATTGAAATTATGTATATATTACGTTATATATTAATGTGTGTTTCTGGTATTAAAAAGAGCATTACCTTCCTACATTCAGTTATAGCTGTTCTCGTTGTCCTGGGGTAAGGAATAGTTGAATTGATAAGCAACAAGTACTAGATCAACTAAAACTACTTACTGATACCTTTAAAGAACTAAATAAATTACCGTGACTTTGTTAAACTGATGGATAGTGACATGCAAATGGGTTCTTTGGGTTCAGAGTAAATAGTGATACGTTCACAGACCCCTGAAGATGAAATTGCTGTAAGAAAAACAACAGCAGTAGCAGCAGGGTCATTGCTCTCAAGGTTCACAAGAAGAGGTTGAAAATAAATGTGCAATCGCTCACCCCTGCTCATTACTGGATTGTGAAACTGGTTTTCTGGAGCATGTGCATGTTAATCAACTATATTTTGATATTTATTTATTTATTTCACCAACATTCTTTACTGTTCAATTTATAAATTGTTTAAAATGCCATGTCATTAGATTGTGCATAGCCTCAAAATAGTATTTTAGCTTCACAAAATGTGAGGTAAAGTATGAAATAAATCTGTGAGTTTGTCCAGTAAAACCTAAAAATCAGGACTGTTCAACAATGCTGCCTTCTTCTGTCTGTCTCTCCTAATACACAAACAAATAATGTATGCTGTTTAAATCAGATATTACTCACATGTGTCTGAGTGGTATGTATTTGCCAAAACCATCTTGTTTTTTCATATTATATGATATAATGAGGTCAATCCCAGTTTCTCATTTGAAATCCCATTGTGTTCCACTTCATGTTTGCCTCTTTTAGAATTTAGAACGCAATCGTTAACAAACCTTTAAAGGGTCAATAAAGAGCACTTTTATTGCTGTGATTTGAAAACCGGTAGAGAACGTGATGAGACTGTTGTCTGTGCTCTGTTCTCATGTTGTTGTGGCACCAATGGGAAAAATCAAACTGTTTGACAAAAGTTCAATACAAATGATGCTGAAGTTCCTGGCAAAAAAATAAGCTGGAAATACATTGTCAAGTGTCTTATTGTCTTTGGACTTCCTCAACTAAACAAAGATGTCCCCCGCCTCACACAGACACACACACACACGCACACACAGAGGCACGCAGGTGAAAGGTCATAATCAAAGGCTTGTCCCTGTTTGCTTCAACCCTGTGAAAAAGAGGTTAACCTGTAAGTTTGCTGAGAGAGCGCCTGTTGACTGGTGCTGTCTGGTTGAAGTGGGCTGTACATTAACACGCAGGATTACGATAGACAGAGGAATGCTGCTCTTTGTTGCAGCCTCTGTGATGTCATGCGCAGTACTTTCCCCTGGCACCTGGGCACAGGCCTCTATTGCTGTAATGTGGCCTGATTCATCACCTGACCCTATATTTCAGGGGACTGAACATTGAGGAGATGGGGAAAATAAAATAAGAGGAAGATTTTATTGGTATTTATAAGCTCTAGGTAATTTGAAGCTGGTATAGGTTACTCAATATAAAGACAAATGTCAACAGGAAGTACAAAGTCACACATTTTCTTCCAGCAACTAAAACAATCTAACTTTTAAATAAAAAAAAGTTAATTTGGATTCTGAAACGGGACATGTGTGGACTGTCACAGCTCTTTAACTGAGTAGAAGTCTTAAATGTTAAAATAAATGAAAAACACTTCTAAAGGTGCTTGTGTTCTTGTGTGAACTGTAAGTCTTATGTCTGAGTTGTTTAGATAAATGTTTTGTATTTGTTATGTGTTGTTATTGGCCTCCCCAGAAATCAGTGTGTGAACCTGATTGAAGAATGTGAGTGGGTGTCAGTGTGTGAGATTCCTCCGTCTGAGTTTTGGGGAAAATCATAATGATAAGTGAGAATGAGTGAAGAGGATAAATGGAGTATTTGTGCATTGAGAGCAGCAGACAGATTGACAGTGGAGAGAGCGGCTGACTGTTGGAAAAAGAAGGGAATAAGAGCAGGCCTCATGGCAGAGCCCACACTGCTGATGCTAGCTGTCTGATCCACACAGAGACAGTTGGCAGCAGACGCTCCACCAGCCACAAATGTACAGTAATTCAAAGCATGCGACGTGACGCCGCTGTGTGCTCGCTTAGGCTGCAGCCACCCACTCACTGAATCTGCCACAGAGTCACAAATGCACCCAGTACGCCTTTCCACGTGATGCAATTATTCACAGTTCCATGGCAAATTTGGGCTCAGGCTAATCTCAGCTAAATGGCATGGCGCCTCTTGCAGAAAGTCTGAAGTAACTAACAAGTGGAAAAATTTAAGTTGGAATTCATCAAAAGTTGTATGAACCACTCTAAAGTTGATGTAGCTAGTTTATTGTCAAATGAAGTAAGACAATATTGTCTCAAGTTGGTATTGGTACAACTAAACCTCTGTCCATTACACTTCAGCACAGAGACAATTTTGTTCTTTGCCATCTCATGCCAAAAAAAATTAGCGTCCAAAATAAAAGTCTCCATGGAAACAGGAAAGGAAGAGATAAGATTAAGCACGTCTGTGATGGGAAGGAGGAGCAAAGAGAAGGACAACAGTAACAAGCCGGCAAAAAGAAAAACAAGATTGTAACTTTTGTAGGTTAGTTCTCATGAGCTTCACATGACTTGCATTTGCCCCCCCCCTTCCCCAACCCCCCCTCTACCACCCCATCCCCCCACCCCCTCCCTGCCCCCTTCCCTCTGCGCAGCACATAGACTTCCTGTGTGTCCTGGCCTGAATGGTATGTGCATAGAGTGGGTGTCTGGGAGGCCTTTCATCCGCATGGAAAGAAAAGATGTCGAGAGAGGGAATGGGTACGAGTGGGGGGTTTGGGGGGGTAAAAGAAAGTGAGAGAAGAGAGTCATCTTTAATCTGTTATGAGTCAGAGCAGTTGTCCAGTGGGCAGGGCCTGCTTGCCGGGTTAGAGGGCTCTGTTTATGTGTGTGTGGTGTCTGGAGGGGAAGAGGGAGGCACAGTGCATGCTGGGAAAAGCTGCTGCCTGTCCGTTTGGCAGAGTGGGACAGATGACATCCGGCTGGGACACATTTTGCATGGCTGACTAACATTGCTCTGGTAAAGCAATGAGAAGACCCAACATAGCTAATGACGCCGAACAACAGTGACAATCTGAATGTGACAATAACAAAGAGGAAGAATGTGTGTTCAGCAGTGTGTGTGTGTGTGTGTGTGTGTGTGTGTGTGTGTGTGTGTGTGTGTGTGTGTGTGTGTGTGTGTGTGTGTGTGTGTGTGTGTGTGTGTCAGATTGTGCACTCAGTAGACTAAGTATTATGAAGCCTACCACATGTAAAAGTCCAGAGGCAACTAAAGAGAAGAACAAACTAGTGACTTTTAGTTTGGACGTAAAATATACTGTACCGTTGTTGTTTGTTTGTCTGTTTTGTTTTGTTTTTAACGGCTTTGACCCCAGTGTCTAAATTACAGCACAAATTCCAACAAACGAGGAGCATAGGCACAACCATAAATCCCTTTTCAAGCCTTAACCCTCAAATCAAAACTGCATCACACTTTTTGAAGTACCTAAAACACAATGGCACCACTGTCTGCACAACAGTCTGCACAGCCTGATCCAGACCTACTGACAAAGACAGAGAACACAACAAAACACACAGCAGTCACAGCAGTCTGTATATAATATGAAAACATTTTATATTTAGACTACAGAAGTAGAACGCCAGCATGAAAACTTCTGTGAAAACCTTTCTGAACCTGGGTTTGATCCAGAGACTCCATTGTCCAACTTTGAAATGTCTGATTTAGTTAATATTTTTTTTTTTTGTGTGATATTGGTTCTTTAGGTCTCTAACTCCCTCACAGTACATGTCTAAAAGTGTTGTAGCACTCTCTGGGCTGTGTCTTGATGATGGTTAGATAAAGCTGATGATTGTGTTTATATTTTAATCACAAAGTGCCCTTTGCTGGAGTGCTCTAAATTTTGATAACAAAGTTGGATTCTTCAAACATTCTGAACTGAATAGTGAATAGTTTTCCAAAGTGTGCAAAATAGAATAATGTATCACTTATGAGTTAATGTGACTGGACAAACAAAACATTAAACATGCACAAATTCTGGTATTTCTAAAGAATGAGCACAAAAATGACAAAAAAGAAATCTTATCTGAAGTTAACGGTGTAATATCATTACTCCGGACTTACTCACCAACCAAATCCCAATATTAACTCAGATAAGATTATTCGTCTACTTAACAAATTAAAATAAATAAATAAATAAACTAAACTCAAGTAAATTTAACAGAGCAAATGTAGGCCAAACTGAGTACTGCCCTCCTCCAGTGAACACAAAGCTGCTCTCAGGGCAAGATCACTAGCTCCCTCTGGCGGCTGGAAAACATAACAGTTAAGTTAATGATAATACTGTCGCTGTCTTTCGTCCATTTTAAAATAGACCAAGCGTCCGGCATAAACTTAAATTGAAAATATAAGTCATTGGTTATAATTGGTCATTGGTTATAAAATCTATATAAGCCAAGTTGGCAGTTAATGCGACAAACTGTTCTGGCCTTTTAAGGAAAATACGCAGTGTATGTGCCTGCGCATTAAATCAAAACTAAAAACGCATTGGTTTGGTTGTCCAAACAAACCTTGGAGTAGAAGGACAGCAGGAGATTTCAAGGACAAGTCTACAAGTCACTCTCCCTGGCTGCGTGTTGACGTGCGCACTTTCAGACACGCGCGCACAAATATGACTGATGGGCGCTTTGTCTTGGCCCTGTTTCTGCACTTGGCACTTAGCTTCTGTTAAATGATTTTTCCAGGTTTTCTATTCACGTAATTTAGACATTTTCATATAACTTATTCTTAAATCTAAAATCAAATCTATTTGTTTAAATAAAGACCACGGCAGCTAGCTTTGAAGCACAACAGCCGATTGAAATGATTCTTGTGTGTGAGACTATAGGCTGTATAAATGAACAAATCAACCCACAACAGTAATCAGAGGGGGAACTTTTCCAACTCTGTGTACACAATGTTAAATCAACATCACAGTCGTGAAATGGCATTAGTCATAACAAAGCTATTTTATTGTTTGATAATAACTGGGTGAAGTAGTTAAATAGAGAACCACACAGAGTTTAACACAAAGTCACTTTATTAGCTTAAGGGACAGGTAGAACAACGCAGTAGATTGATGACCAAATCATAGCTTTTCTGATCAAGAATATGCCAACTCTTCTGGGAACGAATAATATCAGTCTGAGTGAGTGTCTAATGCATTTCCACGTCAGTTTTTCTGTCAATCCATTTAGTAATAAAATAAATTAACTTAAGTCAGTTCAAGTCAAAGTTAATTGACTGATTTCAATTCAACATCCCAACATGCCATAATGTCTTATTTTTCTGCATCAAGTTATTACTTCAAAACATGTGGTGAATGTCCCGATGTCTTTGCTGTAAGGTGAGTGCCTGATATTTCTAGTGTGTACGAGCTGTTTGGCAACCTATAGCCCATGAGTTTCTCACCAACAGTAATATTATCCAGTGTGCAGAGGAGCAAAAAAAGGCCAACTGAATGACATGAGTGAATGTTTTGACAGCAGAGAGGACTGCGGAAGGGCAGGTGCCCAAGTATCCGATCCTGGAGGGAGATCACCACTGTGGCATTGATTGATTGGCAGTCTGTCAAAAACATACTCCATCATATGATATGTGGCAAGTCCAACACACATATCCATAATCCTTGAATACAGCTTCCCAAGAATTATCTTGTCAGGGTTTGACACAGATGCGTAACATCCAAAATTCTTCATTTGAGCTTCTTTATGGAAAATAAGAGCTAGCTTTTCACAAAGACTCCAGTGCAGTTTTCTATTTGGTTTATCAGAAGAGCGCAGGTATCAACAGTTCAACACTTTATGTTAACTGTCCGTCTTCTGTTACTTGACAAAAACTCACACAGCAACATAACTGTTATCCCAGATGATTGAGCTCTGAGTCCAGAGAACCTCGCTCCTCCTCGCTGTGGCCTAAAGAGTCTGTCCTGCTCGCCTGCACTCTGCTGATTTCCTCCAGAGCACTGGCCAAAGAGTCCAGATCTGCAGAGCCCTGGTGCTGGGCCTCCCACAAGCTCAAGATGACTGACGAAGGGCTCTCCTGACAGGCAAAGTAGCACAGGTTCCTACAAACATAGTTATAGAAAGTCTCATAGTCTTAACTTATAGTTTACAATTCCGTAAAGGCACATCAAAATGTAATTCAACAGGCAGTTCACGAAATACACTGACATAAATCAGGTGACATGTTTATAACATTCAAAATGATTCATTATCAACACACTTGTCATGTTGAAAGAGATAAATGAGGTCCTTTATGTATTCTGTTAGCAGCAGTGAACAATACCAGACGTGAAAGCAGTGTTATTTGCACGTTCATCCAACAGAGTGCACTGTTTCATCAGGGTAATGTCCTTTGATCGTTACTGTGCATTTCCCTTCATCCTAAATTCTTCTTTGTTGATGACTTCCTCAAAAATTCAGATATACTTTTAGTAAATCTGCTTAACTAAACAGAGGCATGCATATTACATGCTTACTGGTGTGTTTAACTACTGGAACCTCAGAAATCTTTTCCCATCCCTAAGGCGCAGAGGTCTGTTGTCAACACTGAATTCCTTAATAATCTACTTGCAGTGCTGGTTCATGTTTATCTTGCCAGTTACTGAGAATATGTACTTTCATGGCAATTTCCCGCTTTCTTTATCTCTTCTCAAGTGCTTCTCGGAGCTGACTGCCCTGATCTAATACTCCTCATGGCTTTAAGCGCTTGATTATTGACTGTATTTTAGAAGCACAAATAGATATCACCATTACCAAACAAGAGAAGATCTCCTCAGCCCACGCAGAAGAAGACCTGCCTGACCCTTGCTGAGTTCGGCAGCGAGCTGGAGGATGGAGCTCATGCAGAAACACTGCTAATGAGGAACACTAACATGAACACATTGTCTTGCCACTGGCTGAACTGTCAGACCATCCTTCAGATTGCTGTCAGACATCTATAGTTTGTCTGACTTTGCCAAAGTCGGCCTCAACACCTTTTCTGCCTCTGTTTTGCACATTTCTTCTGTGTGCATGTGTTTCCAGATCTATAATGAAATCAGCTGAGCAGTGCTTTACTGAGGGCTGGTTGGTTGAGGATGGAAGATTAGGTTGGACACGGTGCTTAAATTTAAGATTAAATAGTATTCAAAGTTGGAACTTTACACACATTGCCATTTAACGTTTATATAACAAGTTTTAATCTAAGTTTATCAGTTGTTCATTAACTTTCCTCTTGCAGCTTTAGTCTATTTTAGCCACAACCATGGGACAAATCATGGACAAAGATGGTAAGTAGCAAGAGAAAACATACAGCACAAGAACTAGAGCAGAAAACCCTTTGACACCAAATCATTTACAACAATTTAACTAAATACTCCATGTGGACGATTTTCCATTTCATTGAATGTGGAAGTGACTTTTTATAATTAATTCTCTTATACTACTGTGGATGTGTATTATTCTTCTTTATAGAAGTGCTAAAGCAACTTGGTTATTAACCTTTTGAACTGGCATAAAGGTGAAATTTGAGCAAACATTTTACCTGCTTATTTGTAGTTTTTGAGCTAACAGCTGCCAGTCCTTCCCCTTGGCATTAGCTGAGTCAAAAGTGGCACTAATCCGCTGACGAATGGATGGAGGGATTTTAAAGGCCCTTGACCCTGTCTGAGAGGTGACGCTGCAGTCCGCTTGGCTGCAAAAAGGTACAACTCCCTTTTCATTCTGGAAAAAAAGACAAACATAACAAGTGCTTAAGGGCAATCTCTGCAAACACTGCTGGTTTAAAATGTGCTCAACACAGAGACAAGGACAAGATAGTATCAAGATGGTTTCACAATATGTGCAAAAGCTCCCCGAGTGGCTCGTTAAACAGACCTCTAAATCAAATCAAGAGTTATTCTGTGTAATAAAATAAGCTATTAACAAGCTCTCCACTGCCCACTCACCTCCAGCACAGTCGTGTAGATCTGGAGGAGCTGCTCGTCACCTTTGACCTGTCTGATGCTGATCTTGCAGGAGAGATGAGTCGAGGAGTGGTGGCTGTAACGCTCAAGAGAGAAGGCACACTGCAGGGGGCGCTGGTGGGCAGTCCACACCTGAGAAAAGCTGAACTCCTGGAGCGCAAACAAAGGACCGGACAGAGAGAAGAAGACGACACAGTCATTTGTTATTTAGATCGCACATCTCGGCCCACTTTTCCATGATTAAGACTAAATGAGTGGCCTTTTTAGCTAATCAGTGATGTTACCTAATCAAGTCATTTATCCATCAGGCACCCGAACCGGTGAGGACACACTGCCCATTAACGTTTATTTTTCTACACATTATAGCAAAAATCTAATAAAAAAAAGGAAATTGGAGAGGTTTATACCCTAAAGAAAAGAGCGATTTTTTGAGACTTTTTAGAGCCCAATTCTGTAGCCTGATAATGTCTGATAATGGCCAGAGACAATAGCCATATGTGGTTGTGGCTTTCTGAAGATTTAAACTTTGGATCAATGGAGCCTCATGCTATTCAATGCCTCATAGAGGTACGAATTATCATTACTTGTATCGCTTCTAGTAAACAAACTGTGTATTCAGGCTGAGGTTTTTGAGGATGTCTTGACCTTTTTTTTAAAATAAATCTCAAAATGTGCCTTGATCATTCACAAAAAAGGGCCCAATTCATACTGCTTTCAATACAAAACTAAGGACACTATGTTCCTTGCAGATATCCCACTGAATAAAGGGTTCCATGGCTAAGGTTCAATCTGTATTAATAATGTAAGTTATAACTCACTTTTACTCTTCTGTCCACCTCATTTACCTTATCACCAGAGATAATATAATAAGATAATAAGTTATTAAGTGCTTGAACAGATTACTTGAAGCATAACATAAGCATATAATTACTTGAAATAAAAAATAACCAAACATTTTCTAACTTGAAATGAGCAAAACTTGCACACAAAAAAAGCGCAATAGCCACTATTTTCAACAATCTGGAAACAACACACTGACAGTGTGTTTGAGTGACTGTAGAAAAATCAGGTAATATAAAATGGAATGTGTAATGTGATGATGGAAGCAAAAATGGTTTAATAACCCAAACTAGAGTAAGTTTTTCTACAAAAGTAGAAGGTTTGGAAGACTATCTGAGCTGTGCTGCAAACTAAATCTAAAAATCCCATTTGGACATCGACTGTGACCCAGACAGCATAGACTAAAGAAGAGGCCATCATAGTTATGGGGATGATTCATGCTCTTTTTGGATACACCAGATATAAAGATTGATGAGTTACACAGGCTCGTTTTGGTGTGGATTCAGGGTGAAATCGTACGTCCCAGTACAACTGTCTCTGCCTGTATGAAGAGCACCTTGTTGATATTCTGCAGGCGCTGTGGGCTGGACTAATTCTGCTAATAGGATGTCACTGCTGGGATAAACATCACAGGGCAGAGCTGAACAAGCCGCATGTGGACCCCTAGGTAGAGAGCTCGGAACCCCAATGTGTGTGTGTGAAAGTGAATGCCTGGCAGTCATAATTAATTTTGTAAGGTTGTGCGAGTAGATAAGATAGCTATAGCTTTATGATTCCCCGCTGTGTCCTTGCCGCTGTCCTTTAGCTTTGATGCGGCCTCATAAGACATCACATACAGGCGAGAGCTCTAATGGATGATCAGAAGAAGCACAGAAGATGAAGGTGTTCAGTTTCTTCCGAGGTCTGGACCCAGCAAAGTTCAGAGTCACTTAGATTGACATTAGAGATGGACTGGACGCACCCAAGCTCAAATGCAGAGGTGGTTTGCAGTGTACCTGGCAGGTGGTGAAAGGCTTGATAGTCCAGAGCAGCTGTGGGACATCCTGGATGGACACCTGGAGACTATTCTTGTTCCCCCTGAACACCATCATTCTGGGCTCTTCCAGCAGACGCCCCCCTTGGCTCTGCTCCGCCACTGCCAATTCCTGATGGGGAAAAAGGTTTCTTGTTTTTAATATAAACAAAACAAAGAACATGACACAGAGAGGGAACATACAAATTATATTAAACATCCTATACAATTAGTCTTTAAAATTTGTACATTTTCATTTTGAGTCAAAATTTTCCAATTTCCATTTTGCAAATGTCCATTATAATCTTGGTCCAGTTCTTAATTGTCAGTACAATTTGCGTAATCATTTTCTGTGAGAGCCTTTCCCTGCTGACAAGAGTATACTTCAATAGTATCCACTGAATGTGTCCATGGCATAAGTGGAATAATGATATCAAAAACAGTCTGTAGCACTTTACTGATCTCAGTCAAATGTTTTGAGCAACAGGACAGTCCCAAAACACATGGTAATGGTGAGCCTCCTGGCAAACCCAGTTTCTTCAACAGTTGATATTTCCTTCTGTGCCTTGCCTTGCCTTGGTGTTATGAAAAAATGTGATACATATTTCCAACAACATTCTTTCCAAACATGTGATTTTATTGTCCCCCATTATGATGTATTCATATTTTGCCATTATTCGTCAGTCAAAACAAAATTACACTCTTTTTGCCATGAGTGGCTGTCCAAATTGTTAATACATTTATATAGTTTAGATATTATTCCCCTGCATATGCGTTAATAAAGATTTCAGTCAGCGGGTTAACATTGGTCATTACTTTGTTAAATATTTTTGGATGTAATAACTCCTAAATAGGGCTCATTTTCATGATTCATTTTGTCACCTGTAGCATATTTCCATGTCAAATTTCCATCAGAAATTATACAGGTTAATTAAGGGATTGGAAAAGAGAGTGTGCCACAGCAGGACCAATAGCTCTGTGCTTCAAGCCGATGAATGAAGCTTACACCCAGTGGCACAGTGAGCAGAATGGGAAATGCAAAGCATTCGGCTGTCTTCAGGCTGATCGATTCTAGCTTCAAACTCACTGGGGAAATTAATTGTTGTATGAAGCACAACAAAAGGGATAAAAAAAAACAAAACAATGTCTGACTGATGGAGAGGAGAAGTGAATCGACTCTCAAAGCACCCAAAACCAATTTTTCACATGTGATTCAACCTCCCAAGTGCAACAATAAGTGAGCAGGAGCACTGCAGCAGCAGAAGTGCACTGGACAACTATCCACATTTAGAACTTAAGTATGGAAGCTAATTAGGGTATTACAAATGCACTAGCACAAAGTGTTTTGGAAACATTACCCTTGATGATAAAAGGAGGTAATTTGCCGAGCAGAGAGATGCACTACTATCCACACAGACAACCTTGATCTGATCGCTGTCACAATTGAAAAAGTGGCTAATTTTAAAGAGAGCAAATAGTCAGTGTGTGGAATGCAATGCAGAAAGTCATTTAATTAACAGAGAGCAAATTAAATTACACAAAGAAAGGGCAAAGAAGCAACCTTGGAGCATCTGTTGTCTTTGTAATTAAAACACGCTCTTTGTCTCTTAGTCATCAAGCATCTCCCACTGGCCATGTTAGTGAGCAGGCAGATCTTCAGTGGAGCACGAACAGCAGAAACTCTTCAAGGCAGAAACAGCAGCCACTGCCAACAAATCTTCTCTGTGATTCACAAGCGAGTGATGTTTGATTTCCTTTTTCTTGCGTTTCTTCTTTACATTTTAGTTACTGGCCTTTGTGAACAGTTTACATTATCATTCCTTGTTTTACACCTTATTTATCAGAGCCTGGGAATAAAAGTACAAGTACAAGAGTGTGCACTCTTGTGGCTGGACTATTATCTTCTCATTCTCATCTCTTTTAGGGAAGATTCTTCCAGCTACTTTGAGTTTTACAATGGATACACCATGGACCATGAATAGTGTGTCAAAAAAATGTTACTAGAGGGGTTTACCAATCATTCACATGTGAACAATTGCCAAACCAACCTTTTTAATTGTTCACTTGTGCTACCTGAAAGGCATGCGGTGTGTCATCCACGCAGTAGACCCTGAGGGAGAAGCCGAGAGCCCTGCTGGGGTCAGGGCTTCCAAACACAGCTAGCTGCAGTCTCTTAGCTGCGTCCTGGCTCAGTGGCTCCCCCACCAAAGCATATCGCCCCGGCTGCTGCAGAAGCACATGGCACCTCTGAGCCTCCAGCAGACAGTAGCAACTGGTGCTCTCCTCCTCCACACACATCACTTCCTGTAAAGAAGAGAAGGGCAGTAAC
The DNA here is from genome assembly GCA_019453435.1 of Rhinogobius similis. Lineage (NCBI taxonomy): Eukaryota > Metazoa > Chordata > Actinopteri > Gobiiformes > Gobiidae > Rhinogobius > Rhinogobius similis. The sequence continues at coordinate 29,333,674 of CM033619.1, read as the reverse complement.
ATTTTACAAATGTTTTCATTTCTATGACGACAAAAATATAATTGCCTATGCGGTACGAGGCACAAGAAAGCAAAAACAGGTTAGGATAAAGATAAGGGAAACTTTACTGATCCCTGTGGGGAATTTCATCCTCTGCATTTGACTTCAATGAGACAACGTGTCAGGAACAGTGGGCAGTCGCAGTGCAGCACCCAGAGAACCAATCTCAAGATCTTGAGCTGGGCTTGATCAGGTATATTTGCCTATTGCAGTTGATCGGGGAAACAGTAGTGGCAGACCTGGGCTGTATTCCACCCAGACCCAGGAAGAGCAAGCTAACTATGCACAGAAAGGTCCCACTTGGCCCAACATATAGTCCATCTCTGTAAGTCATAAAAAGCTTTGGCATAATTTATTGTGCCACAGCCAACCAAATCTGCCTCATTAGCCTTGTCAATGTGAGGCATTTCCATGACATTGCTCATCCCCCTAAGATAGACAGAAAGAGATGATGGAGTCAAACTGTAACGCTACAAAGTGCCCACAGTAATGGGAATGGCACCGAGAGGCAGATGGGGAAAAAGGAAGGAAAGTGCAGGACATAGACCTCCATCTCTTTTTTATGTCACTAATTTGCGACATGAGCAGTTTGAGCAAGCATCCTTCCTGAGATAAAGGGCTCATTATCTCACAGTGACAGAGAAGGGTCAGAGTATTGCGTTTTCGTGGGGAACATCTTTTGCTCTTTTCCCAGAATCCATCTGGCTGCCTCATCCCTCTTCCATGTGTCTCTGCCCTATTCTTGTCTTTCCATGGCATATAGTGATGGCTCCCTTTGCGGCGCACATCTGCTGGTAAATTACATTTGTGTAAATGTCACTTCAAGGGAAAGAAGTGTGTGCGGAGGGACTCAGAGTTCCACAAGGTCATGTAAACTCCAGGCCTCGGCACACTCTGCTTCAGACTGGTCCATTACACACTTCTGATGAGGTTTTTTACACATTCGGTGACCAGATTTGACTCTGCTCTTATTTCAAAGCATATAGAAGTGGGCAGAGGTTGTTTGGATTGATGTTGGATTGTTGTCCATTGATGTGTGGACAAGTAAAAATGACTCAGAGGGAGTTTTGCAGATTGCAAGATCATTGTATGTCCATTCAAAAAACATTTTCGTTGTTTGTTTGTTTGTTTGTTTGTTTGTTTGTTTGTTTGTTTGTTTTTTACAACAAATCTACATTCTCATTAATGTTTTATTACTACTTTGTAATATTGTATTATATTATTACTTTATTTGATAGAATAGTACCTGGGGTAAATATTCATCAATGTTTTTCATCAGTTTGAGAAGAAGAGTGTTGAAAATTACAGAAAGCTGCATTGTATAACAACAAAATTAAATTCAAATTGCAGGGACAATGTATGTACAAGGAACAATTTTTTAAAACAGTTTAAACATTCAGTTAACAAAATAGAGGCGTTGTCATGTATTTCTTGTTGTCGAATAATAACTATTGTATTAGGCAAGCTTTGACCCTTTACTGCATGGTTGCTAGGGAACAGGAATAACCTCTTCTTATTGTAACATCATCATAAACTTGTTGAACTTGGGAAAAGCAGGCATTTCTTTGCAAAATCTCAAGTATTATTAAATTACTGTTTTAGTTAAATTATATGCAAGTCAAGGGCTTGAAAATACACAAATTGACAAGGCAATTGACAAATTATATTAAAAATGCATACTGAATATTCTGTGACCAGTATTCAGTCACATTTGTCTTTGTTTAACAAACTGTCTTTCATAAATGAAGCATTTATGACCTAAAATGAAAATATGAAATATTCTCACCTCCCACTTGTCCTGTTCGTGCCTCTTTAGCCGAATGGTCCAGTTGTTAGCAGAGGTCTCTGCACAATGAGCTATGGTCATGGCTATAGGGCAGGACAGGTCCAGGCCTGTGGGGCCGTATGTGACTGTTGGACTGAGGAAGATCTCTGAGCAGTCATCAGAGAGAGCACTGTAAAACAACACATTTATCAAGCATCTCTGAAATGATAGGCATAATTTACAAAAGACATTGGTGTCTCCACTCCTAATAGAGCAAAACAACTTTGCATAATTCAAGCTGATAAACAATATAAATCACTGCTTACATATGCAGAGTATGTAACCTCTGCTTTAATAAATAAAATAAACTAAGCCTTAATGAATCAATCCCAGACTAGCTGACACGCAGACATTCAGATGGGGGAAGATTAAAGCACCAAGACTAATGGATAGTGGGTCTGGGGAGGACAGGTCTTCGCACACAGCGTGTATGCTCTGTGGGTCGATGGGGCTTATGAAGCCCGCTCGAGTCGGCCTGGTGACAGATTAGCCAAGCCAAGCTGCTCTTGGCCAGGGGCGTAATCTTGGCTGGAAGCCCTGAAGACAGAGAGCAATCGATGGGCCCACCATCAGTCATGGAGCTGGCCCGGCCGGACACCTCAGCACTGAGGACATGCTGTTGTCGCTGGAGCAGCGGGGATATTTTCTCCACATCATTAATACTAGTGCAGACCAGAGCCAGTCGAGCATGAAGCACACATACAAACACATGCACTTATGATACCGCTGTGAACTACATCAGAATACTGTCACTTAAAGCAATAGTATAATGACAAATGAGTAGTAACATTTCATCCGTCCAAAGTGTATGATTTTCAAAACAGTTGTGTGGGAATGACATTTCTTAATTAGTGATTATCACACGTTGAGTATCACTATTGCTCAATTATGTGTCAAATGTGAGAAAAGATGAAATTCAGTTCAAGCCATTTCCAATCAAGAAAAACATAAAGTGTTACAATCCAGAGTCTAAAAATACAATCCTACAGTGAGAGAAGAGTGTGACCCTGCAGCTGCACTTTGTGCAAATCAGCCCTGAGCCCAGAGAAAAACAAGGTTACCTGCTGCTGCGGAGACTATGCTAATTGGGCAGATTGCCTGTGAGCAAAGATTAAAGATGGTTATTTAGCATCTTTGATTTTGCTTATGAGAACAAAGGAATGTCTATCCAGCATCATGCCACATATTGGAGCAGATTAGGGTTATTAGATCATTTGTGAATATATACATTTAAGTTTTTCTGTTCTGATTATTTTAGCCTTTGGGTACTAATTGTCTACTAGCTAGAGAATTGAAAAAATGCACTTTATTTTATACTAACAAATTCAAATCTGACACAACAAAGATGTAAATGTTCCCCAGCAAAGACTGCCTTCATAGGCTTCAGTGGGAACTGTGACTCATGTGATGTCTGTGTATTCTGTTGCAGCCTGTCTGATTGTGTCCTTGGTCTACCCAGAGCTACCAGCTGAGCCTCTCACTACACAGGCTAAAGCCCTGTGGACGAGGAGATGCTCTTGTGAACACCTGAAACCAAGCCAGAGTTGATCGATCTCTATTCTTTGCTGAGGCAAGCAGAGTCTTATGTAGATGGCCGGGGTTTAAAGGGGGAGAAAGGATTCAATTTCTGCCCTGGACTCCACAGTTGTCAGAAGATAGGGTTTGACTGACAGCTCAGTGGTGCACGGCTCCTGCAGCTCAAAAAAGGACAGGCAGAGGGGTAAACAGAATCAGGCTTATCAGAGCAGAGCAGCAGCCTGGAGGGCGCAGGCCTGGCTCAGCTGGGGAGGCTCTGGGCCGAAAAGTGTGCAACTGAGCTTTGAGCCACAACCTTCAACTGACCCCTGATCTGTATCTGTGCCCACACGACCCTGAGCTATTAACAGACTGAGAGAGGAGAAGGGACAGATGTGTTTCATGTGCTGCTAAATGTCACCCCACTCTTGTATTAATCCAAATTCAATAAGAAACCTTCAGTGAAAGTCTGGGTACACAACTGATGTCTGGTTATGGAATTTACAGACGTGGTGGATAATTGCTTTAGTTTAGTTGTTTTTTGTTTGCACGTGGGAAGCTACAAAAATATCATCTGTCAAGTCAAACTTTTTGCAAGTTAGATTAAACACATTTTAATTTTAATTACAGTTGAAGAACATAAAATAACATGTTGACAATACAGAAGAGGAGAGGACGCAGGGAAGAAAATTATGAGGTGTGACAAGTTAAAAGATTAAAGAGGAGCTCCATATAAAGCAGCGTCACAGCCTACCTGCTGTCCTCCTGGTTGATAATCATGTACATTTCCCATGTAGTGTCTTCTGCAATACCCCCGTGTGGCACCAGCAGACTGATGCCTGCAGAGAAACAAAACAGTGAATGGCACATACGACACACAGCCACACCTGCTGAGCTGTCAGTTCTTCTTTCACAGGTGACAGTCACGGAGCTATTGGCCCCACAAAACTTTGCTGTAGAAAATCCCCTGAACCTTGAGAGCCAATGCAACCAGCACGGTGTGTGTCAGTAGCATACGCTTTCTCGGACAACCTTGTTTCAAGACTTAAAACTATGCAACAAGCACACAGTCTTAAGATGCTATACAGATGACAAACAATTACTGCCAATCTATGCAGCAGTACATAAAACTCCTCGGGTGACAGGATGATGAATGTGGGCCACAAAGAAGATGTGCCTGAATAATGAGAAGGCATTGCACTCAAGTCTTTGTATTATACAGTGTGTGCTTTTAAATGGCTGTGATTATCGTGATGCTTTTAAATGTTGGTAGGTGAAACTAAATGTTAGAAGATATATGACATAATGTCACTAGATTGAGTTTTCAGTAGGATCTGCTCAACTGAAAATGCCACTGCTGTCAAAGTTCATCTCTTTGGTAAATAATATATTCCTGTTCATGTTGCAGGGTCAGTCAAAGGCATTTTCACAGATAACAATGACAATGTCAAACAGATTTAAAAATGCAACAGCCGACACTCTTTGCTCCAGTGTCAAGGACTGATAGCTTTAACATTTGATAACATTTTAGTGGGATTTGTCATTGTCTGGGAGAATATATGTATCTGTGAGAAGGTGGCCTCACCTGTGTTTGGGACCATGAGCTTTCCTCCTGCGTGGCCGAACACGCCAGAGGTTCTGTGCACAGGTTTATCGGTCCACTGTGAGACTTGCGTATTGAAGGGATTCTTTCCTCTCCTGCCTAGGGTCGGCCCGACCGGTACCCCTCTGTAGTCTGGAGCAAGGCCCCTGGGAAATGTCTGAGGATGGGACATGATGGGGTACTCTGTTCTTACTGCGACTCCTGAGAATAACAGGTCAGTAAACTTTAGTTTGAAATGAATGAAGGCTGGAGATATTCTAATCTAGAGAGCATTGAGATATGACAGACCTCTGATATCAGGCATAGGGTCCAAGAGCAAGCGTTCAGCCATCAGCTCCTTGTCAATGGAGTCCTGAAAACACATGGGGCTGGTGTAGGTGCGCGACACTGTCAGATCAGCCTGCATAGACGAGTTGATGAGGAGAGGGTTTGCTAAAAAAAAAAAAAAAAATGAAGACAGCAAGTTTTGTAAAATGAATCAGCGTGACTAATACAAGACACAATTGAGTTCTTATAGGTTTATATTTTTATTAATTCGTCACTAAACATTTACAAGTAAACAATATGTAAATATGTTATCTGCAATTTACATTGTCAGGAATTAGGTTAGCTTTTATGAAAAAAGAAAATTAGTTAACTGTCACGGTCTAATATGCATTCCAACAGAAAAGAGGATATGTGTGATATTCTGTGGGTAAGTTCCTTTTGGTCCTGTACATATGGGAAAAGGGACCAAGATTAAAGCTTTAGCTGGCTCCTGCTGTGTTATCAAAATGAACTTTATTATACCCTGCTGAGAGCTGTTACTGTGGTAACCCATTATGTTAGCCTTAGTAAAATATGTCTGAGAACCACGTTACCATGCCCGTGTATGCCGATATTTTTATGTTGGGAACCATAGATACTGTGATACTATATATATATAACCCTAACCCTAACACATATATATGCTTTAGATGGGGCTCACCTTGTCGAGATGTTTTGAAGGTGAAAGACTGGAATCCCCCTGTGAGAGCAGAGGAGTCAATGACATCCACTCCATATTCACTCTGGCTCCGTCTGTACAGTGTTACAGCCACGATCAGCACCACCACAGTGACCACACCAGCAGCCAGGCCAGAGTACAGGGCCACATCACTGCTGCCCTCCACACCTGAAAGAACAAAATATGCAGACATGTTTAGTAGAGTGTGATTTGGCTTTGCAGAGTGTTTAATGAGATCTTGACGCCATTTTCAGTGTCCTCAAAAGTTGTAAAGCAGCGATAAAGTAGAAAAGTATTTTTAAAAAGTAAGACATGTTTGACACGACTGCAACTTTCAGCTTTCTCTGGAGACGCTGTCGATGCACACCTTCATTGTTCCTTCCTGGAGTGTTAAAGCTACTAATGAGGAACCTCGGAAAGGAAGGCGATTATAATCAAGCCAGCACCTGACTATCATCTCTGCTCTGGTGTGGTGGAGAAACTTGGCTTACCTCTTAAATAATGTGACACAACCAATTTATTAAATTAGCTCATCAGCAATGATTAAGGTCTATCTGGTCCCACCAGTGCTATATATATATATATGCCGTCTTCACCAAGAAAAATAGAAGGGGGAAAGGGACTGCAACCTTGTTCTTGAAAGATAATGAGAGCTTTGGTGGAATAAGACATGCACAGAAATCCTCTGTAGCCTGGAGCTGAAATGAGGACAATGCAAAGTGGCATTAAGTTCTACTGTAGCAGGTTAATTGGGAGCTTGGGAAGTTTTGGTGAAATAACACTGAACGAGAGAAAAATATTATAATGTTAATATAGTCACTGTGGGAAAACAACAACATTATTTCACAGACAATAAGTAATACATGTAAATAGATTATATAAATTAATATAGGAAGATGAAATTATAGATAAAAGTATTAATGTGTGTCAGCTTCCTGTTATAGGGACCATAAAAAAAAAGCTTCCTCCTGGATTTAACTAAGTAAGAGTCTCCTGTTGGATAATTGCTGCATCGTCGATTGTCTTTCAGCTGCAACATGGTACTTAAACCCACTTAATGCAGTAAGGTCATGTCATCTGTCATCATGTCATCTGTAACAACCATGTGGAAAGACAAATCCTGAGGTCATGGAAAAGAGGTCAGTGTGTTTGAAAAGGGTCAAATCATTGGCATCAAACAGACAAAACATCTAAGGAGATTTTAAAAACGAATCTACTACAAATCTTAACTCCAAGGAGAATCTTTGGGATGTGCTGGAGAGGGCTTTGTGCCGTAGTCACACTCCCCATCATTAATACAAGATCTTGGTGAAAAATTAATGCAACAATGGAAAGAAATTAATCTTTTGACATTGCAGAAGCTTATTGAAACAATGGCACAGTGAATGTGTGCTGTAATCAAAGGCGCTCCAAAGAAATATTGAAGCGTGTGACCTTTATTTTCTGTGACAACTTTGTTTTTGGACAGTGTAAATAGCCTACTGCTGACTCAGAGGCGCTAATTTAGAACATTTCTTGTGTTGAGAGACTCACCTTGTGGCTTTGGATCATGCAGCAACTTTCGATCTGCGAAGAACGAGACACAAATGAAAACCCTGGGGAGCATCAGAAGTGTTTGGTTCTAATGACTTCTTGTGTATGCATGCATGCCCATGTTAAGTATATGAAGTGGAGAGGGAGACTAATGAAGATGGATGAGTGTGCAGTTAATAAGCATGATTATAAAAATGATCATGATCTAGGCCTACGTTGCCAAGAGTGATGAGCAGTAAATGCATAACGACACAGTCTGCCGGCACAAAGGGCCTGACAGGAGCTGGTCCATACCCACCCTGAGTGCACTCTCCTCCAGTGCAGTTTTCCGCAGACAAGGACACGCCGTCACACAGCATTCCTCCGTGTTTGGGCTCAGGAGCAGTGCACTCTCTGGACCTCTGCCGCTCACAGTCAGCACTACACAGGGTCCAGTCGCCCCACTCCCCCCAGCCACCATCCACTGAAAGGTTAGTAGCAGAAGAAGACATGTCCGATCAGACTGCTGCTATCTCTGTGTGCATTTACAAGAGGTCTTCAAAGTATTGTCTGTTCTGAGTTAATAAAAATGTTACCTGGAAAACTGCAAAGTTATAAATCTTTCACATATCAATTTTGAAAATTGTGTGGAAAAATATACTATTACAGATGTTATTTTCAAAATAGGTTAACTTTATAAATTTGTACTTTTTTTTGCATTGTAATTTAAGAAATACATAAACTATAGCAATATGAGATAATAAGATTAGTTTTACTTTGTTGAGTCTCAACATTATCTTCTTTTATACAAGAAGTCTTTCAGAAATGTTTTGTCACACTAGATGAAATTTAGTGTGATATATATTACCCTGTCAGACATATATATATATATATATATATATATATATATATATATATATATATATATATATATATATATATATATATATATATATATATATATATATATATAGTGGTGTGCAGCAAAAGGAATTTCAGAACAGTCTGAGTCACATTTTTGCTTTAGCTCAAGGTGCCATTTGAAATGTCCTCCTCCACTTTCTTAAATTCACTACCTTATGCTAATCTAGACACAAATGCGCCCTGTTTATGTTCAAACCCTGATGCACCGAGGAGAACGTTAAGAAGCAGGAGCAGTTGGTAGAAAGCAGATAAGTTTGAGAAGTGCACTGCCTTTCCCTGATAACTTTTGGAAAACCTGGTATTGACTTGATACTGCCACTGTGTTGAAAAGCAGACGTATAGAAATATATGGGCAGGGCCGATTACATGGCAGTCTACTCTTTCTCTCACCATCGCAACTCAAGCTTTAGGCTTTTCCTCCTCACTCTTTTCATTCACTTTATGATCCATATTTCTTATACATTTTCTTTGAATTTTCTTTTTGAAGGTCCATTATATTATATTAAAGATATAAAAAAAAGACACAGACAGTATCAGCAGAAGAGGCGTGCTGTGCTTTGACATGTGTACACTTATTAACATCGAACTCTGTGCTAATCTGCATACTAGTGTGGGGTTAATTATATTTCAATTTGCATTTATTCAGTTGTCTTAATGTCTTATTCTGCATAACCTTATTCTGTTGCTAATTAGACATTTAAAGTTCTAACGCTTCATTTCATCAGTCTGCCTCGGGGCAGCTATGGCTACAGTCATAGCTTACAACCACCAGGTGTGGAAGGAATGAATAAAAAGTCTTTGAGTGTCCAAAAAAGTGCTCTATAAATCGAATGGATTCTATAATTATTTAAAGTCCTTTATTATGGCTTATAACTATGATGTGAAGACTTTTTGTTTTACACGAATAAGAGTAAATAAATAAAAACATTCCTCGTGGTACTAGCCCCTAACAACACCCTAATCATCAAAAGTCAATAGGATCATAATTTGTGTACAAAAGTGTCCTAATGTCATACTAATTAGCAGTAATAAGGAGTTTATTAATAAGAAAATGTTAGTAAATATCTTTATTTATTTTATATTAGTATTAGCAGCGGAATGAGCTTTTGCTGATCAAGACATTAATAAGGACTGAATAAATACTAAATGACACTGAACTAACCACTTATAAGTATGCAAATTAGCAGCTGGTTAGATGTTAATAGGTGAACCCTAAAATAAAGGGTTGCTACAGTGTACAATCTGAGAGAGCTTTGAGGAAACTTGTCATCCTCTAAACATCAGGTAACCCTGTTTGACATGTAGAGCAATAAAAAACATAAATATTGTTTAGAGTGTTCTCTGTCTGAAGGTATAAAACATTTTCTTCCTTAGACATCAAGTGCTTCTCCCTAGAGGACCACAATAAATTCCACCTTGCATTATTTTGTGATATAGCTAAAAATACAGTTCCTTCTTCTCAATGTTTACATGATTTATAACAGTACTTTATAGCTTAGCCGTGCATGTGTTGTGCCTTACACAGCCCGTTTGCAGAGTGCATACCTGGGCAGAGTATGTTGCAGGTGCTCTTCTGCACTGACATGCCCTCACAGAAGGTTCCTCCGTTCAGAGGAGCGGGGTTGGTGCAGGAGCGTGAGCGTTTCTGCACTCCACGGCCACAGCGCACATTACAGGGAGACCAGTCTGTCCACATCGACCAGCCTCCGTTCACTGCAGGTAACGATAATGAAGGAGAGATTAGAAAGACATGCATAGTGTTGCTGACTACACAGAGCACGTTGTCACAAAGAAACACAAACATGATCAATAATGTCTTCCCTTCAGCCTGCCAAGTTTCTTCTCCTGATTTGTTGTTTGAAGTAATGTACAGTGATTGACTAATAAGCTCATTCTCTGTAATAGCGGGTGAAGAAATACTAGTGCCTCGACATGTACATCTGTTGGAAGAAACCGGGAGCAGTAAGGCTGTCAAAGACTTCATTATCATTATGTAAATTAATGATCGATCGGCCCCAATGATACTTGTCAGAGCGAATCACGTGAATTTATGTGGCAGCTAAATGCACGCTCATAAAACAATAGAGCAAGAACAAAGTCATAAAAAGAGCAAAGAAGGACTTCCTCTGCTCAGACTGCTCACTCTGATCCTTTCTAGGCAAACCCAGATGATGGCCAAATGGGTGAAGCAGCTCTTATGAGTATAAAATCACACATGTTTTAAGTAAATGTATTTCAGATTTATATGAAACAGGCCTAGCACATAGTAAAATATGTGTTGAATTGGCAAATTTGTTTTAGATCAAGTTGAATAAGGTGCAGTGAATTTGTAATTCTTCAAGTGAGAAAAAAAAAAAAGATCTGCGACTTGAAAAGAACATCACCAAAAATAAACACACACATTGCACATTGCATTCTATTTCACATAATCAGATTTGTTTACTTGTAAAGTTAAAACCGTCTTGAAAGCAGCATGTCTTTAAAGCACACACCGAGGCACTTATACTTCGTTCTGTGGGCTCAGCGTGTTGTGACGGCTCATGGCACTGCTTTCTTAATAATTTATCAGTATAAAAAATTACAACTTCTCTCTGTGTTTCCAAAGGATGTCTTGGTCATTATTTGTTCATTAGTAAAGCCACACACTGGGTGAAGCATGTCTTTTGAAATTAAAATCAGTGGGGAATTTGCTTGAGGTACCAAGTTGACAATTCTCTTAAGTAAAATGGATTATTCAGACCAGTGAGTGGTTGAAGATGCACGATCAAATGAGTTTGTGCTTACCGTACACAACCACAGTGGCGGTGGCGCTCCTCCTTTTTGCCACGATGTTGCTGGCCACACATGTGTAGTTCCCCGAGTCCGAGAGCCGTGCCTCTGTTATGATGAGGTTATGGTCCCCTCGTGTATTGATCACTCCATCAGAGTTTATGGGATCATCGTTTTTCAGCCATTCCACCTTCAAATAAAAAAAAAAAAAAGAAATATAGTGACACAAGTAAAACATTAGTTATATTTTCTTTTGCCTGCTCCCCAAGACCACACGCTTTGACAATACTTTACAAAGACATTTGGATTTCTGCACCATCAATAACTAAAGCACTAAACTCGAATGTATTGAGGTAAATGTAGTTCTATATTTTGTTCTGAATTATATAATGTTTATGAGATGCTTTCTAGATTTTAGAGACACATGATACAAATTATTGATACAAATTAGCGTTGAGTTATTTTACAGCCCCTTACAATCCAATTCTTGACCCTTATTATAGTATTACAACTAGGAATTATACATCATTTTTGTTGAAACCACAAAAATTGAATGCCAAATAAGTTTAATTCTTTTGAAGTAAGATGCACACATTTCAGAAAATGAAAAGGGTGAAGAATTATGCCTCTCAGAGGAGCTGTCTAGCAAAAACGTGACTGACAATCTATTGTCTGGCGAATAACGCATTAATCGGGTCACCTCTTCATCTGCGAGTCATTCGGCATGCGTGTCGCAGAAGAAAGTAATAAGGAATTACAAACTAAAGGACGCTGTGTTGATGCTCCCTTCTCCGCATGGCTGCTCCTATAAATTGCTATTAATGTGCCACTGGCTTGAGCTTTCCATTGAGAAAGACGAGCCAGGCGCCAGGGAGAGAGCTTTGATTTATGACAGTGTGTTTGAGGATTAAAAACTCCGCCCGATTGGGAGGATGTGTATGCGTATGCTTCGAGACTGCATTTGCCAAGGGAATAGAACCACAGCCAACAAACTCAAAAGATTGCTTTGCTCTTTTCAAGCAATCTGTGAAAGAAAAATGAGCTGCAAAATCAATAAATCAAGAATCATGTTGTCGCTAGCATTTTCTCCACAATCTCGATGGCCAGAGAAGTCTTCCATCGCGTGGCTTTCATTTAACTTGTATCACTGGGTGTCACTGATTTGACACAAACCAATCAACAGGCTCAATTCTCTACACTTCTTTTAGATGTTTTGCTGTTCAAAATTTCACATCTTCATTAGCTTACCAGGGTTTTGTTGCTGTGCACTGCATTTGCCACAGATGCCAACATCAGTGCAGTTGACTGTGAAGGAAGACATTTTATGCTCTCATGTCCTACAAGAATGAACACATGTTTGAGTCTTTGAAAATGCATTCCTTTTTTTTTTTTTTTTTTGAAGCACACATTCACTTATGTAACAACTATGAACAATGCCACTTCCTCATTGCAGATGCTGAAAAGCTGGTCCATGCCACTATCTCCTCCAGGCTATAGTATGCTGTGCCCTCCTCATTATGTTCCAATTGGCAACATTCAAGTCTATTAAGATTACAGCACAGCACCTCTGCTTAATGCACTCTCTTTCATTTCATTCAACAGCAAATGCAGAACAAAATCCTCTTCTCATTTACTCACCTGTACCGTACCAGAGGTTCTGCACCACCGAAACAAAGTGTTTGTGGTAGAAGTGATACTGAGCCAAATCTTTTTATGATGTTGACCAAAAAAAAAACAAAAAAAAAAAAACTGCAATGCGTCACAATATTAAGGTAAGCTCCAAACTTGACCCTTATCATTCCAGCTGATTTTTCTTAAAACGCTAGACTAAAATTACCCCCAATGAAATTTGAACAGAAAACTTGAACCCTTTGGAGTTAAAATACAATGTCTGAGCCACTTACATCCCGCCCACAAACCATATGGGTTGTGTTCATGTTCTGGGAATGTGATGATGTCATAAGCTCTGATGGAGGTAACAGGCAAGAAGGAGGTTTTTCCCTACTGACTGTATGGGACTTTGCCATGAAATGTCTCAAAGGTAAATCCACAAATGTTGAACCCACAAACACCTCCATTCTCAAAACAGAAGTGTCCGCCGAGAAGTCACTGACAACATCTTTGACATGTTGTCAGTGACATCCACCTGCAGCTCACTGTTCACTGCTTAATCTTAAACTATTTATTCATTTTAGTGAGACTCTGCAAAATCCCATAGAGACAGAATTGGACAGGAAGTACTCTGTGGGACACTGAGCTATTCCCCTTTCAAAGATGAAGCCTATGTTACAAAAACTGAGATTTAGGGACTTGGAATTAAGTAAAAACATCCAGGTGGCATGCATAAAAAGTCTATTAAAATGTTGTCAAATTAATAAGTCTATTTTGGGTGAGTTTGGAGTGCAAATTAATTTAGATTCTACCCAAAATGGTTTGAAATAAATGGGTCATTTCCAGGAATGTTTTACATGCCAAGGAGCTTGATAGAAGTCTTTTATCAGATGGTTTATAAAATGAAATAAATGAAGAAAAGTCTCGATTTGATTCTGTTTTATTAGTATATCAAATATAACCCACAAACAACTTGGATATTTAATTACTTCACCTTCTCTGTAGATTTCTTTGTGTTTGGAACAATAGGTGTAATGTACCGTGAACCAGAGACACTTTTAATGAACTTTTAGACTTTGTGAACTAGGGTTAGCTGAGGTGGGATTTGTCGTTATGTTCCTCTGAATAAAGCCACAGTATTGTTTCCCAGTCTGATTGTTTGAAAAGGTCGTGTTAATTAAACAAGATGAAGCTATCGGAAACCAGCTGTTTCTTAAATCCTTCACAAAGTTTTACAAACCACAAACTTATTTTAGTCCATACTTTAAATTCTGGTCATCAATCTTGGGAATTAAATTTAAACCTACATTAACATTGTGTTCTCACTTGTACAAAGGCTGTGTATTTATATCAGTTGTGGCACTGATTGTATTTTAAAATGTAGGATCAGAGAATACAAAAGAGAGAAGTAGTAATTTTTATCAATATAACATTGAGAGCCCGGTTGAAAGTATACTAAATAAGGTCAGTATACTTCTATGAACTTTTGTTGTCCGAAAAAGTAATGGGAGGTAACAGAAGATTGTTAATAGAATACACATTTATTTTTATTTTAATGTTTATAAATGTAATATCTTGAATGTGTCTTTAGCCTGGCTTTCCTCTCCTGTATTCCCTTTGATTAAAAATCGTCCTACTAGCCGTTTTTCTCTGTGTGTATTGACAGATCAGGAGGCGCATGATATTCATTCAGTGTCTTCTGAGGAAAGAGTGAGAGCTACACAGGCTGATGAGGAGGCGGGGACAGGAGTGACTTGAATGTGCTGATAAGACAGTGCCAGGGGAGGCCCACAAACTGATTTACTTAATTGGCAAATTTGTTCCACTTAGATAGCAGCAGCTAGAGTTGAACTACACCACACCAGACCAAACTGTGCCAGAGGGCAGTCTGCTGTGACCAATACAGAAAAAAGTATTTACCTTATTCTGGAAGTTGCCACGGGCCATCTTTTTTCCAGTTGTATTAGTTTACATGGAGCAGACGAGCTCATCAGCAAATAAGTTCTACATGGACTAAAAAGACATTTTCAGGCCACCCAGGAAATCAGTGCACTGCTGACTTGTTGATGCACTTATGCATTTAACATTTTAAACAAATAATCTACTTTATGTAATATTTTAGTGGCAAGACTGATCCCTTGTTCGTCATTTGCATGAGCCGTGTGAACCGCCAAACTGGAAATGCCATTATGCTGGAAGAGCGGATCTATGGCAAAAAGAGGCAGAAGTTGGTGGGGCCGAATAAGGTGAATAATGTAACAAAAACTATATGTGCAAATAACAAATTACTAAGGCAGAAAGTAAAATAGTGATGTAACTTTTCATCCTGCAGATGAAACCAAAGATGGCGATGATTAACAACGATAAATAATAAATAACAGAAAGCACACAAAGTACTTACAGATTTACACTGAGCACTTTGTACAAGGCAAGTCAATGCCAATGTTACACAACGATCACCAATATCTGAGACAATCGCGTTATGAATATTAACTTGAATGAATACATGTACAATCCAACCTGCACAGCATATACATATATTCATAAGTACTTGCGCATAATATATTTTATTTAGGCAAAGTCACGTGAAAATAATTATTTATTTGTGAAATTGTGTAAGTAGCCCACTCCTGCCTCACAGGTTTACTTTAATGGTTTTCGGCCCCCTGGATCAGCTTCTAACAATGCCAAACACTTTTTGAGCGTCTAAAATATGTCCCACTTCCTTCGACAACTGAACTGAATATGCATAAGAAGTAACCATCACTTAATTGACAGAAAATTGGAATTACTGTGAGTTTTTGTCAGTTTTGGTTTCCTGCAATGCTGTGTTCACGCTTTTCTGCCGTCTGATATGGCGCACCCGCGTGAACATGTGACGTAGGTCCAAAGAAAAAAAAAAAATTCTTAAACTAATAAATATAGGGTGGGGAGGGGGTAACATGTAAACAATACACAGTGAAATTGGATTTTCACAAAATCCCACTTTGCATGCATACTTACACAAGTAACAGGGAATGTTAAAATGTAACTCTCTCTTGTGTCGTTAAATTTACAGATTAACTTATTACGATGCCTTGGAGGAGATCTAAATAATCAGACTGTCTTGTTTATGGTTTATTTAGAAACTCATATTCATTTCTCTCTGCAGTGGGCAAGGAGAAATGTGATCTGCATTTAAGCTCATTTACATATAAGTGAAGGTGACATCTAGACTGTTACAAAACATTGCAGCAGGTTTTGTTCCATCTAATTTAATTAGAATCATTAACTGCCCTTTTCCTTTTGTGATGGGCTACATGCCTGCACCCTCACGCCTTCTCATATGCCGGATATGGTCTTTTCTCTGCCTAACAACCAGTTCCATTAAATCACATTAAACAAATAAGCCCTCCAATTATGACAGCTGAAATTCTGGAGGCGGGTAGTGCCTAGGACCCTTGTCATGTCCTTGCGTTCTCGCTCTACCGTGTCTGGAAATGTTATGTTTATCACTGAATAATTACATTTTAAGTGCTTCAAATGACTTTGGATATGAGGCTTGATGATTAATTAGACTCGGCAAAGAATACTTTGGCAGTTAATGTGAATGTAATGATTATGAAGCTGTAGACGTAGGTATTAGAGACTGTTTACCTGTCCATTTGTTTTTCCTTGGAGAAAATATGTGAATTAAATGTTTGATGGGTGGTTTGGTTGCTGTCATGGTAAGTTCTGGTGTGGTAATGGTAGTATGTATGAGTCACAGAAGCTTTGCCCATTTGCATTTTTTTTTAACCCATTGAGTTGATATTAATAATCATCAGGTATACGTTCTTGAGTACCTACAAGAAAACTTTGAGTCGGATTTTGTCCATAACAAACACCATGTTTGAGGCACAAGCATCTCTGGATGTCCATCAGTGCATGTGGCACCAGGAAACACAAGGCCGAAGGTCGATGGTTGACTTTGTTGTTGTGTCATCTGACCTTCAGCCGAGTGAAGAAAGGGGCGAAGCTGTCAACTGATCACTACCTGGTGGTGACTTCGATGACGGAGGAGGAATCCTGAGGGTCTTTTGGGAACGCCCTCTGTCAACAGGGTTTGCTTGTTTGTTTGTTTGTTTGTTTGTTTGTTTGTATCCCCTTTAGACATTGCCTCAGAGTCCACATCTAGAATTTAAAAAAAGTTTGTGTGTGTGTGTGTGTGTGTGTGTGTGTGCGTGCGTGCGTGTGTGTGTGCGTGCGTGTGTGCGTGCGTGTGTGCGTGTGTGTGTGTGTGTGCTGCCACCGGTGTCAGTGCCATGTCAGATAATAAAACTTATTCATTTATATTCATTTACACTCGACACAGAATGGTGAAACTCCTTAGCAACTGCACGACAGTGAGATACCTCTCTCGCTGTCTCGCTGTTTCCTCTGAGAGCAGGAAAAGAGCAGCGACATTTGGGCATTTGAAAAGATAATATATACCAGCATTCAGTATTTCAAACAAAAATCAATTATGCATTTTTCAATGATGATGATGATTATTATTATTATTATTATTATTATTATTATTATTATTATTATTATTATTATTATTAACAAAACTTTTGCAAGCAGTTCATTTATATGAAGGTTTTGTAAAACTCACTCCCCAGAGGCTTCCTTAGTAATCTACACAACTGAAATAAATCTCAGTTTAATAACAATCAGGGTTCAAAAGATAACTCTGCAGTATGTCCTCAATTCCTAACACTCGAAGCTTGAGTGGCTTTCTGAGTCAATTTTCACACCTCTGCATACAAAAATGGGTTTAACCTCTTAGCATTACCCACAGTCCCAAAAACAGACACATTCCCAACTGTGGGTGAAGGTACTTAGCCACACCAAGGGGAGCAGAATCTGTCCCTACATTATTTACCATTACCATTTTCTTTGTTAGCTGCAGTCACATTAATGAATGCATGAGGACTTGCCTATTTGATGACCACAATGCATGGGGGAGACCTGCGGTACACCGATGCTCCATTTGTGTGAACTGAATCATTCATCATACACACCACTCACACACCAAAACGGTTTTATGTGCTTTTTGTGTGTGATAGCTATAGCCATGGTCATCTCCAAGAGGAAGGTAGCGGATCCGTAGCCAAAAACTATTGGAGACATTTTCCCTCTCCCTTTTTTGCCAGCTCTGTCTCATATGCAGTTTATTTTGTCTAACATGATGCCATCCCAACAACAAACCCTTGGCTTGGATTGTGTTCTGAGTCCAAATGTTTGCCCAAGTGAGTGAGCTATTTCAATAAACCTCTCGCAGTTGGAAGAACTATGACCCCAAAATATGAACTTTGGCTCACCTTTGTGTACATGTTTAAACAGGGAATGTGTTACTTGACTAAAGAATCAGGAAAGTGTTATGCATTGGTTTAATATGCGTGTTGCATAATGATGCGTTACTTGCAGAGGTGGACAATATATCAAAATACTGATAATATCATGAATGTGGTTTTGAAAATAAGCAAAATTTGAATATCAAGGATACTGTTTATAGTTTAAAAAAAATAGTTGATTAAAAATAAAAATGAAAAAAGTAATGTTGTAAACTTGATATTTCTGCACTTTTGTGATTCATTTTACAGACATTTCACATTTGTCTGATAATTAAACCTAAACTAATATATTTAAAGAGATGTTTAAAAAGATTTCTGTTAGATTAACATAATATCATCTGACTATTGTTGTCAGGATATTAAAAAAAAGCTATATTAATTTGATCAATATTACTAAATAAATACATAAATAATAAACAGTGTAACATTTGAGGTGTGGCTATTAGGGGTGAGATGAGATCTCAAGATTGTGAGAGCACCTACAGCATAATCTCGCAAGAATGATTTAATACATTGTTTTACTGAAGAGTGCAATAACCTTCCTGGAAAAAGTATTATTTAAGAGAATATCCAGTTTTAAAACCGCATTTTCCGCATTTTGTCTTATAATGCCATATTTCATTTGTAATACAGAAACCTTATCAAAGGAAAGCAGTTTATCGGGCTTGATTTTTCTTAATTTTTAAACAAGTTAAACACCTTAAATTTTAATTAAACATTTTACTTTTATATAATTTAATTATAAAACTGTAAAAAAAAAAAGACAAAACTATGAAGATCTCGTCTTGTTCTCGTCTGGTGAAAATTCTGTCTCGTTACACTCCTAGTGGCTATGCAAATGTGGATGAATGTGTTGAGTTCATGCTAAAAAACAAAGTAGCCAACCCTAACCCTAATCCTGTTAAAATTCTTTTAACATTGGCATCAGTTTTGGCTCTAAATAATCAATATCTGTTGGGCCCCAGTTTTCTGGAGCACGAGCTTGTTATGTTTTAAAGCACAATTTCTACAGGCTTTCCATAATTTTAACGTTGTCAGTCTAGATTAATTAGATATTACCCTGTGTACATTTAGTCACAGAGTGTGCCTTGAAGTAAATGCAGAGGTTCAGAATCTGAGGCTGACAGGCTTTGATACTGACGCATGTGCTGCAACATCAGAGTATCACACTGCTCGCACATACGGGCTGCACTCAGGGACGTTCAGCCTTATTTTATATACATGGTGAAAATTTAAACAGCATGACAGCTTCTGTCAAACACAAATCTATGCTATGGAGAGGAGCGAGTCATGGCAAATGTGAAAAATACACATGACAAGTAAACAAGTTATATCAGCTCAGACATGAACAAACCATCCAATGAAGAAGCACCGTTATTTGTGGAAACCAACTCCCAGTTTATAGTATCTTCAAGAAGTGAGAGCAATGCAACCACAACTTGAGAGGTGACATTTTCAGCTCATTAACAGGCACTCTGGCATATTTCCTTCTGATGCTGTGTTTTTGAAAATTGACATCCTCACACTGCACCACACAAGCACAGTTTGTAAACCTGATGGTGAGTGCTCTTTAATGTCAGAGACGAGAGATGGAGAGCTCACCTCAGCCGCGGGCACTCCCTCTGGGGGCCGACAGTGCAGCACGATCATCCCATTCAGAGGCACCTCAGAGCCCTGGGGGTCCTGCTCAAAGTTCTTTCTCAGGTCTGGAAAGGTAATAGAAAGGCAGTACAGAATATATTATTAAAAATGAAATTATTGGTAAATCTACAGTGTCTGTCTATATTATTCACAAGCCAGACGAATAAAATGTTGCAGGGAGATGAGCTATGACATCTTTGCATTAAACAACTGTAACTTGTTTTTCAACTTTCGTGTGTGTTTGTGTGAGGACTAAAATCTGCACAACAGTCACTTCATTGGGACATTTGCTTTGGAGATCCATGAGGTAAATGATTCAATATCAGATCAACACCATGGTTTAAAGATAAGATTTAAGTTAAGGTTAGGTTTAAGGCTTGGCAAGTAATTATGGTTAAAGTTAGGCTCAATCTCCAGGAAATGTAAGTCTAAGAAAAATGCTCACAAAGAATAATTTGTTTCATATTTTTAAAATTATTGCTGGTCAAAGGTAGACTAATACAAAGTCCAGTGGGATCAATAGTATCAGGTGAAGCTGAACTTACATGCGATGCGGACAGTTGCCTTGCGGCTTTTGGAGGTTCCCAAGTGGCTCCAGGCCACACACAGACACCAGTAATCCTCAGGACCATGGAAGTCCTCCACCTGCTGCCGGGACACATTGATCATCACCTCACGGATCTTCAAGCCTGCAAGGAAAAACAGTGATTAAATTACACATCACTGAAAGTTTTTGTGAAGTTGAATTTGTACTTTTACATGTTAATGTGTTGTTTTTCTGAAAATATATAGTATGTGCTGCCATTGCATAAAGATCAAGACACTTCCTGGGAATTGAAAGTTGTGTCCCATTCAAATACACAGTAGCAGTAACTTTCAACAACACAGCTTGAACATTCAAGTACTTCAATGTCAGTGCAACTGTTAAGTTTTGAGAACCACATACTGTAACTGAAAAAGCTCAAATAATTAACTTTTCCAAGACAGAAGCTAACATAGACAGGTAAAACATTTATCACAAGAGCATGATGAAAAACTGCAATCCTCTTCAGGAAGAAATATGTAGGAAGGCTTAAGCAAAAGGTTTTCATCAAGTGCAAAATATATGCTTCTAGTTAAGTTCTTCAGAGTAAGCAGTCTGAGAAATCATCTTCATAATGTAGCTTGTACTTGCCGAGCCAAATACATTTACAATTTATATTACCAAGATCTTTGTCTATTCTCTTCTGGGGTTTGCATTTAACTTTAAATGGGTAAATGACGAACTGTGCCCTGCGCTCTTTCACAGAGTGCGCAAGTTGGATCTGCCTTCCCTACCTTGTGTTTATAGAAAATCACACTTGAGCCACTTTCTCCCAATCAGACAAGAAAGATGTCTCTGCTTATAAAGGTTCAGTAATCATTACAATCAAACAGCTATAGTTCAGAGACATTTCATTTCAATATAATTTATACTAACTGTATCAGAATCCTTGGCGTTCAATTCTGTGATAAATGGCCTCTTGAAGGAGCTCAATCATATGCAGGCATTTAAGGACACAACAACATAGATAAATGCAAATGATTGGACTGCTATTGCCCATTTCCTCTCTTTTCTCTATCTGGCAATGCATCTGTGTGATTTTTATTCAAACTGGACCTTTGTCCTATCTTGGCTAGTCTACAATGCAGGCTTTGGGGATCGGGCCCATGCCAGGTACTTGTGGCTCCTGATCCAAGCATGGCTAAGCTGAGTTTGGAATCGTCTTGCTCAGATCTAGGGATGTCTCTTTCATGTTGCAGAAAGAGAATTTTCCTTTAAGTTTGATGTGTTGGTTGATTCCTGGTGGTGAGGCAGCTGAGCGCGTGGTGGGCTGCAGAGTGGAGGCTGAGGTGGATGGATATAGCTCGCTGTCTGATGTGAGCTGTGCTTGGGGGAAATGTTTGTGTGATGTGACATTGCAGCATGCAGCTGAAGCATGTGGAGGCAGTGAGGGTTGGCTCAGGGCCAGACACAGACAGACCCTGCTAGACAAGCGGAACATGCTTCTAGCAACATCTTCGCTCTGGTCCCAGCTGTGTGTGTCATCCTTAATCCTTGGACCAAAGGGACACATTACTTTATGCCTGAAAAAATATGATCATAACTCAGCTGTTAACTGCACTTAGACCTTATTCATGTTATCCACCGGCAGTTTTGTTTATGTTTATGAAGCCCCATTTTGCTAGGGCCCACTTTAGCAGTAGCAGATATAGTTTTAACACGGTGGGCCATGTCATTTGATCCGACCAGAGAGCATATTAAGGAACATATTGGCCTAGTTTTTTTTTTCCCTTCAATCTAAACCTACTTTTTATGAATGTTTAGTTTCTGCTGGAGGTTGAGGTCATGTTTCTTCTCTTTTTTCAGTTATTAGTAAAGATTAACAATGCATTGAGGGCTAAATGTTTATTGTTTACTGTAACACCAGTTTCATGTCACAGTTCTAGTGACACTCACTAACGTAAGGTTTGAGATAAACTAGCATTTTTAACTTAAGAACATTTTTAGGTAGCGTATAAAAGTGTTTGCATAATAGTTTCCTTTTCAAATAATTGATGTGATGTTGAGAGACTTTGTGGCTTCTCACTATCCTCTTCCTGAGCCCCACCTTGCTCTTTTTGTCCTGAATGCCGGCCTGGCTGATGGTATCTTTGGTTCAGTCCGGATCATAATACACAACACTGGAGTGGCTCTTTGACAGCACATCAGCAGGAATAGATATCCATATACATACCCTACCCACCTACCATTCACTCTCTATCTCCTCATCTCCCAAATCTGCAGCTGCTGCTCTCCTCTCATTCACCACACAGGCCTCCACATATCTGTTTGCAGCCTCTATTTCACTCTCTCATTGCACTGTCTCTTCATTTTTCTTATGTTGTCCCGGTCCCATTTGCCCTGTTATCTCTTTATCAGGGTATCATCCTTTCAGTCCCAGTGTATAGGCACAGATATCCCCTCTGTTCCTTCTTCCTATCCTCTGCTCTTCTTTCACTCTGTCCTTCAACAATCCCACTTGTGTCAGTTATTTTCATCTTCTACCCTTCATCATCACCAAGGAGACACCTTTTATTTGTAACAGAAATACAAATAAAGTTTGAATGAGATGATATGGGATATGATGACCCCCAAAAAATAAATAAGTACTATTAATCTAAGAGACTAACATGTGATTCACAGTATAAGTATGTTCTTGTTTGTTTAGAAAAAGGCTAACCACTGGGCACGGCATCAGATCACATTGCATTGATGTTAAACATTGGTTCTTATGGTTGTTTTTTTTACACACATGAAGATTATATTTGTGATTAATGTTAGAAATATTTAAGTTCATGCTATTGGAAAAACAGTTGCAGGATGTGCAAAGTTGGGATGTTGATCTCTTGCCCCAATCCGGCCTTTAACACCCATGGGGTATTACTGTTTGTGTGACAACATTTTTTTTAGGAATAGCCTGAGGAAGAGGTCACAGTAATTGAAAACAATGTGTGGGTGTTTCGACATGGATTTGATTTCAGCTGATTTCTCTGTGCAGTACAGAAGCTGAAGTTTGAAAAGAGAAACTGACGTCAGAACCGAAAGCTAAAGGCAAATCTCTAAAACATAATATATTATGTTTCACACTGAAATATTTGGGTTAGATTAAGATAAGTAATTGTCAGTATTAAGCTTTTCTTTTTCTTTTATAATGGCTTATGGAGAAAGTGCCCTGTTCTATATTGTGCTGTTGTTTTTTCTGAGCCATGCAAAGTGAGATATTCACAGAGGCACAAAGCTTACCATCGGCAGTGGTTTGACACACCGGTATTTTTATACCCGGAGTAGCACAAGGTGAAGAGAGGCACAGGCAGATGGTGGATTTATTTAAATAAAGCACAAAACAAACTATTGGTATTTTGGTAAAGACAGAGGCCTCTCAGACGTACTCTGAATAGTAATACAAGTTTGTTTATATAATAACAAATTTTCACTGCAGTGAATGATAAGACTTAATGTATTGTAAGAAATAGATGCATTTTTAACAGCGAGCACCACATATGTTTACAGTCGTCTTTTGAATCTCTGAATTATACTAAAACAAATATAACAGGGATTTGCTGCTTAGAAAGTCAAAGGTATGTGAACATTTTCATTTATTCATTAATTTATGTTTTACCATTTTCTCCCTCTGAAGAACTTACTTAATGTTTTTTTCATTTGAGATAAAAATGTGCTCTGTATGGTTTTTCATTAACCAACCACTGAGAAGTGATTTGTTTTTTGCTCTATGAAAGGTTTAATTCCAGGCTTGTTCACATAGAAATAATGTTGGAGCCATATGGTCTGTTGTTCCTCCTGCCACTGGGTGGCGCACTGTATTTTTGTCCTGCAATTACCTGCCCTATATAAAGGGGGAAAAAGGTGCTCTCAGGTGTTGCAGTGTGGAGGCAAACCGTGTCCGACCGTGTCCTATCGTGTCCTATCGTGTCCTATCGTGTTCTATCGTGTTCTATGTATCGTGAGTTCTGGATTTCTGTGTATTTGTGGATGGCTGAAAGGTAATGCCAATAAACCAGTGGAACACAGCATTTTTTGAACTTTATTCTGTGGAAGACACGCGTCCGAGACGCCACACACGCTGCATCCATAGCGGACCTTGCACAGGGCAAGTTTGGCCGCTACATTGTCAAAAGACTGCCTCAGGTGCCGTCTGGGCGTAAAAATTGCGTCGGCTGTGTTTGCGCACAGCGCGGTTTCCTGGAGTGGAGTGGGCCCTCCAACTACCGTAGCGGTGACTCGTCACAACAGGCGTGCGGCGAACCGGCGGACTGTTGGCGGGGAAAGAAGGAGGAAGGGGACGGAAGGCACCGGAGAGCACCGGCGTCCTCTTGATCGTCAGCGGGGGCGAGAGACGGCTCTGCGCGGGAACTCTGTCTGCAGCGGAGGCCGAGCAGCGCGGAGCGGTCGCCGTGGAGCCACGCCACGCGATTAGAAAAGGCTGCACTAGTTGAGGTAAATGCAAAGCTAGCAGTATTGAATGCCTCAAAGAAACATAAGCATAAAACTGATAAGTCCAAGTTACAGCCAGAGGAGCCCAAATCAAGCACACTTGCATTGACACCGGTTTCTAGATTGTGTCCTTTGAATCAGACTGAAACTGTTCCTGTTTTGCTTAAAGAGGAAACTGGGTCAAATGATTATTGGGATGAAATTAACTGGGAGGAGCCAAAGATATGTGCCACATTGGTGGGTCCTTTCAAGGCAACAAGGACCGGCACCACCACTGAAATGGATTCTTCTCACATTGAATCTCCACCTGTTCTCTCAACTGAATCCCAGGAACTTCAGCAGGACACTGAGGTCCCTGCCATTGAGACACAAGAAGCACCCCTGAAGATCAAAAGGGACAGACCTTCCAGTCAGAGGCTGCTGACCAGCCTCTGACTGAGATGGTCGGTGACACAGAGGAGCAGGAGAAGACTGTGGTTCCTGTTCCTGAGGCCGTTGAGTGGCCTGTTGAGGAAATGCTTCAGCTGCTGGAGCCGGTGAGGAGCGGCTCATCAAAGGATACATCAGGCATGAGTGACTTCTCCTTTGCAGTGAACAGAGTAAGGGACATTGTTGTGCAGCCTCCTCTGTGGTTTGACGAGCCCATGCACTTTAATGGTGTCTTGACTGACTCTCATTTTGAAGAATGTGTTGTTTGTTTTGTATCTGCTTGTTTGTCAAGCCCAAAAGCTGTTTCAACTCAAACAGTACAAGGCCTTCAAAAGAAAAAGGTGGAAAATGTTTTACTGCGTAATAGGATGGAATTAAATATTGAATTGTTTTGAATAATGAATATTGATTTTTGGATATGCGGATTTGATAAATGTGTAAACTGTGTTCCTAGCAAAATATGTTGAAATGTTTATAGACCAGCTAAGTTAATTAATGGCTCCAAGTATAAACTGCATTTCATGTAATTGTTTCGCTCCTGGCTTTCACAATTAAGGGGCCGGTGTGTTGGAGCCATATGGTCTGTTGTTCCTCCTGCCACTGGGTGGCGCACTGTATTTTTGTCCTGCAATTACCTGCCCTATATAAAGGGGGAAAAAGGTGCTCTCAGGTGTTGCAGTGTGGAGGCAAACCGTGTCCGACCGTGTCCTATCGTGTTCTATGTATCGTGAGTTCTGGATTTCTGTGTATTTGTGGATGGCTGAAAGGTAATGCCAATAAACCAGTGGAACACAGCATTTTTTGAACTTTATTCTGTGGAAGACACGCGTCCGAGACGCCACACACGCTGCATCCATAGCGGACCTTGCACAGGGCAAGTTTGGCCGCTACAAATAAATTTAGTCTTTTTTCTAGGCTTATGACTGACCTAACACAGTGCAGCTTGATTACCTTAGGCAAAAAATAAAGGTTATATAAGTATATCAAATTGATTTCTACACTTTACTTTGAATATATACTGTATATGCACCTTTAATATTTCAAGGCTATATTGGTATTGATACTTCCTCTGTTATGTGTCACTTTCCAATTATGTGTGAAACAAATCTTTTTTCACATATTTTGAGCGAAGCTCACTTTTGTTGGTGATACATTTTAGAAGTCGCAGGGACAAGTGTAGCTCCCACCTGCTCATTGTCATGCTGTGTTTGTCAGTCTGGAATATTCTCGCCGACAGGATGAGCTGCAGGTATGAAATATTAAGGCAAAAAAATACTCCTTAACTGTGATACATCGCTAACTGATTGGGCTTTTGCTTCAAATTGTCTTCTGCTCTTCTGTTGAGGTGTAATATTTTTCGGGGTGTTTTGGTGTGTCTCTTGTTTTGTTTGCTGGAAGGCACAGCATACACCTTGTGAGGGAAAACAACACAATACAAAACTAAAGTGAAACGTATATATCTCCAAAGATAACCTATGTTTCTTTTGCTCCTGGTCAAACATTGGTATGTGCATCTAATTCACAGCTTACCGTTTTAATAGTGCCGTGTCCTGCTCCGGCACAACCCCAGGGCCAGACCACCGTCTGACTCACTGGGTAACACTGCTGCCAAGACGCAGGCATTACGAGGTGAAGCTGAAGGGACAGTCTGAGCAGAGCATTCGCAACTGATGTATTCACTTGTTTCAAAGTTGACTGACCCAATATTGTTGAGGCTTTTTTATTTATAATCTCTCTACCAGAATTCAACCATCTTTTCCCAGAAGTTTGACGTCATGAAGGAACTGATGTTGTCTTGAAAAGTTGAAAAATGTTTTTGATGGCATGAGATGTATGTGTGGAATGTCCATGTTTTTTGTGGGCAAAAAAAAAGAACAGTAATTGAATAAATACAAGTTAAATACGTTTAATGCCACACTGCGGACCATTCCCGGAAGTAATGGACTTTCAACTGTTGACCCAAAGAATGAAGCTTGCACATTCAACTCAAAATGAAGCGATAATAAATGGATATTGCATTGTAACATCTTTAAGAATCAAAGAATGTAATTTTAAAACGCCTCATGAAGCCATTACTTTCAACAGAATTCTCTCAGACAAATGTTTCCATTTCAGTTTCAAAAGCCATCGCAGTTTACCTAAGCAAAAATGAATAAATATGTGATGCAAAATAGATACAGACATAAAAAAGAATCATTTACGCTGTGTCTCTTTGAAGTAGGATGTGGAGTAGCTGTTTGGACAGAGAATGCATGCCATGCTGAAAAACACCACTTATTGCACAAATGATTTGTTAAGCATGGACAGCTTCTGAATGCATTTTGAGAGGCTGTTGGACTGTACAATAACATCGTGCGTAGGCTGAAAGAGATGGCCAGGATACTATTCTTAATACCATCAAACTCTGGCAAATAATTGGGAACGTTTTGTTCCAGCCTGTTACATCAAATGCAGCCAATATATAACTTCTTTATCTGTATTAAACGAACAAGAAAAACAAGCTCCCATAGACCATGCAAAATGCTGCTTTAGCAAATAATGCTGAGGATTTTAAATGACATGGAATGATTCATAAAAAATACTTAACAGTGGAATTGGTGGTGAAACAACAAATGACATTTATTGTTATAATGTTGGCTAACACTATTGCATTTTTACAGCATAGGTCATTATAAATCAGTTGTTCACTTGGGCTCACGCACCACCCTGTTTGAGGATCTTAAGGGGGCCATGAGAGGTACTAGCTCCCAGGGGGTGCTGGCTCGCTTTCAGAACAGAACGCTTTAGCGTCAGCTGAGCCAAGAGAGAACAAGAGAAAAAGTAGACTCAGGTGAAAGGGAAGCGGGAAAAAGCAGATATAAATAAATAAAGCTATATAATTTCTCATCAAATGCTGACTTGATCTTGTGATGAACATTGCCAGTGATTATAACTTTATTTCTTGAGAGGACACATATTCTGCTGCAGTGACTTTTAACCATGTTCTAACAATGTTCTGTCATCAAAAACATATCTGAAGTAGCATTCTGTTGCATTCACGCTGTTTTGAAGAATGTTTATATAATCCTACCCCCTCCGAGCGTCAGACACAACTTCTTGGATTTTTGGACATGTTTTCAGATCATCTATGTCACTTATCCAAGAATCTCCTGTTGTTTTAAGTCCTTAAATCATTGGCAGACTCGTTCTGAGCATTTCTAAACATGATGACTGCTGCTGCTAGATGGATCGTTTCCTTAAGCACATTCGCTTATAGAGCTAATATAGAGCTTGGCACATCTACTGGCCGGATGCACTAAGTAAGTGTCTTTTGCAGATTCCTGAGGAAAACATGAATAATTTAATAATAAACCTTTTTTGTTTGTTTCAAAACATGAGATGGCAAATTTAAGGTACCCAAGAGCCTGTTTAAAGGCTAAAAATATATATATTTTTAAAAAACATAATATTTTTCCTTTAACAAAACAAAGCTAGCACACGTTAGCATCAGCAGTTTCTTGTTTATCAATGCAGGCACTCGCGTCAAGAAAAAAATATTGTTTTCTAACACATAATGCATCTAACTCTATCCAAACCTATGGCATTTTATAAAGAGACGTGAAACTGCAGCATAAAAGGGCGCAGAGTGAAATGCAGAAAAAGCTGACGATAAACCATAGGGTTGTCTTATTTGCTCAAACTTTAGCCACGTCTCACAACTGCACAAATATGGAGAAATGGAATTGCTAAACATCTTTCTAATTGCTTGTGAATTCCTGAGATCGGTCTTATTAATAAATAGAATAATTCAGGTGCGATTAAATTTTTATTTATTAAGAAAACGTTTGTTATGTTTGGGTGATGGCAGCTCCCTGCGGAAAATGCAGTCTGCCATTAACAGAAGCATCCCGAGATGCTCCAAAGATGACCGGTCTGGGGGACACATTCAACCCTCTTCATTTATTCAGGCTTGGGACCAGCACAGCTTGCTTGCACAAACATATTTGACTAGTTTGACTTGACAGTAAAGTAATACCCTATAACTAATGTTAAAAAATGCTTAATGTTCCTGGTTGGATGGTGCAATAAAACAACTAATAGAGTTTTCTTCTACTCATTGCTATTGTATGAATCCATTTCAACTTAAAACAACAACAACTGAATTTCAGCAAGTTGCATCACTGAAAGACACCATTTGAAGTTCAAAGTCAAAATACCAAATTCGAACAAGTGGCTTCCTTTCATGGTGTAACAGTTGTCATTTTGCTTTATCAAGCGTGACAAACGGTTGAGGCTAAAGAAGCGAGGCGAATACATTGGCAGGGGGGACCGCAACTCAAAGCATCTTTATAAAGTCCCATTGGCTGTGTCTCTTCAAAAGACATGGTCAGACACTGTGCTGAAGGATGAGGGCTCTGCATGTGTGTGACAGTGAAGCTGATAAAGCTACAGTGGGTATTACACCATAGACGAAGGGAGAATACCTGTTCCTGTATCAGTGTGCTCCTGGGACATGTGCTGGCTCTGATGGACCCATTCTCCGTTACACTTGAAGAAGATCTGTAGTGCCGGCCGGGCCTGACAGCGCAGCTTTATGGGGTTGTTCTTGACAATGTAGGCGTCCACCGGCTCCTGCAGGAAGTGAGGCAATGTCCCGGACTGGCCATGCTGCAGAGACTCACCGCGTGGGCCTGAAACAACACAGACACTGATTGAATAAATCTACACAAATTTAAATTTCTACACATGTATGCAATTGAAAAAAAAAAAAAAAATGTTAAATGGAACACATCTCTTCATCAACATTAAAATCTACATCACACGTCACTAAACAGTCAACTCATAATTGTAATGAATATTAAAATGAACATGTTAACAACCTCGTGTGACAGAGTGGTTAACATGTGAGCAGACACAACTTCCTACTTCTGTACTGAGCACGCTGTGCTGTTCTAATGCCCTCAAGTGTAATTACATTCAGACTAATCCCACAGTTTGCTGGAGCCTCTTTCATGTAAGTGTGAGGTTTAGTGAAGCAGTTGTGCTGCCGCCCGGCCCACCACTAACTTGACAGAGCATCTTCCTCTACAGCAGTGGAGCACAAGTGAAAAGCCCATCAGGATTACAGAGCCACTCTCTCCTTTCTGCTAATCTAATCCCCTACCTTTCCAGCGGATGTCTGCTGATTGAGGCCAATAGATAAAAGACTGTGATTTGCTGGCTGTAAAAATGACTCGCTCTGTTCCTTCCACATGACACACATTCTTTCCTTTCCTACGATCGAGGCGGAACAAAAAGACACGCTTTAATTTCAAAATGACTGGCCTCCGGCTTTTCTTGTAGAGAGTTCTCAAATTTGTTTTGATGTGGCACATTGACACAATATATTCATGTTTAGTAAGACGTGTCTGCCTTCACATAATGAGATGAAAAAATGAATACAAAACACACACAGTTGACAAACAAGTTGAGTAGCAATAACTGATGTTAAGCCATTTGACAACTTCAACAGTTTTGAAACCCAAAAAGCCTACTCTTCTTAGTATATTGTGCAATTAGTATCAAATTAAAGAAAATTACTTTTAATGCGTATGTTGTGGACAGTTTGTCATTTAATTGTTTCCACAAACTTGAGAATTTTAATATTTTTAAAAAGCTACACTAAACAGACAAAGGGGAAAAAAACATTTTATTCTAAAATATCACTACAATAAACTACGTTTTAGATTAGGAGACTAGGATGACGGTGGACTCACTAAGATATTACTATGACTCCTTTGCATTGTAGTAGCTGTGGCCAGAGGACAGGATGAAGACAAATCTGTGTATGCACTGAGCTGCCACAGCGGAGACGGCAGTGTCCTCACTACAGTGATCTACAACTGCTGCTTCAGCCGCCAATAACACAGAAGGGGCTCGGAAACATCAAGACCAGCCTGAAAGCAAAACAAGGCATCACTGCCACAGGCCTGAGTGATAGCTCTATCCCATATCGCTCTCTGGCCTCCTTCCATCCTGCATCCAGCTCCAGCTCAAATGATTCACAGAAACTTCACATGCAAAATTAAAAGCAATCAGTTTATATGGTCTCTAATGTCATTTAATGAAATCTAGATAAAAAGAGGAAAAAAGAGCCCAAAATTGACTACACTCATCATTCAGATGGAGTGGTGGCCGTTTCTGGGGGAGTTGTGTTTCTGCTGTAGAGGGTACTTCACGTCAGGTCAGAGGGCGGTTGGCAGGTGCAGGGCCCAACAGGCAGGTTATCAATAATAATACATTTTATTTATATAACAGGCAAGAAAAGAAAAGTATCAGCTGTATGAATTGTATTGAATGTAAAAATACATGAGACGAGGTCACCAGTGGAGCAGTTAAATATTTGTGGCTTGTGACGTCAGCTGTGCAGCAGATGGACGGTGCACACAGATCAGAGGTGAGGTGTGGAGGAGCTGTGGTGGAAGTAGCAGAAGAAGGGTGGGTGTGAGAGGCACAGGGCACTGACGGAGCATCTGCTCTGATCTCCCATGAGGAGCACAGCGCTAAAATGTACCACAAATTTGTGATCTGTATCTTCTATGAACATCATGATAAGGAAAAAATGAAATAGCTGCAGCAAGACAACATGTGCTAACATTACAGAGGAAAGAAGCTATGGATATAAAGCTGCTGAACCTTTAAATGAGCAAAATGTTTGTGAACATAATAAACAAGTTGCACTTTAAACAGTTTAAAGGGAGGGAATGTAGAATTTGTACTGCAAATATCATGTACAAATGAAATATTACAGTTACTGATAACAATTGTAAAGTCAATTTACTACAAAAACTTTGGACATAAAGGCCCAGTTTTTTAAAGTTTTCATTTAATGTTTTGGTTCTCAAGACAATTAACCTATGTTCGACTCCTGGGCGGTGCAGGGCCTTTCTTTGTGGAGTTTGCATGTCCTCCCCATGTCTGCTCCGGTTTCCCCTCCCACTAAAAACTGGTACAGTTGGTATGTCAATGAGTGTGTTTGTGAAGAGTGAATGCAGGACAATGGCTGAAAACTAGCCTGTGGCTAATTCCAGCGTTGTATGTTCATTATCATGTACTGTCCTGACCAAATAAAAAAATGAAAAGATAAAAAAAATGAATGAGTCTCACTTGAGTCAGTTGAGATTGTAGTTCCTTTTTTAAACCAATCAGAGCGCAAGCTTCATATCCTCCCTTTAAATACCTTCTTCCTTTGGGTTTGAAAATCAGGTATGCAAACTTGACCTATTATCGATATAGGGAGTGTGGATAAGAGTAGGGCATTTGAGCAAATTGGGTAGTGTGCTAAAGTGGGGAGTCCAGTGGTTTGGACACAGTGGCATTAAAGAAATACCAGGGCAACAATTTTGAGAGGCAGTATTATCTGAAAAGTGCAAATGATAGATAAGGTCTATAGGAAATGCAACTGAGATATCTTATAGTGAAAGAACGTGTTAAGTAATAAGAAGCCTCAGCTGAATTATAACAAGAGGAGAGGTCAAGAGATTATTTGTTGCAGCTAAAGAGCAGGCTAGATATCAGATTGCTGGCTGAATGCACATAAAGCAAATCAAGTAAAGTAATTGCTTTTGTCTGCCAATGCTGTAAAAAGCTGCTCTGAATGTTTTGTGTTATTTAAGATCACATCATTTCTTCCTTTGTGCTTGTTCTTCTAAAGGGTCCTCAGGCAAGTCTCACTATCACTATTGCAGAGAGAGGGCCTCTAGCACTAAAGCTACTTTCCAACTTGTAATTTCTCTGCAAGTGGCATCACACAAGCAATACATCTCCGCTCTTTAAAACACTATGGCCTCAAAAAAGAAGAAAAGACTGGGTGCATTGTTCAAATATTGATGCAAACCTCTCATCTATCTTCTGAGAGCAGCCGGCATGCCCATGCACACTGATCATCAGTGTGCCATGCTGGAGATGTTTTTTTTAGCCCACATGTCAGATTTTCTTCCACTCAAAACACAAAGTCTCTGATCAGCTATTCTTCGCAAAAGGGAAAGGCTGTATTATCCACTTGTCCAGTAAAGTTGTAGTTCGAGCTTCAACCCCAATAGCAGAGTTGTTTTTTAAATACTAGGATTTATTGGACAACCGGCTCACTGAAGCCACAGGGGGTCATCCTGCTTAAGTACACCTGAATCTGAGTGCAAAATAAATGTGTTAAAACGTCCCTATATTCCTCCTCAAGCATGCCAGATTACTGTGGGGAGCGTTGCAGTGAGTATGTTGTGCTGTATCCTTTAGCTTCAGCTGCTGTACCTCAGATATTGAAGCAGAAAGTCTTCAAAGCCTTGAAGTGAATAACAGATCCTTATATCAAAAATAGTAGGCTATTCGGATTAGACAAAGTTGTGCAAGGATTTCATAGTTGGGAATTTGTAAAGCATCACAAGATGAAATAGAGGTAAGCGAGTGCCATTTAGAGCACTGACGGAATATGTGAAGCAAAGTGTATCCTGCAACCCTTAAGACAGAATTATGTGCAGTTAATGTAGCCCAGTTAATGTTCTGGTCTGACAAATGTTTTTTTTGGTTTAGAAATGTTACAATGATACTGAAAAGGGCAATCCAAGTAGTACAATACTGACGATTACCATCTAAATATCTATTTGCAATATCAATAACAGTATTCAGAAGATATCATGACAATCCATCAAAAGTGTTGCTTTAGGTTCAAGTTTTGCACGGAAATGTGATTTTAAAATTAGAAGATGATTGTTATGTCCAAAACAAGAATTATGATTTTCAATGTAGCTCTCACAACTATACCGTACACAGTGTAGGGGTGTGCGATGTGTGTTGTGTTTAGGCAATAGCGACTATTTAACTATTTTTAGAATCTGACTGAATCTGAAACTTTGACGGCGCTCATGAAATAAAAAAAAAACGGACAACCAAGACCTTCCTTATGTCTAGTTTATTCCTCTACAGACGGAAGTAATCCAATAACCAATAATCCATCCCTATACATATATTTTGCTTTAAGCAGCATGAAAAATTAATATAAACGGTCTGTTAAAAACTCTAAACTGCAGGTGTATAAGCAAGTTTTTCTTCAATGTTTTACAAGAGGTCAAAGCCTCTTTAAAAGTCATTGAGTGTGTAAACTAGGAAGGTCAAAATTAACACTTTTTTCAATAATACTAATAATTTGCAGCCACAGTAGGTTATTCGTGGGAGTTTTAGAAGCCACGGTATACCGCAGAAATGTCTTGCGCGAAGTACAACGCCACTCGGACTTGTATGTGTGCAGCGTGAAGAACTCGCCTCAACCGAGTTACAACCACCCAAAAAATGAATAAAGTCAGCAGTGTGGGATCATTTAGGGTATCCTAAAGATAACAAGAGTGTTGTAAAGCTGACGGATAACCAATTTGCAATACCTGCCGTCGAAAGGTTGCAGCTAAAGGTGCCAACACATCTAACATGATCCAGCATCATGAGGCCCACTGCAAAAGAATAACGTACCGGTACTATAAACTGAATCTGAAAGTACAAGTTTGGTACGACTGCCACTCTAAATAAAAAAAATGTTGGATATTATGAGATTAAAATCATAATATTGCAACATTAAAGTCATAATTTTACAAGAATAAAGTTGTCATATTTTGACATTAATGTTGTAATGATTTATTTATTAACACACACATACATACACACACACCCTCACACAAGGTGCACACTGCTCTGTGTATCTGCTGTTCTGCTGCGTGGGCCACTGCTCTGTCATAAGGACATGAGTGGGACTTGGAACCAAAGTGTTTTGGTCTGACCGCCTGATCTAATTCTAATTTAATGGAACACCCTCAATGCAAGATTGTGTTTTTTCAGCATTTGGAGCAGATCGATACAGTTTTGCGCAAACGTGCAATGGAAACAGTCGTAGTAAAAAAAAAAAAGACGTAATTTTACCAATAATAAAGTCGACATTTATACGTTAGGAACCAATGTCAATGTTCCCAGTCAAATTGACGCAGTCACTTTAGCCACAGTTAATTGAGTTTGGATGAGTTTAAAGTTTAGAATAAACAGCGCGCACAGTTTGATGGATCATGGATCAACTCCCAGTGTTGTGGGAGGCAGCACCAAAGCATCCCAGGTAAGAGCGTATATTTTATTACACTTAGGCTGTGCATAAAGTTTGCACCTGTCTCTCCAGTGTAATATATTATTACAGACTTTTTGCTCATAGTTGTGATAAATCTGGCAGCATTCACAAAACCACTTAATTTCCATTTCCTCCACCTCAAGTTTTGAGCATGTTGGTGCCCCATTTTGCATATTCGTTCACTCGAATGAGTGCTGCGTCAAGTTTTGTGTCCATTGAGTTAGGTTTTCGCTTCATTTTTAGTACATTTAGCTGTTTTGCACATGCACAACTTTTGATAAATGAGTGAGTCAGGAGTATTGTTGTAGTAAAGTGTTTCTCACAGAGGACTAAAGACAACAGAACAACTTTTACATTAAAGTAAAAGTCTGGTACAAGACTCTCTTATGTTACATTGTACAAACAAACAAATACAAATAGCAATACCAATAGAACAACCAATCAACCAAAACTAGTTAGGACTCACAAATGTTGTAATCACAATAAGATAAACATACATAAGCATAATAAGCACACAAATCACTCGTTTCCTATACAGTATACAGTAGCTGACATTTCCCTATAAGCTCTAATTAGTTCATGATGTCTGAGTTGTAAACATGGTCATTTTATGATCAATTTCCTTTTGATAAAATACGCTATATTAAGACATTGTTTATTGTAATAAAAATGATCATCAGTATAAGGAGCATGGTCCTCTTCTCAGAATTGCATCATCTTCTGAACTTGCGGTATATGTTTCAATATAATCCCGCCTCATGTGCTCTTTAAATTCTGAGCGATTACAGAACGGTGCTTTTCATGAAGAAAGAATAAACGTACAGTATGCCAATAACATTGCACATATATGCAGTGGCCTGGCAGCAGATGTATGTCACTTCCACACACCCGGGTGGTACATGTGTCTTCATCTGTGTTGTGACAGCTTGCCAACCTGCTTTTGGCAGCCAGGAGATAGTGCTTCCCTCAGCTCTCCCCATAATCAAAGAATAAACATGCTGAAGCAAAAGTGGGTTACCTGGATGTCAAACTGACAAAAAAGTCTCCAGTCCCTCTCCCATCAGCCACTGCTGTAGGTATAAGCATATTAATATTTATAGGTGAAAGTAACTCATCTAAATAAAGGGCACCTTGCTATTTACTCCCCTCCTTCAGATTTACATGTCAGAGGACTCATGCCATCTTAATCCTCCACTATAGAGACAAATATATATTTGAGAGAAGAGAGTTTTTGATAACAAAACTGAAACAAACCCAAAATAGCAAGAAAAAAAAAATAACACAACCACAGCCAGCGCAATATTTGTCTCATGACCAATTGAAATGAGGAGACTTTACTTCATGCTGCTTTCCTGAAGAACAAAGTCTATGACAATCAACTTGCAAATCCCTGAACACTAATAGTCAGATTTATTGTGACTCAAGAAGACAAAAGAAGAATAAAAGTCAATTTAACTAAACAGTAGCAGACAATAAAACAGGTTTGATTGCCTCCTCTTCTGTCATCTCCCTCTTGCTCTGAGGAGCCATTTGTACTTCGCACATTTCCAGGTTCACCAAAATATCAAGTGTTGACAGGGTCATAGTGGCACCTTTAAAAAGCTCGTCTCCAAGTGCCAACACTCCCCCTTTTAGTTCCGCTCTGATTTGCATAGTAAAGATGGAGTGGTGGAATTATTGTTGCCATTTTGAATTTCATAGTTTTACAATTTAAAATTGTTGTGAATATTAGAAAAGAAGAACTTAAATCTGTGTGATCCCTCATTTGTCCAGGAGTAAAAAAAATAATTAAAAAAAACAGATCCAAATGATTACCTTTGGAGAATATACTTATTCATCTTGTGGCTTGCTAATACTATTCCTGCAGTAAAACAATTAAAGAAATAGTCACCTGCCGGCATACTAATACTGATACAAATACAAATACTAAGTTTATACCTGTATATATGACAGATGATTAGGATTAAGTAGTTATTAGATACCAAACTATTTTGTAGAAGAGATTTCTTTTAGAACAGACCCAAAAAGAGTCTCAAGTCAAATCCAGATTAAGAGACTTGTTTGAGCATCTTTGAAATGTTTCGACTAAACAAACAGGAACAAATATGGATTTGGGTTAAGTTTCAATTGACTCTGTGCATAGCGTTCAATGCGACCTAGCGGCTGCTCCTCTTACCGGCAAAGTCATTTCCGGTCCAGTTTGTAGCCCAGCTGATGCGCTGCGTTTGGCTTAAAAATCTCAACTACGTCGGACTTTTCAAGACGTCCCCGGGACTTGCCAAAATTCACAATAAATTATGTTATAGATTCCCTTTCACCTGCTACATTGTATGAGCGAGAAGATTGCACATTTCCAGCTACATCCTCTACTACGAGGGTAAGTAGGCTACATTAAAGAGCAGTGCTAGCGTTACAGACGCGGTAGCATGCAACAATTTTAAGCAACCTAGTTATCTAGTCTCTATTAATAACCCGTTTTCACAGACACTTCTATCTATCAAATCTATTTACAGGGGCATGGTCACTTTTGGAAGTGTCTTAAAATGTGAGATTCTTTAAGGAGAAATTAAATTTGTCGAATGGAAGAAATCTGTTTCTGCCACCGCCCACCATTACTCAGCAAAGGTTCAAAATGGTATAATATGTGCCCATGGGTCAAACACAATAAAACAAAAGTATGACTGAGATGACAAAGCAGTCCGGACTGTTTTTGAAAATCCCATCCCACTCGATTTCAGTTTCAAGTATTTTGGCCTCAAAACTCCTGGATTCCGCAAACAGATGCCTTTGGACTGTACTTGAAGCAGCAGGGAAGAAGGCAATCACAAAAAATGGATGACACAAACTGCACTAATAATTAAGGACTGGACTGACGTTATACTCATGATACTTTGTATTTTTGGGTTTTATAAAAGGGAAATAAAAGGTGGGGGTCAGTCCCAAAGCTCCCAAAGTAGAAGTGGCAGTGGATAAATGCACTGAACAGTTTGTTACACACGAAGAGCCACCTGCGTAAGCCACAATCAGCGCATGTACTCTGTGTTTTTTGGCTGCTTCCCTGTCAGATTAGACGGTGGAACGCACGGGAAGCGAAGCTGTGACTGAAAATTGCGATAGTTTGTGTTTGTTCTTGTCTACAACTGATGAAATGTCTTGTTTGTGTTCTTGTTTGAGTTACACCTCACTGTTTTTATTTTGTTTTTGTTCTGTTCTGTTTATGAACATTTTCAATAATATTTACCGGTAAATCATTAAAACCTGTGTTTATTACTAAAATACAGAAAAGTGTACTGTTTTTATTTTGAAGCTGGCTGTATCAAACAAAAACAACACGAGTGCAGAGAAACCACTGAAGTAGATATGGTTCCTCTGTATTGAGATGTAATAAGCCTTGCATTATTACCTCATCTATCAGCATTTCTCTGTTGGAGGTCTAGTGTCATTTCGAAAGCGACTCTGCGCTGACTGACAGACAAAAGCAGATAATTGCTTTCTCACTTTTTTGCATATACCCTTTGATACATTTTGTCTTTTTTCTGACAGACGAGACAGGGACATAATTAAAGCTATTGTGCGGTCTGTACAATCTTGGCACAAATCATGCTGGCACCATGACAGCTCACTCTAATGCAGGCACACTTTACAAGAGAGTTTCATAAATAAGTAAAAACACTTGAAAACAATCCCCACTATTGCGTTTTCACACGTTTTGCCTCCATTCCTCTTCAAAAGCGTCAACACATGGAACGAATGGAAAAGTGGGACTCTATTATGAAATGAATATATGAATAAATTATAGCTGTTACAGTGAGGTGCAAAAACACAAAAGTGGAAGTTTACTTGGGAGATTCCTGGTGGTGAAATGAGAAATGCAAATAAAACATTTTGCAGCATGCAGTGTCGGCAAATAAAGGAGTCACTGATCATCAGTTGAGTGATGTGATTATGAAGAGTGATATACAGATAATAGTTTAATCTACTGATGGCTAAACACAGACAGATATACACAAGACATGTACAGCAAAATTAATTTAAATTAGCTGTAATCAGAAGCATTTTACTTAGGCAAACATCAGTCAAAACATTTCAGCATGACATTACAGGCAAAAGTTTGTTTGTTTGGTTTACTTTCATTTGGAAACAACAACATTGTCCAATTTGCTTCAAAAGATGGTTTATTCTTCCATTGAATCCACTTCATCTATAGATTTCTCTAGGACACTGTAACTTAAAAGGCCGTTTTCTCCAAATGCACAGAGACAAGAAGATCCGTCCTACACATACCAAATTTTACAATCTTGACAGATTGTAGAGAAGGATTTATTGATATCTGATTCCAAGTCTGATTTATTGAAGTTTTAAGTATAAAATACAAAATGAAACAAGAAATGTAAACTTTGTTCAGTCCAAATGTCCCAAATATGTGTGCTTTTATCTCTTTTTACACATAAATATTTCAAATTAAAACATGACACATTTATGTGAGTAAACTACAGGAAAAGTTACAAATTGATTTCTTTAAATTTAATATTTTTCCTATTCACCTGCAGTGTCTCACCTTATTGTTTCTTCAAGATTAATTCATTCATTCAAGATGGATATCATGGAACAATCAAATAATATTCTTTGAAAATGTGACAATATTTTTTTTATTTGTTATTACTATTGCAATTCTTATTTTAATAATATTTATAGCAAAATGACCCTGCAGAAACATTATTATGGATGTAAAATGTAATGTTGTAATAACTGATAATCACTGAGTCTATTGTTCCATCCTGAATCATAAAAAATCTGCAGGTACTAAACAGATAAAAGTGTCAACGTGAAGTTTAGCCACATGCCTCTACAGACATCAGCCTGGGATCTCTTTATATATAATATTCATGTTTGGCACACACCTGTGCAGTGCTTTTCTGTGTCTCTCCTCATCCTTGCATATATCAAAAGGCAAAGCTCTCTAATGGCCTTGAAAAATGCAAAAAGGGAGTAACTTTATCTAGCCCCTCAGTGACTGCTCTGTTCTTCTCGCTGGCCTGTGATTGTCTGCAGTCGTCCACAATCTGCCCCGCTCTCCCTTTCCCAGAGGAGGTCTTCAAACGTTACTTTTAACTGCCCTGGTAATGCAAGCCGAATGGATGGTGAATATGCGATCCAGCCAAAAAGCTTTGTAGCTAATGGCATGTGATGTGGAGTACATGAATAATACACAAAGAGGTGAGGCTGAAGTCTTATTTAAATCTGAGCTGCCGTGGAAAGCGAGATGGTCAGCTGATCTCCTGATTTTTTAATGGGACAAGAACTGTTTAGCTACAAAATGACA
Organism: Rhinogobius similis; assembly: GCA_019453435.1. Lineage (NCBI taxonomy): Eukaryota > Metazoa > Chordata > Actinopteri > Gobiiformes > Gobiidae > Rhinogobius > Rhinogobius similis. The sequence continues at coordinate 29,293,013 of CM033619.1, read as the reverse complement.
TGGAGCAATTTTTGCCAAGTAAAGCAGATAACATGCTTCACTTCTCTTAATACATTACTAATGAACAAGTTCCCATTTTACTACTTAATAAATTAGCAGCCCCAGTGCACTGTGCAAGGATTTCTTGTGAATCTTTAAAGAAGCAGCGAAAACAACAACAGCAAGGACCTTTTAAGGTTGAATACGCACATTTGAAATGCCTCGATGGACACTGCGCTACGATGTCAACACAATTGCTTGGCTATTCTCTCATAATTGATGGTTATGTTGCATGTCAAATAAACAAACAAATGAGAAGAGAGCAAAAGTGCATGCCGGCTCAGCACCTTTAGCATATCCTCTGCACACTGTGTCCCAGATTCGTCCTTACATAACTCTATTTTTTCAGCATGCCATACAAATTGTCATGACAAACAGAAATGAATATGGCACGTTCATTGCTCAGTGTAAAAGGGCTACTTAATAGATCAGGCCTTGTACGGTATCAGCATTAAATTAAGCGCGGTCATAGAAGAGTGCTGAGTAAAGCTGGTTACAAGACAAAGGAGCTCGCAGCATTAAAACCCTTCTCAGACACTTCCTCCGAGGCACGCTGCAGACGAGACCTTGACAGACAGCAGCTTGCTCCTTTCAATTCGAATCAGCATCTCCCTCCATGACACTCCACTTATGAATCACTTATGAAAAACACACTATAACAGGTCAAAGTAAAATAAAGCAGTGGCGTGCAGTCAGGACAAGCAAGGCAAGCAGTGATTAACCAATAAAATCTGAAATCCCCGTGTGTCAAAACTATGATTAAATTGTTCTGGGAAATATCGCTTTTCACTGTCCGCTGAAGCTTGCAACGGTGTGTGTCAGTGTCATCTAGAGCAATGGTTCCGAATCTTTTCTGGCCGGGAACCCCAAAATAGCCATGCAACCAACTCGAGATCCCCAAAGTGAAATGAAAAAGTGTCAAAGCATGTTAAATCAGGTTCAATATTGGTTATTTGAATAGTTTATTGTATTATTAGACCCTATTTCACTAAAAGATACTTAAAGATTTTTAATTTAAAAAATACAGCAAATACAGGGTCATATTTATTCATATTAGATCTTGAAAACATCTCGCGACCTCCAGTTCATCACTCGACCTCACTTTGGGAACCACTGATCTAGAGGCCGCCCAGCACGCTCTCTGACATGAACTTTTACAACTGCGGAGGAGAGCAGCTTGTTTGCGCATGCGTACTCAGGACTACGTCATACAGTAATGAAGGACTAAATAAATAAATAAAACACACCACCACAGACCTCTGCTGCTTGTGCGTCTGGGAGCAACTGCGCATGTGCAGCAGGACGACCACAACAGCACAAACAACAACAACAACTACAACTAGCTTTTAACGTTAAGTTATTGTTTGTAGCTGAGGATATGTTCGCGTTTGTAACCATCAGATGTTAGTTAGAAGTGCAGGCTGTCGTTTAATCACATAGTGAGCTAGTTTGTGTGTGATGGAGGATCCAGATGAAGTGGTAGGACTAGCGGCGTTAGCGGGAGCGATCGTCTGTTTTGTGAAGATACAACAGCGGTAAAGGAATAACGGGACTTTTACAGAAGAATGAGAGGATCTATAGCTGAAGTACACAATTATAAAACAATACATATACAAAAATACACAATTATTCACATTTAAACAAGAAAGCTGATCTGGGAGTAACAGGTGAGTTTTATCGCGACTGGTTGAATGCAGGGCTGTATGTGATGTTTGTGTGAACACATGAGGTTTTATCACTGTCTGCCCAGTGCTGTTATTGTGAGTTTCTCTGCATAAATGTGTGTTTTGTGTCGTAAGAGCATTACACACCTGTAGTAGAGCTGTCGTATGTGACAGCTCTATTGTGTGTGACTTCTTCAAATGTTTTTGGTGCGCAATAAGACAACTTTTGCCTACTGCAGGCTGCATAAATAAGGCAAATAGGAGACATTTTTGCAGAAATTAACATAGCCCACGAAGTAGCTCTTGCAATGTGTCAAATACATGTAAAATATCAATAAACTATGTAGGTTTAGGCTTGTTTCACTCCAAAATGGTTTAGTTAGTAGTAAATCAGTAACTATATATGTTTAATATATCAGAAAATAAACCTACAAAATTACAATACAGTTTGTAAAAAACAAAAGAAAAACACCTTGAGTCTGCTTGCCTGCTCATAAAAGTCACCCCACGCTACAGACATAAAGTATATAAAAAACTCTAGAATGTCTCACCAGGAGCCAATAGTTTGCTTTATTTGTTAGTAGTTTCATAATTATTGAAAATTAAACAAAAACTGGCACAAAGTTCAACATCTCTTTTTTTTTTTTTTTAATTCCTGATACTGTATAAAGACAACACTTGCAATACACTGCAAAACATGTATTTCTAGATGAGTTAAAAGGTATTTCAGGATATTAATCTTAATTTCAGACGTTCTGATTTGTTAAGATTAGTTAAGACTATTGGTTTGATGGAACTAGATTATTTCACTTGCTTCAAACTGTTACTGACTTGTTTCAATACATACTTCTTACTTCAACCCAAATTATCTTATTATCCAGTGAGTTAAGATCATTTTACTTACCTTAAACTTACTTAAATACATTATCAACAAAATGAAGTTCAAATGAGTTTACTGGAGGCATCTAGTGTATTATTGATGAAATCCAGAAATTATTTTTTTTAATTGTGATAATAATGTCTGACTTTGAAGAAAGGTCTATTCATAAATTCAGATCTGTTTTAGAGTCTGTATGCTCCAGATATCAATTACAATGATCAAAATATGATTACGATTATTTTTATAGTTGGCTACTCACAATTAGTCAATTAATTGTTGCAGTCCTTGAGTGACCTTCTGTCAATCAATATGAAAGTACCATGAAGTTAATATTATGTAAAGAACTTTGTGTACAGATTGCGCTGTACAAATAAACTTGTCTTGCCATTCCTTGTCAAGTGAAGAGAACTGTAATATTTTGATGGTCCTTGGTAATCTGTGTAATTGCAATGCAGAGTGCAACAACAGCATGAAAATTAATAGCAAAGTCAAGGGAGGTCAAGGTGAAGCAACCACTTCATTTTAAAAACATGAGAAGGACCTGCAATGGCTGAGCTGTAGACCTATTTATGCAGCTTGTCAGGCATGTGCGAGTGTGTGTCAAGGCATAATGTGTGTTTAAGTCACAGAGGTGATCAGTGACTGTGACCTACACCTATTGAATGAGATACCGCGAGAAAATCAAACTAGAGCTGTCAGCAGAACTTTACACTGGTTTATCAATTCATCCAACGCATTTGATTACAAACCAGTGTTACATGGATTATAAATACGTATTACTGGTGGCTTTTAGAGTCACAAAAGTCACCAGACCTTTGTACACTCCAAAAGCCAGTCTCAAACAGACGACAGATAGGAAGTGAGATGGAATATGAAAAGCAGAGAGGCCTGGATCAATATCAATATCCCACAGCTATGCACAAACACAGACCACAGATTAATCCTGGTGCTTTATTAGAACCTCCCAAATCTATTTAAACACACATTCCTCAGCTAACCACAACTGTTTCCAATGACAGCAATTACAATATTCATTAGACAGAAATCTCTTTAGCTCAATCGATGGTCTTTGAGCTGAAGGGATCTGGGCAGATATCTGAGTCAAAATCCATTGGATACAACGGATCCAATTGCACGAGCTTTGTGACTTCTCCAACCCTTGAAGAAATCAATAGCATGGCCCCTCCAGTGGATTTAGCAGCTTGTTAGCAGTCCTGGAACAGCTGTCTTTCCCTGCGTTTTGTGATGTTCTGGTCCAATCTATTTGGGCCAGTGTTTCAAGCCTTTTTTAGCTTCATTGTGGACTTGCGGTGCGCTCAGGTGAAGTGAACACAGCCTCCATCCACTTAGGCTTTTCAATCTCACTGTAGCACGGTCAAATAAGAGTGCACAAGATTAAATCGATGGCTGGCCAGTTGACTGCTTGACGCAGCATTCTCTTCCACACCATTTCCTTGCTTTGACCATCTATCACTCACATTCTCTCATCATTGCTTCTCTGCCTCACCCTTAGTCCTTTATTCTTATTCCTGACGTCTTGCTGACAATGTGTCATCACCGTGAATGGGCCACATGCACTCAGTCATGTCTGTATTTTAAATGCTTTCCCACATTAGTGGAGGCGATGACAAACTGTGACATGGCAAACTTATAGAAAAGGAAATCTAATTACAATTTGACCTCTAAGGTCAGCCCACTGGACTGATCCAAGATCCAAGACATGTTTCAGACGAATCTGTTTCTGGTTCCCCACATTTCACTCACCACTGCCACACTATGAGGACAGAATAATAATATATATAATATAATAATATAATATATATATATATATATACTATATATATATATATATATATATATATATATATTGCTTTCTACATTTTGCAGTTTGGGATTCCTGGAATCACAGAAGAACCTGTCATTAGTTTTACTTCAAGATGCATTCATATCACCTTATTAGGGTTTACGTGAGAGAGTTGTCATCAATAAAAACAAGTCTTGCGAGGGCGTTCCTCTGTTTTCCTCATTACCGAACACCGACATGAGTAATGACAGTTACAAGCACACAGACTGTCATTGCCATAGCTCTTCAGTGGAACAGGAGAGGACTTGTCACATGGCTCTGTTTTTTTGTGCTCCTCAAATGCACCAATTAGGAACTTTGAGAACAGTGTCACTTCAGCTGCCTCATTGACCTTTTGTGGGCTCTGCGTGTCGGCCCACTCTGACTGCTCCAGAGATGTCTTTATTAGCTCATTCACACGTGAAGGAGAATGCACTTAGGAAGACGACAATGACCCGGTGTGCCTGATTTTTCCAGGACTAAAGGGACACTAAAAGTTGTCTTAACCCACTGCTAATTCAACAATTCACCTACTAAAATCTCAGGGTTGCACATCATGCAAAGAGGATATTTCGCTGTCACATTGACAGATGTGAAGGACAAAGAGGGACCAGTGCTTGGCACCTGTTTGTGACACATGATGAGCAAGAAATATAAATGTTGTTTTGAAGATATGCATCAAGTATATCGTTTATAGTAAAAAACAGCTACAAAAAGAGCTGATTAAAAATGAAAAAAAAATAAAATAAAAAAAGTTTTGTTGTAAACAATAAGACAATAAGTCATTTTTGGCAATATCGTCCATCCTTATGAGCGAGTTACAATAAGACCACATGACTTTAAGGAAAGAATGTTTTGATTACATAATTCACTTGGACTTCCTTTATGACTTTTATGAAAAACAAGACACTGCAAACTAACAAGACTGTAGGTGGATACTTCTAACATGTCCTGTATCATTTAATCTGGAGCCAATGTCCTAAAAATAAATCTGTGAAGGCAAAATGGGTGCAGCAATGTGCAAAAGTCTATGAACAAATGGAAGTGAATAAAATAAAGTTGTCCATTTAAAAAGATAATATTATAGGTTATATAGAATAGTAGAGGTGGGATATACAGTATATATATCCATATACCCAATTAGATACTATTGTGATTTGTGTTGTTGATCTGATGTTGTTTTGAAGATATGTAACATTTGAATATAATGTATGTTGTTTTTAGTAAAAATGCTACAAAAGGAGCTGTTTCAAACAAGGGAATAAGGTGACATTTCTGCACTTGTGTGATTAATTTTACATTTCACATTTGTCTGATAATTAAACCTCAACTAATTTGTTTAAAAACATTTTAAACACAATTCTGCTATCAGGATACTAAAAAATAATAATAATAATAACAATAATAAGATATTTATTTTTGACATCATCACCCAACTCTATAGAATATTTAAAATACGACATGATCTGTATTATGTGCCAAACAAATAAATACCCTTCGCCCAACCCTAAATTCCACCACAATACAACTTAGGTAACAATCTGAGTTAATGGTGTTTCCTCTGCTTTTGTGCAGCTCTGAAACTATGCAGATGAATAAGACAGTGAGATGTGTTGTTGGAGGAGTGTGTTACACCTCAGCAGTGGGCCCCACTTCATCCCCACAGCAGGCTTGTTTTATGGCTGACACCTCTCTGTATCACCCCCACCAATCCCTTTCTCTGCACCCCAGCCCCAACTGCGGCTCCCTCTAAATCATGTCTCCTTTTCTTTCATCTTCCCCTATCCATCTTTCTCAATCATCTTCCTCTCTATTGCTCTGGATTCCCACAAATCTCCTGCTCTATACTCCAGTCCGCTGTCCATCTCTTCATTCACTCGCTTCTATAATGGGCTTCTCCTGCCATCTTCATTTCTGCAGTCTCCCTGGTGTAATGTGTTTCAGGCGAGTAAAGTAATGGTACTTTAAAATAAAATTACTCAAGTAAAAGCACCTGTATACTCAAGTAAGCACAAAAAAGCAAGTAAGAGCAGTGGTGGACAACAACTTAAACCCCTAACTCTTGATTTAAAAAATGAATACATTGTTTTATTTATACAGCACATCATGTTTTTATGAGCTATACATCTTGTCTGTGATTAGTGTCTGTCTCCTTCAAACATCTGAACCAACACTGCATGTTTGTGAACGTTTAAGCAGAAAAAGCCAGGCCTTCTGTACGTTCAGAGTTCAGATGCGTTCAGAGGCATGTGATGGAAAACGTGCGGGCGTCTCCCCTTATCCAGTGCTGCTGAAAGATGATTTTGGGAACACCGATCGCAAAGGATTTTATTACAGCCTCCTCAAAAGCAGAGTCTGCGGGATAACTGAACAGCATGTGGGGTTGTAAACGCCCGGGACGTGAGGGAGACGCCAGGGACAAGAGGGAGACGCCCTAGTAGATCTTTTTCATGTGATACTTTTACTTGAGTAAAAAATAGTTCTTCTTCCACCACTGAGTAAAAGAAACTGTAAGAGAAACTGTTACATCTGATATAATTTTGAAGCTAACGCAAGTGGTAGGGCAAAAGATAAAATATTGCACAAAATCTGGGCTTTTCAAACAAAACATAGAAAAGCAAAATCATATCTGAAGGAGTGGTGCAAGAGACTGATGAACATAAAAATAATTTCATATTGTAAAAACACAAAGCTTTTGTCACTTGTAGATTTACTCACAGTGGGAGGAGGAACCCACCATGTCTACACAATTTGGGAAAAATATCTAATTGTGATTGCAATTAGATTATGTTCAGTTTACATTTTGACAAATAGACTGAAATAGTTGACAAACCAATAAAAGAATTACACTAGTATTTCAGAACATGTTTGTACAGATCTAAACAACAGAGTCAGTTGTTGTGTACCTCAAACAGGTGTAAAAGGTATGTACCCCAAAAATACAGTTTCTTCAAAATGTTACTCAAGTAAACTTAAGTACTATCCACCTCTGTTTACATTATAAAATCATATTATGAAGAAAAGGTCAAGGACTACAGTATTACTGCTACATATCACCCAGTTTAATATGATCATTTATCACAATTGTCAAGGAACAATAGTCTAAAGTAAAACATCACAGCACTTGCATTTGAGCCTTGAAGAAAACCATAACCATCTGAATTATAAGTCTCTCAAATTTCGAATTTTTCTTATTCTTATTCTTTTTATGCAGCTGGTTTGATTCCAGCTAAAGATTTGGAGTGTGTCCACTTATTGATTGGTAAAGCAACCACAGGCAGAGGCTTGTCGCAATACGTTGTAATTAAACCTGAGACTATGTGCAGAGCAGAAACAATGTTGGCCGTCTCACAAGAAAACTATTTGGAAAAAACCTGTTTGTTCAACACAAGTAGTTTATTTATCATGTAAACTTCAGTTGTAAAGCTTGGACTGAGTCTGACCTGAAAAGATAAAGACTCAAAATTTATATTTTATATATTTATATTTATTTATTTAATTTATAGCACCACCATGCTATAAAACAACATTATCATCACACTGTTATGGAGGCTTTAACTTTATCCTGTAAATAGACTTAATTATGAGTTTGACCTAAAAAGCAGAGATTAAAGTGAAGAAAAAATTAAATTGAAAACATGAACATGATTGGAATTAATAATGACGAGAGGCGCGCAGTGGCTTTAATCAGAATAGTATTGTCTTGGTGAAAAGACATTTAAAATCCCCCTGATCAATGGAGACATTTTTCTATGTCTGATTCTTCTGTTTCAGTTTCAGTTGCACAGATTTAAAGACTAAAACTATCCTGGCAATCAGTGTGATTTGTTTCATCACTTTTGCACACTTCACATATTGTAAAAGACAATGTACAGCATAGCGTAAAAACTGCTGACATTGTTGCGGAGGAACACGGATGCACTTTTGTGTGAATGTTGGATGTAATTGCAATGGAGAAAAGAGCAGAGTGGGCAATGCTGCATGTTTTACAGAACATTACCCATCACATTGAGTCAGAAAAATACAGCGATGTGGGCAGATGTCACATAGAGTTAGGGGCACAATGACCACTCTGAAGATGGACACATGCGCGCATGCACCAGCCTTTTCACGGGCCATTTCACCTCACTTATCTGTGACATGGAGATAATCGCCATTTTGTCATTCTAAATGCTAAATGGCTGGGAGTGGACTGCAAGACTGGCAGCCAGTCATGAGAAAAGGCCGAATAAGATGGTAAATGTAAAAAAATAAATAAATAAAGTTTTATAAACAAATTTTTGCATGTAGTAAAGTAAACTCTGTGTTGCCCCAGCACAGACATACTGTGTCGTAAAAGCATCTATTCAAGTGAAAATGAGACCACAGCACTTTCTCTATCTATTTGTAGAACGTTTTATTCTCCACAAAGAGGAAGTGCGCCGATGAATTACATGTAGAATTAATAGTAAACACATGGCAAAAAAGTTGCCTTCAATATACTGTAATACTTCAGTTTATTGTTGTAAAATCAATTTACAGTGATTTGCAGGATTTGATTCGCAGGCAGTTGCTGGGGTTTATTTTACAGCTGTCTAATGGTATTGTGAAAATCATGAAATGGCTGTATAGTATTTTACAATATGGTCCTGTACTCCAAATTTACAACATTTTGGCTGATTACAGTTACAGTTAAATTACAGTTTGCAAACAGTTTTCAATTGCAGTTGTTTAACTCTTTTGTTAATTACCTGAAAAAAGTAAAAGTCTGTAAAAAGCACCCAAGACAAAACTTAAGTAGGAACAAAAATACTTTATTTAATCCTAAAATCCTATCACAAGGTCATAAATTGATATAAAAATCATCTGTAGCCTTCATACAATAAGAATATGTGCATAAAACTGTAACTCTGTCACCTTTACTGATTTCTGGCTGACAACACGTACAGTCTTGGTGCCACACAAGGGATTAAGACTAACAAAACATCTGCAATCACAAAAAAATAATAACATTTAATAAAAATGATTACCATACTTTTAAATTATTCTCTTTCTAACTCAAAGCAGAGTACACAAAATTGCCAATAAATCCAGCAGAAGACAGACCTTGGCATCAAATCATCATGCTTGTAGTTCATGGTTTTAGCTCATTCTACCTTTTCTAACCATTTTTTTTAAATCATTATAATGCAGCTAATAAACAGTGAACATTGAACATTAGGACTGTCACAAACCATTAATTTAGAGATTGATTAGTCAGCGATTATTTTTTATTTAATAGTCAACTTGTCATATTTCTGTCAAACATTGATACTTTTTAAACTAATTTTTTAACAAATAAAGGTTGAAATATGTATTTGTGCAAATCAGCGAATCTAACCATAAGGGACAATGAGTGGTAAATAAGCCTAGCTTTAATAAAACGCGATCTTACTGTGTTTCGGAATCGCATTATAGCACAGCATAGTATTATATTGTATGTTATGGCCATATTTTTGGCAAATACAAGCTTTTAAGTTAGATAGTAATTACAATAATATTATTTAGGTTACAGTAGGTTAGTAAAACTGTCACACAGTGTAAAAGAAAAATGTCATTTGATGTATTGTATTTAGACGTGACCACTGGTCAGCAGCGTCAAAAGCTCCCATTTGGCCTCTCCAATCCAGGAAGCACCATTTACATTCTTATTTAACCACCTGGACCCCCTATGGTTAACCAGTCTCCTGTGATTCAAAGAGACACCACCAGAGAGATTCTAATTTGATCGTCTGGACCCCCCCTGCATGTAACCACTCTAATGTGTATTGTAATGTGCCCCCTATCATGTGACTGCCTGACAAACCTGTTCTCCCGGTGGCCTTTATGGGCCGGCCTACTGTAACTCTATAAATTGCTGCGTTTCCTATTGTGTGGCCCGCGTCGTTGCTCCGTTGATCACCCGTGTAGTTGTCTAGGAACTGTATTCTTCGATATATCAAAGAATAAAGAATCCACCTTTTTGAGAGAGACAGTGCTCCTTTTTCCTTGGACTTATCACACAAATTTCCACGACAATTTGGCGTTGTCGGCAGGATACGAACCTGCGCGGGGAAACCCCAATGGATTTCCAGTCCATACACAGTTTAACTGTTTTTAGCCTGCTTAATTTTCTGCAAATAATTTACACCTCGCACTGATATAGTTATGTTTGAATTAACAGTGGACACATTATGTAGAGAAATGAGTGAAATCGCACCTCGCATGGATGAAGACGATGCAGTTTCAGAGATGCTTCTGTCTGTACCTCCTGCCACCATGAGCTCACAGGAAACAGCACCAAACTGTAATAAGCCACTTATTACAGATAAGGCATAGCAACCTGTAACTCCACAACATACACCTGTGTCAAACCCTGTTACTAGGTGCATACATGTTTTTTTTTGCCATAATACATTGTAAAATACAGGTAAACCACATCATTTTTGATCTAATTAGTTATTGTAAAAATTATGATGTGCAATTTGTTACAGTGTGCTAATTTGTTAGCTTTTCTGTGACAGCAAAACTCGCCATGGGCGCATAGTGAAAAGCATTTATGAACTCTATGTGGTGAATATTTCGGATTCTGGGAATGCAGTAATTGAGCAATACACGTGGACAAAGGCTGTGCAATTAATCGTATAATTGGACGTTAAATTATTACAAAAATGTTGTAATCGTAAATACAATTAATTGCTTTCTGTTCAGAATAATAAGTGCAACCCTTTTACCACTCAAAGCCTGGAGCAAAAGCACTTTTCTTTTTTAAGTGATTATTCTAAATAATCCAGTCCAATAAACATGATTATAATTTTTGCCATACTCAAGCCCAAATGTGGACTATTGCAAAGAGTTTAAAAGGAACTAGTTCTGTTTTTCATGTTTAAAACAGTAAAAATCAGGTACAGCACCTTTAATTATAAAAGACACACAATGGTCAAATACACAATAATGAAGTTGGATGCATAGCACAGACCACATTGATTTTGAATCTTTCAGAAAATAAATATTTATAAATGGTTCTGGTGATCTCAGGAGGCTGGCCTTTATATTGTTCCTAAGGAGTCTGAACAGAGAAACCTTAAAACTTACCAGAAATATAGCTATGCAAAGTAAAAAAAAAAAGGTGTTATTCCCATGCCTTGATCACAACAGGAAGGGAGATATATTTGGCACCATGGGACCAACAAAATAACAGCCCTTGTACTAAACATTTTCCTAAAAGGCTTTAGAATGTTTTGTGACCATAATGTCTCTGGACATGTGCCTCTAGTGACCCTGACCTCTCTTTTCTGTTTGTTCTGTCTCCAGAGTCAAGCAAGTGGCTGGGCTTTAATGATGTGCCAATACAGTATCCATAAGGGCTTCTTCATACAGATGATATTCAACTTAATGAACAGAACTGCAGCCCTCCCTGTCCCTGCTGTAATGAGCAAAGCCTTAATTAAAAGGAGAGAGGACTTTGTGACTGCCAGACACAAATGTTTAGTTTGACTGGGATGGTGCTTTCGCAAGTTAATAAATAGTTACAGTATATACATTTTACACACATGTCTGAATGTGTTTTATATGGTACAGTCTTAAGTCTTCACTTGATCTCTCGAGATTATATTATCTTCCAACTATCTTTATAAATTCACTTTTAATTTGTGAAGAAGGAAAGTGTATTTTGTCAACGGTAAACTAGTTGGAGAGTTTCTTAGAACCAAAAATAAGATTCAGAGATGGTCAATACCAAACAAACTTCAGCCCCAAAATGTCAGAAAGGGACACAACAATTATTTTGTTGTTAAATCTTAAACCTCCTGAAAATAGATGGTTAGACATGATGTCTTTGTGTTTAGGAAAATTCAAGCATTAACTTCCAAGCAACAAGCTGCAACCAGTTTATATATATATATATATATATATATATATATATATATATATATATATATATATATATATATATATATATATATATATATATATATATATATATATATATATATATATATATATATATATATATATGAAAAGTAACTTGACTATATCATTGCATAATTTATTTCTCACATACCAGGTTAACACCGGCCAGATCTGTCAAGACAAAGAAATCACCTCTTTATTTTCTCTTCACAGTTTTGAGAACACTGGTGCTGCCAATTAATGCTGTGTATCTATTTCTATATCTGTGTTTGAAAGTCCCTTCGGGGTAAATCTTGTTTATAATGGATAAAATTGGTTGTACGCTGTCAGCCTATAGAAGTAAAAAGACAGCCGACTCTTAAGTGCCTCCCCAATGATCAATTATGTGAGATCCAAATCAATATGAGAGCCAGAAAAATGCATTTATATGTCTTTGGAGAGAGCTGTGTGAAAGACTGCGAGCAATGGCTAATGCACATTTTAAAAAGACTGTGTGCTCTGTCAGAGTGAAATAATACATTATCTTTATTTTGACAGACGCTCTTCAGCTTATTGAAATGCATATGTCAAATGCTGTCAATAGAGCTGTCAGCTAATATGCTTATTAGTATCCTTCATATTGAGTATCTATAAATCATTCATCATCATCAATTTTAGCCCATGTAGCTACATCTTCAGAAAACATTCAACTAAATTATTATCTGTAGCGAAAATAACAAAAACACAGACAATCAAAACCTGACTAAAAATGTTGCATTCATTTCCTACATCCATTGAATTGAATTTTCTAAAATAGAACATAAGTAAATTTCAAGAAATGGTCAAACTTCTATCTGTCGCCCTGAACATGGACGCAAACAACTTTCAAGTATTAATCGCTGAACAATTACCTTAAAATGTTGTGCAGTGTTACACACAAAATATAATAGTTTTTAATTATAATATATCTACGCTTTGATTACGCAGACATGTTATGATGCAATGGCCACAATATCTTACAAGATTCAAAGCAGGGGCTGAAGGCAGTTGATCAAGTGTGGGCAGAAATTCTCCTGTGACTGTTAAGAAAGCAGACAAACACTTAACAGAGCTATTGCAGAAGCAGCTATCACTTACAGACCTATCCATGAAGTCACAAACAGTGGATTACTCGCAGTAGTACTCACTAGTGGGAATATGAAGTTTAGTTTTGAGCTGAAAATGTGTGTTCAGGTTCCTAATGAGGACACATTGTATTTAATAATCATGGTAATCAAAAACAGTTAAGAGTTTAAACATGCTTTCATTTTGTTCACATTATGCTTTCTAATGTTTAGCAGTATAACAAGTGATGATATTTATGTACATCAAAAAATAAAAAATGAAATAATTCCAGGTCAGTTTCAAAAGTCTTTACAGCAGTCACAGGTAATCACCCTCTCACCTAATGCAGTCCCAGCATCCTAAATATTCACTGCTTTATTCAAAGTCTCTGAGCCCAGTACCTTCACGGGTAAAGCTAACAACATTAGCATGTAAGATAAAACATTATATAAATAGATGCAGAGTAAAAGTTGTGGTCTTATTTTCACCTCAGTGGATGTTTTTACTGTTTATCTGTGCTGGGGCAACACAGATTTTACTTTTACATGCAAAAAACCTGGACTAGTTCTGTTTTTTCCGTTTCACAGCCGTAAAATTCTGGTACAGGCCCTTTAATCCCAATGGAAGATCCATGTGCTTCATCTCCAATTCTCAGATTTTCAGACCATTGGTGGTTCTGCACGTGTCAGCATTAAGAGCAGTAAGCATATGTTTGCTTTAGGGAGTGACAAAGAGAGATCTGAGATTCATCTGCAGAATCATAAACAGGGAGAGCTTTCGTTAGACAAGACAGTACAAACGTTCAGTGTGAATCTAAATGTTTTAGTGCTGCATATTCAAAAAACATCAAATACAGCTAAACTGTAAATAAAGTAAAATAATGACAATAAAGTAAATAAATAATCTAAAAAACAATAGTGGCTAAAACAATAAATACATTAAAACAATAAATATAATAAAATGGTAAAAGATATATAGAAATAAAATTATGAAACCAATAAAAACACAGAGGACACCACAACAAGCAGTCTTAAAAGCCATAGAATAAAAATGGACTTAAAAAGCATTCCAGAGTCTGGGACCGACCATAGAGAAAGTCCTGTCCCCCCTGGTTCTAAGTCTGGTCTTAGGAACCACGAGTTGGAGCTGGCCCTCGGACCTCAAAGTGCGCGCTGGAGTGTAAATCCGGATGAGGGCCGAGATGTACTGTGGGGCCAGTCCATTCAAAGCTTTAAAAACAAATAAAAAATCTTAAAATCAATTCTAAAATGAACAGGACGCCAGTGTAAAGACGCAAGAATTTGAGTAATATGATCGCATTTCTTGGTTCCTGTTAAAAATCGTGCCGTGGAGTTCTGGACTAACTGTAAGCGAGAAAGAGTACAGTGCATTACAGTAGTCCAGACGAGAAGAAATAAAAGCATGCACGACTTTTTCAAAATGGTTGAACGGCTTTACTCTAGATAAAAGATGAAGGTGATAAAAGCCTGATTTAACGATCTGTTTGCCGAGTTTAAAATCACTGTCCATAGTGACGTCAAGGTTGGTGGCAAAGGGATGAACATTATCTTTCAAGGGGCCCAAGTCCAACAAGGGATCACTGGGCCCAAACAGCACAATTTCTGTTTTCCCCTCATTCAAGCAGAGAAACATCTGGGCCAAACATGCCTTATCGTCACCTAGGCAGTCTAACAAGGGTGTCATATGTGTAAAAAATGATTGGAAATGCCATGCCTTCTGAAAATTGCACTAAGTAGGAGAAGGTAAAGGGAAAAAAGCATTGGGCCAAGAACTGAACCCTGGGGGACACCACAGTGTACAGGGGCAGCAGACGAATTGGAGTCCCCCAGCCTGACAACACAGGATCTCCCGGACAGGTAAGAGTTAAACCAGTCCAAGGCGGTATATAGGTCATTAAAAACCTTTAAAGCGCAGATTCAGTGCTGTGCAGGGCTTTGTAGACTGACTAGAAACTATCTAAAATGCCATGTGCAGTTAAAAACGGCTGTAATTGATTAAGAACACTTGTTTCCATTGTTTTAGACAAAAAAGAGAGATTCGAGATTGGACGAAAATGAGAAACATTGGAGTTCAATCACAGCCTGTTTACGAAACAAAGGTACAACTCCAGTAACAAGATTACTGTTTATGATTTGACAGACACTTGAGCCAATTGTCGTCCACACCTCCTTAAACAACCTCGGATGGACAGGGTCTATAGGACTAGACCAGGGTTTAAGTTGATTAACAACTTTTGAGAGCAATAACAGAGACACTGGCTCAAACTTAGAAAAAATAGCTCAACAAGACATGTCAGTGGCAGGAAAAATAGACTGGAAAGATAAATTAGCTCTGATTAAAGCAACTTTGTCAGTAAAATAAGACAAAAAACATGATCAAGCACAAAATCAAACAAAACAGGACAGTGTTCAGAAATAACATCACCTAACAATACATTGTTAATTGGCAGGTTACAGGAAATCACCAAATCCATTGCATGTAACTGTGTAGGTCTGTTGACATATTGCATCAAGTTAAACCATCAAGTAATTCAATAAAACCTTCAGCCATAGGCGTAGAAGGACGACAGAAAATTCTTGTAAATTCATGTAAATTAAAATCATCAACTATCAACATATTATATCAACTATCATAATTTGTTAATATTGATGCCATAAAATTGTAAATGTCACTGATGAAATCTATACTACATTTCTGTGGACTATAGATCACTGCACAAAACACGGGATCATTTTGTTGTCGAAGTTCAAAACAGCTCAATTCAAATGATGCAAATGACTGGACTGTCAGTGACTTGTAGCTTAAGCTGTTCATAAAAACAGAAGCTATGCCACCTCCACGTCCAGTGGACCTTGGGGTATTATGTTTATGTATAAGCACATTAACAATTAGAGTTGCAACTAAGGACTATCATTGTAGTCAACTATTTCAAATAAATATTTCTAATGTGGTTTAAAAAACTTCAAAGCTAAATCTGCAAAGCGGAGGCATACTTGTGGAAAATATTATTCATAAAATTCCCAAAATATATATTCTTGTCTCATTTTGATTAGATAATGATGATATCTTAATGATAAAGCCTTTCACTGTAGCAAGAGGGATGTTTCACAATCTATTTATACTCAGATAACTATTTTTTTAATATAGTCGACAAATTGTTTTGCCCCTATTTTTATTCTTTTTATATTGATCTGAAAATGTGAACAAAAGGATTCAAAATTATGTAGAATCATTTATAGTGTCTTGTGGACATGTTTCAAGGTTTATGGTTTGAGTGCAACCTGTGAGAATATTTGCAGTGTTTACAAGGACATTTACGGCCAAGTTGATAATGAGAGCACTGATCTGGCCGCTGACCTGATGTGCTTGTGCCTCAGCCTTGGAGAGATCCTTATAAAAGCCATGCACCATATCTGTCTCACAACAAAACTGCAGCTCATCCTTAGATGGCCCCCTCATCACTCATCAAAACTGACTTTATCTTTCAGATGCCAAGGATAACAATGGCCACCAGACACTGTTGATGACCCAAAGGGCGGCAGTGCGGCCAACGATGGCCAGACCACTGTGACAGAAACACCCAAATAAAATGAAAAATATAAAACCAGTTGTGTGTGGCAGAAAGAGAGGACAAGGATGACACAGTGATGGAGGAAATTCTTTTAAAGGTAATGAATGTCATTCTGTCATTCATGCTGTATGATCCAGGTGCCTTTGCCAATTATCCGGCACATAGAGGTGCTTCCCACGAGGGAGGGGCAGGTTTCAGAGCCAAACGCTGGCCTCGTTAGAAGAACCTCCAGGGACGAAGGCTCCATCCAGAGATCATCACTTCTCCCATTTACAGTGGCTAGTGCGCACAGAGGACAGACAACGGTTAATATGATGGTCACTCACTTGTGCAGCTGTTTACACACTGACCTGTGTCACTCTGAGCTGACACTAGGGATGGGACTATATGTCCTGAGTTAGTATCAATATCATATTACACTTCCTCAGTACAAATTTGGGTATCAATACTGTTATGTCAATCTTTATACTAATTTAGATGTATAGACATTTTAGGGCAGTTTTAATATTACTAATTTAAAATAACAAGTTGTAGTAAAGCGTATTTTATTGAAACCAGTATCGAGAACTGATATGGTGTACCCTGAATAATTACCCTGCAAGTACTTTGTATTGAATTGTTACCAAAAATTGTGGTATCACCCATAGCTTACAGCATGATGTATTTATTAATATGCATGTATAAGAAACATGCTGTATCAGTTTTAAGCATGAATGTTCATCTGAAATGATGCCTCTGCTCACAATGATTGGAATCTGTAAATCTTTTCAATAACACACTACACAAACAGCCTTATAAGTAAACAAAAATCATTGTATTAAATATACTTTACAGGGTATTCTTAGTCCATGAACTCTTCCTTTTGAATGCAATAAACTTACTTTTGCTCTCTATCGTTGAACTAAAGCTATGCAATTGATCGAATTTCCGTAATTTCCATCCTTGATCAACTTGGGTCTAATCGAGCCACAACCAATCGTCTGTCAGAAAAAGCTTGTAGCATAGTTCCGACTTTGGATGAAGAGTTTTGACTATTTCTATTAAGTCTGTATTGTTTATGTTCTGAAAATTAATCTGAAATCAATTTTAACTGTTTTTAATAAGACAAAATATGATTGAATATTATGGTGATGATTATGATAATGATGATGTTCGATACCAGAGGACAAAAATCATGATTAACTGTTGTCATATCACCCAGCCCTATTGAACTAACCCAGGTTAAACACAGTATAAGTAAAGAAGGCAAAAGGGCATTGGAAATTAGCATTTTAATGGCGTGATTCCTCATAGATGAACGTAAAATCTTCCTGATGTGCCTGTGTGATGTGCTGCCACTCTTTAGGGGTTTGATGAGATAGGAGGCCTGTTCCGGAGCCAAACTGCCTGAGCCTCCCCACTGAGTCCATCTGTGTGCCCGTCCTGCAGAGAGCCATGGGGGTCCGCACAGAGAGGAGAGGAGGCCTGCATGTGGCCAAAACATGTGGTCAATACATAAATGAGGCAGCGCTCAACATCAAGGGAACCAATCAACAACCAGCCAACATTACTAATGCCATGACAGTCCGAGGGCAGAGTGGCAGAGAATATACTACACATATTAGGGCTGAAAGATTCAGGAACTATATTTAAATGTGATCTTTCTGACAAGTATTGTGATAAGATTTGCGATTTATTTTTTTAATAGTTGCAGAGTTGCCTGCACAATAATTAATATATCGACTTGTCGTTTAATATATGATAGATGGGACAGTATTGGCCCTTTGCACATGTCATTACGAAACGCCCACTCCGTCATGACGGACGGCAGCAGCACTGTTTGTGCACGCACAATTATGAAAACACTGTTGAAAACCTGCCCATTAATAAGCTGATTTGATTGATTTTGCAAGTAAAATGGCAATCTCCTGTTGTGCGGTTGGCTGCAAGACAGAAGACAGCGATGATTAGCAACGATAAACCAAAAGAACTGCAAGCACTCAAAGTAGTCATGGACTGAGGACTTTTTACAAGGTGTTTTATTCAGGCAAACTCAAGTGAAAAGCATTATATATTTGTGACTTTGTGTCAGTAGCCCACCCCTGCCTCACAGGTTTACTTTAATGGAGCTCATTGATCATTTATCATTTAGAATAAATCAAAATTTTCTCACCTCAGATTAAAGGAGTTTTGTGCTTCGTTCCTTGATTCTGTCGAACTCAGCAATGTTTTTCTGTCCCCTGGGTCATCTTACAGGCAGGGAATCTTTACTTTCTCCAAAAAATTTGCAAAAATATGTCCCATTTCCACAATTGAACTGCATATGCATTGGATGCATTTGTCACTTAACTGACAAAAAATTACGGCGGCGCACCCACGTGACCATGTGTGTGTGTGTGTGTGTGTGTATGTCTGTGTGTGTGTTTTTGCAATAATGGGGAAATCATTGTTATTTTTCTGTAATACAATAATATTTGTATTATTTGAAGGAATAACGTTCAATACTTACTAGCAGATTTGACAGATACTAACTAATTACTCAAGTGTTTGGTTTTGTAGTTTATTTGTTGCAATTCATGTTTTTGACAATATTGTATGTTAAAAAAATGGTGAACTGGGATAATCCTGCTTTAAAGGTATACTGTCAGTGTCAAATAGTTTCAGTATTGTGTTATAGTGATATTTGTCTGTAGCAATATATCGTACATCAGAATGTATTATCGTGACAGACCTAGTGTTTCCCCATAAGTAGCAGAAACAGTGGTGGTCCTCACATAACAGAAAGTTGTAATGCAACCTGTCAGACATGGGTATACAATGTAATTTCTGCTCTTCTGTCTAGACCTATATTAGATTTTTCCTACATTAAATTGAGAAATAATTTACCCGAGAAACAAAAAAAATTGTGACAACCAAAGTCAACTCACATTACACTTTATAATATTTCTCGTTTCTTTCAGTTTGCTGAAACAGTCTGATGAGTCCCTTCTTGTTGCCTATGTTCACACATCAGTGTATTCTACAAAAATACATTTGGGATTGCACCGTGGCTGACACTATCAACAAGCTCTGAACCGCTGCCTAATAACCACTGCTACCGGTGCATCTCGTCTTTATTAGAGGAACACAATCTTTACCTGCAGCACCACAGAGCACAAAACAGGGCTGAGAAAAACCAACACAGAAATGCATTCAACCACCTACATCAGAAATAGTCTATCTGCTGCAGACACCACAATATGAAATAAGTGTTCTTTTTGCATTCTACACAATGAATAAGTCACACACAACTGTGTGTGGGTTTGACGAATTCTGATTCAAACGGTAAAAATTAAACATGAATGGTGGTACTCATTGATTGTCAATTTTATTGAAATATAGACCGTGGTATTGTGTCATCACAATCCCAACGAACGTAGTGACAATCAAGTCCTTGTTCTTCGAGTCCAAGTTGCTAGTCCAGTCTCAGGTCTCCCAGGTTTAAGTCTAAAAATAAAGTTTCCAAGCTTCCATCTAATACATGATAGAGCCAATGCCAAGAGTCTTTTCTTCCTTTGACAACTTGTTCTTCCACCTGTAACACTTGTCTTGGGTTCCAAACTGCAGGGCTGAAATATATGACCAATAGGGAGACGAAACAGTGCTGCCGTAGGATCTCGATTGTACCCTCTGAGCACATAGTGAGACAGCTTTGAATGTGTACACACTGGCAGACTTCACATTGCACTGTCAAGTCCATCTGGATAGATCTCTGTTACTGTTCACTATAACTGTATCTAAGAGCTGCCTCCACAACTGCGTGATATGAAAAAGTGCAATTCACAGCAATGTGTAAAAAATGCTTTGGCATTACAAGTTTGGAATGATGGAATGATGCTTTTGAGCATCGCAGCTATGCAGTACTTCATTTAAATTTACTGGGAAAGTCCTGTTGTTCATATCCTTTATGTGACAAATGGGTTATTTAACGGAGCAAAAATGGTGCTCCACAAAATTAAAAGCTTGAATACACTCAAGTGGCAATGATCAGGTGTCTTATTAGACCGGACAAAATGATGCCGTTTTTTCTTCACGCACTGTTGAGTTAATGAGCAGTAAGTGTGTCAGAGTAAATCATAGCACTCTGGAGAGATCACTTCAGAGAAATGTAAAGTGCTTTATGGCAGTAAAAACAAACCTTGGTGTCTCAATTATACTGTCCATAAAAGGGCTGAACAATAATTATAAAAAAAAAAACTAAATAAATGCTTTGATTGAAAATTGATAGATTATTATTTTCTTTTAATTTCTTTTCAATTGAACAATATTTTACAACAATAGATAATTATTATTTTCAGAATTTCAGCAACCTCTGCAGCGTTGTCACTGCAGAACAGAGAACTCAGAGGCCCAGATTTACAAAAACAGGTGCTAAATTGCGAGTACTACTGTGTTACGAATTTGTACGCACAATTTTGTAGATGTGTTGCACCTTGTTTACCATCAGAAACTGCTCCTTTGGGAGAATGACACATAAGAAGTTATGATGATAAATGATAATATTCACTAGCCTCACACAACTTAAAAAAAAAAAAATATAAATAATTTTAATTATATAGTACATCAATTTTTTTTTTTACGAGATCTTCATCTTAGGCTATAGGGAGAGCCTGTGATTGGTTTGTGAACGTTTAGGCAAAAAAGCCAGTTCTTTGTGCGTTTATCCAGAGTTCAGACACACACTGCACACGGACAGAAGGATGTGATGGAAAATTTGCCTTTAACCAACGCTGCCGAGAAGATGAATTTGTGACAGCAGAATGCGAGAATTTTATTACAGCCTCCTCAAAAGCAGAGTTTGCGGGATAACGGGACAGCACAGACGCGTGCGCTTTGGAGACGAGGAACAGGTGGACGAGTCGTGTCTTCTCCGGTGTCATATACACCGTTCAAAGAGGACATGGTTTAAGGACATTAAAAGGATCTGCGACGAACTCCTGAAATCCATCTGAGGGACAGCTTCTGTGAACAGTTTCTGTGAGCTGCTCCAGTTTGAAGCAACACAGATGAGAATCCAGACCGTTAAAGTTTTTTTTTATAACCTCCCCCCTCTGTCAAAACAACACTATTATTTTTATAGTACGGTTGAGCAGGAGCAGGAGGTCATGATTGTCATCATTGTCATCAGCAGGAGGTGATGACAATGATGATGAAGATTTTATCCACCTCTAATTTTGCGACTGAGATTAACAAAGTGCTCCAGACTGTTTTTAACATTCCTGTCCCACTCAATTTCAAAACTAAGTAGTTGGGTCTCAAAACTCCTACCATGGACACAGTAAGCAGCGGGGGAGAAGGCCCTCATAAAGCTATGGTTGACACAAACTGCCCAAACTACAATATTAAGGACTGGACTAATGTTGTAATTGACATTCGGACAATGGAAAAAATCCCTGGTTGTGTTCAGTTTTTGTGTGTGTTTTTGTTCTATGTTTAAAATTTCCAAAACAAAAAAGCATTAACTGAACTGCTCATAAGTTATTTGCTCTCCAAAGCAGTTGAGTAGTTATCTGGACACCATTTTAAAAATTTGTTATCTGCAGGTCTGCTTTTTAAACCAGTAAGAGCCCAAGCTAGATGCACTACATTTGACGTAAGTAAACAATTTTTTCTAGTCACATGGGATTTTCTTTATGCATTATAAGTCTGGTGTGCCTTTAAAGAAACAGAAATACATCCTCTATAATACTACTCTATTGATGCTCATAATGTTATTACACACATTATTATTGACAGAGTATATTTGAAATGATTATCACTGTCAAAAAATATATATTTAGTTTCTCTTTATTTCACCCATTGCATATACATGTTACCTAGGTGTATCAGCTGGAGAAAATTTGTTCCAAAATGCAAATGGAGCAGTCAGCTTGACCCGGAGAGCACAGTGGGAGCACGCTGTCAGTCATTCAGTTCCAAAGCCTGCCTCCTCCTTCCATCCCGGAGTCTATTTCCTGTCACTAGAGGAAACTGGGAGTTCCTATGCAAATGTCTAACCCACGATCATTACCTCCAACATCACTGAGGAGATATATATGTAATGGGGTGAGAGGGGGGAAGTCAAAGAGCTTGCAGCTGCCGAGTACCGACTGTTGTCTGTGTGTTTTATGCCAAGCTTGACAAGACATGTTGGTAAAGGGTTATGGGCCCCCTCCCACCTAACGCCCTCCACCCCTCCACCACACACCCCTTCATCTCTGAACTCAGGCCAGGAGTCCTCTGGGGTCTGCTCTATTGTGCCTCAGGAAAATTGCCAATCCAGGCTCTGCTGATTGAACACTGAAAGCAGGAGTTTTATAAAGGGCCTGATTTGCTATTCATTACCTCTCACTCCTCCTTCTCTACACTCTAACTTTTTTTCTCTTCCATCTTTTATTAGGGTGTCTTTGTACTGTGCTCACCCATTTCCTCTCCACTGATCCCTCCCTCAGAGACTCCTAAAGTTAGCCAGGAATCTTGTGCAGCTTTCTTGGTTTTCCCATTGTGCAAAGTTGAAGCAGTCGATACAGCAAATAGTATAATTACCTCCTGGTTTGCTGTGAGATTAGCACACACCTGCTCAGATTATCAAGATATGGTTATGTTTGAACTGGAAAACCACAGCACAGAAATGAGCAGATTGAGCTAAAGCAAATGAAGGTGTAATGACACAGTAATGCAGTCTGGGTCAATATATACATGGGAACAGATGGGTCAATAAACAACAAAGACTGTTAGTGTTTGTTTTGGGTTTGAGAAAGGTGGTTTTGAAATCTCCAATACGTCACAATACGATGCTGGAGAAAACATAGCATTTAACAATTAGCTTTACATTCAAAAATGATAAAAACAAAATGCACAATTTATGGGTGTCACAAAATAATAGGCTCTCTGTACGCCTTTAGATGGTATGAGCAATGACATCTATCATCATTCTTTGTATACATAAATTACAATGTTACCATATTAAGATATGAATGTGGAAATGTATTTATGTATTCATTTGACAGGGATATTGCAGTCATATATAGTTACAAGCAGAGCATGTAGTATAGCTGATTCTCAACTTCTTTTCCCTATCATTAACAGTTCAAAACAATATAAAAGCACAATCGTATTTACAACAGTGCAGTTTAACATTTCCGACAGTCCGACATTCAACACCTACACACACAATACAATATTTATAGGTGGGTAATGCTTTGGACTTGAGCCTCGGGATGAAAAACTTAGTGATATGCATTTGTAGAAATAACACTGAGGATTTACAATATTGGAATTCATCCAACCGAACGTAGTGATAAATCTGTCCAGTCCACACTGGCGATACAAGTGATCACTGGGGCATTATACGCCATCTCGGATTTGTCTCATCCTTTTCTCTAAAACTCTGGGGGAGTGCTGTTCTGAGCGCTGTCCCAAGCACAAACTGTGCGACAGTGCACCTGGGGGGCATGTTCAGACGTGAAATAAATGCTTTAGCTATTTTTGTCGCTTTAGAGCTCTTTATAGAAAGTCAAGGGTAATAATAATTGAAAATTAAAAACCTCTTCAAAACAAAATTGTTAAATCAATTACAGTAATTGTGCATTCAGGAAGTACACATGCATGAATGTAATGCCGCTCATCACATTGATTTTTATAATTGTATTATTTTTCATCCCACTTTAAATCACATTTGTGCAACCAAGTAACCAAAACAAAATGCATACAACGACAAAAAAGGGAAACATTTCTGTTTTATGGCTTTTAACAGCTGGTTCAAACTCTAAAGAGGTTATTTCAGAAAGGACATCATGACTTGTTTACAGTTAAATATAAGATAAGAAACTTCAAACCGCATTTCAGTTCTATTTAATACTTTGCAGAATGAGGCGTTCCTAAAATTTCCAGCAGTGCATATCTTTATTCAACATCTTGTGTGGCTTTCTGATCCTGTTGATCATAGCATTCAAATGGATTTTCTAAAATGGCATGTGGCACTGTTGAGTGGGTATTTTTGTAATAGATTTATGGTAATTTCATGTTTTTATAATTCGACTTCCCCATGGGTTTGACAAGTGGGGGACTGAAAGGATGTCTGAGTGTACCTCAATTTCTATTTTCCCCTGCGGCAAAAATATAAATAATAATCATAATATGAGCTTTTATGATGCAAATGCCATTTCTATTGATTTGAATTGTCATACTCTTCAAACTCACAAACTGTTCCTTAACCCTGTAGCATGGAGCACTGTAGCAGCATTCATCCTCTCACCTCTCCATGTGTGAGAACATGTTCGCTGTTTTTTTTACCCGGCAATAGATGAGCGAGTTCATATGGCAGCAATCCAATTTGTAATAACTATATCATATTAAGTTTTATTCCTGAAAGTCTTGTGGTTATACACAATTCAACATGTAAAAGTATTGGAATAGCTGATGTGTTAAATTGGCCAAAAGCTAATCTATAAACTTGTTGACTAAAAACAGAGATATTGCTGTTAGTATTAGGGACAGGGAACAAACTAACTAATAACAAACAAAGATTTACATGTGGTAATCCGATGCTGTTATCACATTATTTATGGTTCGACGACTATGTAAAACATAAATCCCGGGGATTTTGACAGATCAGGGTTTATGGTAAAGATACATCAAGCGCTGTGATTTGTTATTTGTAACCTGCAGGTTTGTCTAAAATATATAAGTAAAGTACTCAATCTGAAACTTGTACATATACGTTTATAACAAATGTTCTAGCAATTATACACATAAAGTGTAAGATAGAAGAAAATGGATATTGAAGTCATGTCTGCAATCTACATAAAACAAACTCTTTACAGCGTGAGAAGACAAAGGTGCAGAATGATGCCAAGAAGACTTCCTGCTCTCATTTCCCCGGTATGACACACTTCACAGATTCACTGAATTAAAATCCAATAAGATCTGTTCATTTCACCAAATGTTTTGCATCACTGAGCTGTGATATCACGTGTATTCTGTAATCAAATCCTGGCAGTATGCTTTTCCTGATATCCCATCCAATCACACCAGCTGCAAGATATGGATTTCTGACTTATGTGTGACTGTAAACCCGGGCTGCCAGGTATTAGAAAAACATGCAATACACAATTTTGAACATGGCAATAGCTACGTAATTGTTGATATTTGAATAATCCAAACTGACTTCTGGATGCGATTTGTTTTAACAAAAGAGCTCATGTAAATTTTATTAATTATGAACATCTGAGTTTCTCGTCCCATGCGAATCATCAGTGTCTGTAAAAATGTCTGTAAACTTTCCCCCAAAGTTTACCTCTTTTCATTCAGCCGCAAACTCCTCAGTCCTCGGGTAAATCCAGTCCCATGTGAATGCTCATGTCTGTGATATGGGCTGCTTTTAATCTGTGAATTGAAAGTAAATCGATTCAAAATGTCTCTACGGTCCATTTTGTGACCAGATTTGAACAAAATTAATACTATTAAATCACCACGGACCATTCTCCAATCCAATTATTGTTTTTACTGCAATTAAAAAGTAAAAAACACGAAACAAACGGCAATAAATACGTGACCCATAGGTATAACTCCGTTGTCATGGCAACAGAGGACCGACCAGCAGTGTGTTCATCACTCTGCCATTTCCGGAATAAAGTCTGTGAGAACATTTAAGTGATTGACATTGCTTATCAGGACCAAAGAAAGAACAATAGATAAAAACTAAAATACATTTTTAAAAGGCAACAAAAGACAGCCTAGAAACAATTACAAGTAGTGTCCATCCATATATCGTCCATACGTCAAGTCCCATTTGGTCCAAAGTCTTTCAAATTCAGTCCGAATGTAATTTTTTATTTTTATTTTTTATTTTGTGTATGTCACTTACAATGTCGGCCTAGTCCTGGTGGCAGCAGTTTGAGTTGTCCATTTTTTTGTGACGGCCTTTTTACCTGCCACCAAAAGTACACTCCAGAGCTATCCATTTATTGTGTCCATGGCAGCTGTTTCGAAGCCCAGATACACGTTATTAAATGGTAATGTCATTAACAGTCTCTAGCACTTTCGTAGGGTTATTTAAATGTTACCGACATCCTTAAGTAAAACTAATCCTGTGCGAATAGGGTTTACAGCACTAGTATTTTTCCCGAAAACCATGACATTTAACAGTAGGATTAAAAATATATATATACATATATATAAGAAATACCACAAAATCCCATCATCAAAAAACATTGTGGGGCCTTTTGACATGCTCTGTATTGTGCCTCACTCACACAGAATAAAATAGGATGCGCCGGATGACTTTGTTCCAGGCACTCATTATGCAGGCGACAGAGATATGTGCTTTGTCCCATGAAAACTATTACATTAATTAATGGCTGAACATCTTTGGCTCTCCTCTCCATGTCTGCAATCAGCTCCCAGGTCCATTCACCACACACTAGAGTGATTCAGTATTTAATAATCATAGCCCTTCGCTTTCATTTTTTACCAAAAAGACCTGCAGCTCATTTTGATTGGCCTGATAGATTTGTACAAAAGCAATTTAATAAGGTGGAGAGATAATCCAAAAGAGAAAGACGTTTAACTGATTTTGTTCCTTGTCTTAAGAAATTTTACTTTTGTTTGTTTATTTTTGTTTGTTTCTTTTCTGGAGAACAAAATGCTCGAGATGCAAAGAAAGCACTGAGGTCTTCACTAGAATAGATGTTTATATTTGTTCTCTGACAAAACAAATTTTACTTGATTACAAAATCGGGTACATGAAGGAGGAGTTTTTCCTTGGTCAGTTTTTGAGTGAGACGTGTAGATTCTCCAAACACTGTCAAGTCCGTATCTGATTATTTTAGTTTTTCAAGAGTATTTCTTTTTATTATTATATAATCCTGAGTAGAAAGAAAGGCATTAATGGCAAATGAATATATTTAAAAGATGCAACATTTAATCAATACGTTAAATTTGTGATACTTACTGTTTAACGTTTTTTTTGTTTGTTTTTTAGCAAATTGAGCTTCGCATTTTCACTCTCTTGTAACTTTCGAACCTCATGAGCACCAACTACATTGATCATTGATTTTGCATTATGTTCATCTGTTTGGAGTTGGAAATGCTGGTGAAATGGCAGCGTTTGTTGACTGCGTGTGCCTTTTTCTTTGGTGAATCTGTGCATCGCAGGCCCGTGAGGAGAAGCTGATGGTTTGTGCAGCTCTGTGACATGTGATGAACGGCAGTATGCAGCGTGAGGGCTGATCAAGGCCACCTCTATCACTCAACCAGATAATCTGTGCCACCAGGAAAAACAAATGATGCCTGCTGGCGAGCTTCAATAGCCTGTCTCACATCTTCATCCCGCATCCCCACACTGGTATCAATAAGGCTTCTTCTCCGGACGCTGCCGTGCACTGAACTGCATTCATTTTTAAAGGCTTCTTAGAAAGCACCAGCATGTTTTAAATTCTACAGTGGCTCGTTTTAATGTTTTAACCGTGACTCGATAGTAGGGCTGAAGAAAAGATATAGTCTATCGCAATTGAAGTTAGTAAATCACTAAAGTACTTGCCAAACATCAAAATACCTATTGTGAGACCTATTGTGCAAAATTTACTTATACGGGCTTTTAACCATATTATAATTGTTTTCTCATTAATCCAAGCAAAACTGTATTTAGAGTGATTCATGTTTGAGTAATCTTTATTCTCCTATGGACAAGACACTATTGCTCCGTTAGTCCAGGTTTCACCGATGCCCAGATTCTGTACTGCTCCACGTGTTTATTTCATGAAACATTGACATTTGGAAACATTGTGTATTCATTTTAGCACAAATTTTTTTTAAAAATTAAAAATGCTGCTCATTCTCGTGATCTGTGGCTCTCCTAAAGGTGACATAATGTGGGCCAGCGGAAAACTGAGCCGTGGTTTTCAACCCAGAAGTAAGCTGGCTTGTTTTTTTAATCAGTCAATGCTGCTATTAAAAATGTGCAATAACGTAATGATGCATGGGTGTCATAGATGGCAGACAGAAGCACAACAGATCTTATTTAAAACGTAAATAGCAATAAATAATCAATCACTGTAATCATGACTTGTACAGAAGAAAACATGAAAAGGAGAGTGACGAGAATTCTAAAACAGACACTGCTTCAGATTGTAGGGGGAAAAACACATTAAAGCCAAGCAACTTTGGTCTCATTTCATATAGTCACAGAAATCTTGAGTTTTCATGCTTGTGTGACTCATATAGTCATTATATTGCACTGAATTGAACATCCAGCTCCAACATCAAACTCTTGTGGCAACATCATTAGATCCCACATGCTATACAGCGCTGGTGTTTGCCGAGGCTATGTTTATGGGATGTAATGAAAAATGGAACAGAGTGTAGTGTAAAAGGGGACGCTGTGAGTACCAGAGCTCCCCACTGGTCCTCATGTTATCTCCGCCAGTCAGGCCAGAGAGCTGCAACTTTGATCAGAAATATTCTCTGCAGTCCTTCTGGGGCGGGCTTGGCTGTGCACTGGGGTGAGTGTGTGTCTGTTAGTGTGTAATGTGGAGGACATAAGCAGGTCACACACACGGCTCATTCCCTCGCAGCAGACCCGAAGGATTCATTTAACGAGCTGTCCGACGCTTGTCCTATGTGGCCCTCGTTAAGAACATCATGCGCAATCTTCATTTGACTGCTGCCTGCCGTGACTAATTGACTTATTTTGCAGGCCTAAGCAGTACTGAAAGCTCTCATATTTCATATTTATGTCTTTTAGGGCAAAGTCAGGAAACTTCATTGGAAAAAGGGCAATATGTCCACTTGGGAAGAGCAAAGCACCCAAGAGATGGATGAATCCCACACCCTCAGACCACATTCAAAGTATATACTATCTTAATGTTCATCCATTTCAGCAAACCGGTTACATCTGCACTCTCGCCTTCCAGCAAAATTCCCCTGTCCATTTGCATGTTTCTGTATGCTTTTTAGTACCTGACCTACCTGACTACTACGCAATTGATTTTTTTTCCCCAGCTTTCACATCTTGCATCTTATTTTCTTCTATTGTCACATTGCTGTGTAGCGTAAGATAAAAGAAAATTGAACCTATAGACACAACAACAGGTCACACAAACGCCTCCAGAGGTAGTTTTTTTTTGCATTTGTTTTCAGGTCAATTTAAAACATTCTAAAATGCTGCATATCCAACTTAAAGCTGAGATACCTGATTTTCAAAACATGAAAGGAGGAAGTAGTTATTTAAATTAGGGATGCACGTTTAAAATTTTTTCATTCGCGATCAATAATCAGTTAACCGTTCACAGCGCTTTTTGTTGTTACTGTACAAGTCAAAACAGACATCAGTGCAATACATCAGTGAATGCAGAGCAGCGCAACAGGTCTTTGAACTGCACACAAAACGGCTGAATGAAAGGTCCTATGAAAGCTGTTTTGATGCACTGTTGTAGAAATAATGAATCAAGCTCTCTTTTTTAAAGAGTCAAAAGTCACTAACATTAGCCGCTTACCTTAACTTGTGCAGGTAAAAGATTGATAGTTTTCCATCTGAGGCAAAAAGCTGTTTTTCTCCACCAGCTTGAAATCCAAGTTAAATAAACCATGTAAGATGAATATTAGTTCATTAATGCCGTCTTTATGGGATTAATCCAGTAATTTGACTTGACTTGTTTTCTCTCACACGTCACTTTTCCTCGCGCCCTCTGGTGGCTTAAAAGTGTATTACAACATAGTAAATAAGGAAAAAAACTATCCGTTAATTAAGTGATATAATATTATATAATAATATAATTAATAATAATAATTAACACCCCTTTAAATCTTATGCATTTATAGTTCTCACACCCTTTGTATTCACATGCATTCATTTTCAGGTGGCGAAGTAAAGCTGGGATGGACCACCCAAGTGCAGCCAATAAGAACGCCACTTTCAGCTCGTACTTCCTAGTTGACAAGAAATAAAATACTTTATTGGCTCCAGACAGTGCAGAGGTCTCATTTTGTTGCAAAGTGCTGGTTTTACAATAAACTCTTTGGGGAAATATAAAATTCACTCATTTAGAAAAAAAAAGTCAGGTACCCTGGCTTTATTACCACACAGACCTATCTCCTTCTTTAAAATGCAACAAACTCCATCAGGATTACTCTACAATGGCTAGATCAATCATGGTTTCATCCTTGTGCTGAACTAATACTAAAACAAATTGACTTTTTGGTTTTTCTTCTGTCATTTTATTGTATCCACTGCCTCATCTCTCCCAATAACATACTGGCGTTTATATACATCGACAGTGCAAGTGTCAGACGCACACTGCTCCCTGGAGCCATACAGTCAGCCTTTTAAAAGCTCTCTTATTGACTTAAGAGCAGTTTCATTTGTCTGCTGCAGAGCAAAGTGCCAGTATTAGCAGACGGGGGAAATGTAGCACTAACATCTAACTTCATTTTAATGGGAAACTCCAGCAACTTGTCTTGGTTAAGTTGGAAAAAAGAAGTTGTCCACCTGCTTTTACCCATATAGACTGCCTGCACACCAATACAGTGCCGCAGGCTGATGTACTTTGCTCAAGCATTGATGGAGCAATATATTTAAGTTAGGTGCTGGCTCCAGGAATGGACTGAGAGGGGCTTTATTGGATCCATATTGTGTCTTGAGACATAAAATGGGACAGGTAAATGGAAAAGGATGGATCATGTCTTGGGAAAAACAACATTTTCAATCAGCATGAGGTGGAAAAGGCCATAGCAACAGTGATTAGCAGTGTAAGGGCCAATACATTTTCAGCTTAATTTACTCATTGGGAGAAGGTGTCCACATCTGCTCAATTATCAAATAGAACCTGAAGTTTTTGCCTTCCTTGCCTTTCTTGTTATAGTAAACTAAAATCCAAAACCATTGTCAATGTGGTAAACAACCAAGATATATATTTAAGGCTGCATGTTATAAAGTTAAGAGATTGAAATGATCTATCAGCTGTGACTATTCAGCCATCTCGACTTCATTGAACTACAGCGCATTGTGTCTCTGCTGAGAAGGTGATCGGCTGCAGCCTTCCATCTGTCCAGCACCTGTACGTCTCCAGGACTCGGGGACGAGCAGGTCGGATCACAGCTGACCCTTCTCACCCTGGACACGGACTATTTGAGCCACTCCCCTTGGGCAGGAGGCTACGGTCCATCCGGACCAGAACCTCCCGCCACAAGAACAGTTTCTATCCCTCTGCCGTTGGACTCATGAACACTTTATAACACCTGCCACTTGAACAATCATATAATAAAAGAGCTATCTATTTGCACTGCTGCCTGGCCAACTGTACATTTCTGTATATAATTTTATTCTATCTTAGTCTATTCTATTCTATTCTATTCTATTCTATTTTGTTTTATGTTATTTGTAATCTTATTCATGGCTCTTTTTATATATTTGCTAATATTTTATTAATTGTCTTATGTTGCGCCTTATGCCAAAGCAAGTTTCTATGTTTGTGAATTTTGATCACTGACAATGGCAATAAACCGATTCTGGTTTACAAATTAACATATTTGCTAATGTACTGTGATTACTGTGATGCTGATTGTATTTATTTGTCATTGTCAGGTTTGCTGAAAACAGAATTTCATTTGCTATGATGCACTCTCAAGGACATGGATAACTTTTGAACAAAAAAGTTCCATTTGCAAAAATTGATTTGAGGAACTGGGCAAAAAGAACAGTAGCATTGTATCTCTGATCAATTCAATACTAAAGACCAGCTTGGTTCTTTATTCAGAAGCCACACAGCAGACCACAAATACAACTATTGTACACTTTTATCTAGGGCTGTCCAATTAATCATATTTTAATAGAGATCGAGATTCAGTCACTTCTAATTGTCAATATTAACTTCAGTTCAGACTTTGGAAGAAGAAATTTGACAATTTTTTTGGTTAAATGGCACTGATTAAAAAACTGATCTTGGTTACGTCCAGGAAGTTAATATTGAAAGATATTTTTATTTTTTATTATTTTATTTAATGAAGTAAAATTGAATTAGAAATCATGTTTTGTCATATCCCATCTCTACTTTGATCTAATTGTTATATTTTGTTTGGAATTATAAAGGCCCAAACACTCAAATGTAAGTCACTGTAATCTGTTGCTTGTAAGAGCTAGCTGTTGTGATGTGTGTGTGTGTCCCTTTGGACAAAGGCAGATGCCGTCTTTGCTCGGAGCGGGGGAAGCTCATTTAGCCCTCTCTGCCGTTGTCTATGTGAAAATGATAGATGAGGCGGGCAAACAGTTACAGGCAAAGACACATTAATTCGGACAGATGAATCGCAGGTGGCACAGCAGTCATCTGCGCTGCAATTCTGCTCTTGGGAAGGAGAACGTGTCAGTTTTAAGGACTTGTAAGTGAGCAATGTAAAGACAGAGACGACAGAGATGGAGGATAGGAGGAGACTGGCCAAAAGCTGGTAAAAGATTGCACTGTGCGGCATGTTGACAGTGAGCCCCGACAGTTCATTAATCCGTCCAAATCCTTCCAAAGTTACTCAAGTGTGGATTCTATTTTCAAATTTCCTATTAGTTCCTCTTTGTGGATTAAGCGGCACGGTTCACGAGCGAGTTGCCAGCTCCAGCCACGGCCCAGCACACATAATTGGCTTGTAATGGATTTGGGGGTCGTCTTTTTGCATCGGTGATACAGATAGATCTGAGGCAGAATCCAACTCTTCCCCATCTCTTTCTCTCTCAGACAGAACATCTTAGGCGCCGGGTTTGGTATAATTTCCCTTTCTTTGCAGCACATAGTCATTTCTATCTCACTGTGGAGGGAGCGGCTGCATCCATAGCTGGCGGACGGTGTCAGCGGACGTGACATGGCTTGAGATGAAACATGTCAGGTGTCATGCAGCCTTAGGGGCCCTGTCATCATCACCAGCCCTCATGCACCAGAAAGCTTTTTTTCACTCACTGGTCTTCCATATGTGTATACTTAATTTCCTCATTTATTGGTTTATTTTGTGTTTAACTAGAAAACATATTTAATGTACAAAGAGTTATACATTTACTACAAAAAACGATTAAAACACATTTAAAACTATTGGTATTAAATCATCAACTAGTTTATGTTTTCTTTAAATGTGGGTTGAACACAGGGCTCTGTTTGCAATGCAACTTCAACTTCAGATTTTTTATTTATTTATTTTGGTGGCTATATGTAAATGTTCCATTTTCAAGTGGAACCAATGCATAACCTCATGCCTCACATGCCTCATGAGAAGGGTCCAGCTGGGAGTAGAATTCATAAATCTGAATAAATTAATTGTGCACTGTATCGTTGAGCCTCCAGGCTTAATCAGGAAAGTGGCAATGTGGCAGTA
Organism: Rhinogobius similis; assembly: GCA_019453435.1. NCBI lineage: Eukaryota > Metazoa > Chordata > Actinopteri > Gobiiformes > Gobiidae > Rhinogobius > Rhinogobius similis. The sequence continues at coordinate 29,258,658 of CM033619.1, read as the reverse complement.
ATAATATTAATAATATAACACTTGTAGAGCGCTTTGCAGGACACTAAAGGCGCTTCACAGCAGACAACAATTATTCCTCTAATAATTATTCCGCAGTTGGACGCACACAGTATGTTGTATAGGAACTGACATTTAGCCTTGGCTATGGGTGACTTTGGGTCACAGCTGGAGCAGGTAAGTAGCTGAAGTACAAGGTGAGTCTAGGTCCTTAACAAGAAATGTCCAACTCAAAGCCATAAAGTCTTCACTCTCAGGGTATATACTTCAAGAATAACTGTGTTGTTAATTATCAACATGTGCATTGGTCTAACGGTGATGCAAACTACCAAAGCTGGTGTTTGCCTTGGACAGTCTGATGGTCCCAGGCCAATTGCTGTCCCATAATGCACCACAATTGCTACTGCTAGTGCTTCCTCTCATAGCCCACGCATGTTTCATACAGTCGTTGAGTGTGCATTGATGTGTGGCCAACTTTTATGAGAGCTTTTAAGAACAACAAATGCATTCTGTGACAAACTCCACTGATGAAGTAGTACCTAACTCTATTTCAACATAAAATGTATGTTGGCATAAATTTACATTATGTTATTTCATTTTATGATGTTTCTTCACTCACAAACACTCTCTACACACTGTAGGCAAAGTGAGTGAAGTGTCTGGCCCAAGGACATAACAGCCAACTTCAGGTCAGAGTGCATTTTAATCTGCCTGAGTTGCTCTTTCACCCACTGTTCAACAACTACAAGAGCAAATGCACTGTATTGTTCCAAATACAGACAAGAAGTCGAGAAAAAATAACCGAACGGCTAGACTTTTTTAGAAAGTAAACGGGTATTTCTGTAGATCTAAAAATCTACAGAAACGTTTACTTTCTGAGGAAACACCAGGCTTTCCTTTTTGTGGTTATCTAATCCAAGACCAATAGTTTAAGGCAACACCAAACAGCAAAGACAAAGAGCGACTATTAAAAATGTATTTTGTCATAGTTTGGTTCAGTGATCTATGTTTAATGCTCAAAGGCAGACACTTTCCTTCTCCCTTTCCACCTGTTTGTTGGTTCCTCCTATTTATTTTTAATTAAATACAGAAGATCTAATGAATCTGTCAAAGAGTCATTTGGTAATTAATGCTCAAAACAATAATAATATAATTTGTGTTTCAAAAATAGAAAATGTATGCAAATATCATTAACATAACGTTATTAGCAAAACCATTCAAAAATGAAATAAAAAAATAAAACATCTATGAACTACAGAATTCATTTTTGAGATCTATTGTATTTGGGGACAGTGAATTAGTGAATACTTTTACAAATCACTAATCATTGTATTTGCCGAAAATAAGAACCTGCATTGTTCAGTGCTGTTTGGCATGCATCAAATTGTTTTGTTTGTACGTTTTGTTTTATTGTTTATTTTTTATTTTTTCTAAAGAAAACAATCACTAACTGTTATAATTAAATCCACATTTTACCTTGACCGACTGAACAGTATGTGTCGTTGTGTACTCCCAGGGCGTGTGTGACTCTCTGCAGTGTGCCTTGCTGTCCACCCCAGCTTGCCTTCTCCTTCTTATATTGATCCATCAATCCTGAGTCTATCAGGACCGGATACTGGACACATAATGGCTTTTCAACCAACTGAGCTCCTGCTGCACTGAACTGTAATTATACCATTAATGTGCCAGTATCAACACATTATATGGACCAAACTGTTAGCCACTGTTCTTTTTATTGCTGACGAATGGCCAAGCTCCAAGACTGAATTAAGTGGATACTGGCCCACTATTGCGTCCATTTGCTTCAGTGTTGTGCATAACATTTTATAGTGACGGACTAGGAAAATTACTAACTACGTTCAATCATTTCTGGATACATAATTAGTGTCTGTAGAACAATGTTATTTTAAATGGCTTCAATTTTGATTCCATTAGGCTCTCCAGCTTGCAGCTCCCAGTGGTGGCTCCATTTTGTCCACCCAAAACTCACCATTTGTAAATAAGAAATTGCATGATAATGAATAGGTCATTTGTTAGCGACTACATTAAAGAAACATTCCCAGCACGCCTCAGTAAAGCACACCTAAGCTGCAGTGCACTCAGGTGTAGGTCTATAATCAGAGGAGTACTCTGCCATTCAAGATTAAACATGTTTGGACCATGCACATATACGCTTTTACTGTAGAAATGCAGGTTATTTTAGGATGTTTCAAATCATATGCAGCTTTATCACAGTTAAATCTCTGTACTCATGTTTAAATAACCTCGCTGGGAAATAGTATTAGTTTATTCAAATAGTCAATAAAACATTATTTGGAGACGTAAAGTAAAGTTTAACTCATTGGATCAATACTGTATAACTGTAATATAGAGAATACTCTATATCATCTCTATTATTATTTTAAGTCCTGTTTGGTTTAGAAACTCACAACACACAGTTATCCACACACCATAATGTTTTTCACAAGAGCTTTTTTAAACAACTTTCATCTTCTGCCTCTCCATGAGTAACATAGAGCTCACATTAAGAGTAAATGTGCCACTTTTTTGCAATGGTTATTAACATATGATTATTGGAGATGGACAATTGGCGTCAAAGATGTTTCATTATGAAGGCACTGCTGGGATCTCATTAGCACTCTGCCTCTAAGGGCTACTGCACAAGCCCTCGCAGGGGAGAATTACATTTCGATCACTGGTGCTGGAGTTAACAAGGCAACATTAAAGATGTGTGAAGGTAGAACATCCAAAAAGAGACAGATTGAACTCTGCACATGCCAAGCCACTAGCAGCAAGTAAATAATTAGGTAGGAAGTTCAAACATATATTTCTATGTTACGCTTTCTCTCGGTCTGCAGAAGTAGTTGGACGGTACACACACGGTCCATATTCTATAGATGGGAGAAGAAAGGTACCAGGGAATATAGGTACCTCACATTTACATTGGCTCTTGTTTACAATATGGTTGCTAGGTAACAGTGGTGGGATAACTTCTATCTATTCATGAACTGCTGCTCATGTCCAACAACAAAGTAACATTATAAACTTAATTAAAACGTTAGTAAAATAAAAACTGCATAATTTCATAAGTTAGTTACTAACGTTTGTAAAATATTACAAATAATATATTAATCTACAAATATCAACACATTTTTTAATTTTATTGATGACGAATGGCCAAAACTGAATTAAGAACTACAAAAAAAGGTTTAGGAAAAAAAAAAAAAAAAAAAATGTCATTGTAGCATTTCAGAGGGAATATCGTGAGATAAAGAAAAACTAGCTGTAATGATCATGTAATGATCATGATTTGATGGCAGAAATATTTAGAATGATTCTGGGGAAGATTTATGGACTTAAAAACAGCACAGATGATCTGTGATCTGTGTTTTTGACACTTGGAGGGGAGAGGACTTTCTTAACAGGATTCATCAGACTAGAGTGAATGAAGCTAAATGCAACTCCAGGTCTATTTTTGTTGAAGGAACGGTATCATGGTGAAAAGCTTAAAAAAAAATGTGTCGTTTTATGTTAAAGCAGGATTCAAGCGTAATGTAAGCCTATAAAAAAGACAGGACATTTGGATATTTTGTGTTTCCTTGTACCTGATTACTGTCTTAAAAAGTGATAAACAGAACTAGTTCATTTTAAACTCTTTGCAGCAGTCCATGTGTATCGCTCACTTTAATGATGTATCAGCATGCTAAATATTCCCCGACATGTGTTTAAAAGTGCTTTCCTGGAGTCTCTGACCCCAAAGTGAGTTTTGCCATCACGGTAAAGCTAACAAGTTTACATTAACATGCAAACGACACACTTTGTGCTTTGCGGAGAGTAAAACACATAATTTGATGCAGAGAAAGCGCTGTAGTCGCATTTTCACCCAATTAGATGCTTTTACAATAAGTCTGTACTGTAGCAAAACAGATTTTTCTTTTTCACACACAACAAATTGGGTACTCAAGTCACTCAAACAGTTCTTATTTACCTGCATGTGCAGTCATATCATGGAATGCTTGTTCTGTGGGAGGCTATTTTCCTCTGACAGTGGCATCCATCAAAAATTGTAATTTCATTTTTTTTCCTCAGCTGTTGATAAAGTTGCTGACTTGGGCCATACCCACCACCAGCACCCCAGGATCAATAGCTCTTTAGACAAATAACATTGGAAAGCACATGCTACCCAGTTGCCGTCGCTGGGGGTGATTCTCTCCAAGGGCATCTGCGGCAGTTTGCAGAGCCGTTCGTACTGTGCGTTTATGCTTTTATTAAACACATAAAGCTTAAGGTATGCTGAGGCTGTTTGGCTACACTGACAGCACAGGTTATTACACAAGGCAACACAATCGTTTCTCTCCATAATTGTTTATTCATAACCTCTGGCACATTCACGTGACTTTTAAGCAGCAGTCTGACCACTTTATTACAGTTATCAAGGGAATGAGGAAATTAAACCTTTTAAATAGCCCTTGGGTATTTATGCAGACATGTATGCTGACTATTGATCACAAGCCCCATTAAAATGTGCCGTGTTTCTTTCACGTTGTTAACTTTGGATTCAAATGGCAAAATCTGTGTTGTTTATTTAGAAATAGAAGACACCAGTTCCCTTTAAAATGAATTCAAAGCAGCAAAACCTATCAGCACCACTCTACGGTCTTTTTTTCACAATGCCACCCAAAGTTCAAGCTTAAAGGTGATGTTTTTCTTGTTTGTTTGTTTGTTTGTTTTTTGTATTAAACAATAATATATGTAGATCATTATTTTACATTTTGTTCATTGTGAACTGCAATATTAAACTAAAACGTCTTAATAATATAAACGGCCCGTTAACTTCCTGTTTAAAACTGCAGAACTGATAAGCCCTGTGTGGCATTTTACTGTAGCAAACTGCAGATTGTCATTTACATCTTTTTATAGTTGAAAATGTAATTTATGTGATAAATTTAGAATCCTACATGTTTTATCTGGATTTTGACTTGGGCAGTGGGCAGGGATAGGGGTAGGGATTAAAAACAGAAATGTTCTGTGCTCTCAATCTTTGAATAGGTCAATACAGGATTACTCAAACATGCATGAATAATTTGAAATACAACTTTGAATAAACTAATGATGCGGGAACACTGGTTAAAAGTCAGTCAATTTTACATAACATGTCCCCTTTAAATTAAGCATCTGCTGACTGGCTATAATTGATTACAATTTATGTTTCTTAGGTGCCTGCATACTTCTTCAAAGTAATGCATATTGAGGCTTTACAATGCAGTGACTTTCTCTACACAACCTCCCTCCCACACAGGGTCTCTGAAATGTTCACACAGGGTCTCTGAAATCAGACAGAAAACAATTCCACCTGTGTGAGGAGGAACTGCATGGCCCCTGTCTCCCACCTTATGCTCTCCACTCGGACTTTTACAGTTCTAGTGCATCAGCAGCAGACACATGGAGACACAGCCACAAGGTGTGACTTTTCCACACAATATTTCCCCATCACAAAGAAGTGGCAGAGCTGCGAGGGGGACAGCCGCAGACAGTAATGATGTACTGTAATGATGTACTGTAGCCATCCACAGCACAGAGATGGACACATCACTTAAGCAGCTGCCATCTCAGTCTGTACACCTAATATCAACAACAATCTCTATTTCATGTCAAGTACTGTGTTTGGCATGTGACTTTGTTTACAAGAAAATCCTTTCAAACTAATGTAGCTCAAAATTGCTGAAAAATGTGTAAAATGAGGGGCAAATGACTGCGTCATATTTGAAGGATTTCATGAGGATTGTGATTCCCCGTTTTGAGACAGTGCTATTTGAGTCATTTGCCCATACCCAATAATAAAAAAAAAAAAACCTTATTAAACTTTCTTAGCACTACTCAATTTAATTTAAATGACTGGCAAACAAAGATAACATTTTTAAATAATGATGAAGCATTATTGACTCGAAATAGGCAAATGACTCAATTTGTAGAATGACATTTCCCCAAGATGTAATATATTATAATATATTTTAATTTGGGGGGTGCACGGTGGCAGAGCGGCTAGAGCTCCTGCCTCTCAATAAGGAGATTGTGGGTTCGAATCCCAGACCACCCCAACATTGTGGTTTCGAATTCCGAACCACCCTAACATCACACGATCTCTCTGGGTGGAGTCTGCATGTCCTCCCTGTGTTACCGTGGGTTCTCTCCGGGTTCTCCGGCTTCCTCCCACCGTCCAAAGACATGACTGTGTAGGTTAATTGACAACTCTAAATTGCCCATAGTGTATGAATGTGAGAGTGAATGGTTGTCTGTCAGTGTCTCTGTCTCTCTGTGTTAGACCTGCGACGAGTTGGCCACTGTCCAGGGTGTACCCCGCCTAAGGCCCAAAGTCACTGGGATAGGCTCCAGTCACCCGCGACCCCTAACGGGAATAAGCGGTAGAAAATGAATGAATGAATATTTTAATTTGAATTGCTTAACTACTATATACCACTTCCATACCTTGAAACCCAATCCATGGGATCCAAAATGATGGATGCCATGGCAATTAACAATTAACAAAATACTGTACCTTTTGAGAAAAGTCCTAAAAATGTTGCATATAACAGCAAAGTGACACTCAGGAAAACTATTTCGAGGACTTTTTACAATTCAAAAGAAATACTATTTATTTTTAACTTGTCAATTACTACGGCAAAGGTCCTAATTTTTTATTATTCTGAATCCCATGGATAGAGACGTAATAGTTGAAAGTGAGATGCCCAGAGATTTACAATTTGATTTCTCTGCTGTGATAGTGTTAAAATGTTATCGTTAGACACAAATCATAAAAACTGACAACATATCCCTAAACTCCCCTTTCATAGTTGATTTCCATGTTTAATATTTAGAAATACCACCACCAACAACAACAACAAAAACACATTTTTAATTAATAGCAATGTTGGAAGTGTTTTTTTCATTCCTGTCCTCGATGTAAGAAAACTCATACACTTGGAAGAAAGGGCTCTACTCTTAGATGACTCAATCCAATGTAAGCATGCATTGGACAAGGACAACATGGTGGGCTAGTGACAGGCTGGAGGCGGGAAGAACAGAGGAAATCACTATGAGAAAAACCCAAAGAAGCTATGTCAGCTCAAACTTTTGATATTGTTGTGAGCCCAAGTCAGTGTGAGAAAGAGTAAACAAGGGTCTACACATTTCAAAGACAGCGAGAACAGGAGTCTTTTTCAGCTGAGGCAAAACGACTGCACCATTCATAAAACATTAAGGCAGCTATTATTTATTTAATTATTAATGACACTGGCTTTTTCCCATGAAAGGGATATGAAGCCTGGAGTGTAGATACAGCAAGCGTTGGGACAAGAAATGTATGGAAGAGCACTAGAAGAGGGGACAGAATGCATTTTGCTGCAATATATCAAAACGGTTTTGCTTTCACAGAAGCTTGGATAAGTTTAAGTATTAGAAAAAAATACATGTTGACTGGCAATTAGCACCACTCTGTTACTTGTCCAAAGTGGCTTAATGAGCAGATGGATGAATGGAACCAAAAGATTTCTGGATTTTTGCTGTTTTCTTGTGACTATAATATTATTATTAACTTTGTGTGTCTGTGCAATTGGCCTCATGTATATTTCATTATGTTTGACTCAAATGGTGTGAGTTTCAGAGCTATGAAAGACAACACTGCACGCTGTACTTAAAAATGTAAATGTCATATAAAGTCACAAAGGGAGCACCTCCATTTGACAGAACAATGGATACCACGTGTTTTATAAAATATATCCATTACTTTCAGAAGTATTGACCCTTTGCATGTGTCGTCACAAAATGTTCTGTTTGTGCACATAAAATAATGGAAACTCTGTTGAAAACCTGCATTAAACCAAAGAACTGGAAGCACTCACGGATTTACATTGAGCACTTTTTACAAGGTAAGTCAATTCTAATGTTACAAAAAGATCACGATTGGAGCTTTAGCCGTTTACACAGAGCCAAGTAAACGAGAACTAACTTGCATGAATGTATATATAGTACAATCCTACTTGCAGCTAATGCATTTTACATACAGTATATTCACCGACTACTTGCACAGAATATGTTTTATTCAGGCAAACCAATCAAGTGAAAAGCATTATTTATTTGTGACTTTGTGCCAGTAGCCCACCCCTGCCTCACAGGTTACATTAATGGAGCTCATTGATCATCTATCATTTAGAATCATCTAAGTTAAATCAAACTTTTCTCTCCTCAGATTAACAGAGTTTTATGATTCGATTCTGTACAAATCCTTGGTGTTTTTCAGTCCCATGGGTCAGCATCCAGCCTTGCAATCTTTCCAAAATATGTGCTTTTTGAGTGTCTAAAATAGGTCCCACTTCCATCCCAACTGAACTGAACATGCATAAGAAGTAGCCATCACTTAAATGATAAGAGAAAAGCAATCAGAGTGAGTTTTTGTCAGTGTTGAGCTTCCTGCAAATTTTGTGTTCTTTCCTTTCTTTCTTGAAAACCGGCATGTTTGTTTAGACATGGACCATGCGTTTCTCTGATTGGTTAATCCGCCTGTCAGTCAGTTGAAAACGACAAGACAGGATATGATTCCAGACCAAAGTATTGTCAAAGCATGAGGTCTTGGCTGGTCAGGCAACAGTTGCAGTGGTTCAGTGAGGACTGACATTCATCTCATTTACACAATAAAAGCACTTTACCACCTATTGTCATAATAACAGTAGCCTATATTACAACACACAATATGCAATCACAACTTTATATCAGACCACCACAGAACATTCAAGTTGGCCTTATTTTTGTTAAACTGAAGCAACGCTACAGAGACACATAATTTAGCCTAGAGGCCAAAATCTGTCATTTAATTTAGTGTGGACAGCATACGTGTCCAGTGAGGAAGACGGTGGCCCACTTTCAGCCGCTGATGAAAGTAGAAAAATAGACCACTTGATTACCCCTGACACCGCTCAAATGTGCTCCTGCCAATGAAGGTTACCCGGCCCCTATAGTCCGCAGCGGTCAGATTTAGGACACAGTTATGATCTAGTTTGGGAGTTTTTATCTTTATCTGCTGTCAAGTGAGTAGGTGTGATTAATTATGCACGTGGTCAGATGATTGTGTTGGTAATGAGCCCCTATGAACCCCATTAGTGCTCCATCAGATTCACTCCGACCTACATCGCCATTGTTAGCACCAGGGTCATCAGCATATTTAATTAATATCGTCACTGTCACTCATCTATGTATAGCGCATGAGGCTGTTTTAAGTAAATCTGCAAAGAATAGCTACAGAAAAGAAACAAAATTGTCTGAAATTTTAAATAGGAATAATAACAAGATTTAAAAAAAACACAGAAACGAAAAATGGCCTGCATTTTGATTTCTTAAAGCTCTCTTATGCCACACTAAAACTTTGGTACAATCATGCATTTTGCTATTGCTGCTAGAATTGTCTCATTCCCTGTCCCTCATGGGCAATTTCCTTTCGAATTCCATTACTTCCCTTTCCCGGATAGCTAGAAAATTGAAGCAAGATACAATTCATGCTTGTCCATATTATTCTTGCCGTTTTTCTATTCAAACAGGCGTTGCCGACTTACAGCGAAGGCCGTGAACAAAACACTCCCTGAAGAATGGCGCTCCTGATGGTTTTTCTACTGTGTAATGAATAAAAAACAGAATGCTACGCCGTTTTTCTGCAGGCTGCTACAAAAACTAAACTCGACAAGTCCCCGGTATGCCTCTCTTCAGCCCACCGTTGCCACAGAGCTGTAGAAACGCATACATTTTATAACTAACAACACCTGTCCAAGAGTGTAACCATGACAATGCATCACCTAAATGAAATCCACCATAATTGGAAACATAGCTTTTGTTCTGTGAAGCGGAAAAGGCGGGTGCCGGATACAAGTCAACAAACAATATGCAAACAGAAATATCAATCTTCCTGACAAGTAAACATACAAGCAGAGAAGAGAAGCCAAATATTCATGTGAGAATTGTTACCTGGACATTATATTCCCCAAATAAAACATACATCCAGCTGCGAGGTTATTTGCAACTGAATCAAAATTGCGGCGCTAATGGTAGCGATAGAAAATCACGCTGTAGAAGTAGAATATTTTCCTCCTCAAACTGTAGAAAAGTTAAGTCGTCGAATAAAGAAAATATTGGTCAACTAAAGACGCCTTGTGCATCAATTAATGGACTAATAACAAAAGTAAAACAAAATAATCTTGCACAAAAACAACTGACCATCTTAAAAAGTGAAAAGTCACATTAAACTGCTCAGTCACTCCCAAATCTTCAGCTAACTCACTCCATACTTCGTCATTTCTGCTGCTGTGCTTGGAAATCCTTATTGTCCAAATTTAAAAATTATCTGACTAATAATGAATATTGTTGACTAAGACACCATAGAGCGAACCAAAGATGGACAGAAGGAAATATCCTGTCTTATTTATGCATATCTTATGTATAAACCTGCTAGTTTTGACTTCTACAAAGCATGTTCTTAAGTTCATATTTCAGTCTTCTATCAAATGTTATTGCTCTTGGTTGCACTTTAAACGTAATCCTGCTATTCGGATGCTGCAGATTTAATCACAATTGTGTAACTTATGTGATTACACAGAGTTTATTTTGTTTTTTTCCAATTAATACAACATATTCATTCACAATGTTTTGTTTAAGAGCTCACACTTTTCATACCATTTACAACAGCTGAAGTAAAATAGAAAAGTAGAATTTCTTATAGTAAATCAAGCTATCGATTCCAGTATTAGCATGTTGACATTAAGGTGTGGACAAAATTGACAAGTAGAGCTGCACGATTTGGGAAAAATATCTCATTGCATTTTTTTTCTGACCAGTATTGCAATTGCGATTAGATTTGAGATTTATATTTTCTATAATAGGAGTCTGTTCAAAGTTCACATTTAAAAGCTTTCTGTTACGTTTTTGTTGCTTTCTGTAGTGTTTTTGCTACTATTAGTACCGTTTTTGTCACTGTTAGTGTTGTTTTGTTGGTTTTCGGTTTTGTGTTTCGTGTTTAGCTGCGTTTTTGTCACTTTTGCTCGTGTTTTGTTGCTTGTTTCAGAACATGTTTTAACAAATCTAAATGATAGGGTTAGCCGTTTTTATGCAGAATAAAACAGGGCATTTTGTTGTTTGGAGGAAATTCAAAACTTCAAAAATTGCAGCCTTTGCTATTTACCAATTGCAATTTCGATTTGATTTCGATTAATTGTGCAGCCCTGTCGACAAGGTTTAATTTCTAGATATTTCATAACTCAAGTAATGAGGTTAGGACTGTTATTTTGGACCTTCAGTATTCTGAGTCTTTTAGATTCCAAATGTAATTACCCTTTGAAGCCCCAGCTCAATCTTTACTGAATGATGTAAGACTCTTCCAGTCGTTACACTCCAATTACAGAGAAACTTTGTGTAAGCTCCAACACCTGCTTCAATTCTCCATCGCAGTGTCCTTCTTCCTCTCTAACACTTTGATATCTAACATTTCTGCTTAACTGGAGAACGCATGGGCTTTACACCCTCATCTCACAACACAGACTCACAGAGAAATTACTTTCATTGTGTCGTGACCAGTTAGTGATTTTAAAAATATTTTATTAGTCTAACTCTTCAAACAATTTCGACAGTACATTAAGGTTTTTATGATATATTTTTCATCATACAAAGGGGTAAATATGCAGACTGAAGGCTTTCAGACAAGTATTATTGAGGAAAATCACAAATTGATAACTATATGTGACACTTTAATTTAAAGGTGGAATGGAGGATTTCTCGCCGATTTGAAAATCTGCGACTGTTAGTCCTTTTTTTGAAAAAGCGCATGCGCAGGTTCCCCCTCCCTCCCGCCCCGTTTCTCCTGACTGAACGCCTAGCAAACCTCGTGAACGAGCACGCCCAGCAGCACTGCCCATGCGCATTTGTTTACAAGACGATTGGTGTCGCTTTCTCACAACAACCTCCGCGAAGAAGATTTAATAATACACTCCACATACAATAAGCTAAAAAAAAGAGTCAGATAAACAGTTACCTGTCCAGCAGAAAGTTTGCAGCGGAGGCATCAGCCTGTTTTGCGCTTTCAATGCTCGCCAGCCGTAAACGATTCCCCCAGAATAACACGCGTTTTGTTTCTTTCCTCTGCAGACTTTCGTCTCTTCTGTGAAAGCTCGAAAACAGTCTTTCTCTTTCGTCCCTCAGCCATTTCGGTACTTCGCGGATGAAAGTTTAGACCTACAATGACGGAACTCGCCGCTAACCTGCTACATAAACACACTAGCATATCAACCACGCATGCGCGGCCAGGGTAGCGAGCGTTTTCCCTGGACGAGCCTGCGGGCGTGCACTAGCGCGCACAGAATGATTGACACCTGAGCGGACCAGTTATTTGTGCTACCCACGAGGAAATGAGATTCTGATTTGTTGCCCGAAATCCTCCATTCCACCTTTAATAATGGCGCTGTCTTTGTTTTGTAAAGTCTTTGCATGCGATTTAAAGCTGTGTAGTCCAGGTAAAGCTAACAATTATCAAAATACAATTATAAAATACAATTATCAAAATATGATTAGTTAAAGCACTTTTGTGTAGTAGGACCGCAAATAACGACTATTTTGGTAATCGTACTTTTGATTAATCAAGTAGTTGTTTAGAACGTGACAAGCCCATGATTATAAGATCTTTACTCAATTTTACCCAGGTGAAGCTGAAGTGAAGCCATTTGAGGACGTCCTGGTGGACAACAATTATAGAAAAAAGGTTATTTTAATCAAAAACATGAAATGTACACATTTTTGTGAGATTCCTACTCTGCCTGAGTAATAAAACCTCTCTCTGCACATGGCATGTTTTGGAGTCTGTGTATAGACCAGTCAACAATTATTACAGAAATAATTCATTTCAGAATTATTTCTGATTAGCTGTGATTAATTGATTGCAGTAGTATTGTAGCATGCAATTAAAATAAACTGTATCTGGAAATGTGAAGAATGAAGAAAAAACTGCAGTATAACTATCTACACTTCTATTGTTCTGAGACTTGTCTGGGCTTTTCAAAGTTCGAAATGGGTACAATCAAAATTTTAAAATGATTTTGTATCAAGCTTGTGGATAAAGACAAAGGAGGAAGAGAGTTGGCGAACCTTAAATGTTAACAGTTAATATCCAAGTAGAATGTGCACAGTTTAAAAAAACAAAATAGAGTCATAATATTAGGCAGCGTTTGAGTGCAATGCTGCTGTGTAACGCAAAAGTCCTAAGATGGGATGTTCACGTTGGCATTTGGAACAGCGTTTGCAGATAAGTGCTGTCAGCAAAAGTCACACTTAGCATTTTATTGAGAGCGCTCCAGGATAATACAGATAAGATTAGAGAACTATTTTCTTATCATAAAGTCTGCCTGCCTTCATCAGCATTTTATTAGTTTTAAACCAGGAACCTTATTTGACATGGAAAGCACAAAAATATGGCTGAGCTCATTACAACAATATACTCAAAGTTAAGCTGTATATTCTGTTGTTGTGTGCACAAGACATCACCAAATTTACAAATGAAAAGTTTGCAAAAACAGATATTAAATGCCTCTACATGTGTCATCCATCTGTTATAATGTGCAATAGCCTCACATAATGTAAATCATCTCTGACCAGCCCTCACTGATCATTGATTCTGTCCATATGCTGCACTGTGCTCTCCATAGCCACTCATTGTACATGAGAGATTTGATCTTAATGGTGCTATACCTACACAGTCCTTTACATTATTTATTTTGTTTTTTGTCTTTTCCTTTTTTAATAGCATGTTTCTCTTCTTTAACTGTGTGTTGCAACACTGAACTTTCCCCATTGTGGGACAAATGAAGGTTCTCTTATCTTATCTTAGATATCTTCATTTTGAAAAAGTGTCAAAAAGTATTTTTCTTTTAGTTTCCATCTTATACAGATATTTTCAATACAAATATAAGGATAGATAAGATATGATTTCTGTAAAATACATTTGGCCTTTGAAAAAATTTCTATACAGTCAGTAAATTGCGAGCCACTTTATAAAATGGCCCTTGTCTGTTTACAAATTAACTCTTCAACTCTTGGTGAATTTGTTTTATGAAAACATTTGACCACTTTTAGCTGTTTCTGAGGAGGTATGAATAATAAAACAACTAAATAATAATCTATGGAGGTGAAAGCCAAGCTCCAGCTGATCACCACCTCTTTCAAATAAAAAAGCCCAAAGTCAAAGAAATAATCTGAACAATGTATGTGTGGTTATTTGTGCTGCATTCACCTCCTCCTCAATCACCCGCAGTGCTGAAACTCAAATGTTTAACCAAAGCCTCTAAATTCTCATGGAAATGTATTCAAGCCCATTCTAGCTCTCAAAACATAAGCCTGGGCCTCATGTATCAAACAAATGGGCTGACTCAAACAATGAAATATTACAAATGAACGGGTGACACTTTAAGAAATGCATGAAACGAAGGCCACATATGCAGTGCTGTACAAGACAGAAAAACACAGCAGCAGGATAATGAGATTAAAGCATTTAGTGAGCAAAACCTATAGGATACTTTACAATAAGTCATCAGAGGTGATCTGAAAGATATATCGCAATCAAATCAAAATCGCAATTTGAATAGTCACAATTAACAAATCGTAAACATAATCTCCTGACAAACAACAAATAAATAAATAGTTCTTACGGCCCCACTTTAGTAATCAACCCGTCAGTGATTATTTATATTGTACATTGAGACTTTTAAATACATTTTTAACCAGATAAAGGTTGAAATGTAATGACTGAAAGCTTCTAGATTAGGAATTTTTACAAATAAAGTGTATTGTGAATGAAAATCAGAAAGGGTTTATTCTTTTTTGACATTTTGATTTAATAATGCCACTGTCTAAAATGGTCTTTTTGTATGTGTTTTAGGGTCTGTAGTGCATTATTTATTTATTTTTAGTTGACTAGTCATGATTAGTAAATGAATTATTGCACAGCTTTAGTGTAAAAGCAGCTTCTACAAACCTCTACAAACACTCTGTGACTCTTATATTAGTTTATTAGTTCAGATTTCAATTTTACATCTTAAGACGCCTTCCTACCCCAACCCCCCGTCTGTAATTTAACATCAGTCTGAACCTTTTCCAACTTTTCGTTTCTAAAACAGCTACTTGCATCTTTTGTATGGATTACTTACAGAATACAACTACCTGCTATGTACAGTATGTCTATCGTGTGTTGTTTATTGTGTGTTTGTTGTGACCGCAACTGTAGTTACAACTGTATGTTATGTCTGTTTATTGTTTGTTGTCTATTAATGTAATTGTATATGTTATGTTGTAACAGCAACTGTAGCTTCAACGGTTTGTAAAGCGCTTTGAGTGCCTGTTAGGTGGAAAAATCTTCATCATCATCAATTCAATTCAAAATGTTATGCTCCTAGACATGTTTAAAATGTAAACTTCGAACTGAATCCTACAATTAACACAAATCACAAATTCAAAGCCAAAACAGATTATTAAAAATTAAAAATTGAAAGTGTTTTCTTCTGCATGCCTGTGGATAGTTTCACAGTCATTTCACATTTGTCTGATACTTGAACCTCAACTATCATTATCAGAATACTTAAAAAATGTAATTTAAAAAAGAGGGTTTGCACAGCTGCCACGAGAGTTGCTGTTCCTTACATTTGCACATATTATAATATAAATTGGTGAGTTTTACTGTTTCATCTGGTAGCAAAATGGGCAAAAACATTTAAGTCCTGTAATAACTTAATAAACCTCACATGACCCTTATATTGTAATAAATACTTTATATCTTTTCATTAATATGTTATATGCTTACATTTTGTGGTCAGAAGGAACTCGGCTAGGAAATGAGGACAAAGTGAAACTAATGATTCTGTTCTTGCGGGGCTTTCTTGATGCAAAATGTAAAGTCTAAAGGGATCTCATGGCACAGTTATAGCTCCGCTACATTCATTTGCTTGGTATATATTTTATTCTTTCATTTGAATCGTTAAGTTCAATAGAATTTTTAAAAATGCATAAATGAAAAGCTTTATCAATCATGTGATGTATTACAGGCTTAGTGAAACTGTGTGTAACCAACTATATGCCATCAATCAATAAAGCAGATTTAAAGGAATAATTCATCACGAGTAGGTGTAGCGCACAAATCTACAAAGCTGCTCTTTGCCCTCTGCTGTTTCTGAACTGGTGGGATGAAAACAGCTCTGCTCAAATTACGACAAAGTGCATGTCAGTCCACAGAGGAGAGCAGGGAACCTTGACACTCGAATTTTAAAAAAAGAACAACGGGAAAGGAGTATCCAAGAGGTGTGCAGGGGGCTCACAGTGAAATGCCTCCCGGACACAGAGCCCTTACTCACGCTTGCACCAGAAAGACAAAAGACAGAGGAGAGCGAAAAATTACAGCAAGGAGGAGAGGGCATATGGCGGCCTCACACACCCATCAGCCGTCGATGGGAAGTGGGTTGCGTGTGGTTCGTCTAAGGGGATTTTCAAGCACGGGTCAGATCGATTCACGCCTGCGGATCAGAGCTTGACAACTCCCTCTGGTGATGACATTTTTGAAAGAACAGCAATTTTACATCCCACGCACAAGTAAATAGAATCACAAGTATTCAAACTCAAAAAGGTTCAAATGAGGATAGAAAACAGGCAATAAATCCCACGAGGATTAATGATTGAAATACTAAATCACTTACATGTGGTCGTGAGTGAGTAGTGTTTTAAGGCTTTAAGTAAAATAATATTCAGAATGAGGCCACTTCAGTTGTGGATGGTGTTACAGATGGCTATTGTGGTGTTACGGTTGTTAAGGTTGTTAGAAATGTCTATATTTCAACCACAGATGCCTTAAGTACTATTGTGTTTTTATATTGTTTATTTATCATTGTTAATAATGTGTCAGTCAAATCCAAATAAAAGCCATGGATGTCTAGGGAGTTATAGCGAATAAACTGAACTCCAAAACATATTTTTCTATCACACAAAAAATGTAAGGTGGGCCATTGTTGTGTGGCTCAACAGAAATAATTGTCTGTCTGCCTTTGTGGTACAAGCCATGGCGTGAGTACAGCTGGAGGGGGGAAACATGCCAGGTGGTATTTTAGGCCCAATTACCCATATGTTTGGGACAAGTGACCTTTCCATATTGTGCACTGTCTGCCTGTTGGTGTAGTGTACGCTCCAGCCATCAGAAATGGTTTATTGAAGGGTTTATTCTTAGCCTTTCCCCAAAGGTTAGACTGAGATCTCACACCCACTAACCTTCCCCTTGTTTTCCAAAGTGAAAACAAATAACCTCTTGAATCAAGATGGACAAGATGTCTCAGAGCTACGTTCATAATTCATTACTCTCTATTTCATATGAAATATTAGGAGCTTACCCAACTGTGACACACTTATGTGTCCACTGCTCCTTCCCATCCTGCTCAAATGAAATGGTATTGCTACATTTAATTCTTCAGTGGTTCATCAGGGTTTCAGAGACAATTAACAGCCAATGGGACACCCATCCTAAATCTGAAGCAGGCTACTTCATTATTAGCATAAGGTCTCTGTGGACAAAGAAAATCAAAAGCCTCAGTCAGTACTACAGGGTACATGTTCATATAATAGTATGATGTGGTTCTCAGCCTTGGGGGCCCAACAATGAACTGATGATGCAGAAAGTCTGGTTTTGAGTGATGAGACTCACGCTCTCTCTTTAGCACTCCTTCAGTGCGAGGTTGAGTTGAGGTTTTCAAAATGGTAAAAGATGTTGGAGGTTTGAGGAGTATAGGCTAATTGGTAGCAACAATCCTGAGTGAGTTTTACACAGCCTTATGGAGAGGAGAAAGCAGCAGATGTGGACAAACTTGCCTCTCAGTCCCTGCTTCATACTTGCTTTATTTTGGTTTCTCTTTGGAATGAGTCCTCTATTTTGGCCACTAGCTCTGAACTGGTTTGCTCCCTCCCTTTCCTTCAATTGTAAAACTGCTTCTGGTGATAAAAGCATATTTGTCTAAGGTAATGTTCATGCATTTACATTGCTTCCTTCCTTTCATTGGGCATTCTCGAGTGGTGGGTGCTTTGTGTGGCATGTATTCAGGGCTGTGAGCCAGAATGAAGTAAAAGAGAGCCTTTTCCTCAGACACATCATACTCCAGAGTGAGACACGGAGGGATCTTGTCGAATATTCTTTTCAACTTGTATATGGATGATCTATCTCAAAGACTAAGACAATGCAATACAGGCTTTAGACTCTTGAACCATCGACTCTATGTTGATGACCTGGTCATCCTGTTTCTTTACTCCTCACTCATCTGCAGCAGCTGATGAGAATCTGTTCACCCCATGGAGAGCAATAAGACATTAAGTTTAGAGTTAAACTTTAAATCTAAATTCATAAATGTTTTGATAACAAAGCCAGAGTGTTGTCAGATTCAACTCTGAACTCTGGAGGCACTTGCTTATATGGACTCCAAATTATTATTGTATTGTTTGTTTTTCTGTTTTTTATTTGTTTTTAAATGTTTGTATGGACCTTTTAGAGTCGGAAATGAAGCTTGATAGGCAATAATTGGAAAAAATTATAATTTGAAACAATCAACTTTGTACTAAAAAGTCAACCTGTTGAAGAAGTAATTATGTTTTGTTTGGTGGACCATATATCGATGTGAATTTTGTTTTGAATATGTAGTATATCGTTTATAGGTGATGACAGGTGAAAAGTGATGTCGTAAACTTAAGATTAAGGGTATAATGTAATATTTCTGCAATTTTGTGATAAATTTTACAGACATTTTCCATTTGTCTGATAATTAAACCTCAATTAAAAACATTTAAAGACATGTTTTAACACATTTCTGATGGATTGAAAAAATATCGCCAGACTATCGTTATAGAGATATTCATTTTAGTCAATATCGGCCACTTGTACATGATTCATGTTGTAAAAGCCGATGTAGATTGGTTTTGCTCCAGCTTTGGAACCCAATTTTTTAGTTTTTTGTTTGTTTGTTTTTCTAGTACACCATTTTTTGTAATTGTTTAGAGCAATATGGACAATTAAATTTGGATTAATGTTACTGTTTCATATAAATAAATCTGTTTTGCACTATATCTCTCCTACAGTGACTCATCTGGAGGGACGGGGTGACAGCAGTAAACCCAGTTCCTTTGAGATGAGCTCTACATCATGGCTTTATGTATTCTCCAGAGAGAGGCCTCTATTAGGCTAGAAAAATAAGCCGGCTGCTCTGTAGGTTATCATAGCTTGTAGGTCAGAGCGGAGAGGCTGAATGTCACCAGTCTATTCCCTCAGAGTGCACCGCTGCAATGAACAACTTCAGAGAAAGAACAGCAAACTTCTCAAACAAACTGCGTCGTGGTCATGTTTTATAAAGGCACAAACACAGAGCTTATGTATGAACTAATATACATGAGGCAGCAAATGTGTGACGTAGAGGACTATTGCGTGTTGTTTTGAAGACAAATTTAGAATATTGACTATATTCATACATTTACAGGAAAAATTTCTGCATATTAGTTATGTTGTAAAGGACAAACATTATGCAAAATTGATTTTTTTAGCCATCTTTAGCCACATCTTTCTGTCATTAAAAAACTTACCTGGAGTAGCATTTAGCTTGATTCACGTTTGTTTGATGAATCCTCCTTTGACAATCCCCTCTCTCTCCAACACTGCGTTCTGAACTCCTTTGATCTGGGATGTAGATGATCGCTGACGTCACGTATCTGAGTATCTTCTGCTGTTTTAAAGGAAAAATATTGTGCATTTTTTTGTTGTTTTTAGCCTTTAAACCTGCCCTTGAGTGTCTTTAGTTTGACATGTCATGTTTTAGAACTAAAAATAAAATGCTTTTACATAAAAAACATGGCTGTAGAGGCAACTACACCCACAACTATATACCCACAATGTGTTGCAGCAAAGAGTGGATCTGACAAAGTTGTAGTTGTCGTGATTAGACGGAAGAAATGTTCAGAGCGAGTCTGGCAATGATTTAAGGACTAAACACAGCAAAAGATTCTCAGGTAAGTGACATCAACTACGTTCCCTATCGGAGGAGTTCAGAACGCAGTGTTGGAGAGGGAGAGGATTTTATATCGAGTATTCATCAAACAAACGTGAATCAAACTAAATGCTTCTCCAGGTATGTTTTTGATAACGGAACCATGTTAGAACATGGCTTTAAGCTCAACAAAGTCGACTTGGCATAATGTCTGTCCTTTAAAGGTCCCATATTCTGCTATTTTTCCCTTTACACAGCCTATTCTAAGGGCTTTGTTGATAAATTTTTGCGTTGTGTAATATCCATAACATAACAGTTTCCAAAAAACACCAATTTCTTGGACTGGCCCCCCTCCTTGCAAAAGCAAACGGCTCACTCTGAGATCTGACCCCCCCGAACAGAGAGCAGGCTGCCTCCCCCGCCCAACCCGCGCGCCTCCCCCGCCCAACCTGTGACGAAGCCTAGAGCGGAGATGTGCGCATGCGCCGTGTGCTCCGGTAAACAGCGATACACAAACACGGGAATAAACATTTTATCCGTCCTGACGGTGCGTCGTGCTGAGTCCTACGTCCTGGATCTGACCTGGAGTTTGACGTGCTCCAGTACCTCGACGACGGACGCTGCCGTTTGGTAAATAACAAGCTAACTCTTCTATCTGTCGTATCCATCGTGTAATTACTGTGTAGCATTAGCATTAGCTGTTTTTATTATTGCGGCTGCGCGCTTCCCGGAGGCGTGGCTTAAACACCGCGTCATCCATGGGAAGCCGCGTCATCCTTGTGAGGAGCCCCCGTCTGCCTGCTCACCCGAGGGGGACAGAAAAGACAGTTCTCTATCCAAAACATGCGGGAATCAATCAAAAAACACTTTGGGCACACATACGAGGCCCAAATAGCACTGTAGGAAGGTTAACACCTCTGAAAAGTCGATTTTGCATGTTATGGGACCTTTAAAACATAACTAATATGTAGCATTTTTAGCCCTTAAATTATTGCCAGACTCGCTTTGAACTCTAATCACGATAACTAAAACTTTGTCAGATCCACTGCATACTGCAATGCATTGTGGGTATGCATTTAGATGTAATTGCCTCTACAGCCAGCAGATGGAGCCACAGCTAAGACAAAATGGCATCTCCCAACGCGGTGATAAAATTATATTTTTCTTTTTGTAAAACATTTATGTCAACCTGAAGACATTCAAGAGCATGTTTAAAGGCTAATAACAATATGAAAAATGCATAATATTTTTCCTTTATTCCTTTAAACTTTCAAATACATGTACAAGGTGATATTTCTGTCCTTTTTTACATTTTACATTTTTACATTGTCAGATAATTAAACATAAACTAACAGAGACATTTCTATTGGATTGACATTATATCATCTCATCTACGTTATTGGGATGTATATTAAAGCTGAACGATTTTGGTAAAACATCTACATGCCATATTTCAAACAAGCATTGCAATTGCAATTAATTGTTAATTTGAGTCAAAATCACCCACCCCTTGTGTGCAAAGCAATTGCAAATATCCAAACCGCAAGATATGGCTGAATAAAAAAGGTTTGCAGAGTTTGTTTTTGTATTTGACCAATAAAATACTGATATTTTCACTATTTCTTACAGCCCTCCCCTAGGACCACCAAACCATATGTCCTTTTCACTTTGATGTACACTTTACCACAGGTTTCTTTGGATGAAACCCTCTTAGAAATGGCACGACTTGTTTAATATATCTAATAACCTATTTTACATACATTTGTAAAATACTTATTACATTTAGTGCATAAAGCCCCCTCAAAATGATTCTTCTTTTGCGTTCAATTGTCAGCACTTATTGTCGGAGACTTGAGAGACTGGTGGTATCGACTGACTATAGATCAGGTCCACTCCAGCCTGTGTGCTATTAGGAGAGCCAGCGGTTCAGGCCCTGCCCTGTCGCTCCTTAATTGGTCCCTTCAGAAGGCACATACAAACTTCACAATCACGGAGTAAGATTACGCTGAGGACAGAGAGAGGCAGAGAGAGGATTCCTGTGTGAACGTCGCTCGCCATCGATTAGCTCACTCTATCAGCATTGTTTCAGCTGTTTCACTTTTTATTTCTTTTCAGCCAGTAGATTACGATCTTCCGAGGTGGTCTTTGGGTAAACTATACAAGGTGAGATAAAGAGAGGAAGACAGAGCCGGAAAGTGGTTGAGACAAATGGGAGATGACTCTGGATTGCCTACTGGGTAAATGGTTTTATGCTAGCATTTTATGAGTCATTGTTTTAGATTACTCCAAAAAATGAATTATGGCAATAGTAAAGAAAGGTGCAGGAAAACATTTGGGACTATCTACAACAAATCCATTATCAAGGTATTGTTAAACATTAAAAGCACTGAGTAAACACTAAGTAGAATTGTCGACAGTGGCAAGTAACGTGTTCTATTTCTAATTCAAGGCGTGCTCAATTCAACCTGACATTTCAATTTCAGATGCTTCTCCAACTGACTGCGTTGGTCTTGTCAGAGCATGTGTACAGTGTAGGAGACCACAGCCATCTGACAAGAGCGAGCAGGAGTCATCCACTGACAAACCACCCATGTTACATGTTGCTCAAAGGAGAGCTTGTTTTTTGCTTCACAACAGCGGTTTCATGCATCCTCAATACTGCAAAGGGCTGGGCGATATGGTCAGAAATGAATCACATGCACGCGCGTTTTACCGCTATCGGCAGAATGTCTGTGCATTTAATTTGGTTGGAAGTTTCATTCATAAACGCTGATAAAATAGTTGTTTACTATTTAACAAATTATATCTTTAAAATTGTTTTGTTTTTTTTTAAACTAATTTCATATTATGTTGTTTTAGTTATACCCAAATCAGAATTACATCATACTTTGTCCTAAGCCGCAGCGTGGACTGGGCCCAAAGCTGGTAAGACAAAATGGAGCAGAAACAGGTAAAGCTACCTATTGATTATTCAGTCTATAAGGTGAAACAAAAGCAGCCCTTGAATAAATGAAGGCCCACCAATACACGCAAGAGATGCCATCTATCTCTCTATCCGGATATCCACTGGACCACTGTGGTCCTCATACTGAAGAGGAACTCACCAAAGCCAAGAAAGTACAACCTCGCTTCAATACGCAATCACGACACCAATCACGATAAAACAAGTATAAAAGTATAAAAAAATAACCATCAGGCAGCACAGGGAGCAATGTCACCTGCATGTGACACTGATAAGTGAAGCAGTTTAAATAAGGTAAAAAAAAAAAAGCATGAGCAAATCAATCTGAATGTGTATGTTTAAAAATAGGGATAGCTTAAAATATGGTGTACTGTACAGCAGGGCCAGATAATCTTCCTTTCTTGTGAGTTGGAGTAAGGGTTTCGTCAGAAAAGCACAGAAAAACACAAGGCTTCTTCAAAGGCAAATGAAGCTCCTTGTGGTGTTCTGTTTTAAAAGTGACAGACAGAACATTGCTGCTTTTACAACATACAGTGGACGTACGACTACAGAGCCTTATGTTGGCCTCATGTGTCAACAGGGACCTCTACATCCCAAACAATACCACTCCACTCACCAAGCACCACAGCCTCTGAGGAGGGCCGTGTCCGCAAGAAATATGGACAAACAGTGCTTATCTGCTCATCTTGTAAAGGGCTTTTTCAGAATAAGGTGATATTTGGTTTGGAACAAAGGGTTATATCTTTACCTTTCTATAGATTTGCATTTCCACAAAACTAATCACAATCTGTGCCCTTCAGATCGGACGTTTGCTTAAGAAGACTTATGTTAATAATGTTGTCTAAATGTATTTGATTGTGTTTGATCACATTTTCTCATCTAGAATCCACATTGTAGCATGTTTGCTTCTGCAAATCAAAACACGAAAGCACTCACCGCAAACACACAGCACAAAGAGCAAACTGCTTTAATCCAATGTCATCAAACATATATTTACTTTTGATTACACTTGGAATCAATTCATCATGGGCAGATGTGGCAGCAGAGTTAATAACACATCCTGCTTACAAGCCCCACACAATCACTCTTCATTTAGTGTTTTTGAACATGTCCTAAACTGAAAAACATAAACAATGTTTGCCACAAAGCAAAATAAAAATGAGTGAGAGGATAAAAATGATATTGCATGTTTGGTATTGAGTGGTCTGTGGTGTGGATCTTGCCTTTGTGATGGTGTCCTTGAGTTGGTCAGTGAGGCATTGAATAGTGCATTGTGGCTGGGTTGTTATCTCCAAGGCTTCTCTTTCAATGTTATTAAGAAACACATAGGCAGTGCCAGACCCAAGGCCAAAAGCTAAATCCACAGCAGCAGAATGAAATAGCAACATTTTCAGCCATCAATTCACACACATTTTGACAAGCTGACATCGCTGCAGGATTAAGAGCTTGATAACAACACAACAAACTAAATATGTAGATTAGCACTTGGCTAGGTACAACAATCTACCTTGTCCAGTTACATCTGATTTATTTTGCCGATTTGTCGGACTACATGCTCACCATGAGTACATGCTCAACATTTGTTTGACTACTGAAAGTCCCAAATGGCTATGGCCATATTATATGAATATCCAGGAATTTTCAGGTACTTTTTGATACAGTTTTATGTTTCATGGTTTTCATACCAAAACTTAAAATAATGTTCATGCTTGTGGAAAACAAAGAAATCAAGCCCTAAGCATAAGACCATAAAAATCTCACAGGACTCTCTTGTGATAATTATCCCCTTCATTGCATTTTTTTTCTTCTGTTGTTTGGGAAATCCATGTGAACCATAACAACCAACTATTGTTAGAGCTCCTATAGTATGAAGACGATGAGTGCTGAAAAATGGGTTTTCTGGTGAATAATGCAGCAGTATGACCACCATAGAATCTTAAACCACTGATACAGCTGACGGCCAGGTCATATCATATGAGATGTCAGTTCAATCAAAGCTCCTGCTTCAGAGCAATGTTTTGGGTTTAATAATATATAGCCAGAATGGCTCCAATGCCTTTTATTCCACTTTCTGACCACTCAAGAGTCCTCTCAAAGACAGAGCTGGTGTCCAACAAATGAGGGAACGGTCCACAGCACATGTAAACCTACTCAAAAGGGAATTGGGTTGATCATGTTGAATGTATAACACTTGATCAATGATTCAAGGCAAGTTTGACAAACTGTCCATGTGGCTAGAGGTGGCTCAGGCATGAGTGCTGGAGCTGCAGGCACAAGGCTGAAATGTCTGACTCAGAGGATGTGGACTAATGCTGCTTTAATAACAACAAAAATAGCTCTTTAAGTAGAAAAAATCCAAATGCTTCATCATGAAAAGGTATAGCATTAAATTCAGTCATATTTTGGCTTGCAAGCTAGACTGGCTCAAATAAATGTTGTAATCAGGTGAGGCTTGTTGTCAGAGCAAGGGGTTGATTGGCAGGTAAAGGGTTCTCAAGTCAATTAGTATAATTGTAATAATTTGTTTTTTTTATTTGATATGATTAAATCAAATCGCAGCATTAGTAGAGGCCTTATTCAATTATTTAGTCTATTTATCAAAATGAATTAGCTGAAATAAATGTTGTATAATTTTAGAGAAAAAGGGGACATCTGTTTTACCTATAATCAGTATCAAATATAGCCTGCTAAAATATGGCGCGGGGTTTCCACAACACTGAGAGGGGTTTTGCTTCAACATGAGCAAGTTTTCAATACTGTACCTTACAACTGGACAATACTGGTGCGTAAGGCATGACTGGTGTTTTCATTAAAGTTATACTTTATGCACTGCCTCAGCTCTGTAATTTAATCGTTCAATGACAAAAAACACGAGAACTGGAACGAGAACTTTTAGCGACAAGCACGACCAAATACAGTTTGACTAAATCATGGGCAACAAACTTTTATCGAATATCTTACCTCTCGCCACAACAGATAAAACTTGAAAAGCGAGCAGTCCGACGACAGCAAAACTCCAGCAGCATCCTCCCGAAAACTGTCCCATCACTGTTGTGCTGGTGTCCCTCCCCGGGGTCTCTGGGCGCGCCGGTGCTGGCTCTCACGCATTGGTATGTGCAGAGGACCGCTACACGTCTCCGCGTCCTGGGTACGCACAGTCCGAAGTGTGCGATGCCGCTGCCGCTGCCGCCACCGATGCTTTCGCTGTGCGGCGAGAGACGCAGCGCGATGTGGAGCTCTCGGTGGCTGCCACCGTAATGTGAGCGCAGACTCTGCGCTGCTGAAGAGGGTCGTGAGGGTGGGGTGGCGCCCGGACCGCGTGGACCTGTTGAAAAGGCACCGGTAGTGACTAGTTTGAGGCGTGGTGAGATCAACGCACAACTACACTCTCAGTGCGTGTTGTAAATCCCCGTGATTATCGCAAATGCCTTTCATTTACTGCCCAGGTTCAGTCTCTGTAGGCTACAACACTGATTGGTCAATTTCGTCCTACTTACCTACTCTTATCTCTTTACAACGTTGATGTCCTATTTCATCTAGTCCAGTTGGGAGTAATACCAGAGGCTCTGAAATCCACGGCATGTTATTGGGTCATGTGACAATGTTGTTGTTTTTTTGTTTGTTTGTTTGTTTTTTTATGAAACAGCAGCACATATTTCTGTAAAAGAACTAAGCCCATGTGAAGAAAGAGAAATGCACTTCCTCTAAGAGCATGATGCATGCAGTTATTATCTGAACCTATCCAGACCACGCAGTTTGTGCAAAAGAAGCATTTGCGTTTTCTGCTTTTACTACACAAACAGCAGCACCAGCCTGAAACTGAAGGGTTAAACTACAAAAGCACTGGACCAAACCTGGTATAATCTGGACTACAATGTCATTGTAGTCCAGATTATACCAACCAGGGTGATAACTGGCACTCTAAATCAAATGAACCAATGAATATGCAGTTCTGAAACTATATACGTCCTGGACCTGATGTGGCAATAAACAGCCAGAGAATAAGTTTGTGTCTTTACAAAGACAGCCTTCATGTTGAAAAAGTAGTTGAAATATTTAACCAGCATGTCCTTGGCTCTGTCTGCGGCCTCTTGTCTCCACTGGCCTTCTGGCAAAAAAAATCCAACAAAATAAGAAATATAAAATGATGGAGACATTGTGTAGGAGGTTTCACTGTTAACTTTAGAATGTCTGTTGTGGTAAATGAGATGCAAACTGAGCACTGAGTGTTGAAGAAGAGTACAAATGGTGTATTGTTTTGTTAGTTTCTTTGTTTACTTTTTTTTTCTGTTAAGGATGTTTTAGCTTTGAATTTGTCACTCTTTGTATGTTAGAAATCAGCGGTCACACTTTTGTTTCCGTTTCTCAATGAACATCTTATTATGGGAATATGTTTTGTTTTGTTTTTTTACCAGAATGTCAGAAATTACATTAACCTTCTAATTCCTAACATTTAGTAATAAACAGAATACAGTATATAGTAAAATATAGTTTTCTTCACAGATTAAAGTCAGATCACATATATTATTTATTTACCTAATTGAACTAAAAAACAAAGCTACAATTGAGAGAAATGCATGCTTTGCAGGCTATCTGATCATTTCAATTTGGACTTAAATTGGATGATATCGTATGGGAGCACACTTTTCTAAGTGTGCCTTAACCTCCGTACTCTGCAGCCCTGTGTGCGCCTGTAGATGTATGAGGTGCAGCTCAAAGAGGTGCTCACCGCTCCCCTCTGTGACAGTGGCCTGGTGTGTGCAGCTAATCAGACTCCTGGGATTCTCTGGGACACTGTGTCTACACTCTGTGTTAATACTGCACTTGGGCATTCACTCCATGGACTGAAGAAGGTCTAAAGGAGCTCTTCCACCTCACTGTATCAATTGGAATTAATGACTTTTTGAAATCATCATTGAAATGCTACATTCCTCAAGGGCCTTTAGAAAAAAACAAAAAAACAAAAACAAAGTGATGCTCAAGGCAATTGGCCAGATGATGCATGTACTATTATAAAGTAAAAAGTGGTTAAGTAATGTAGGCAATTCTTATGTAATTTATACAAATACCCTGCACTAACAAAAAATACAAAGGATGCGACATGGCTTAGTTAATTTACAGCGAGTTTACAGTGGAAAAACGCTACGTTTTAAGCAGTAAACGTCTTATTTTTGACACATTTGGACAGATGTGGTTTTGTGTCAAAATGGGCTGACAGCCAAGTTTCTACAGGCTGTGTACAATTTTAAATCTGCATAATGATATCTGGGCACAAAGTTCATACATAAAAATCCTCTGAGACCAATTATCCGTTTGCTTCGAAACAACTTCATTGTAAAATGTATGCAATTTGATGCTGTGACTTCAATAAGCTACATGTAGAGTGACAATATGAAAACTGTGAAAACTATGAATCAGACAATACAGTTCATTTTAATTCCTCATAAACTTTCCTTTTTCTGTCTTATTAAAGGCTTTCTTTTAAGATGTCTTAACAAGAGCAGTGCAGCGACTCATGGGAATTAACAACAAAAAAGTAGCTGAAAGTATATGTTTTCCTTTTTTCCCGCTGTTCTGATTTTGCAGTGGCAGTGGATCTTTTCCCCGTGGTCCGTAGTCGACCTTGTCTTTAAGCCAAACCTGAATAGTCACCTGTCCTCTCCAATCAGTCAGGGCTTCTCTCCGACAACATGGGTGGAGAAGGGGTGGAAAAGGTGTTTGCTAGGATGTTTTTGCCCTTGTACAAAGCACTTTCTTTCAAGAGCTTCATCGAGATGGTCATTAGAAGAGCCATAAGTGACACTTTGGATGGCACTTCAAAGCTTTCTTTTCTACTAGTCCTGAAATCTACTACACGAGCTTCACTATAAAGGACTCTGGGGCAGAACAGTGTTTATGTCGTCCTTCTGAGGATGTTACGGCAGCGGCAGTGAGTTCATGCCATCCCTTTGAAGATATTTTTACTTTAAATATTGTAAAATTGGATAGTCAGTATTGTATTTTAATTATACCAACTCGATATTGCACTTCCAAAGTCTGTGATATAAATTGCATTCTCATTTCACAATCTTGTTCAACAGTTTGGTCAATATTTGCTGTTTTCCCTTGAAATTCTACTTTTTTGACAACAATTCAAACATCATAATCAAATACACAAAAACAAAAAGTTATTGTCTTCTTTGCTCAGCATGTAGAGCATTGTGCAGTATATGTAACTATAGAGATTGTATGTTATGGAATTATGTAAATATTATACTTCCCACTAAAGCAGGTTGTAACCATCTAGATGTAGCTGATGGAACGTATTTAGCCTGTGTTTTGTTTTCTTGTCATTAATTTCCCTTTTCATGAAGCGGCTGAATTCAAAACAACACTCAAAAGCGCACCATTTGTGTCAAGCTGTGCACCTGTATGGTTTAATCACCTGTTTGTCTATCACTCAAAAAGCTGATCACATGGGCTTGCTCAAAGACAATAAAAGCTTTTTATTCTCGACAAACTGAGGCCGTGCTGCACAAAGGCGGTCTTTTTTATGAGCTTCAACAAAATGCACAGGCAAGAGAGGCACAAGCAAGTGAATCACAATTTAAGAAG
Organism: Rhinogobius similis; assembly: GCA_019453435.1. Lineage (NCBI taxonomy): Eukaryota > Metazoa > Chordata > Actinopteri > Gobiiformes > Gobiidae > Rhinogobius > Rhinogobius similis. The sequence goes on along the minus strand of CM033619.1, from coordinate 29,229,033 downwards.
AGTGTAAACCCACAGCGGAACAAACTGATGTAGCTGCCAGTTGCTTGTGTGCTGGCCTTGTTCTGGGCTGGAGCCTCTTGTTCACAGCCATCAGCTCGCCAGGAATTAGACCTGCAGCACCACACACTTTATGTCTGACCATCACTGACGAAAAAGAAGAGATGAACACACTCTTGTGTTCAAAATGGTCAAACACATTTCAAAAGGAAAACGTGAATAGTTGATCATGCATATTGTCAATATAACGGGGGATGCTGTGGGACAATTATCCATTTGCTAAATTGCTTTGAACATTATTTATTTATTTAAACTGCTTTTTCACTAATGACTGTTTCATTGTCGCCCATCGAGAGAACTGCTGTTGTGGTTTGGGCACTACATAAGTAAACTGAAGTGAATTGAAATAGCTGTAGCTTTTTTAATGAACTACTCTGTAGTTTAAAATATTTTTCATCTTCATCAGTGCAAGCAGTTTATGCATGTGGTATTAGACACATGATACAGTCACATGACAAGCAAATAATACTAATACTAACAAAAACTATTGAGGTGTAATCCAGATATTACCTATGTGCAAAACAATAAATGACAAGAGAAGCCAATGGATATATTGAATTACAGACAGGACAAAATAATAAATGAGTGTCATAAGTAGAGAACCAATGTAAAATGCAAGTGCACTTTAAGGATTAACAGTTTTATTGTTTCTGCTCTTGTTATCTGAGAAGCTTTCCATTAGTGTTCATTTCTACATGTTCTGCAAGTAACATGAAAGTTAGTGTTACTATAACAACTGCATAGTATGGTATGCTTTAGAATATTTATGTTATCACAGTATAAAGTGACAAGTAAGTAAGTAAACTAAATTTGTACAGCGCTTTTCACAAAGTGCTTCACACAGTCATAAAATATATACATCACAGCATTCAAAATAACAACATAGAAAAAGAAGTGTCAAACCTATAACAAAGTCTAGACATCAACCTTGAGTGAGCTCTACATGACAGTGGGCTAGAGTGATGGATGAAGTTGACTGCGAAGGAAGTCTTGAGCTCAAACGCACTCCCGACAGTCGGACTTATTTGCTGGAGCATTCAGTCAGTCAGTGAGAGGACCATGTGTTTAAATCAATTCATTAGGGTCATCCATCATACCCGAATCTCAGTAGGAGACAAACAGTGATGGATTCACACACGTCGGCCTGCATTCAACCTTAAAGTCGGGTCGTACTCTGCCGTTCTCTACACTTAACATGCATGTTAGAGAGCCGGGAAAGGAAAGGGCAAACAGCTTTAACACCCCTTAGTTTGCCAGTGTGCGCCTCTTTCAGCAAACTGTCCATTGCTCCTTGCTTTGTTTTCATTGTGTTACTACTTGTACAGCAACTTTGTGTATTTAGATAACTATTATAAATAAAATTACATATTATTATTATTGAATTCATAATGGTTAACATAAAAAATTTAAATACTGGCCATATATCCTATTTCTTTAACATTTTTGTGTGCTCAGACAGGCCGGCCATCTGATGTTATTGCTTTCTATATAAAACATCGCCCAAAGGTCACACGCTAACATCAAGTGTTTGAATAGGAATTACTATGTGCATTGCCCTGGTGATAAATTAAGACTGCAGTCTCCATTTCTGTTTCTATCTCTTATATTTGATTTCTTTCTCATCACTTACGGCAGTTGACTCTGGCAGATAAAGTAGATGAGATGACCTTTTCATAGTGCGCTGTGCAGTGGCTTTGAAGCTGAATTCTTGTTCCATTTGTGACATATAGAGCTTATTGTTAATAACAATTGCATACATTACTGGTGGACACTGGGAACAGGATATGCAAAAGTTTTATGGGATGGTGTTAATAGTGGTAAATAAATGCTCTCTTGGTGGTCACATTGCCCTTTTTTGCACCTAAAATGAAGTAAAGTCCTGACCTAGAACATTTGTCACCTCGCCCTCCTTCTCATGACTAATGAAAGTCCTTTAATGAATGTAGCTATGTCATACACACAGCATGGACAACGTCTGGAAAAAGGAAAACTTAATACTCAACTTTAAATGTTAGTATTATATAATCTATTTAATTCAGAGTTATCAACCGTTTCTTGTTGTGCAATGTATGGGCTACATTCTGCTGCCTCATTAAAATGTGACTTTATATGGTTGAAATAAGTACTAGACTGTGTGTCCATCTGTTCTAAACCTGTCACACCTAAACAGTGTTTAAACAGTGTTTATGGACAGTGTTCTAACATTCTAGCTCTGTCCTGGTGCTGTACGGTGGTGGAGTGGTCTAAGGAGAAGTACATGTGCTTGACCCTGTGCAGCCAGCCTCAGAGTGTGAGACTGATTTCGGTCTCTGATAATTTGCTGAATGTCCCCCCTGTTTTCACCCCCATTTCACATTTCACACTACACTGTTCTGTCTAAAAACTAATCTAATCAAAAAGTACTAAAAAGTATTTATTTAAAACACGTACATTTATTACATTTATGAATGTTATGGTGTTGAATTTAATAGATTCCTGAAATTCAATTTGAATGTAAGTAATTATTTTATATGCTCAAATTAGACTTTGTTTTAATTCTATCCATTTGCACAGTGTCCCAGGGTGCTCTATTCTTTTATCAGTGGTGCAGCAGTGGTTCCCCTGCTGTTCTCACCTCTCTGTTTGTCTCTCCTTGTTCCACAGCGCTGCCTGAACCAATCCAGTTTGCCACAGCGACTGAATTGGTTTAATTAAATCTAGGGGCCTTTACGCAGCGATGAATTTCAAAGAGCACACTGTTGAGTGAGGAGACACATGCCCCCCTCAAAAAAAAAGAACTTGCACCAGCCCCGTACACCCAGCGTTTGATCGTCACTGGTTGATATTCATGCAGTGCACACCCAAAGGTCAGAAAGTGAGTAACATTTCAAATTGTATAGTATTGCTGTGTTCAACAACATGAATATTAATCAATTATGTGAACTGACTTGTGTCAATAAAATGAACTATATATTCTTCTATTCTTCTTCAGCTCGAGAATGTAGTGAATGCATGGGGTATTATAAATGGGGATAAAAGGGATATTTGGTTTTGCGACCCAATACAACATTTTCATGAGGATAGGTCTGGACCAACAGATGCTATGGGCTTGAATTGTTTATTTTTTACAAACTTTAAAACATTGCAAGTTAAGCCAAAGGTTAGTAAAGAAAGAAAGAAAAAAAAAGTTCCTCATCAGTATCAGTAGTATTTTAGAGCTTACGGCCATTGTCCCAATTATTTGAAACATTAACACATTTCCGAAAAGTTTTAAAAGGCTTATATAAAATACTTGTAATATAGTAACTTATCTTTTAACCGACTCAGTTAATAAACCACTCTGTATTACAGCATATGCAAACCATATTAAATCTTAAGCTTTACTGCTTGAGTGGGGGAGTCTGAAATTGCTCTGAGTGAAAAGGAAAGAAAAGAGAATTACTGCTGTGCTGATGCTTAGTGATGCCTAACACTAATTACATTTTCTGCTCCTGTTTTAATGGAGTTTAGCAAAGTCTTGTGGCAATCAGGTGATGACAAGAGCTACCTTGTTTTTATTAGATTGATCACTGTTGCAGAAAATACCTACACCGTCTTTGTTTACTAAAGCTTAGGTGCATAGGGCCCAAATGTATTCACAACAGCTGCCTATGATATCAGAGCAAAGATACAGGTAGTGTTTCTTGAAGTGGTGACTCTTGATTGTCTAAAGCCTCAGTACATTTTAGCAAAAAAATGGACCATAAAAAACATGTTTTAAGGTGCTGTACATTTTTACTATTTGAAACATGAAAAACAGAACTTGTATGTTTTAAAAGTCGTTACAACGGTCACATGTGTCGCTAACTCACAGCATTCTAAATATTCTCCGCAATATGTTTATACACACTCAAGTCTGTTGCCATCCCGGTAAAGCTAACAAACATTAGCATGCTAATTGCACACTTCCTGCTTCTTGTAGAATAAACATAGATGCAGAGAAAGTGCTGTGGCCTCATTTTCACTCGAATAGATGCTTTGACAATATATACTGGGGCAACATAGATTTTACTTTATTACTTGCACAAAAGTGGGCACATGAACTAGTTCTGTTTTTTCACATTTCAAAAAGTAAAAATAAAGTACAGTGCCTTTAATGTTTGATGTTTTTATTGTACTGAAAAACATTTGTCCTTAGTGGGCCTGCTCCACAAACCTGACTTGTAATTGGCTTGTTGGAGTTTCCATGGAAATGTTGTTTCTTTAGCTGTAACATCACACAGTAGAACTTTAAAAGCTATCTGTCTCCATGGAGAATGTTCAGGCGGATGGTTTAACACTCTGTGTCCATAGTATCATGCAGGGGACTGCCATCTCCAGAAAGTTAAACACGTCTGCTTTAAAGGTGCACTGTGCAATTTTGCTGGTGGAGGGTGGGTCACCTGCTGGTCTCCATGGAGATGGTATTGCAATGTCTGGAATAGAATGGCATTAAATCTATTTTGTATTTATTCAATTAGATATTTCTATTTTATTTTTCTTCTATGCCTAGAAAAACATGCATTTTTATGTGTGCAATGCCATACTGTAAAACATTCCTCCACCAGAAAAGTTCCATAGTGCAGCTTTAAGCATCTATAAAAAGCTCCAGTATTACAGTGAGGATGTGTACGTTTTGCAGGGGTCAAGTGAAGCCGGGATTCAGTGATGGTTTGGTAAGATCAGAGGAGCACCATGTGTCAGCCATGTGGAGGTGCTCTCAGGAGACAGACTTTGATGTGCACTCTAATTAACTTAGGACTCTGCTTTGATCAACATTTTACAGTAAACTCATACCTTCTTCTTTTACTCTATCTTCATCACACTAGAGAGGCAAAATCCAGGGGCACTTTGCACTTTGACTAACTTACCTTAAAAATCACTTTGGTTTGAAGAAAATATGGCTAAGGTGTAAAAATATATGTAAATTATGAACATAAGACGGGACAAAAGAACTTTTTCGTTGAGATTTCCAGTTATTTTCCTTTCTTTTTTCTTCAATTATTTAAGTTGTGTGGCTGCAGTGAGAAAAATAACACTTCTATCCTGGATAGTTCAGGTGTGAATGCAATTCATGTTTTCACACATACACTGTGCTTTTCTATAAGTGGCTATCTGAATACACACCTTTTTTAATTTAAATTTTTAAAGCAGTAGAGATGAATAAAAAGTCCCAAAGCATTAGACCTTTTTGCTGAGGTGCAAACCAATAAACCCTTATCAATTTATCAACTTGTATGTACTGATATATGTGTTTCATATGACACTGCCAGTGCTTTAGCATTTCAGTTTGGCTTCTCCTGGTGAGTATTTTCACACTTTTTCTACAATTAATATAAAAAGCATAAAATGTAACGCCTTTGAAAAATGGTAAATCATATTTTCTAAGTGAATACTGTAATATAAGAGATTTGACAGAAATCAATATTGATAATTAAAGTGAAACTGAAAGGCTTTTATGTAAATATATGCAGTTGTATTTCCCACTGCATAGTTCTGAAGCTCTAGGGCTGCATGAATGGATCCGTACGCCAGTGTGGTGTGTGGATGTTGTTTTGATGTGCACACAGCATAATGTTGATGTTAATCATTAATAAAAAATGGCACCATCTGTTTAATGCTTGTGCCAGGGGTGCGTGCAATCTGTCCATACCAGTGCTGCCACAATAGGCGTTTATTCAATAATTAACCCCAGAAAAAAGGAGTACCAGACCAACTGCTAAAGGTATAACCAGTATGGTGACACATTATACCTCAACAATATGTTGGCTGACCCCTGAATAATTAATGGTGTGATGGGAAATGGCTCCAAGGTTGTAGCCATGCCCTGCTATGCATTAACTTATAGGCTTCAACTCATCAACTGCCTTGATTTGCTCCAATATGCAAAATAGATTAGCACAGTGATTTGGGAGGGAACTGGAGAAGATCCAGATGAAAAGAGACTTTTAATGCATAAACTGACCTAAGCCATCTCTAATTTCTTTATATATATATTGTGACGGCCCCCTAGTGCTGTTTTGTTAATAATTAGGACTCATCCAGTCACCTGTAAAAGGGACCCACCTCCTATACCCGGTCGCTGCTCCACTGGCTGCTCCACCATGCTGCTACTCGCCATAACGCACCTTTGCATATTTGCATATATTTATTGTTAACTTTTTGAATAAATGCTCGACAAAAGAGCTGAAACCTTCTACAGTATGTTGTGGCTGCCACACCTTTGTGGTGAATAGATGCCGTTGTGGTTGACGTTACAATACAAAGTGAAAGCAACATCAGGAGAAAGGAACATGAGAAACTAAAGCAATACCAAGAACTCAGAGAAGAGCTGGATAAGGCTTGGAAGGTGAAGGCCAAATGGTGCCTGTGGTGATCGGAGAACTCGGGGGCAGAAGAAACACAGTACCTACAGTCAAATATGCTGAAGGATTAAAGATGTTTTGGGTTGTTTTGTTGCCTCTGGCACTGGGTGTCTTGACTGTGTGTAAGGCATCATAAAATCTGAGGATTACCAAAGGATTTTGGGTCGCAATGTAGGGCCCAGAGGGTCATTTGAGGGTCATTTGGGGGTCATTAACATACACGTAAAAGCATCCAGAAATGTATGGCAACAAAGCGAGAGTTCTGAAGTGGCCATCAATAAGTCCAGATCTCAATCCCACTGAACACACGTGGCGAGAACTTAAAATTGCAGTTGGGAAAAGGCACCATGAGGGTGTCATTAATTTAGCTTTAAATTATGTAAAAATTTGGGGTTTTTTCCCTCAGTTTTTTTGTATTGATCCAATGCACATAAATGAAACCAACATGTGTATCAAAAAATGTGGAACTGCAATACTTTTGGGGGAGAAATACTTCTGGAAATAATTCAGGGGTGCCAACACTTTCAGCCATGACTGTATAGGCAATAGATTTCTTACTTTGATTTCTCCTTTATTTTGTTCTTTCAATTAATCTATTCTGTTACCAACTTTAATGTACATTTTTCATACAAGATTGGGAAGTGTGTCTTTGAGCTTCCATATTGTCAGCATTGCTCCCTCCAGTCTTTATTTGGGCTAATGGCACATAAGGTTAAGGACCATTAGGCGGCCCCCTGGACTAGAGCTGCACCTATTACAAAGCCCCAGCATAGCTTTCTTCAACGGGCCCGGCCTACTTTATCACTGCTCAGCCAAGACCTCTCTCAGAAGGTCAGGCTTTTCTAATGAGTCGTGACTTGAGTCATGAGCAGACGAAGAGAGGAGAATGGAGAAAATTGCCCATGGAGAAAGGAGAAAGAATGGAAGAAAAGTAAGGATAGACTCTGGAGAGGGCGGGATGAAGGTAAGTGCTGAAGAAAGATGTAAACAGTGTGGAAAACGGTGGCTTTAAATTAACCTTCTTTTTTTTTGTGGTTAAAGGTGTTGCAAAAGTTAAGTCTTTCTGTGATTAATACCACTCCGCTTTCATACACCAGGGTCATGGCCACCAACATTTGTTACTCAGTCAAAGGTACTTAGGTCATGTCTTTGAAAGGCTTCAGAGTCTAATGTTGCTGCCTATTTGGGGGAAAAACTATAATACATAAAATCTGAAAATTGGACTACCTTTCAAACCTCAAGTCCTTGGACTGAGGAACCCAGGCTAAAAATGAAAATACAATGTCAGTCTGATAAACCACATAGAAAGATAACGTGTCATCGCAGGATTATTGCCTTCGGTGGGAAGGACACGCAGGCGATACTGTCAGCCGATGATTGGAATGTAATTGCTTTCTAATGAATCTGTGTTTTTCTCTAAAATGTCACCTGTTGCCTCTGTTGTTAATAGCAAGTTGATGCATATGGTTGGACTTTCTACTTGTGTTTTCTTATTTTGTTTTCATCGTGACAAGATATAGGTCTCATTGGTTGAAGCCACATTTATTGGATTGAACGTCGTAAATCTGACCAAATCTGCTGCCTTTGTTAAAACAGACAGCACCTCACAAGCCTAACTCACAAGTTAATAAACCAAAACATTTTAAAAAGGTAAAATAGTGGGTAATTATGTCCTTCAACCGCCGGACCACTTCCAGCATGAGTGAACGCTAAACTAGTTTATTTCATCAGATCTCTCGACGTTTCCTCTCTCTGAAATGACCCACAACTATTGTGTGTTGTAAGTGTTTACATTTTGTGAATTTTATAAACCTTCTGATTCTGATTAATGGCACAATCTTGATCTCTAGAATGCGTCTCTTTCCTGCAGCTTGTTTTTATAGTAGATAAAATACACACTTTTTCATTTTATTTTATTAGTTGTATTTATATCTTGAACTGTGACTTCACCAGACACAGAATTACAAATCTTGCAGCTCAGTTTTGCACAATCCAAAAATGACCCATGACTTTTAATAGTGGTTAGAATATAAAAGTGTATTTTAATTAGCTCATTGTTGAGGTGCTGAATCAAAAATCGATCACAATGTTTGTTCTCATCGCTAGTGCATGGCATTGCAGACAATATTTTGTTGGCTTGATTCTGGACTCACTCTTTTCCTCCCCTAGCCACGGGGCAAAACAACACCTCCAATACCTCCCATTCAATATCAGATTCAAAAAAACAACACACACACATACACACACACACACACACACACACACACACACACACAGAAAAAAGCAGCCGCATCAAAATTACATGTTCATCCAAGAAACTTCTGCAAACAATAGCACAACATGGGTATTCACATCGGATTACCAAATCTCATTTCACAACTAGAAGCAGGGAGTTGTGCGTTTTCATTCAAAATCAAAGCCACAAAATTAAAAAAAAAAAAAAAAAAAAAAAAAAAACTGCTTAAGGGGGAAAACAGCATTGCAGTTCCACCGTGTATGTCCTTGCAGATTAGTTTGCACCTTCAAAGACAGTGAATGAATTGTGTGCTTATGATTATGAGTGCACACACACACACACACACACACACACGCGCGCACACACATACCCGTGCATCATTTGGCAGAAAGCTGATTAAAGACTGAAAGAGGAAGTTGATTTGGACCCCACAGTGGACCAACAATGCGTGGGATTAATCAAGCTGGTGCCTATCCACGCAGGTTAATTAGGGTTAAATGATAATTAGGACACTATTTAAAAGGCAAACAACCAAAGAGGACTGCTAATCTGCACACTGTTTGCTGTAGATTATTTATGGACGGGTGCGTTAGTGAGCCAGAGATGTTTGCACACCTATGTTGAGAGGGCTTCATATGTGCACGTTTCTGTGGTGATAATGTATGCAATTTATACATATGTCAAGGACAATTTTCCACATAGCTGAAGCGTAACCAAGATAAGATGACATTTTGCACCTTGCAGTTACTTCCTTTGGAAAAACTGAAAGAACAATGAAAGGTTTGTGGAGCGGTACTGGTGGCAACAACCTGTGTGCTAGTCTCAAGAAAAGATTTTATTTGCTTATAAATGCATGAAAAGGGACAACAACTTATCTTTTAGAATGTATGCAAATTACTACAAGATGCAGAAGATTGTATCTGGTGACCCCGAAGGAAAGGCCGGAAGAAGAAAAGAAAACCAACACCATGTTTGAGAACTAATGTTATTGTGTGTGCACTTTTTCAAAAGCAGCAATTTATATGTTTGCCAGCGTTTTAAGATATACATCTAGTTTTAAGACAGATGACCTGCTTTACATCATCCTGGTGTGGGATTGTCACAAAAATGACACTGCTTTAGGAGCTTCAGGGATGGATTAAAGTCCAAATCAAACCATGGTTGTGGCCAGAAGGATGTACGTGTCTCCCGGTTTGGTTTGAATTCTTCTTCTAAACTGAATTTGTGTCAACTAGATTACAGTGACAAATTGGAATTGATTAGCCCCCTGGCTACAGAGCTGTCTCAGACTGTGACCCCTAGAGCTTCATAACTTTTTTTCCCTGCACCTGACAGTCTTTACCAGCAGGGAAGATCTAGAATGAACAAAGAATAAAAATATGCACCTTAAAGGAGACATATGCAAAATCAACTTTAATGAGCTTTTTCCTTATCATTAGTTTACTCGACTTGTTTTAATTGATTCATGAATGTTCAAATAATCCTGCATTGTCCAGCAACTGAGGCTCAAGAGATCAGGAAATTCCCCTTTTCACCCCCCCACTTTTAGGGACACTTTTCAAAAACAAAAACATGTAATTGACAATGTGTAATTGAAATATCACCATGAACAGGCAAGTTTTATCAGTTCAGCAGTTTTAAACAGGAAGTCAATAGAGCTGTTTCTAACAAGTTATTCTACATCAATATCGCGGATTACAATGAATACCATCAAAATGTGCCTCCTTTAGCATACTGTATGACAGGTTAGCCTACACGTTACTAAAATTTTTGTGAGCAAGATTTCACTAAAAATGTTGTTCATTTTCCCCCAGTTTGACAATTTTGGTGAAGTTTATCATTCCTGGTTGGACATGTGCAGTAGATGTGACATAGATAGAGGTAATTCCACAACTGTTACCCAGCAACCATGATGTAAACAAGGGCCAAAATCTATATAAATGACCCAATAGTTATGATTTCGCAAAAAATAATTATTAATAAGCCATTATTTCATAAATGATTTCATGAGTGTGTCTGTTGCGTGTAAATTATTGTCTAGCTTATTCATGACATAGACAGGAGAATTCTGTTTTAGTTATTGTTATTCTGTTTTTCTACTTCCTGTAATTTTCAACTTTTATTTTTTAAGTTTTCTTCACAAACTTAAACTAGACTATGTAAAACAATGATAAATGCTAGTGAATAATAATATTTACCACTATCCCACCAAATATTTTGAAAAACATGGCAACCTGTCATAGCCACTTTAATTTATTTTTGATCTTTTTCCAACAGAAATTGACAACATTGATTTGAACAAAGATGATGGATAATCTTAAATTCCTTTGACCCTGACAGTAGTCGAACGGAGCTGGTTCATCGTCTTTAAGGTCTCTCAATCTCTGGGGATGCCACTGCACTTGTTATACCTTGACGGCACCACTGCACCGGGGGGTAAATCTATCAGTGCAGTCCTGGTGTGCCTGAGTGAAAGCATAGTTATAGCAGACACACAATAGTAAGCAGAAAGATTATTTTGCTCTTTTTCTCAATGTCTGGGGGCTTGTGTGATCTGACTGGGTAATTCCGGGGCGGCGATAAGGGTTCGGATAAGCATAATGGCATTTTGGGGTGTGGAGTTTTTGCTCTTTTAAATGGCGGACACTGAATCCTTCTTACACCTCTGTGCTTATTTGGAGTCGGTAGCCTGGTCATGAATTTCAATTGAGTTTCTTCATCCAATCCCGGATAGGTTTGTGAGGTGTGTGTTAAACGGCTGACCTGTATTCTTAGCCGGGGATGTCTTCCAGCTGGTCCGCCCCTTCCTTATGAGAGTCGAGTTGAGAGGTCAGTCTTTTATCTGTGCACGGGCACTTGTTCACCGCTGACACGTTTACGTTGGGGGAGCAGGTGGGCCGCAGCGCATTTTTCAAAGAGTGATTGGATGTTTGTGGCGAAGACTATTTGTTGCTGTGAGAATCTGGCTTTAATGAACACAGCAGGGTTACACATAGTAAGTGGTGCTGAATGGGATTTCTGACACAGAATTCACGTTATTCCGGAAGTTGCCTCGGGCGCCACCATTAATTGTGCCCTTCTTTCTGCTTGTATCATTTTACATAGAGCTGCTGAACGCAACAGCAAATATGTTCCACACAGACAACAAAACCCAGAGAAACGGTGCAGTTTTGACTTGTAGGTACACGTGAACATTTTTTCACAAACTTAAAGGTGCTGTACCAGATTGTTACTGTTTTTAAATGCGAACAACAGAACTAGTTTAAGTCTTTAGTCAAATGTATCTCGTACTTACCTAATGCAGTCCCACCATCCTAAATATTCACTGGCATGAGTTTATAATCACTCTTCTGGAGTCTTACCCTCCCAGGTAAAGCTAACAGACATAAGCTCCCTTGTTCTCACATAGACATAGACATAGATGCCATGACATTGATTTATAACAACTCAAAGAGGGGGTGGTACAATTGAAGAAGTAGAGATTGTTTTATTTTTGTTAGTCAACATAGATATTTTGCTTGATACTATTATGATAAAAGGATAAAAAATGTAGTAAACAATAGAAATGTAAACACCAGAGTAAGTGCTTTCCATGAACACTATCCATCTCACATGTTTATCTACTGACATGACTCATTGTCCTCTAAATGGCTATAGCATCTCAGGAGAATGCACAGAACAATGGGTTGTAATGAAGTTCTTTGAGAAATGACATCTGCAGAAGTTCATCCAGTGTCATCAGACAACTGCTGTGCTCAGGTTTACAGGTGCCATGTTTTTTTGAACGTGGTCGGGTTGTTAAGCTGCATAAGCAGGGCCTTTCACAGCGCACCAGCGCTGCAGTCATTTTAATTTCTTAAAATATCCTGAGGTTTATGGACAACACTACAGTTCATAAAGCCCACAGAACAAAGGACTTCTTCAAGAGAATAACATCATTCTTTTGGACCATCCTGTGTGTTCCTGATCTAAATGTAAATGACAACCTTTGGGAATGGATGACAAGGGAAGTTTACAAAATGGACATCAGTTCCAGAGTAGATCTAGTAGTAGTAGGAAACACTTGCATCAAGCATGCTGCAACAAAGTGATCAACAATAACGATGGCACTACTTATTACTGAGTTCGAGTTTGGGACATAGATTTCTGTTTTGAGGGGGTTTCGGGCTGTTTTTGAGGTGTGGTCCTAAACCTTTAATCAGCTGCAGAACAGGCTATTTCAGTTTAATTGTTGTTTTCAATTTTAAAAATGTACTCAAACTTCTATTTTTGTCTCACTCCCATTTTTTGTTGCTTAGTGAAGCTCTACTTGAAACCATGTTAAGATCCAACCAGGCAAAATGTGAATTTTGTCCTGGTCTTAAACTTTTGATCGGGACAGTAGCAGCCTAATGCCTCAGTCACTGTTTGCTGCTTTCCTCTCGACCCTCCCTCCCCTTCTACCTAATATGCTTTCTCTTTCAGTGTCGCCGAGACAGAGCCCGCACACTAGTCTCTCCACCAGCCATCGTCTGCTAGTTCGAGCTATCATGGATTACCAGCTTCTTCTCATTAATAAAAGATTGCATTTCTCTGTTGTGGCGTGGTTCTTGTTAGTGAAGTGGTATTAAATTGCATATAAAAATGCAAGTGACTGCATTCTGAACATTAATCTTCTACAGCACTGAAATGCTGCAGGTGCCCCATTTTTTCCACTGGACATGGCAGGAAAAACACAATAAACAATAAAAATCTGCCAGAAAACAGCAAAGTGAGGTTTTGAACTTAATTCACCTTATTCTGCCCCGCTCACTCTTGCCTCTTTTTGCCACAGAACCGCACTCCTGTAGTAAAGGCACTTTCGGTTTGACGAGAACACCGTTCATGTAAATGGCGAATGAGGGAAAAGTCTCACCGCTTGAATATTATATAAAGAAGATTGATTTGTGTAAAATGTTTAATGTACACGAGCAACAACAAGTCATCAATGCACCAATATCCTGGGTGTCCTGAAAACGTCTTTGTAGTCCGTGTAGAATTTATTTTCTGTTGAGCTCGTCCGCCCCGTGCAAACTAATACAAAGGACAAAGATGGCAGTGCCCACAGCAACTTCCGGAATAAGGTGAATTAGAATTTTGGGAAAGAAAGTATGTCAAAGATATGCTATCAACTTAAGAATATTGAAGCTGAAAGATAAAGATGACTTATTTTTGATACATGTATACTGATAACTACTCACTCTCTAGTCTCTTTTCTCAGCACAACCCCAAAGTTTGATTCTTTCATCTTCTGCACATCAGGCCACTTCAGGGATGTTGGGTTCACACATGAAAACTGATTCAAGTCGCATTTTATTTGGATTGTGAACTACCTCTCCAAAAACCGGGAGAGTTGTGGATAGACATTGGTAGTCACACTTCATCACTCTGTAAAAGTGAAAGTGCAGCTTGTCTTTTTTTAACTTTTTGTGTTTAAAAAAGACTTATAATACAATGCCTGTCCCCAGCTCATACAGCTATAGATTAAAAGTTATTGTTATTTCATTTTGTATTATTTTTTTCAGGGGTTTCACTCAAGCAGGTGTGTGTTTGTGTCCTTCTGAAATGCTGTGGCTTGATTTGTTTCATTCAGCACATCCATTCAGAGTGAACTGAAAGCTCTGGAGTATTGATTGTATTAGACAAAGGACCTTCACCAGGAGAGATAATGCAATCATATTCCCATTAGTGACAGGATGGATGAGCTTCGAATGTGCTGGCCTTTTCTTTTTGCCCATATGCAGCATTAATTATTGTTCCTTTCACACATTGTGTTTTGTCACTCTCCACAGTCGTCATCAGGCCGTGGCAAGAGACAAAGTGATGTGATTGGTGGCTTTTTGAACCACTTCAGTCCATTTGTTTGAGGTTAAATTTATAACTGGAAATAATGGTTTCACAAAGGGTGAGTATCGCACGCCTCACTGCTTTTTCCTTACTGTCGCCTGGTGCATTTCAAAACAGTTTTCTGTAACTTTCATTCCAAAAACTGCTTCCACAACCTGCAATGGATTACGGCAGGGATTTTTATTGCAGAAGGAATTGAGATTAGAAAAGAAAAGCACCATAGGGAGAAGGTTATTGCAGTATTATATAATTGAACGTAAATATAATTGGACTTATAAATGCATCCCACGACTCGTGAATCTTTGGAGTTGTGAAAGCAGTGTTAGCATGAGAAATGTCCTGTTTGCCCCTTCTGGAAACAATAAAAAGCTACAAATGAGCTCTGTGCATGGAATTTAAGTTGGCTATTTGTGGCTAGCTCATTGTACTACTGAGTACTTCCTGTCCAATGCTACCTCTGTGGGATTTTGTCACACTATAATGAATAAATAGTTTAAGAGAACAGTGAGCTCCAGGTGGATGTCAGTGACAACCATGTTAAAGACTTCACAAATGACACGAATACTTCCCAAACACTTCTGTTTTAATAAAAGGAGGTGTTTGTGGGTCAATGCTAATGCTAATTTTGAAGCATAGATAGATCAAGATAAAAATTAAACAAAAAGACAGAAGAAAAAAAAATGAAATAGACATTACTTTACATTTTAATTGGTTGTTTGTTATGTGTTTTTTTTTTGTTTGTTTGTTTGTTTGGTTTTTTTTTTTTGGTAAAAGTTAGCATTAATTGTGAGAAACGGTTGGCCTAATTACTGCAGTACACAGAGCCCATACCGGAACTGACAAAGACACAAAAAACGTTCTGATGCCTGATGGTTCCTGAGAGACCACTGTAGAAAGTGTGACAGTGTTACCACAAATTAATTAATTAATTGATTAATTAAATCTGTTTTCACAGTCTGTGAGATACATCACATAAACTTGCTGTGTAGACGTCTGTGTTCACTTTAATGCTTTGTTGTTTGGTTTTGGTTTGCTTTTTGTTGTTACAATACTAGATACATTATGATTGATTGATCGTCATATCAGCATCAGAACCATCTCCCTCCACATCTCACACCTCTTACTCTTTCTGTCTCTTCACTTTGCACCTTTCTTCTTAATTTGACTCTCATTCCACTAGGGGCCATCAAGACCAACACTGTTTAGACATCAATATTATCAATACAAACCCCGAAGTAAGAATAGATTATGATACCGCTATTGTTTGGTATTGTCCTGAAACAGTCATTAGTTTTAGAGATTTCCAATGTGCTTGAAAAATCCCTTTTCTCTCTCCGTACTTGTTTGCATTCCCGTGAAGTCTTACAAACTCTAAACATTCTGAAGTCATTTTGAAATCACTATCGGGAGCCGCACAGAAGCTATATCGAAAACAGAGGCCCTTCAAAGTAGATGTAATGTGCTTTTCCTTTGTTTACTATCATTATCATTTCTGCAAGGTGTTTCATCACAGGAATGGCACATCTGCTGTTTGGACATGTTGTTTGGCTGAAAATTAACCATGCAAAGATTTTGTGTGAACACATTTTTCATCCCAATTTTCTCCACTAACAGCACACAAATGATTCCTGAGTTGACTGTGGCTTTATCTTATAATTATTTAAGATTTTGCAGATGACATGTTTTAGATGTTTTTCATGTTTGTTTGTTTTTTCTGTAAAAACGACATATCGTGATTTTTTCCAAATACTTAGTATTAGTTTAGTTTAATGGTTTAGTATTTAACCTTAAGTAGATAAACATTTTACACTGTGTTCATTGTAAACCTTGTTAATTGTAATATTGATCTAAAACGACTAAATAAATAAACAAAATTGAACAAATGACTTCTTGTTCAAAGTTGCAGAACTGAGAGCCCTCGTTAGACAGGAAATGTATCAAAGCAAGCTACAGATCACTGTAATAATTTTAAGGTTAATATTTAATATTTGTAAGGTTCTTATTTCAGACACTGGTCTGAAATAAGACCCTTACAAATATTAAATTATCAGAAGACCAAATGAACCTCGTTGGACGACCATTATGTGTAAATGGTCATGTAACATTTCTAAACCCATGTGTGATTCAGATTCTTAATTTTTCAAAAAAAATATGTAAGTACAGGGATAAGGGGTTTGTGAAAACAGAATTGAACTGAGGAGGCAAGCTTCAAATGGACAATCTAGGATTACTTAAACATGCAGGACTCAATCAAACCATGACCCTGAGAAAGCTGATGATGAGGGGAACTTGTGATAACTTGGTTAAGTTTATTCTGCATATTATGTGCCCTGTAAATGTAAACAGCCCTGTAAATTAATTTGATCACACGCTGTACACATTCTACACAGACAGCAGATATTTTTCCAGTTCTTCCATTCAACAGAATCATTATTTGCCATTTTGTTTTACTTTTTGGAAACAATGATAAAAAAGTTATATTTGTGAGTTACTTTTCTTTTGTCAGTTTGTCAGTTCAATGAGAAAACTGGTGTTTCTAATGAACAAGACTTAGGTCCAGCACAGCAGGGAAACACCAGGCAGAGCTCTTTGAAGCAGCTTGCATCAGTGACTTGCCCAAAAGAAAGGATCACAACTGCAAACCTGAATTGACACAGTTTGCGGCATTCTTCAATACTTAATCTAAATTGGCAAAGGTACGTGCTATTGGCCAAATTAAAATTGCAAAAAATCTACCTTAAAAATGTCCTTCAATGTTTTAGAAACTTACAACCTACACTACAGGATGCAAGTTGTTTATTTGTAAAAGGAGTATAGTGTATTTTCAAGTCTAATTTCCGAATACAAATGTAGTGAGTTATGTTGTGCATAACTCTCCGGCTTATGTATTGTTCAATTCTACAGTTTTTTGTCCAGATGTACATATTTAAGTTTCCTAAAATAATCAAATTGAATCGAAAGGAAAGGAAAGGAAGACTCACCCCATTTTGCAGCTATTTTTTCTTGCTTTTTCTAAAACCAAAAATGCAGAATTGTGATTTTTACTGCATCATGACAACCCTACCATGCACACAATGGGAGACCATCAGGGTTATGGCAAATATTGGGAAGTACAGAATTACAGAACACGGAATACTTTTGTTAATGTTTTAAATGTCTTAACATCATTGCACTATATTTTGAATTTTTTCCCATCTGCCCTGAACAGTGAAACCTGGGATTCATCCATGAAGAAAACGCCTCTCCAACTTCCCAGGCGCCATCGAAATTGAGAATTTATCTATTGAAGTCAGTTACGACTATGAACTGTCAGGTCGAGACCCCGATGAGGACGACGAGAAGATAAACTTCCCTGAGATGTTCCTCATGTCCAGGGGCCGGTCCCAGACAAACTTGGAGATGAACGTGCTGGATGTGGAGGTCCAGGTGTGGTCATGTGGTCTGCCGTTGTGAGGCCAGTTGGATGATTATGCTCATGATCATTCAATGCATGGGCAGCTCTGGTGGACATTCCTGCAGTCAGCAGCCAAAACGACATGCTCCCTCAAAACTTGTGACATCTGTAGCATTGTGCTTTGTGATAAAACTAAACATCTCAGAATGTCTTTTTATTGCAGCAGGCACAGCTGCCCAATATTCATGCTGTCTAATCAGCATCTTGATATGCCATACCTGTGAGGTGGGATCTCAGCAGAGGAGAAGTGCTCACAAACACTTAAACAGATAGATTTGTGAATAATATTTGAGAGAAAATTTTGTGTGTGCGTGTGTGTGTGCGTGCGTGCGTGTGTGTGTGTGTGTGTGTGTGTGCGTGCGTGCGTGTGTGTGTGTGTGTGTGTGCGTGCGTGCGTGTGTGTGTGCGTGTGTTTCTATAGAAAATGTTTTATATTTTTGGGTTCAGCTCATGAAAAACAGGAGCAAAAACCAAAAGCGTTGCGTTTCTATTTTGCTGAATGTAGAATGATGTTATTCTGTTATACATATTCACAAACTAGAAACTTTAGCGATAATAATTGTAAAATATAAACTCTGATATAAATGATATAAAACTTTATATTATAGTGTAAAAAACCAAGACATCAGATAAACTGTCATCGTATGTTAGACATTTATTTATAGAGATGGAAAAATTGCACACACTCTCACCACTAGAGAGTTTTTTTCTTATTTTCTCACTTATGTCATGATGTTTGAAGTCTACATTGCATGATGAAGTATTCCTTTGATTTGAGGAAAGCAAATATTCTGAATGTGTTTCTTAAAAGTAGTAATTTTAATAATATGTTTGGTACATGCATTTGTTGAAGTTTCAACATTGTTTTTCGAAATGCTTGACAAAAATTCAGTTCATGTTAAATAATTCATTCATGTTGTTTTTTTTACTACTATTCATACAAGGTGAATTTTCATTTCAAGGACAATTTTTAGAAACTTGTATCCTGTGGAGGTGAAATCATGTGCTTGCTCTAAACTATATTTACGACGCACTTCTGTGTCTCTCCACTTCTCTATCTAGTGTCGGGGAATATGCTGTGACATTGATGGTTTATGGCAGTGATGGATTGACATGAACAGATTAAACGCTCCTGTCAGACCGTTTCTTCAGCAGCTCTGCCTTCTGGACACTGCTGATTTGGCCGGTTACTCAGAATCAAACGTGTAATTGACTTGAGTTAGTGTAGAGGCATGTTCAGCCGATATTTGATCATCAACAGATATAAAGCGCGGACAAAACGACTTATGGTGCACCTGCGTTAAAGAAGAGTTCAAACATAAGTCAGCCTCTGTTCTTTGGCTAACTGCATGACATGACTGCACACACAAAGAAGCATTTCTCAGCACCAGACACTTCAGGTTACAACAGTTTTACATGCTATCCTTTCATTGTGGGAGCTCTAAAAAAAAATTAAAAATTAAAAATCTGATGAGAAAAGACAGACAATGGACCATCGACTGGTTGAGGAGAACACAGGGTATAAATACACAACTGGAGGAACGCGGGTGAACCACATTAGGGCGGGGCAAACAATCAACACAATGAGGACGATTAACAACGTGGCACTCACAACAGTCAAATTTCAAACTCTCCATATCATAATGAAATAAAAAAGGTTCTATTTTTAGACAACTGACTGTCATTTCCAACACATAAAGCTCTATTTATGTATCTATATTATGTTTTTTTTCTGTTTTGTGTATAAAAAAAATACTATCAACATTTGTTCAAATGATAAACTAGTTTTGAAACAACTTTTAGTATCAATTAATCACTGATTTTTGATACTTTTGTCAACGTCCTTTTTTCTGTAATGACCTATATGAACACATACTCACCTAAAGACACTCTGCAATAAGAGAAAAAAAACAATGTTTCCTGTCTAAGAAAGTCCATCATCTTGCAGTTTACTTGTGTAGGTGACACAAATTACTTTTTCACACTGGTGTGACTGCAGCTCCCGTCAGCTCAGCCTGACTGATGATACTACCAGTTCCCTGTACATTTTACATTCTGAGAGTAGCCCTAATATGACAGAGGAATACTGATGGGATCCATTCACACCTGTAATCTTGACATTGATGTTATGCTAATGAAGTGCTCACTGTGTCCTCAGCACTTTCTAACTGTGAATCTTTAAATGGTCAGATGGCAGAAGCAGAGCACACTTCATGGCGTTATCTTATGAATAAAACTGATCTAAAAACTTAACCAAATTAGAAATGTACAGCATGCATCTTTAATGTTTCAACAGAAACAGCATTAGCCCTGCCCTGACTTTGACAGGTCAATATCAGATGGAAAAACACTTTGACACAAGCCTCCCTCTATGGACTAAGCTCAGCAAGATATAATGAGATTTCATACCATAAATGAATGTATCTTGCATGCAGCAGGCTTTTGCTAAACAAACCCTGCATATGAAGTGACAGCTTTCTGTTGAGACACGCTGTAGAGAGACTGTCCTGAGAGCAGATTGTGACTATATGTTGGTTGGTATAATGAGGTGCTATATCTGCTTCTGAATCTGCTGCTCACAAACACAGACCACTACAGCCCATTACATTATTCAGTATACCATCTGCACATTTAAAGCCATGCTAAATAAAATAAAGAGTTTGCTGCCCCAAAGTATTCAGACTCACTCAGAAAAGTATGTGACAATGTACAATTTATGACAATGTAGCATTCAGTTTATCAAAATGTTTCGTCATAAGAACGAGCAGGAGGTGGAATTACCCAAAACAGCCTGTAATTGAAAGGGAAGGCAGACTATACTAGTCAGTCCAAGTAAATAGAGCTGCTGTATTACAGAGGCTCCCGGCTTATTGTGTTTACATCTTCAGCTGTCCCCTCTTAATATACACAGCAGGGGGGTATAATTAGATATCCTCGTGCCTGACATGATCAAGGTGTCACTGCAATATCAGAGTGCTATAAAAAATACAACTTCTCTGCGCCTTTTCAACCAATTTAATTTGTGTCACATAGAGCTTCCAATTCAGCAGGACTTTTGTGAGACCTCATTTAGGCCTGATACATGTTAACCAAGAAACTGGGAATAGACAGGAGTAACATTTTTCATTCATTCATTCATTTTCTACCACTTGTTCCCATTAGGGGTCGCGGGTGACTGGAGCCTATCCCAGTGACTTTGGGCCTTAGGTGGGGTACACCCTGGACAGTGGCCAAATCATCGCAGGTTAACATAGAGACATGGACAGACAACCATTCACCCTCACATTCATCCTCTATGGGCAATTTAGAGTTGCTAATTAACCTACACATGCATGTGTTTGGGCGGAAGCCGGAGAACATGCAAACTCCACCCAGAGAGATTGTGTGATGTTGGTCTGGTCCGGGATTTCACGAGGGACACGAGCTCTATGCCTATGCCACCGTGCACCCCCAGAAGTAACATGGTACAGCAAATCAAGTATTATTGTGCTCATAAATGTAACCCACCTGTTATGTAGAGACAGTTTGTATTGTAGAAGAAAGCAGTTCCCTTGTTCTTCCTTTTCTATATGATAGGAGTGTGATCTGATCGCTCCCCAACTCATAAGCAGAACGATCTCATTATTCAGCTATCTGAGCACCATCAGCAGAATCTGTCAGTGTCATTCATCAGAATCAGAATAACTTTTATTGCCATTGCCAGAGAACAATTTACTTCACAGATTAGGAATTTGCTTTGGTGATATGATGCAAGACAAAACAATGAATAATAATTGTTAATAATTAACATCTACTATGAATTAAACTAAGATATTAAATAAAAATAGACGTGTCTGAGTAGAGATATAAAAATGTGCAATATGGACAGACAGGTGAAGAAAAACGTCTCTCTTAAGGCCCGCTAAACCTTTGTTGGAAGGTTCACTCACACGACTGGTGGACTGCTCCTCGTCCGCCTGGAGGAACTCTTTAAAGCCACCTCCCTCTTGAGTGGTTCTGGCTCCACAGTCCAAGTGGATGCGTCAGTCCTAGTTCATCTGCAGCCTGTCCGTCCGTGGGAGTAGGATCTCTCCTTCACTGTGGTTCTCCCCGAGGTTTCTACTTTTTCCCTTGGGGTTTTTTGTAGTTTTTCCTCGCCGCGAAGGAGGGTCAAAGGACAGGGGCATTCTGGGACAGTTATCTGAACTGCTTTTACCTGTGGCCCATCGAGGCAACTGTTGTTGTGATTTTGGGCATTATAAAAATAAATTGATTTGATTTGATTTGACGACTGCACCATCAGAATGCAACTGCACAAGTATGTATTGTGTGAATGGGTAAAAGCTTAAAACTTATTATTATGATTATTATGATTATTATTATTATTATTATTTAGAGATGGTGAAACAGAGCACACTTTATGTCCTTTGGGTTTTACAGAACAGGCGTTTAGATAAGAGGACAGGACGTATGTGTCACAGAGGATTTCACCTTGTAGCTTTTATATTTACACTTGCTTAGTAAAACCTTTGCTCTTAAACATGTCTAACACCATTCATTCATTTGTATTGCAGTGCTGCGAGGAACTATTGTGATGAAGCAAAGCTATTTCAAACGAACAACTTGAACTTTCATTTTTTAATCTTATAGTAAAATCCACACTTGTACCACAGCGCCACTGTGCGGTCAAATCACACAATTACATTTTCATATCAATCTTCAAAACTAATCTCTCAACAAATCCCATAATCAAAGGTTTAGGACAGCACAACACGAATAACAAGTTCACAATAAATGCCAGACGTGGTCACACCCAATAAAGTATTAATTATACCAACTAGCCATTGAAACTTTGGTGGAAAAATGTTACAATGTTGACCAACAGGTTAATGAAGCTGGTTACGTAATAAAAACTATAAATAATATGTAGTATTAAAAAAAGTCTTAAAATGACATTTATCTGTTCTGGATACAAAATCAACACTAATGTTGAATACAAAGGCACACAAAGTCTGAATACTAAATATTAGTAGTGCCAAACACTACGTGAATGTTTTCCTCAAAATAAGTGACAGTTTGACTCGCGAATGGCACAAGCAGTTGTTGTTGTTTTTGACACAGTGAGTCATCTTTACACAGACATATTGTTTGTTTGAATAGACTAGCATCACTAAATCCTTTTGTGCAATATAAATTTCCAACCGCGCACAAAGAAATACCAAGGTATTTCTGAGCATTTGAATGGCACAGCCGATTATTGATCTGATAACATTATAAATACCCAGCTGCCTGTAGCGCTATTCTGCACCCAGCCTATATGCTTTGAGACAGACATGTGTCATCCTCTATAAAAACAAACAGTTATGGTACAATGACATATAATTACAATATAATGACAGCTTTTATGTGCTGTTCTCGATACCTGAATTTCTATATAATTAAAAACTTGATCAAGTTATGGTTCTCTGTTACGCAAAAGTTATACTTTTTTTTTTATTACAAATGAATGCATTATTGTAAAAATATAGTTTTTAAGGCCCAAAGTCACTGGGATAGGCTCCAGTCACCCGCGACCCCTAACGGGAATAAGCGGTAGAAAACGAATGAATGAATGAATGAATGTTGTTTTTTTTCCCGCTGCGGGATAATTTATTGTCTTAATAGAAAAATTGGGCCATTGACAGGTGGCAACCAGGCCACGAGCAGTGGGTTCCACTCATGAAATACTGCTGCAGATCGTGTGATTTTTTGTTTCATTTTATATCGCTTTTATTTCAAGCAAGCTGTTAGCTTCAGCAGGTCAGCAGATACAGCAGCACATACTAGAATGCCAGAAGAGCAGCTCATATATAGAAGAAACAAATAAGCACATATTGTTTATCAAGAAGCTTTAAATTCAGCCCTTCATTTAATCCTTTTTAATGTGGCCATCCTACATGTACTACTGAGCATACCATTTCAGTTTTCAAGTCCATGCATACTTTTAACAGTTTAGAGTCTAAATCACACTGAAGGCTAAATAATACACAAATATGTAGTTCATAAGCATTCAAAAGTGTTGTTAGATAATGTAATTAAGACAGTTAATAGTCTAATTTCTAAATGTAGGTTATGAAATGCTTAGTTTAATGGGAACTGGATAATTTAAGCAGAGACTCTGTGGCGGCAGAACTGAAAATTACACATGTAATTAATATCTTCAGTCTTGTATGATGTGCCGGATCTGCTGATGCTATTGGTAGTTGTTATTCAGTTATTTACACCTGGCCTCGTTTGAGTTGTGAGCGGTTAATGTGCTCTGAACTCACGCAAGTCTTTAATTGGCTTTCATAAATGACAATGACAGTTTTATGGATTGACACCTCTTACTGTCAAACCAGTTTTTTCAAAACAATGTACTACACATTCGACATAAAGTCACTACAATGGGTAATGATGAAAAACATATAGCGTTAAACATAGTAAGAAATGAATTCTAAAATAGTGTTTGTTGACCTGTTCTTCAAACCTTCAGGTGTCTTGACAGGAACAATGGGAGACTACAGTGTGACACTGATTCAGCCATGTGCATGATGATGAGGAGTACCTATTTACCTACCAGTTTAAGAACTACTTTAAGTACACTGTAGAGCACATGCCACACCTGAGCTGTCAAGACAGAAGCAAATGACCCTTTAGACCCAGTTAATTCATCAATGACCTGGTATTAATAAGTGTTAATTATCTGGACAGAACAAGTATTAGTTATTAATCTTGGGAAAAATCTATGAAATACTTAGCATGCAAGCTGTGAACATTTTTTAAGATAAAACAGGACCATGTGGACTGCATGTTGAACTTTGCTGACCTGATAAAATAGATAGTGCACCTATAAATACTTACCAATTAAACTTCAGATTTGCATATTAAATTTTTCCCTTGTGAAGAAACCAAGCCAGTGCATTTCATTTTGAATTCCATGTGTGAATACCTATTCATCTGTCATCTTCATAGCACATACCTGTATTTTCCGCTTCATGCAATCACTGTGTGGTGTCTCATACTTTGTTCCCGTTCCACTTTTGTCAAAAATTGTAGAAAGTCAAAACAATGGTCTATAGATGGAGTACTTTAAGGGCCTTTAGATGCACCGTGACACAGGGACAGAGTAATTCCAACCACCTACTGGGTCCATTTAGGTTCCCTTCACATATAAATCTGTGAGTGCCTCAGAGCACTAGGACCTGCATTTGTTAGATCAGATCTTATAGCAGCCAGAGGTTTGCACCAGTTGCAGCCCGGACTCCGTGCTATGTCCACTGTTTAAGCTCCTCTTGCGTAAGTCTGTTGTGCATTTAAGGTCAGCTTTGTGGAACAGAGCACATCAGAACATTGCATGTAGTACAAATATACCTGTGCAGTTAGTTCTTCACAATTTTGATATACCACACCCAATAAAATGAAATCGATTCATGCCATTAGAATGACAATAAACTGCAATTGGCCAGCCTCACTTTTCTGCACCTGTTATTATGAGGATTGGCCAGTGCGCCAGTGGTATATCTTTGACTCGTGTCATTTAAAATAGTTTAAAATTGTTTCATGAAATGTTGATATTAATGAAAACACACACAAAAAAAAACACACACACACACAAGCAAATTTATCAGAAATTTGGTCTCAAGTTCCTCAATCTCACAAATTCAAATGTTGTGTGCAGTCTCTGAATGCCAGAAGGAGAGCAGGTCAAACTGGTCTGTCAATAAAAATCTCAGCAGGAAGACGTTACGAGTAAACACCCCCTCGTTCATTTCCCCATGTTGCCAAACAAACAGTGAAGACAGTCTTGTGTTAGACATGCCAGAAGGACAGCAGCCGCACTGAACGAGACCGCACCTTCACACATCCGAACTTCAATAATATTATAACATTATAGATTCTACCTGATGGACATCCAGGTAAGAGCACTTTCATTAATATTGTTGTGAAAGATTAGTGAGGCAATTTAGAGATAAAGTGCATTCATTTGCTTTAGTTGTTCATTGTGTGTATTATTTGTAAATTATTTAAATGTCAGCGATTTACTATTAAGAAATGTCATTAGGCCCTGAACATGTGGTTTCATTTTCGGTGCATTTTACTCGTAGAGCAGATCGAGCATGTAGCATTTGGTGAAACTAACACCTAAAAGTGATGTGCTGTAATCCCAGTATAGTTTAGGTTAGTCTCTGCTACACTGCCTTGTACTCAATACCTACGCACAGGAAATAAAGGCACTGAATATTTTTAAATGATATTTGACAGGTTAAAAAAAATGTAAAAATCTAATTTAACAATAAAAACTATTTAAATTGATAAAACTATATATAATAGATAAATAATAAAATAGAAAAGGAGAGAACAAAAATAAAGGTTCTGAGTAAAATAGTTTTTAAAAATTGATGGATAAATGAAAGAATACTTGTGCTTTGCCTATAATATTTTGATTGTATTAATGTCTTCTGCCTAATGTCACTGAACACATTAAGAAATCTTTTAATTTATTATTGAATTATATAAATTGTAGTAAGATTGCTTGGATTCGTTAGTTACATGGTGACCTAAATGCTGGTCATGACCTTTGATTTTGTAAAAAAAAAAAAAAAAAAAAAAAAGGTGAACAAATGAATGGTGTGGTTGTCGTTTCTGATATGAATGGGGCATTGTGTTAACCCAGGACTCACCTCTACAGCGCACAGTTCAAATATGTTATTATTTGATATATGTCCATTTGTTTCTTGTCAAAGTAGTTTACAAAACTCTGATGAATGGCCACTTGTATTCATGGCCTAAACGTATATTATTGCTGTTCCTAGAAACAAACAGAGATGGCACACAAAGAGATCCAAGAGGAGAGAGGGAGCAGACCAAGTCAAGACACTACAGAAGAACAATTCCTTAAAGATCTGTACCTTTTCATGAAGAAACGAGACACACCGATAGAGAGGATCCCACACCTGGGCTTCAAACAAAGTACATACAGAGTTACTTGGATGATACATACACTGCTGTAGACTTTATATTCCTCAAATCTTGAAATATCAGTAGTAAGTTTCTTAGGTTTGTTAGTAAACTATTTATAAGGTGTTAATAAGCACTAGTTATATCTTTATCAGCACTTTTAAGTCATTTACACCTGGTTATTGAACATTGTTTAATAAGCAGCTTATTGCTTTTACAAACACTGTGTACATAATGTTGTTTACGCACTTTTCTATCCTATTTTTGTATTCATATTCTTCTAGTTATTTTTCTTAGATCAGCTTTTGCTGGTTATAGTTTCGGGTTTTTAATTGCATATTTTTTTCCATATTTAACACACACACATATGCTTTTGTTAATGGCTTCTTAACATTTATAAGGCATAAGCCATCTACAAATTCTACTAAAGACCTCATAAGTACATGAACAAATAATCACTGCTTATTGCATCATAAATAGTTTACTAAGGAACGAGCGTTACCAACCCTTTAGGGAATACTGATCAAAGATATTAACATAACTCAATAAATTACATTGTAAATTCAATTTTCTATTGTGGGGCATTTCTCTTTATCTGCATTTTCCACATTTTTACTATTTCAAGATTGATTCTCTCTGTTGCTCCGTTTTGATTTTCTTTTTCTTGGCATTCATTTTACAGTGTAATGTTTAAATTCTTCTTCTTCTATTCTTCTGTTCTCACTGTCTTTGAATTGCCTTGGAAAACACTACATGAACTGATGGGTTAATATGAATATTGATTTGTTTTTTACAGTTGATTTGTATCTGATGTTCAAAACAGTTAAAGACTTTGGGGGTTATCACCAGGTAAGCTTCACTATTTCCACTATTGTATGGATGGCAGTGGTCATAGTAGTACGAATATGACAGAGTTTGTGTGTCTTCAGGTGAGCGCTCAGCAGCTCTGGAAGCAGGTCTACAACACTCTGGGAGGAAATCCTCGCAGCACCAGCGCAGCCACTTGCACCCGGCGCCACTATGAGAAGTGAGTGCTACAATGGCTGTTTATCTATACAAGATACACCCACACAAAATGTTTTCTTAACACCTACAATATATAATTCTGATCTGTAGATTATTGCTGCCGTATGAGTGTCACATCAAAGGGCTGAGTCTCAGTGCAGTGCAGCAGCCAAGGCACTATCATTACGTGGGGTACAGGAAAAACGAAGAGGACGGGCCACTGCCTGCCAAACGCAGACTACTGTTCCCTTTGCAGGTACATCATTTCATATATATATATATATATATATATATATATATATATATATATATTTTTTTTTTTTTTTTTTTTCATCTTTTCATTTATAGGAAAATAACTTGCATTGACTAATATGTTACTCTACATTTTACATCTACTTTACATTATCCCTGCAGTGTTAAAAGATCCAGTGTATAAAAGGGTTTAGATAAATATGTAAATGTGTTTTTTTGGACTTTTGGTAGCATTTTTAAGTAGGACACGAGAGGCATGTCATGTGTGACCAGTGTTGGCCCAAGCCTTCAAGGGGGATCTAAGCTACATTTGCCATAGGGGCCCTGGACACTTCGCTGTCACTCAGGCTTAACTATTGGCACGCAGCTGTAATCACATCCACAAACTGTGGTTGTATTTGTAACATCAAATAAATTCATAGGTCAAAAAAGGGGGCTAAAAAAACAAGCAGACACAGTGTGCAGTATGGAATGGGGGGTGTAGGGGTCCTCCCCCAGAAATGTTTTAAGAGGCTAGATTTTTTTCCTGTTTTCTGAATAATTATCCAGTTGACTAAATTTTTCACAATTTACAATAAAATGATAGGTGCTCTTGAGGGCTGTGGGGCCCTAAAAAGCTTAGTCAGCTTATGAAGGCCAGACCTGTGTGTGACGATTTAGACTTTTTATCTAATAATGCAACATATTTTGTAATGTACAACAATGTGGACCCCAAAGGTTGTTGGAAATTTTGAACTACTACCTTGACCTTGAAATAATGACATATTTTAGGGACATCACAAAATGAATGCTATGAAAGTATGAAATGCTAAGTATGATTTATTTTTTTCTTCAGAATCCCACAGATGTTTTGTCAGACCATCACTCAGGCTTGTTTCCTCTAAGCCCGTCCTATCACAAATTCTACTACCCTTCTTTCCCATATCCTCCACTGACACAATCACTGCTGCCCTCTACACGGCTGCCTGTACCACCACCGCCGCCTCTACCACCACCGGCGTATTTATCCTGCACCCCTCCCTTACCAAGCGCCACAGAATGCCCATCTGTGACACCTAACTGCTCAGACCCCCTTCAAGATCCACTGGAGCACCTCCGTTATCTGGCCAAGCAGTATGAGAACTCAGCAGGATTTTCAGAACCTCTGAACTTGAGCGTCAAACCTTCAAGCCAAGAGATTACAACCAATCCTGTGTCTTCCTTTGCCCCGCCTTCATCCAATAAGTACCCAAAGTTTCTGAATAAAGTCTCCCCCTTATACACGTCTCTAAATACCAATGTGAAAAGTGATGCAGAGGATGGAGTGGCAGCAATGACAGATACAATTTGCAATAGTTTAAAACCATCTCCAAGCCCAAAATCTCCAGCAGCTAGCACTGATGCTGAGCTAAACAACAAGGAAGCAACTAAAAGACAGCGCAGTCCTGAAGTCAGTTGCATCAATGAGTTAAATGGAGAAAACAGAGGGAGAATGGAAATTGAAATACCCCTTTCCGTATTTAATAATTGGCTCCAGATGTATGGGCCCCAAGCAACTTTGCATGGTTCAAGACAGCTGCTAATTCAGGAAGAAAACACTACAAAAAGTACAGTATCAGAGACAATGGCAGCAAACATGACCTTTGAGATAAAGCAGAGCAAGTTGCACGAGGAAAATTCTCGACACATGCCAGGTCAAATGAGCACAAATGAGCCTTATCCTGTGAGCCAGTATCACTGTAACAATCGAAAGCCTACATCAGGTATTTTGAAGAACACAGTGAACAGAGATGTCTATCTATTCAATGATGTCAACAAACCGTACAACATTAAAAGTGTGCCTACAGAGGGCTGGGATCTGACAAGAAGTGGACCGACACTCCCTAAGCAAGTTAATGTTTCCATCAATCCACCCACAGCGCCACAGGACCTCAGAGCATCTAAACCTTATGTAACTAAGGAGCAAGCGCAACCGCAACCTAAGTCAGAGGGTCAAACACAAAGCCCACTTTCTATGCTACAACTGACCCCTGAAGAAGTGATGAAACTGAAGAAAATCATCTCCAACTCTGCATGACACCGCAAAAGCAACAGTCCTTTCATTACATTGTATATTTCTGTATATAATTGTTTAATAAGAATGTTTATCATTTAAATAAAAATGTGAATATCACAATTGTTTTTGATCAATTTAGACAAACAACCTGACTCATTCTAGTACATATACAGAGTGGTAGAAAGTGTACTGAACATTTTATTAAAGTAAAAGGAGCTAAAAATGTACTCAATTACAGGTACTGCTGCTAAATGAAAACTATTAAGCACGCATGAAAAATACAACTCAAAGTACTGGTTACTTGTTATTTTTGTGCACAATTTCAGCAGGATTTTAAATCAGTCTTTTATACAAATCTGAGTAGAACATATTATCTTTCTTGCTCTGGCCAGTCAGAGCAGGTGATGCTGTGCCTTTATGTGACTTGGTGGGTGACGCACAAGGGGATAACTGGAACAGTACTCAGTAACTCCTATAATTTTAAATGTAGATAATTACACATGGCTCAAATTCTACTCAAAAAGTGCTATTACACAAATAATAGTATATTATTAATAAAATAGTGGTGGTAGTAGTCATTAGATGGTAATTCACACAGCATTAAACATCTACACGTACGTCTTCTGTTAAAGAAACAATAATGACATTTCGTGACACCCATGATGAGACAGACAGTAATATGACACCAAACAAGACTGTCTGAAGAAGATATTTGAGCGAGAGCCAAAACAGTGAACCGTGTTCTTTAGTCTGCCCTTGAAAGAATGTATTATCATCTTTAACACATAATTAGAATCTTTTGTTAGTATTCATAGTTTTTTTTATTCCTATATTCAACCACGTTGCCAGGAATCTAGGCGTGATTTTAGGCTGCCACACCCATGACGCTCATTTAATGATTACATGTAAATTGTTACCTGAAGTAATAATAATATTTTTTAAATCAAGAAAGGACTATATTAAGCCATGCTACAAAAATACAGCTCAGCAATACAACAATTTAAATGTAAAGGTAGAGAACATAGACAGCACTCTTAGTGATTTAAAAAAGGAACTAAAACCACAACTGAATCTGGTGCTTAACCTGTAATTAGAAAACACATACAAGTTTTTCTCCTTCTCAGTCACCTCAGTAGAAGCTTATGTAAAAGCTCAGCGCCTCCAGAGTTCCAGGCTCACTGAGCTGCAGGGGCTGCACCAGCACTGATTCATGATGCTGCAGGTTCAGGGCTTTAAGTAGTGACAGATCAGATCAGAGAGGGGACTTTTGTTGTGGGATCTGGCGACCCAAAATGAGGCGTTCATTCTACTTTCTTATTAAATCACCAAATGAAAACATCAACGATTTGATTATCATGTATAATGTTTTTGTAATTAAGATTGCATCAACATATCAACAGACCAACATCATTTAAAGCAATTTTTGATTTGAACATGTTTACCTTGTATCTAGGGACATACAGTATTTCATGTAAAAGATGTGACAGTTGTGCTCAACTATCCGATGAAATTAGGGGAAAATATTTGTTTACTGCCGAATATATACAACCCGTTACCAGCTAAGATGAAGACAAAGTGAACATTGTCATAATGTGTCATCTGTGATTGTATAATTTATCAATAAAGACAAGAAAAAAACACATTTGGTTACTAATTTGAAAAATAGGTATATTGATTGTGAAATAAACTATTTTGTCACATGGAACATTTTCAGCACATGCAAACGCAAATATTGTGTTTCCTAAAAATAAAATAATTACCTTTAACTATGCTTTGCTATAAAGCTGCAGAGATCTAATAGAGTTATACATTTAGCTATCAAACTCCAAGGGACATGTTTTCATTTAATTCACCTCAGTGTTTGTATTTAATGTCCATATTAAAACTTGAGATTTTCATATTGTCAAGTGTCACATTATAGAGAGAAAAAATAAAAATACATAGAAGTACATTTGATTTAAGGTGTTTATATGTAATTTTCTTCTCAGACCTGGAGTCAGGAAACAGTTGAAGCTTCTCTTCACAACTTGCTTCTTAACAGCTGAAGACACACACAAAATGTTATTAATATGTAGCTTGTCAGTTCAGCACTTACCATTTACATATATTGTTCTTTAATAAGGAATGGTTAGGCCTCACACCTTCCTGACAGATAAAATGTTTCAAACATCGGGTGGGGCATTGAGTGCTGATTTTTTTTGTTGTTTTTTTTATCAGAAACCAAACTGGTATGAGGATGTCTTCCAACCGCACATTTCAGAACAGGTTAACCATGGACACATGAAGTCATGAAGAATAGCGTCACGCAATATCAGCTAAAATGTTGAAGGAAGTAACATTTTCCAAAAAGTGTGTGTTTACAGAATTGTTCCTCTTGTCATAATTGTACAATGCTTAAAATATAAAAAATATTTGACTGATGAATAGATTTTTAAATGTGTTTTCTGGAGAACACAAAAACTCAGAAACTCTGATTCAGCGGTTTATATTCTTATTCAAATAATCTGGCATACAGCAAGTGTGAGAAGTACATTTTATGTTTTACGGAATATGCACCTATTATAAAATACTTGAGGAATGATATCAGTATTGTACCCTGACAGATGTCAAGAAAAACACACAGGCGTGACGCATTTATAACGACACAAAACCTGCATTGTCAAAACTGAAGCACACATCTTATTATCAGTATCTCCTGACAAACTTGTTCTGCAGGATGGCGCCTATGTAAACCAATGGCTCTGAGTAAGATATTGTACTAATGTCTGGAGTGTTTTATGAGTGTTTATCATTCTAACAAGCCAAATATTGAAAATAAGGGAGCTGCAGTGAACTTCTTTGTACAAGCTGACTCGGTTTATTTCTTTAGATATCCATCTTCTTTACAGTTCTAATGCCCCCTGCCAATCCATGTCAGAACAGATGCATGAATCCACAATTGTAAGGTCACTCCTTGTTCATTAGGCAGTAAATCTAAATATTTGGTGCACACGTTGAAGTTGATCACATCTTGAAGATATAATACATCTTTTATTTGTGTGAATCTACTCTGAAAATGTACTGCTCTGGAGAGAGGATATTTTGTTAATGGAGAAAACACACCCAAAACTATCAATGTGTTACAGGATATAATATCTGACATTGTATTCGTTTTTTTCTGGAAAAAAGCAAGAAATGTGTAGTGCATTTACCTTTTTTTGTAATAGGATGCGAGCAAATTGTGCATCTCAGCCGACAGATCTGATACCTCAGACCCTTCTTTAGGCGCTGGTGGGGTCACTGTACAAAGAGAGTGTAAAGACAAAAACAATGAGATATCCCTGTATCTTCACTCCTATACTATCTCCTGGTGCTCTTGTATGAACAAATTAAGTGTTTTCCTATTGCTTCATTTGTTTCTCGGGTCTACACTGTGCCCTCATGTCTCGTGACCATTCACTATAATCTCATGTTCAAGAATGCAAAACAGTGCAGCGCTCTTCAATCTGAGCCTGATACTTCAGAAAGTCCGTCTGTTGTGGAAGATGCCGTGCCTCAAAAGACTACATGGCAGCGATTCGGGTAGATGCCCCTCTTGTGTCCTGGATTGTGGCCCATCTCACTGGCAGATTGCGGTATGTGCAGCTACAAGGGCAGGACACTGCTCAGGATGTTCTGCGAGTCTATGGGGTCAGTGCCATCATGTACGGTGTGGTCTGCTGGGGCAGCTGTCTGCGCGCGAGGGACTAGACTCAAGAGGATCATCAAGAAGGAGGAGGATGTTCAAAATCATGACTATCTGTACTTTCCCTCCGCCTCCTCTGCAATGTGCTGGTCGAGCTTGTTCAGCAACCGACTGTTACTGCCACTCTGCACTACTGAGAGACACATAAAATAATACCTTCCTGTCACCTTCAAACTGCTGAACTCTGCACTGTAAACCCCCTTTGTCACTGTGCAATATTTAGTTCACTTGTAAAACTGTACAAATTAACATGTCATTGTATTTTAACTCCCTTGTTATAAAGCATATTGTGACTGTTTTGTCTGAGAAAAGTGCTATACAAAAAAACTTTACTTTACTTATTGTGTAGTTATCCATTTTCATTTGTTTTGTTTATACCGGGGGTCTAGTTGATAAAAAGACAAATCTATTTCATTCTATTGAGATACTGATATTTATTTCCGTTGCCGAAAAGTCTATTCTTGTTTTCGGGAACTATTTCTTCTGCTGATTGGTTGCATATC
Organism: Rhinogobius similis; assembly: GCA_019453435.1. NCBI lineage: Eukaryota > Metazoa > Chordata > Actinopteri > Gobiiformes > Gobiidae > Rhinogobius > Rhinogobius similis. Next base: position 29,194,582 of record CM033619.1, on the reverse strand, counting down.
TGTTATGAAAAGAATTTCCCTATGGGGATGAATACAAGAAAATCTGATTATGAATGCTCCACACTATGACAATAAAGTGATCTTTCATCCTAAACCTTGGAAAGACATGCCTTCTTAATGTGAGCAGGGTCGCCTCTCCACAGATCTGACATGTAAATTGGCTTGGCATGCTTGTCCCCATGGAGATAGATACATTTACTGTGAAACAATCCAGACAAAGCAATAACATCTTCATGGAGACAAAAATGTGGCTGATCCTCAACCGAAAAAGTGGGGAGCATCTTTAAAATGGGTTTTCAACTTCCTAGTGTCATTCTTGTGTTAACTGTACAAAATAATTTTAAAAAGGTAGCTAAGGGTACAATCACACTTGCATAAACCCAATTAAAAAAAGGACTTAACTGGGACTGAACCTAGAACCAACCCAGGACTAGACTGAGACCAAACCAAGACCAATGCGCACTAAATGTGCGTTCACATTTGCAAATTCACCCCATTAAAATGGAAACTAAACCAGGACTAAACCCAGAGCGAAACCTGGACTAGATCAGGGCCAAACCAAGTCCACATCAGGACTAAAATGGACTGTATATTCCTCCATTATTTTGCAAGAAAAAAAAATCAATTTTGGACATTTTGCTTTCAAAACTGATGATTTGTGGCTGCAGGTAAAAAAAAAAAGGATTAATACCACCTAAAACCACTAATCTCTCTCATGTGGCAAATGAACCTGGTAGAACCTTAATTATTGTTTTCTGTTGGTCTGGCACTGTAAGTGAAATTCTGCTTACCTATTTCATGAAATAGTGATCCTTGCTGGACTGCTAAAGATGTTGGTGCAAATGACACCTCAAGTTTCATAAGTTCAGAACAACACTGCTGCCACTGACCTGCCAAAGAATAGACACTGGATGTAATAGGCACTGTATGAGTAATCCTTGAATAATAATGCATGTATTTTTAACATGGAAAAGATTCTGTCTCTCTCTTGACTAATTTGACTTTGTTCCAAGTGTCTGTGTAAAATCTTCATTAGATCTATGAATATCATCATACTGGGAAAAATTTATTTACACGTAGGTGTTGTTGATCAACAAGACTGACTAGAGCTTTCCAAGTACAATTTGTCTTGATTTGGAATGTCAGTCTCATTCCAACAATATTCAATATTCATTAATTTTATGTATATTTCTAAAACATGACTCGTCTGTGTCTTAGTGCTAGCACATGCCGCGTCATATATTTGCTTCATACATAGAGCTCTGTACATACAGACAGTTGATAATAACAGTTCAGTACAGTTAATAAAATGTTAAATCAAAGCGCCTCCCTGTTGCCTCTAGCGTTAATTCTGTATTTTCTGTGCATTCCAGTGTGATTAGTTGACAGCAAAGAGGAAATGCCCTACAGGTATTCTTTGTCACCTAAACAGAAGAGCACAATATCAATAGATTTGAAAGTTTTAGTCAATAAATTCAAACCAATTCAAACACAACAAACTTATACTTTATCATCTCGTCAGCCTAACTATATAGGTCTGGTCTACTCATTACGATAGATACGTCAGATAATTCCATCCTTAATTTTTTCCTATTATTGTTTTGCTATGTTTTTTGTTTTTGTCTTTACATGTTCTGCATTAATACATGTATATATAAGTGGTAAACATGTTGCTATCTCTGCTTTAAAGACTTAACCAGTACAACATTAAATATAAAAATGCATGCTTGAAGTTATCAAATGCTTGTGTGTTGCAAGAAAGATTAATTTGCATTTGCATTTAATAGTGTATTTTGCAAGACTCCTAACAGTAAGGTGTAAACATGATTGATCTGGTTTTGACAATCAGGACACTTGTACAATAGACAAGCACTGCAGGTTCCAAGAAATCCAGTCTCACAACTTTAAGCTAATTATCAAATTACAAAGAATGAAAATTGATTGATAATAATATGTTTGGTAGACGTGTTGGACGTGTTAGATCTTTGTTATGATTTATACGTTGCATCCTGTACTCTAGGACTTTTTAATTACTTCAAATACAATTACAACAATTGTAGCTTGCTATCAAAGGTGACACATAATTTGATAATGATGTGACAATAATGCATGTACTAGCCAGAGCAGGTACAGTGAAGAACAGACCACTGTGTGGTTTGACCCAGTTGAACCTTTGATGTTACCTATGTTGTAGATGTGTTGCCAGATGGCTTTGGTCCAGCGTTGCATGTCATCAGCTGTGAGTGTGTAGACCACATCCTCTCTGTCTATTTTGGTGCTGATGTGAATACTCTGGGGTTTACCAAGGTTTTGCTCTGACACACATATGAGAGCATCCTGTCAGAAACATTGCTATCATTATTGGATTCATAACAAACCCCATAACCTTGTATATAATATGACATAAGACTAATGCCTTTCATATTTCACTAAGGTGGTAATACAGCTTGATCAAAGCTTTCATCCATCCCCTTTGGCATAGCACTTCAACCTTGCAATGCAAATTATAATCTATGATTAATGTTACTATGATGAAGTATCTAAATATTAAGGCAGATGGAACTTTTATTTACATGTTTAGTGGTGTTCAGTGGATACAGATAACCTTGCTGAAGAGTGATTTCTCTTTAATATGGATAAGCTCACCTTTCTGATGGGAATAACATGTAATGGGCCTGATTTCTGCTCCTCTTCACTTCGATAGCAGACAAGACTCCTCTCCTTGAGGACACCATAGACATTTTCCCAACAATGATGGCCTTGCTGAAGTAGAAAGAGAGGATAAGCCAAAGTTGGCAGACGAATGACAATGTAATTTCAAAAACATTGGTGTGATAAGCTGTTACCTTAACTTTGAGTTGGCCACATAAAGCTGGTGTTAACATGCACTGAGGCTGAGCCACTAAACGGCAGCAGATGTTACCATACAGAGGCAACCAAAAAGAGCTCTCCTCTGGAAAATTATAGTCACACAAGTGATATCAGATGATGCCAAAGCAAAATCCATTATTTTAACTATAACTTATGGCTTGCATTTTTGGTAAATTAAAATACACTTTTCTTGAAAGAAAATTATGCCTGTTAGTGTTAAAAAGTGTCTAAAATGTCGTTCCTCACCTGTTGTTACCATAGACAAATCATGTGTCTTGAAACCATTGTGGACATGTTTGAGTTTCAGAGTGACATGGGCCAACAGGTTAAACTTGGACTCCCTTAGAAAACAATTATCTGACCTTAGCTACAGAGACTCCACAGTAAAAAAGTATTTAAAACATAAATCAGAAGTCAACTCACAGTGTGGAGGGGTCTGAGAAAGAGATGACTGGAGATGATGTTTTTCCATTAGGGTTAGATCCACAGACAGCAGCAGACTCAAGAGCAGCACGAAGCTTCTTTCCTGAAAAATTTCCCATTGCTGTGACTCCAAGACTGCCTCTTCTAGAGCCCAGAGACCTGTCCTCAGTCACGCAACAGCTGTACAGCTCCACTCGCAGAAGGAAGCCAGGGCCTACTTCACTGCTGTACATTCAACACAAAATAGCCTGTTGAATTATTCACATTATTCAAATATCATTTAATATATCTAATCAGTCCATTCCATATTTACAAAATAAATGTGTCTTCAAAGCAGATATCAGTCAAGGTTCTGTCTACCATCTGCAGGTCAGAGGTCAAGATTTGAGCGCCACACTGAAGCAGACAGAACAAGGCACAGCGATGCAATTCTGTTGGAAAACAAAACATATAGAGTAAAAAAATAAAAGCCCATCTCAAGCCTATAATCATATATCACCAGGATTCAAGTTGAGATTTAAAGCTGAACATGAGTTACGGAAGCATACCCCCAGCCTGCAGGACCCAGAGGAGGAAGAACACTTAAACTCTTAAACACCCTGCTCTTAAACTCAAACAGTAATGATGGCTCTATCAGTTTGTACATGTCTAAGCATCTTATAAACTCTGCTTTTTTATTATTGGTGTTGATTTTGACCAGTATTCCTTTTATTGAAAAATGTGTGTGAGTTTTAAAGCTAATTCTGCCCATTCAATTGCTTAAGTTATTTGATTGATTGATATTGGCTTTAGGGGCCCAGGTGGGGTCCTAAACCCAGGTTGGCAGTCACAGCTTGTCCAATAACACATTTTGACCACAGAACAGTAACTCACCTCCCTTGTTTTTAAAGTATTCTGAGTCTTTCCACATCAGAGGTATTCGCAGATCTGTATAAGAAATTGGTAAAACAAAGCAAAACGCCAATTATAACTTATTTAGCAGGTGATTTTGAGCTGCACTTACCAGAGATGGCTAGCTTTCCAAAACACGGCACAAGGTCATCAGATAAGCTGTGGGATATAATTTATTTATGTGTAATATTTATTTTAGCTAGATAATCAGTGTAAGCCATGGTCTATCTATGCACGCTCCATAAACGGTCAAAAGGTGTGATCGATGTGCATGAAAGTAGGACACCGCCCCCTAGTGTCTGTGCCAGGTAAGACACGTGCGCCGGTGGCTCTGACCTGCTGCGGTGTCCCACGCGCTGCAGGACCTGTGCTCTTCTCAGCCCCTGCAGTTGGCTGAGCAGGGCCAGTATGCGGCTGCTGCAGCTCACAAGGTTTTTGGACGCCTCTAGAGCCTGCTCTCTCTGGGAACAGGCTGCAAGAAGTCTGCTGGCTCCATCCCGCACTCGTACTTCCATCTCGATCTGCTCCAGCACCTGCTCTTCCTTGCAGAAGAAAAATGCATACAACCATGCCTTTTCTAATTCGTGGACAATATGCATAGTATTATTTATTTATACATATTACTACTGATATTTAAGTATTTAAGACCTATTAGACCTTCTTCACTTTTTCTTGAGATGTAATTATCCATATGAGGAAAATATGTAAGAATTGTTTATTTACTTTGGTTTTTCAGCGTTTCCTTGTCAGCAGAATAAGGTTGTTGCATAAAGCAGTCTTAAGCTCTAACATGGTTCTTCTGGTCTTTGTAACATCACAGATTTTACATTAATTCTTGACAAGTAAATCACTTTTTTTTCAATCAAACAATAGAATCAACCTTGATTGTTCTCTGATATGTATAAACACAGATTAGTTTGTCAGCACTATCACAAAAACATTAAAATATCATCACACTAACCTGTGCATTGTTATTCATAGTTGTAGTTGGCCTCTTCTGTCAGCTAACGTTTAAGAATAAAGTATAAGTACATACCGACTGAGATTTAAACTACTTCTAATCTTAACATACTCAGTTCATGGTCACATGTCTCACGAACAAGCAGCCCTTTTAAACCACTAATATCACCAAATGTACCATGAAGACTTTGAAGGTTCTGTTATTTTTAGGCATTTATTTAAATCACTATTGTTAAGTTAAAAATGAAAGAAACCACTGGTAGATGAAAATTTATTCACATATAGAGCAGCCTTAAGTCAAACAATGAACGTAATAATAATAATAAAACGCATTGTTCTGATTTTACAAGAAGCTGCCAAAACATTGACAGAATAGACAACTTTAACGTTAGGTCAACAATGGATAGTCAGCTTATTGTTGCTATGCTTGGTTTTGAAATGAATAGCTGTTGAGGTAATTAACAATAAAACATAGATTTAAAGAACCACAATTCAAACTTATTTTTAAAAGAGTAAAATTGATGAAGTTTAAATAATACCATATTTAAATGTTTAGGTTTGAGAAAATACTTTGTGCAATATTTACAACTTCAATATTAATTTAAAAAAATGTTGTGAAGTTAGAGCAACAAATCACTTAGAAATATCTTGAGGTTTCTGTCCTAATATAAGCCTACTGTACATACTTGAAGGTAAAACATGAAATCAGAATAAATTATTCCTAAACAAAATTTCAATAAAACAGGAGCAGTCAATTTCTAACTTGCTACGACTTGCATTCATCATCCACTTCTGTAAAAACGTCACTTAAGAAATACTGTGACACATTGGTTGGTTCATCATCTGAGCTTTCTGTTGGATCGCTTTGAAAGGCTGGAAGCTAGAACATAAAAAAATATAATGCACAATGAGGTAAATGCTGGATAAAAGACAAAACCCAGAGCATGTGTAAATTACTTGAGGTTGATCCAGGGCAGATCTGGAAGGAGGACTTTCCTTCATTCTCTCCGTTGGAAGAGTTTCAGGAGATTTTAGTGCTTCTGTACATAGTCTTTGAGATCCCGATCCCCTGGCTTCAGCTCCAGTGGAGGATTTATTATTTCTAAACACATAAAGGCATTATAGACTATGTCATTACATTATGATGATACTTTGACCGATTGATAAAAAACTCTAAATGAATACTGAAACTATTTATAAACATGTTTTCATAATGCAGCATCCTTACCTATTGGATTGTTCTTTTCCTCTTGGCTTTTCTGTGTCCGACTGGTTGAGATCAGCACTGTTTACAGTTTTTTGTGTTTGATTAGCAACTGACAATTCAGGTGGTTTCTCTTCAGTCAGTAGGTTACGTTGTGAACACGGAGGACCACTTGACGCTTTTGTTTTTCTAAAAATAAAAAAATTATACACCACCACTAAATATGGACAATATACAGAAAAGCCATGATGACAAAATAATCAAAAGTTCATATAATTACCTTTGTGGTCTAGTTTTTCCTTCCTTTTCTGTTGCTGCACAATCCCCACTTTCCACTTCGGTGAACGCATCGCCTACCAGACCCCGAGACACCTTAGAGAGTTCGTCGTTATTCTCAGTGGAGTCATTTTTAGACACTGGGAACTAAAAAGAGAAGAAAATAGCAGGTGCAGTTAGAGTGCTGTAAATAACATTAATAACAGCTAAAACACCAGCCTGTTTAGAGACCTGCAGGCTCCTTCGCTGGTCCTGAGGATGAGCCATGGAGCTGGTTGATTGGGTTTCTTTCAACACATCCAGGGAAACCACTTCAGGAGATTTTAATGCCTCTTTACATTTTTTTCTTTGTGACTTCAAGCTTTTACATGAAGCTTGTTTTTTTCTAATCACAGAATCAAATTAATGCCAAGGAAAATATTTTGTTTAAACACTATTGTATTATAATATTTTCTTACTTATCGGAACATCCTTTCCCGCTAGTCTTTTTAACATCCGCTTGGCTGGGTTCAGAAGTCGTTTCAATGACCGAGGATGTGGATGGAGTTTTTACTGAACTGGACAAGGAAGTCGCTTCTTTAGTAACACACACTTCTGGGTGTTGTTTTTCAATCACTGAGCTGGTTTGTCCACTGGAGGAGTCATCTGAAGCTTTTACTTTTCTGAAAAACAAACAGTGCACATTTCATTGCATGAGAATGAAAAAAGACCACCTTTTGCGTAAAAAAAAAATGCAGAGTCATAAGCATTTGAACTTAGATTAAGTGACTAATCTTGACTAGCTGACTATAAAAAAAATTATAGCCATATTTTGATAATAGACTGTACAGACTCAAAGCACATACAAAAAGACCTTTTATAATACAAATAGTGACACAAATACTGATTTTCGTCATTAATACACTTTAGTTTGTAAATATTTTCTATCTAGAAGCCTTCGTTGTTTGGTTAAAAATGCATTGTAAAATGTGTCAGTGTTTGTAATTAATGTTTGACTAGTTCACTAATCGAAAAAATATTAGACTAGCTGACTATAAATCATTAGTGACGGCACTACTACAGAGAAAAAGACTGTTTTTTTCAATGTGTGTGCTGTTTTTGGGTCCAAAACCTTTTTTAATGGATTTATCAACATAATTTTTCTCACCTATATTGCCTTTTATTCCGTATCGTCTCAGCTGTTTGACTTTTACCAGTGCAAGTAGAGTTATTATTTGATTTTCCGATGTCTGAGCAATCGTCGCTGACCACTTCTGTGAAAACATCACTGATGAAATACTGTGACACACTGATGGGTTCTTCTTTAAAAAGAGAGCTCTCAATGGAGTCATGATGACTATGATGAGAGGCCAGTGGCTAAAACAGAAAAAGCAAGAATGTGTGTGAAATCAATGTGATGTATAATAAAGCATAAACATTGAGAAGACTTAGCTTTCTCACCGACGATGTACTACGCAAACTGCTTTGTTGGCAAGACTCATGTTTCGGCCCTGGAACTGTGATGCTGGATGACGTGGATTCTTTCAAATTGTCTTTGAAAAGTGCTTCTGATGATTTTAATGCTGCATATTTTCTTTGTCGTTGTGAGTTGTCACCTTTAGCTTCATTTAAGTTTTTGCTTTTCCTAAACAGAGAAAATATACTATCAATATAAATGAATAATTAATTTAAACATATGAACAATGTCATGCTGCGTACCTATTGCCTTTTACGTTAGTCTTTTTATCATCATGCTGGCTGGAATGAATAGTTCTTACAGGTGAAGAAGAGGCAGTTAGGTTTTCCTGTAAACTCGATAAAAAGCTTGATTCATTAACTGATCCTTCTGTTGGTTGTTCTTGTGTCAGAGAGTCATTTTGTCCACGTGGAAGTTTACTGGACGTATTTGAGAAATTTGTGGATTCTTCCTCCAAGTTTGCTGTGTCACTTTGATGGAAGTCTAATGGCTAAAACATAAAAAGCAATTATAATGCATGTATAGCATATAACCATGTATAAAGATCATGCTCACAAATGTTCATGTTACACCAAGGTGTATAAACATTATGACATTATGACATAAACATTAATTTAGCCAAAATTTATGACAGCATCCTGACACCTTGGTCTAGATCAATAGACCAGTCAAATGCTAATGAGGTAATCAGCAGTGAGGAGGGAGCTACAGCCAACTATCAATAACAATAGACCTTTAGACACAGGTGAAACTAGGTGAGGCCAACCATTAATCAACAAGATAGACCTATTAATCTAGTCCCAGGTGACAAACAAACAATTTTCTTACAAGACAGGTTTCAGTGACTCCTCCCTGGGGGCAGGACTCCCAGTACTTAGAGTAGCATATAAGACCATGTTCCCATACCAGCTCTCTGATTGACAATGACTTTGGGATAAAAGTCGAAACGTCTCGATCTTTAAACAGCGTCCGGATGACAACCTCTGAAACCCTTTCTACGATATAAACATTATGGTATTTCTTTATCAAATGATGCCATTAAATATGTACGCAAGATCAAACTCCACGGCAGTAATTCACCTTAAAATATTTTCTATACTTTATTAATTGCTTTATGTTGCACCTACGCCGAAGCAAGTTCCTATGTTTGTGAATTTCACTGACAATGGCAATAAACCGTTTTCTGATTCTGATTCTGATTAAATGTTAAACAGGGGTACTCAAGTCTTGAATGGAGATTAATGCAGGATTATTCAAATATGCATGAATCAATCAAAATAAAACGTGTTTATGGAGAGGGAAAACCATTATAACGTGGTTAAAATCTCATATAAGTTGATTTTAAGTTCTCAGTATTCTTACCTCAGATGAAACACAGATGGACAGATTTTTATTTGAACTAGACGAGCAAGTCATGATTTTTGAAGTTGGTACGCCAGAAGACTGCATTTCTGTCTGTTCCCGCAGAGGTTCATGTGTGGCTTTTGTTTTTCTGAACAGATCAAGTTTACATTATATTTAAGTGCATCTAATTCATCCTTACACTCAGCAGTAACAAAAATAAAATTCATTCTATGACATCTTACCCGTTTTGTGGTTTGTTCTTCCTGGTCTCAACAGACTTCCTTTTGCTGCTGACTGAAGAACCACTTTCCTTCTGTGATTTAGCCATCGCTCTCCTGCTTTCAACATGTGCAGAAGTTTTGGCGTGATCCTGGGTGGTGTGTGTAAGCTTGTCTGTTTCCTCTGCAGTGGCCTTACAAAACAAATTTTGCCTTCTACTATTCATCTCATTATCAACAGTACCTGGATTATAAAACAAGTGAGATTACTTGGAAGGTCATAATAAATGCGGCACAAGCATATGTCAAGTTTGTTCCTATTACCATTGTCCTGAACCTCTGGTAAAGTTAACCTTCGTACTGATGGGATTTCTGTTTAATAAAACATAAAATTAAAATGCAACTACAAACAACCTCTAGTATTAAAAAAGCAAAAACTCAAAAATCTACCTTGATGCCCTGTCAGGATGCTTATGTCCTGGTAACAAGAAAAAATACGCATTAAGGCTTTTCCACAAAAGGGTTACAAGTTCTAGTGCTATTTTAACTTACGACAGAAGGTGCTGATGGAAGATATTCTTCCATACAAATGAGGCCAGAGCCAAGGGCTGCCTTTTCTGGTGTTGGAATGTGAATGTTAGAGAGAGAGATGTCAATTCCAGCAGCGCCTGGCACAACAGGCTCAACAGGATGTCTACAGAATTAGGAGAATTTGTTTTCAGATCCAGACAAAGAAACCCAAATGTACATTCTTAACAGATTGTAAAGAAGAAGGTAAAAGCAAATACTTGCCTCTGCTGTGCTTCCATAACTGTTGCAGGGAGACACGACCCAGAGTCCACTACTTCCCCTGATGGACTGACTGGTATCTCAGTCAGAGAGAGGATGAAAAATTGTTCATCTGGATCAGATGGTACTTGATCTGGAAGCACTTAAGAGACATCATAATAAAGTTAAGGTAGAAAATATATATACATCTACAAAATTAATAGTTAGAACTCAACTCAACTCAACTCAACTCAACTTACAGCTTTGAAATAGATTCTGGCATTGAAACACGTTCTATATTTTAAAAAAAGAAACGTTTTGGTGAAAACATTTGCATTCTTAAAGTGTCAGTAATAATTGGGATGGATCATCACCTGTACAGAACTGTCCTCCACTTTGTCGGAGACTGAAGGTGGGACATTTGCAGCCTTGTTGTGTTGAATATTGAAGGAGGTCCAGCTTTCTTGACAAGTGCCTGTGAAAAATATACAACCAGTGTTTACTAAGACTTAGGGCTAATGAAATGATGATACAATATTGTTTGACAGTTTTCACTATAGATCTAACCTGTATTCTGAAGAGTGATGTCCTGAGGTTGATGCGCAGGTTTGCCAGAATCAAATGGTGCACTGTGAACAGTTTAGAGACACTAATGTTGAAGCAGGTCATATTTATACTGACATGACTATACATTTTTCTTACCATTCCATAAGCCGGCAGTGCTCCATGTTTGTTTGATTTGTGACACTTGATTCATCATCAGGCTGGCTGACTATAGTAGGATCCTGATAAATATTTTTTGTTTCCATTTTCTCTGTAGACCTAGTATTAAGCTCAGAGACAGAAGTTGACTGGATATTTGTAGTGTTTGTATTTAAACCATATGAAGCCTGTTGCGTGTCCACTGTGTCTACTGAAATGTCCAACTTTGAAGAGACTGAACAAGTCGAACTTGGATCAACATTTGCTGATTTGTACTCGTGTGGTACTGTTGAAGTTTTTTCTGGGGGGGTTTGTTGTTCAGATGTTGCAGCGACAGAACTGGATTTTACAAGCTTTTCAGTCACGTGGCTCTTTTCATCAGCCTCCAATTTTGACTTTGTAGTTCGAGGCGATAATACCAACTTGGGCTTAACCTTTGGAATCCACCTCCTTCTTTGAGGCATACCAAGTTTTGAACTTTCCGGGCTTGAATGTGACGGTTGAACAGGCCTAGTATTTGCTGTTTTCTTCTCTTCTGAAGAATGATCGATTTGGGTTGAATCCATGTTTCCAGACTCAATAGTTGTAAAACTCTTAATTATTGGTTTCAGTTGGTCTTGTGATTTTTCTTCACATTGGACATATGGAGTATCACATTTCACTTGTAAGTGCTCCAAATGTGTCTCAAGTGTGCTTTGAGATCCAGACTCTGTTTGGTCAAGTGATTGGCTGGTTTCTAAAATCAGATCTGATTCAGTTCCCTGGCTGTTAAATGTAAGCTCTTCCTGTTGACTGTCTCTGCAACATACTGAGACTGTAAGTGCAGTTGACAGGGGCTCACTGACTGCTGCAATTTCACATTCACTCTGCATTTTTTCCTCAATGGTAACACCTGATTTCAAAGGCAATTTTGCAGTCCTAGAAGCAGATCCAATGTTTGGCTTAGGTTTAACCTTGGAGATTCTTCCTTTCTTTGGCATTGAAGAAATGTTTGCACTTGGAATAGCACGTTGAGAAGTAGTGCTCTCCTGTGAGCTACAGGATTCATCACTGGGTTTGATTGCTTGTGTATCAGAAGTGTCTGATGCAGTCATCTCATTCGTTGTGCTAACAGTAGTTTCACTTTTAGTGTTGGATTGTTCTGAGACAGGCAGAGCAGATTTTTCCTGGTGTTCTGAAGACCTGAGCTGACTGGTTGTTGCAATGTCACCATAAACCTGTGTTTTTTCTTGGACAGCTTCAATTGTTTCTTTTGAGGAACTTAAATTACCTTTTATTTGTTTAATTGCTGAAGGTCTTTCTTCCTTGGTCAGTGAAAAGCTGGTCGTAGTCTCCGGGGTTGTTGTTAGTTTTGGAGACATGACAGTCTCTTGTAAGCCACATGATTCAAGATTTGTGTTGGAAATATGAGATGATGGCATCATTGATGTTGTGTTGTCTGATGGTCTGCTTTCTGCCTGTGATGGTTCACACATGTCCAGAGAAGACTGCAGTTGTTCTAAAGACATAGGCTGACTGGATGTTGCCTTCTCTAAACCAACCTGTTTGGTTTCTGTAGGGGCACCAACAATCTGTGTGCGCAGCTTTGTAGTCCTTGAACCAAGATTAGGCTTAGGTTTAATCTTAGAAAATCTTCCTTTCCTGGAAGGGGACGACTTCTCTTGTGTGCTACACGGTTCTTCGCTGGATTCAATAGCCTGTGGCTCAGATGTCGGATGCTGTACAGTTGGGCTGACTTCAGTTGCTGTCGGCTGTGATGTCACTGGAGTGCCTTCTTCTAGTTGCAATGAAGATTTTGATGCATCATCTAACTCAGTGCATTGACTGCTTTCAATTACTGAAAGGAAACATTGATTTTTCTGTTAGATTCTCCATACATATTACCGTATTCTAAATATAATATTGTATTGTGGTTCTCACTTGACGTGTGATCTGACATAGATGCCTGACTCTCTGTTGGTTGGGCGAGATTAGCCATGTTTCCAATGGCCAACAAGGTTTGAGCAGCTTCATTGTAGCCTTCATCCCCTGATGCTAAAAAAATGAACCATTAAAATTAAAAATATTGGTAAAATGTTTAGAATAAAGCACAAAATACTTACTTTCTGCATGCTCTGAAAGGAAGTCGATGACATCCTGAACAAAGAACAAAACAGAAGAGTTTTTACATTGCAATAAACACATTTACTACAAAAATGTGAGAACAGGGACCTGACAAGGGCACATGCATCATGGGAACTTACAACAAGCAGGTCCAGCTGATGCTCACAGGGTTCAATCGTGCCTCTTTCATTTTGTACTTGCTCACATGAGGCATCAGGGCACAGAGCATTCTCGGACATACCCAACACATCGGGCATTTGGGTCAAAAAGTCAAGCTAATAATGAAGTGAGGGGAACCGTACAGGAGAAGATGCATTTGGAAATGTAGAACCATGCAAAAAAAAGAACACATCAACAACAAAATAAAAAACGTTGGATGAAAGGTTTGAAGCAAGAGCTATGACAAGGACATGAGTGATTAGGCACTGTAAAGCTAAGGTAAACTAGTGATGTCCATCTACTCACCTCTTCCATTGTCTCCTCCACCTCAGGGACCACAGGTTTAGGCGAACACAGACTGGCCGGCACAAAGGCACGTGTACTGTTCTCATCGTCGTAATGTGACACATCAGGTCCCTCTTCTTCATCGTCACTGTCTTCTTCTGACTGGGAGGCTCTGAGTGTGATTAATTTGGGTTTCTTTGATTCTTTTGCTGATTGTTGTTGTGCCGATCTTCTTCTCTTCCCAGGGGTTTTGCCTTTCGATTTTGCAGCAGCAGTAGTCTGGCTTGCAGGCGAGGTCAAAGTGGTGTCTGATGCAGAGGAGTTTTTATCCTCTTTGGCCGGGTAATTTAGCGATTGCACAGGTTTGGAAACTCTTCCAGATCTACAAAAGACAGACATGATTTGATGACTTCAACTAGTGCTTTGAATCTAAAATAACATTTTGTTATGTTATCACATACCTGGTTGGTCCTGAAGACAGCACAGTGATCTCTTGATCTGAAGAATCATTGTCTGACATTGTAGATTTTTGTGATGAACAAGAATCTTTATTAATCTAAAGAAATATATTGCCCAGTGAGAAAATAACAACAACAATAATAATAAAGATACAGATTAAAATAATAATAATAATAATAAAGCCCCACCTGGCCCTCCACAGTTTCTTCGGTTGTACTCTCTTCTTTGTCAGAAACAGTAGCTTTTGATTTGGATGCTTTTCGACCCTTACAACCAAGGGTATGGAGTGCTTTTACGGGTTTCCTTGATTTAGCTTCTATTTTCTTGGTAGACTTAGGCGTTTCTATCTTTTCGCGTCTAAATTGTTGAACGATTTTCATCACTCTGAAGCCGATAGACACAATAGATATAATTACACAATTAAAGAAAAATCTATACTTACTGGTCTTCTGGAAGAGCATCCTCTTCAGAATCTGCAAGTGATCAAAATGTTAAACTTGAATCAACAACCAAACCAAACAGCATCTTATTTGTCCTTTCTTACGTGGCACATTTTTCTTTTTCCTTGTCTTTTTGTCAACTTGTAGATCTGGGGGAAGGTCAGCTTGATCTTTTCTTTTGCGCTTGGGTTTGGTGACAGATGTTTTTTCATTACAGAGGTTTTCCTTCTCCCCTTCCTGCTCCTCATTGGACATTTCATCTTCAGTTTCCTCCTCCACGTCACTCAGATTGACAGTGGCTTTTTTACCTTTGAAGTGATAAAAAATATATATACCTACACATACACACATACTAAAAGGAAACAAACATTTAAGTAACACGTGTCTCACCTTTTGTTTTTCTTATACGTTTTTGGGGAATTTTGTCTTTCTCACATATTGACTTAAGTTTTTTTTTACTTTGCTGAAACTCAAGAATCTTCTCCAGCAATTTCTTGAAGTACTCCAAATCCAGTTTACGTCTCTCCCCTACAGAAACAAGCGGTTTGTATTTACACAAACTCCAAATAACGTTAAGGAAATACAAATGTACAATCTAAAACATTTCATAACTTACTAAAAGCTTTGTCAATTCTCCAAGCATTATGTCGTTCCTCCTTTTTAAATTTGTTCTAAAAAAAAACATACATACAAATAGTAAATGAATGCTTTTGTAGACACATAACAAATTTTTATGCTTTGTATCACAATGGTCAACTTACCTTAATTTCTGTCCGTGCTCTGTGAGGAAATAGTTGGCAGATCATAGTAAAATCTGTGCCCACCATGCTGATAGCTAAAAAGAACATGTCAGTCTCTACAAAAGGAAAAACATGGATTAAATGCGAATGTATTTTATTCACAGATTATTTAACAATGGTTTTGAATATAACCTTCAGTAGACCAGGGCTTAGTATGGGTCCCTTTCCTGAAACTCGAATAAGTTGTTGTGGAGCCTCGTTCAAAAATTGGGTCTCGATCTTGAATTGTATTTGGCCCTTTCATCCTCTGAACTTCCACAGTCAAGCTAAAAAAAATACATTTTATTTTTAGTGTGTGCCATAAAAATACATTTCAATGTAGAACTATCTTGAGGTTCAAATGGGTGAGCAAATGGCATGGCATGAGCATGAAACAAGTGTGTGCAAAGATACAACATTGAAACATTTGTGCTTTCTTTAAGGGTGTTCATAGCCAGACAAAATATTATGCCAACTCTTTATAGAGCTAGTAATGAGTCTGTGGTAAATTATGCAATAGCCAGCTGGTTTGGAAAAAGTAAAATATGGTTTTGTTGTAAAATCAGATCCTCAGATAGTTAAAATTGGCTGGTAAAATAAACTGTGTCCACTCTGACTGCCCCATATAGTATCTTTGAATAATCAGATGTGAGACAGGTTGTGAAGATCATTGGAAAGCCCTCTCGTGTGCTTAGCCTTCAGTATGAACTTGTTTTGATGCTAAGGAATAGGCTTGATACTTCCAATACCACAATGAGAATTTAAAAACGCATTTTTTCAGTGTTGCACTCTGAATTGGGTTCTACAGATGACTCAATCTGGAAAGCTTCACGGCGAAAGACATGGGGGTGTTAAAAATAACTACAGAGGAAGAAACAGAAAAATCAACAGTATTTAAAATCCAGCGGAGAGAAAAGAACAGGCATCTTTCCCATGTACTAATGCACAAAGCCCCTCTATGTGCATGTTTTAAAAAAATAAAAATAGTCAGAATTTCTCCTAAACTAGGTCGAAACGTTCCTCAGCTCCACCATGTTTGTTTTGGTTTGGAACTTTTGTCTTTAGCCTAAAACACAAGGCTGCGCTGTGATTGGTCCAGTCCCGCACCACTGTAAGTGGCCTATCATGGATCAGCGAGAGCCTAACAAGATGGATTATCAAGAGTTTGTAAACTCACAAAATCACAAGAATTCACTTTGTGGGCAAGGTTCATTTTTTCAGACAGTAGACTCATTTTCAACTCAAAATAATACTATTTTCTTTGTTACTATGTTACCATGTGGTTCTGATAAAAGCTCACATTAGGTTAGTCATGTTTATGCTTGTAAAATTTATTTTAACTATAAAAATACAAAAGATAACAAACCTTTCCTCATCAATGATAAGTGTGCCATCCTCCGCCACTTTGACTTGAGGGACCATGAGTGCGTCTTCATCTTCAGCTGCCTTCTCTTCCTCATCCTCCTGCTCTCCTTCAGCTGAAGCGGCTTCTGTTGTTTCCCCCTGACCAGGACTAATAATCTTTGGTTGGACTTCTGGTTCCTGTGCTCTCTCTGGTGATCTAAGAGTGAAAAAAAAACAGGTTTCATGAACTATCGGTGAAGCCCTTAATTGGTTATTGTTTTTGGCATTCATTTTGGCACCATGATTGTCTATTTTTGCTTTCAAAATTACAATAAATAAAACCTAAGAATAAATATTGAGAAACATACGCTTCTCTTTCAGGAGATTGAGGAATGACAGCCTCATTTTCCTGCTGAGACTCTTCAAAAGTCGATCTGCATTTTGGGAGAAAATATAAGAAATCAACAAACAAGATAGAAAAAAGCACAAGAGATACAATATTGACCCTTTGCACGTGTTGTCAAAGAACACCCACTTTTCCATGGCAGACAGCAGCAGCGCTGTTTGTTTATTTGATTTATTTATTTAAAGGACAGTGTGCAGTTACATTTAAAAGATGGCTGCACCAGATTTAGCAAAAATGCTAATTTCCATCTGTAGTCCTTGACAAGTTTTGTTTGTGCGCATACAATTAAGGAAACTCTGATGAAAACCTAGCCATAAATCAGCTGATTTGATTGATTTTACAAGTAAAATGGTGATCTCCTGTTGTACCTAATGTAACTTTCTTTCGTATACCTGATGAAGACAGAAGACAGCGATGATTAGCAACGATAAACCAAAAGAACTGGAAGCACTCAAAGTACTCACAGATTTACATTGTCAATGTTACAAAATGATCACTAATATCTGAAACGATGGGCGTTACACGGCATGGCACGTCTTTAGCCAATAAGAGCCAAGGAATTAAACTGAACTTGTATGACTGTATGTATAATCCAATTTGCAGCTAATGCATTTTACATATATTCACAAACTACTTGCACAGAATATGTTTTATTCAGGCAAACTCAAGTGAAAAGCATTATATATTTGTGACTTTGTGCCAGTAGCCCACCACTGCCTCACAGGTTTACGTTAATGGAGCTCATTGATCATCTATCATTAAGAATAATCTAAATCAAATCTAAATCTAAATTGTGCTTTGTTTATTGATTCTGTAGGCTCAGTTTTCAGGCAGAGAATCTTTATGTTCTCCAAAAAAAATGTGCTAAAAAGTCCCATTTCAACTGAATTGAATATGCGTTAGAAGAAAACCTCACTTAATTACAAAAAATTGCAATCAATATGAGTTTTGGCTTCCTGCAATGCTGCGTACACGCTTTTCTGCTGTCCGACAAAGCGCACCCACGTGACCATGTGACGTAGGTGCAAAGGGTCAATAGTTCTTTGGATAACAAACACTTACGACATGGGATTGGATGTTGGTAGATAATGGATAAGGTCTCGCATGGTCATTTTGGATGGATCTAAAGTTAAAGTATGTTCTTTTGCACGTGCCTTGGACTTTTTTGATTTCTATAGCGAGAATAATAAAATTAGACAAGACAACAGATGGGATACTGCAAAACTCTAAAATGGACATTTTGAACTTACCACTTTGAGCATCTCTTCTTTTAGCAGTTGTCTGAGTTTCCGTGCCTTTTCCAGTCTTACCAAATCAGATTTGTCATTGAGAAGTTGACTTAAAGAAAACTGTTCTGAGGCTGGTGTAAGATCAGTTTTAGACACCAGAGTCTTGGCTTTCTCTGATATTTCAATAGTTTCTCTGTCAGGTATTGAGGGTGGGACAGGAGCTTTAGAAGGGATTTCTTTCACTTGGCTGCATGGCT
Source organism: Rhinogobius similis (assembly GCA_019453435.1). Taxonomy (NCBI): domain Eukaryota; kingdom Metazoa; phylum Chordata; class Actinopteri; order Gobiiformes; family Gobiidae; genus Rhinogobius; species Rhinogobius similis. The sequence goes on along the minus strand of CM033619.1, from coordinate 29,176,008 downwards.
GAATTTTGTCAACGGGCTGGTGTATGTCTTTGCTTGAGCCTTCAGCTGGTGAAACAATGTCTGTTTTAGACAATCTGCTTTCCTTTGGGGACAATATTTCTTGAAGAGGTACAGGAGAGTTCGCTTCGATTGAAGTTGCTGCTTTGTCAAAGACTGGACCTGGACTTTTGACAGAGGGAAGCACGGGTTTGACAGGAGACTTGGGAGTCCGAGGAAGTGCAGAGGGGCGACCTGGTACCACTTTAGGCCTGACGGAAAACCTTTTTCTCCTCTGAATTGCTGATGAACATGAAGCTTCTCCATGTTGGTCATTTGAATCTCTTAAATTGATAAGTAGATAGACAAAGAAGTTAAGTAAAAACACTGTGATCCCCGGGTTTATGTAAACAAAGGAAATGGCTCACCCTTGAGTCGGCTCACTTGGGGCATCAGCAGATCTGGTATCAGTCACAGAAACAAGAGTTTCGGCTTGAGAGTTGACAGTAGATGAGTTCTTATTTGATGAAAGGGCTTCCTGAGGTACACCAGCTGTTCTCCCAGTGGCACTCACATTAGGCCTAACTGATAATCTGGACCGCCGAAACATTTTACCCTGTCAAAAAACAACGTTAAAGAATGGCATACAATCCGTAAATAAACCGCCTCAATGAGATGACTACCAATGTTAATGTACCGTTAAAGAACTCATCGGAGCTGTTAGCTAGCCAGCTAACCTCTAAAAACATATTTATTGATTTGCCTTGCGTTGCTGATAACTAACGTCACATTTGTCAAAAAAGTGAAGAGAATACAAATCTGTGATGCATTAGCTAGATATTTGACAGTCGAAAAAGTGATGAAATACTTGGCTAACTACAAAAACAAGATACATAACTTAGTGTCTATTTTAATTGCACAGTATACCATAAACGGTTTCAAATCGGTGGATAAGTTTTACACTGACAAGAAACTCGTTAATACGTTAATATTACAGATTTTCGCCGAGTTTACGCCTCTCGACGCGGAATGGAGAGCACGTTTAACTATTCTAATATGCATATACATATACAGGTTAATTAGGATTATAAACACATACTTGTTATATTATGGAGCCATCTAGAGAAAAAACCTAGATTAAACAGAAGGGGACGAGGAAAATACCCCTTGTGCACGTTACTCCGCCATGTTTACTATGACGTAAGGTTGCGTCACCGTACAGCATTGTGGGAAACGTAGTCTTTTGTAGTAGCATCAAAGAATGAAGAAATAATCCCATTTTAAGTGAAACGGAAACAAAGAGTGAAATGTACGATTAACACCTTAACGGTGAACAGAGTGACACCTGCAGGAAGGATCAAAGACCCAGGAGGCCTTGCATTTCAGACAGCACACTGAATTAGTCCAGTAACCCAGTGAATCCCAGTCTTTTTGTCTTGAGTAGTAAAGTTGTCTCAGTCTGTGTAATAGTACTAGCTGCATGTATTGGTGTTTCTTTATAAATCCATTTTCTCTTTAATGACATTTATACAAAAATTATCGTCCAGAAACCGTGTCCAGGTGACAGGTGTTTTTTCTACGCCCTCACTGGACACAACTCGAGTTCACTGAATGGGAAACACTGTTGTAATTAAGGCACCACAGACTGTGTAACAACAAAGGGTAGTCTTTAAGTCCTTGCCACAAATAATCTTGACATTGACATTTTAGAAAACTGATTTTACTCATGTCAGGCAACAGTGTAAAGAAGAAGAAGGTGTGCACAGAAGACAATACTATGACATAATGTAGTTGTTTTATTTGGTTGTTTTTGTACATTAGACATTGACATTAGACATTTGGCAGTTAAGACTTTCTCGTGTTCTTTTACTGAATAACAACATAACCTAAATTTACTGTTTTATAAACATAATTAGCCTAAATGGAAAAAAAACACACAAAGTGTAAAAGATAGTCAAAGGTTATTATTGTTTTCTTCCAAACTTTCCACTCCATGTGAAGATCTTCATTATCACCATTTACTCCCATGGTACCTGTAAAACCACACACAAAATGTGACACACATTATATGTTTAATTTGAAATGTAAACTCCCAGATGAATAGCTTACCTTTTCAGGCAAAGGGGTCATCAAAAGTAACTCCAAGAGCACCAGAGCTCTGTCCAAATGAAGGGTTTGGCTGAAAATTAAAAAAAAACATTAAAAATCTATGGCTTAAATTGTACAGCAGAGGAAAAAATACAAAATAAACAAGTACCACAGTTAAAACTGGTGCTATGGATGGACTTGATGTTGAAACCCCAAATGCATCATCAAATATGTCCTGATTGAAGTTTTGGGTTAGTGCTGGAGTATTTGCTGCAGGAGCAGGAGAAAACGCATTATCGAGAAGCCCTGGGTCAAAGTTTGGAGCAGGCATTATGGACAGAGCTGGGGCTGGTTTTTGTGTGCCTACACAAGAACCAAATACTTTTTAGAATGAGGATATAAAACGTTTGTAGGGCCTGAAGAGCAGTCTTACCATTAGCCACTGCTGAGATTTTATGTATATCAAAGTCGTCATGATCTGCTGCATCCTGAGCAACACCCACTTTACTGGAGAAGTACTGATCAAATGCACCTTCTTCTTTACTGCCAGGGACCAGTGCTGGGTTTGACCCTTGCTCGCCTTTTCTTGCCGGAATGGCTGGGGGCTTGGCAATTTTGAAGTCTTTGAACATGTCTTTTCCCATCTTCTTTTCTTTATCTCCCAGAGGATCCAAAGCTGTGAAGGCATTGTTTTCTACCTTGGGAGGTTCTTTTACAGGTGGTCTAGGAGGAGGCCTAGCTGGCCCATGCTGGTCACCCATAGCAGAGAATGGCCCAGAGTGAAAAGGATTTGTGGAGGGTTGGCCCCACCCTGGACCAACAGGGGGTACTGTTGCACCAGGTTGACCCCAAGCAAGGTGAGGTGGCGATAAAGGTGGAGCAAACTGAGCTGGCATTTGTGGGCCCCATGCAGAAGGAGGTATGGGTAACCCACCAAAAGCAGATGGCTGTGCAAAAACAGGTCTGGGACCTGCAGGCATCACTCCTGGCATGTTCAAGATGGAAGGTGCAGTGCTGGGTGCTCCCCACACTGGTGCAGCAGTAGTAGTTGAAGGAGAGGGGCCTAACTGAAGATTTCCTAAAGAAAAAAAAAAAATGTGATTTATTTGTGCACATATTGTTCAAATTGTTGAGTGATAGTTACCTATGGCAGCTAAAGATGATGGATTAGTGTTTGCAGAGGTACTGTTAAAGAGGTCTCCTGCAGCAGATGAACCTTCAGGCTGACCAGTACCAGCAAACAGATCTGCCCCAAAAAGGTCACTTGATGTAGACTACTCAGAAATTAAAACAAAAACATTAGAAGCAGATAGCACAAAGAGGAAACATTGGGTATTTGTGATGTAAATAAAGCATACCCATGCATGTTTTGAAATGTACTACTTTTTTACCTGACGTATGCAAGCTGATGTTATGATTATTATGATCAGAAAAAAGACAACATTTCAAGCATTTGAGATTATAGCGCAGCAGACATGCAAGAGAAAAAGGTTCAGCCCTGTCTGAAATGCAGATTATAAGATAATTGTAAAATAACAGTCTGACAAAAATGCTCTGACAACCATTTTTCTTCACAGCTTATAATAAGTTTAAATGCATATCACATGCAGTATCACAAACAGCCTGCTTTAAAAACTTGAGTTTCACCTTTGTACTTCTTCTCCGTCCAGTCTTAATTCTTTGGGGAGGTGGACTAATCACTACTGAATCCTTGCTATAAGGCGTATTGTTTTGCAAGTTTTTATTACTTAAGTTGTTCGATGATGGGGAATTTTCAAAAAATGGGTTAGTAGTTGAAAAAGATGAGTCCAAATTATTTCCATCCATGATGATATTTGTGCTGTCTTCTGATATCTTACCGCCTAGTGGCCAGTAGCCATGGTTGATAGCAAGGATCATAGTTTTATTGGATAGCTCATTTATTTGATGAGTAAGGTGTTTAGAGTCCACATTTAAAACATTGTTGTTGACTGTAGTAACACTGCCTGCAGTGTTGTTTAAGAAATTGGTAGTGTCCACGGAGTGCTCTGAAATATTCTGAAGAGGTGATTTTGAAAGTGGGTCATGTCTAAATGGATCATTATCAGGGGTTGGAAAATAACCACATTTGTTAGAAAATGTCTTCAGTGTTTTATGGTTAAGGGCACAGGATGTAACAGAGGACGTTCCCTTTATATGGTTCTGATTGCAGTCAACATCAGCAGAAAAATCCAGCAACAGAATGTCATTAGCTTCCTGCTTAACACGAGGGCAGAAAAGAGAGAAAGAATCATAGATCAGTTCACACAAAAATGACAAAGTGTGAAATATGAAATAACAATCAGATTGTAAAGAGATTAATTCTTTAATAACACGTATTTGTGTTCTTAAAGAACTAAGTTTCAAATAGATTTCACGTTCAACATACAAAAAGACCATTATTGTAGGCTAAGGTTCACACACAAGAGGAATATTAAGTGGTATAATTAATCTGACAGATTTTAAGTCAATGTGGAAACTTTTAGCGCTTTCATCAATATTTCATCAATTTAAGCCAAAACACTTACATTTGGAGCCCGGATGTCTGGCGGGGTTGTAATGTCTCCAAAAAGATCAGGCTGCTCAACTAGCTGAATGTTAAAATGAGACAAAACACACAAATATTTATCAAAATAGAGCAACAATTTATGTTATTTAGGATAATGATCAATGCCCACTTGGTCTGTTTTTCCCACATCCATTTTTAACAAGGCGTCCTCCCCATTCTAATGGCAAAATAGAAAAGTCAGTTTTTGCTTTAAGAAAATAAAAAAAATGTCATTTATGAATGGTTACCTCAACTACTGCGCTGCCATTTTCTCCCTGAAAGCAGATGCAGACTGTTAATGGATTTACTGATGTTTTGTTTTTCTTCGCATCATTGCAATGGAATGCCTGAAATTGTGATTCACTGACAGAGCACAGAAAGGCACTGTTGGGTTTTCATGCTGCATACAGTGCACCTTGTTGCTGCTTGAGGAGCAGTGAGGTAATGTGTCTTTGAAAGGAAATTGTTCTCTCATAGAGGCCTTACAAATCTCTGTGCCAAAGCTTTTACCTTTATGCTTTTCTGTGCTGCCTCAGCCTCCTTCTTTCTCATGTTGAAGATGACCTGGAATAAATCTTTTAGATCGATGACAAGCGGTTCAGCCTGTTTTAAGAAAAAGCTTGAAGTAGTGTTTATTTTTTAAATACAGGTTTGTGTTAACTTCACCTAATTTCTATTTTACCTGTTGAGCTGTTTTTATGGCAAAAAACTGATGCTGTCCCTCAGCTCCACAGATATAGCCAAATGCTCTATTATCTGTCACATCTCTGGCGATGAAGGAGATCTTATTTACCATATGCTCATGATCAATCACCTGAACAAAATAAAAAGGGTTTAGCATTGATACTTAAAGAATAAAGATTATAACGGAATTCAGAGATTCAGAAATATTTAAGAACAAAACATACTCCAGATTTTTCATCAATAATCTTGATGCCTCCCATCGAAATGTTGACCCAAATTCTTTGTTTGTGTTTACCCTGGGAACGAGCAGCAACTGCCATGCCCTACATCAAAATCAAATCAAATCAAAATTTATTTGTATGGCACAATTCATACAAAAGTAACACAAAGTGCTTTACAGTCATAAAAACACATTAAAAATCACAATACAATCACAATAAGAGCATAAATAAATACATTAAAATGTACATAAAACAATAAAATGCGGATCGAATTCCCTTAATCATATGCACAGCTAAACAGAACAGTTTTAAGGCAGTGTAGGGGCCTGTCTCACATCTTCAGGGAGACTGTTCCAGATTTTAGCTCCATAAAACTGGAACCCCAATTTGCCATGTTTAGTCCTGACTCTGGCACCAGCAGGAGGCCGGTCCCTGAAGAGGATCTCTTTTATCACGCCAAAACTGCATTAAGCTGTTAAATCATTATTTTTGTGTACCTTGAGCTTCATCATTGAATCCTGGCACATCTTGTCTCCTCTGGCCTCGGGGACATCATCGATACCAATTAGTTTGGCTTTGTACCTCACACCATCCCCTTGAAACCTGGCCAGTAGGTATTCATCTGTCTTCTCTGGAACTGATGAAAAAAAAAGTGTGTAGTACTTGTATGTTAAATACACTATCAATACAGGGACATTCATTCTTTTTTTTTTTTTTTACCTTTTTTTTTCTCTTTCTTAAATGGGGCCTTGGATGGAGTTGTTGGTGTGGTGGGAGGAGTGATGGAGCTCTGACTTGCTGGGTCTGTTACGACAGGAGTGCTGTTTTCCACTTCAGCAGACATTGTGGTATAGAGAACCTCAAGTGGACAAATGAACAGCCAGAGGTCGGTGTCTTCAGGCCAGAGGTCAATGCGGCAGATGACTCCTACCACCCACACATGCTTTTTATCTTATGAAAAAAAGAAAGAGGGGTTGGTATGGAAGAAAACACTTGTGTTTTACAGCATATTTATGTAACCTGAAGGTCTGTTTGACTATTAAGTATGTTGTAAAATATAACCATGTTATATTCCATGAATAAGCATAATAATGAATTGTGGTTGGACTCTATAAAACCATAGTCAGCTCTAAGGTGAGATTATCAGTGTTGTTCCTGCATGACACGGGTTGCTCTGTTCCAACTCCTCCTGCCTCCAAACTAAAGTTAACAAGCTTGACACTGTCGACATCTCTATTCTAATGACAGACACAGGAAAAGTGTGAGTGTGTTTCATTTCATCAAGAAATCCTTCCAAAATAATAATTCCATCCAGCCATAAAGATCTCTTCCCACAGACAGAACAATACCTGGTTAAAAGAGGCTGTCTTTGACTTATCATTAAATCCGTCTGGTATGTCATTTTGTTGCACCAAGGAAATTGAAGCCTTGTTCATCGTGGGACAAAAGATACTTGTGTTTATGGAGGATTTCCACTCTTGGTCTCACACAGGTTGGAGAAGGCAAACAATATCACAAGAACTTTTGTCCTACTGTAAAACAATAAACCTTAGAGACGTGAACTACATAAAGGGGGCAGGCTCTGTTTTATAATTTGTCAAAAGCTGATGAATCTGCAAAAATGACACATGATTTTGTTTGACCAATAACTAACAGTGTCCTGAAAAGGCTAATAAAAAGGTAAATTTTCAACAGAATGCAAGTTAAAGTATTACTTTTTTAACAATGTATGGCATAATTATATGATGACACGCATTTAAACATTACTGGCTGACCATCCCACAATCACAACAACAGCACAGAAAAGTGCTGAATTAATATTTTGTCAAGCAAAGGGCTCTATGCAAACAGACATGTCACAATCCTCAGGAAGCGTAAACTACTGAACATCTGGAGGAAATCACAAAATGACTCAGTCTGCAGACAGAGTGAATGAGATGGCGAAATACCACAGGCCCACTGCGAACTAACCGTGTATTCATTTTCCAACAAAAGTGTTTCTGGGTAAACATAATATATGTAAATGCTTCTAATAGTAATACGCCGCATAGGGCCAGACCACAGTTGTTAATTACAATCCCAGACATGACCCAGGTAAAAATTCATACTGAAACTGTTAATGGGAGACAAAAAAAAAACAAAAAACAAAAACAAAACAACATATGTATGTTTTATACATATCCACTAAGTCGTTTTCTGCACTTGGGCCAGTGCGACCAATTGCACGATGGGCATAGCCATTGTATTGATAATTAGTTCCCTAATTCAGCAAAGCACTTAAAAATGTACAGCATAAAAACCTACCTGAAAACTCAAAGGGAAAAACGCAGCACAATCGGCCTATAGTTTTTTTTTTCTCGTAACAGGCCACTGGTATAGAAAATGCCGTAAAAACGCAGCTTCGTAAAGAAGTCCAGCAGTCAGATGTTTTCCGCTGAAACCAGAAGACAGAGGCTGCTTCAAACTCCCAGTTTAACCCCTGAGTGTCTGCGGGACAGCCGTGTGTTCCCCTCATCAGGAGCGACGAGGGGGCGGGGCTTGGCCGCACACACGGGACCGTGGAGGTGAGAAAACAGGCCACTGACTTTGCTCAGGCACCCAAATTTACAATGTGTGCACCATGGACTCGTAAAGACACTTCTAAATGCTTTCTGGGTGTGAGACTTTTGAACGTGTCATTTTAAGGAATACATTGGGAACACTGGAGAAACTGCTAACTGCTTTCAGTGTCTTTTAATGAGCAGTTGATTTCAAGTTGGTGGTTGACACTCATAAATGCACCCGTAACTGTATATTGCGCAAAATTCTAGAAGACAGAAAAGCGCAAAAACGGAAAAATGTCATGCTGCTAACAAAGCAATTTTTGACAAGGCCTCTGTCATTTACTGAAAGCTGAAAGAGTCACCAGCTTCTTGATCAGTGTGTTGTCATACAAGAGTGAGTCACATGTCATACACCAGAGCTGGAGTATGACATATCACTTAGGATTACTACTGCAAACTAGTGGTCCTAAGAATTTACTAAAGAGAAAAAAGACAGCACAACTTCAAAGAACTGTGTCAATAGCCTAACATCAGATTTGTAATTTTAAATTAATTGGAAGAACAAAACACATTTTTAACAGTTTTGTTACTTGTAGACTTACTCACAGTGGGAAAAGTATTGGCCGATACAGTACATGTTTTGGTAGAGTAGAGTTTGGAGAGTAGAAGGACAGAAAATGGCAGAGGAAGGATGTCCTTCCTGGCTTTGTATCTTGTTTTCTGCTGACAGAAGGTTTTTTCAATGGAACCCCTCAAATTATTGTCTTTTAGTAAGACAAACTAATTCATATTATCCTAAAAGTTATGGGCATCGCTTCTAACAATTAGAGAATTCACACAGCAATATTCTAGGCCGATCCAAAATGCATGAAAATGTTACAAATAAATATAGTATAAATAGTAATATCCTATACAAAATAATAATGTGTAATATGTTATGTGGTGTGTTATTCACTGCATTTAAACATGTTGGTTTTGTTTGTTTTATCTAAGAGTATCTAAATTGTCATTATGATACTGAATTTAGCCTAATGAGATGATGCTATACTAAGATGGTACGAAATGTGTCAGTTACAGTGAAGTAAGCATCCCAGTTTGAACCCCTTGTGAAAACAGGAAGTCTTTTTTCTTTAAAAAACATAGCCAAGCACCTTATCTACTCTTTAGTTTCCTGAAAGCCATGAGGAAGCTGTTCAACGCCATAAAAGTGATGACTTCGGCACATAGTTGTGACTCTCCAACAGGCCATGACCACAAGACCCAACTGCCACCCCAAATCTATAGGCTTTAATGGTTGATTTATCCATTTGCCTGTTAAACCAGTGGTTCTCAACCTGGAGGATGGGTTTTTGATTGCTGGGGGTCGTATGGGGTAAACTGAAAATGTATGCAACGGTCAAGGCTTAACATCCTTCAAATGAAAAAACTAGACTCTTATTTGTTGGCTCACCAAATGATTAATGATTATTAATATTTTCTGAAAATAAGACCAAACATCAGGTTATTTCATCTTTTGGCCTTTGGTTTGTGTGTGTGAGTCACAAATGTCTGGTTATTTTTATGGGGGTTGTGACTGAAAAAGGTTGAGCACCGCTGGTTTAAACAAGAGTCAAAAAGTTAATGTTACAATTAAAAAAAAAAAGATAGTCATTGTGGATTTGTTGTGTCACTCCAATAATCCCAGCAGAGAGCTATAAGGACCCACGCAACTTTTGTTTAGGTATTCTCATGTTTCTCTCCCCCTGTTTAATTGATTTTTACTTTGTAGAAATAATTCAACATGCAGCTAAATGGTGAATTCCAGTAAAATAAACAAATCTTTTAAAATACAATTTTGGACTATATAACCAGTTTACATCAATGATTTGAAATCATGGGTGGAAGAGGAACTAAACTAACCAATTATGATTCTTAATTATGACAATGTCCATTTTCACTTTTCAAATACTTTTACTGTGATTTATGGGAAATTAAGCTTCCCTTTCCCCCCATGAGATATTAACTATTCTTAAATCATGAACTAACAAGGTGAGGGCCCACTGAGATGGAGACTTCTTTTTAGGGCGGAGTAAGAATGTAACAGCACAAAATACAAAACATTTACATATCTAAGAGATTTTTAAGGTTTGGAGGGAGTTCTAAGCCTCGGGAGCAACATATGAAAAAGCTCGCTTCCCCCAGTCAGTTCTCACATAAGGGACAGACAAGCCAATCATATGGCGAGGGTGCAGGGCATAATGACCCTCCACTCTCTGCACGAGGGCACACAAGTAGGAAGGCACACATTTACTTTATACACTAAAACATAGGCATAGAGTAGGTGAGCCTGCAACAACCTGTTGTGAACCTCAGGGTACAATGTACACAGTGTCCAAGGATTTCGGACATTTGGGAGTGGCATTCATGTACAGAACATCGCCACAGTCAATGTAGCTAAGTTTCAGTAGGAAAAGTAAAGATTGTTATTTCAATTACATTATTATTGTGAGTTTTGGTGTTACTATATTAAATAATATAGACATTATTGAAGATAACTCGATGGCTTCATCAAACCAGGACCTGCAGCATGCACTGGGGCGGTTTGCAGCCCAGTGTGAAGTGGTTGGGATGAGGCTCAGCACCTCCAAATTCGAGGCCATGGTTCTCGACTGGAAAAAGGTGGCTTGCCCTCTCCAGGCGGCCGGAGAGTCCTTGCCTCAAGTGGAGGAGTTTGAGTATCTCAGGGTCTTATTCATGAGTGAGGGAGAGTGAGAAAGAGTGAGATTGACTGGTGGATCAGTGCAGCGTCTGCAGTGATGTGGTTGCTGTGTCAGACTGTCGTGGTAAAGAAGGAGCTGAGCTGAAATAACCTGGCCCTGCCACATGAATTCTTGCGATATTTGTGAGTTCACAAAGTCTTGAGAATCCAGAGGGATACACATATCAATCTGGTGTCAGCCAGGTTAGAGCTGAAAGGCAAAGCTCTCAATTTTCTATGTTCCTATCCTCACCTTTGGCCATGAGCTTTGGGTAATGACCGAAAGGACAAGATCATGAATGCAAGTGGTCAAAATGAGAAGCTCAGTCACACAAGAGGGGCTCGGAGTAGAGCCGCTGCTCCTCCACGTGGAGAGGAGCCAGTTGAGGTGGCTCGGGCATCTGTTCTGGATGCCTCCTGGATAGAGGAGGCGGCCCTAAGGAAGACCCAGGACACACTGGAGACAGTGTGTCCCGGGTCACCTCGGGATCCCCCCAGAGGAGCCGGAGGAAGTGTCTGGGGTGAGGGCAGTGTGCAGTCTTTGAACAGACTGTGGTACATGGAAAAACAGTGTTACAATTGCAGTCTTTGCTTAAAGGGGAAGATTATGCAAAACTAAGTTGAACAAGCTTTTAACCTTGTTACAACAGTGTTTTTAGTTTACTCAAATGTGTATTTTGATTAATTCACACATGTTGGAGTAATCCTGTATAGTCCTTCATTCGAGACTCAAATGCTCAGAAAATTCCTCTTTTCACTTCTCCCCCATGGCATACGAATAGTTTTAACAAATAGTCTCGCTATACAAGAAACAAATAATTACAGAAATGATAGGAGAACCACAAGTACAAGGAAAATGAGGACTTGATGGGCAATACCACAATTTGGGGTGTTCTTTTTTGTTTGTTTGTTTTTATACTTAAATTTGATACTGGTCTAATCTAAGGTGTTTCAACAGTGGTATGTTGAGAAATTTCAAATAAGCTCTAAAGGACAAAAAGAACACCTTAAACAGATATGTCCAGTCTGCTGCTGCTGAGAGTGTTTGACACAAAACAGTGAAGAAATTGACTATATATGTCTATAAATTAATGCTCTTACAATCTCCATATGCTAATTAGTATCGATATTTGCATAGCAGTATTAATCCACAATTTTGCTGAGTTGGTATAGATATATTGATACTTCAGTAATGATACTCCCGTCCCAAGAGGAAGGGTGACCTGAGCTCTGGGCCTGCACACTCTTCAGTCCTGTTGTCTGCTGGGCACAAGCTGATCAGGAGTCACTGGGCTCACCCACTGACACTCAAGGGGCTGCAGCTCCAGACTGTGACCCTGAGTGTAGGAGAGAAGTGTCCAACAGGTTCTTCATCAGATCTGTATGAAGACACTAAAAGGTACATTGCATGCATTATTGTAACATTTATCCGCCACCTCCACCGACAGCATTTAGCCCACCACTTTAAGCTCTACATTACAAAATGGCAAGTCGTTTTGTAGAAAAAAAACATGCAAGCTCAGCAATACCCAAATCACATGACAGATTGAGTGTCAACAGTATAAAACGTCCTGTTGCACGTCTGTCCATTTTTTAAACAAATCATGGAGCTGTTAGACAATTGTTTTGGAAGCGAGCGAGCTCATTGGTGTACTTTGATGTTTAGTCTATGAATACTGTCTTTATCTTCATATGTTATTTCAACGCATATCCTATTCCAGGAAATGTGTCACTGTTTCCATCTAGAGGGCATAAACAGTAATGCAACTTATGGGGTACAGCCACTGCTCACGGTACAATATTTGTAGGTAATGCACATGGATCTATAATATTGTTATGCAGTATTTTCATTTCCTTTAGTCTATGGAGAAACACATAAAAATGCAGGTGCAACATGTTTATAGTCTCTCTCTTTCGCTCTCTCTCTTTCACCCCTCCCTCCCTCTCTATCTCTCGCTCTCTCTCGCTCTCGCTCTTTCTCGCGCGCTCTCTCTCTCTTTCCCCCCTCTCTCTCTCTCTCTCTCCCTCTCTCGCTCTCTCTCTTTCACCCCTCCCTCCCTCTCTATCTCTCCTTCTCTCTCTCTCGCTCTCTCTCTTTCACCCCTCCCTCCCTCTCTATCTCTCCTTCTCTCTCTCTCGCTCTCTCTCTCTCTCGCTCTTTCTCGCGCGCTCTCTCTCTCTTTCCCCCCTCCCTCTCTCTCTCGCTCTCTCTCGCTCTCGCTCTCTCTTGGGGCCAAAAGTGAGACGCTCGTTCGTCGCGGCAAATGACTGCGTCAAAAACCTCTGTGCTGCAAAGCGAGCTCTCTTATCGGTCTGTGTACTGCTTCTTTAGTCAGACAATAACAAACATCACGTCTGATCTTTCGCGCAGTTAAAACTTTTTACAGCCGTGCATTTTGTTCCCCAACCTTTTCAAAGTAAACTTTGCACAGTGTGATGTAATGTTTACACCAATTTGTGCAAATTAAATAGTCAAAATCGCGAACAAATATTCAGGAAATTAGACGTGGGAACATATCAGCCACAAGCGTTTTGTTTGAAATAAATGCTTATCAGTAATATTTTGGGGGGATTTGGACTGGTGGGGGCTCGACACGTCTCCGATTCTCGCAGGGGATCTGTAAGGTTGGGAGCCACTGGTCTACACCATACATTTGTTAAATTACAATCTTTCAGAGAGGAAAAGATGCTACATAAAGAGTTTCTGAAGAAGGCTACAAATATAATGTTTAATTAGTTTACAGTGTTTTAATCAGTTTGCAGTGTTTTACTTCTTTCATAAAGGAGTCACTTTTGGTAAAATATCCTGGTGCTTTCCGGGCAGTGAAATCAATAATGTCAATAGTATTGCAAAATCTTTTTTTCATGGATAATCATTTATGAAAAATCAATCTGAAGAGGATAAACGCAGCAAACACAGACAGTGCATCCCAGCACATTCACATCGACCTACTTCAACATGAGAACTGCTGCTCTTCACCTTGGCCTCTGTGGCTTCTGTCTCATAGTTTGTCTGTTTGAAGGAAGAACGTATGTATTTTTTGTAATATGAAATGGTAAATCTTGCATTTGGGATTATGTTTGCTGATTTTTATTTTTATTATTTTGTTTTTTAGGGCAGATTTACCTGACCCTCCTCCTATAAATTGTGTCTGGGGCCGGTGGTCTGACTGGGGGCTTTGCGATCCTTGTTCAAAAACACAAGTAAGTAAACCTCACAAAAAACATGCCTGTACTAAAAACATTCTTAACTTAAGGCAAGAAATGTGAAAATAGGAAATGGACATTTTAAACTTAAATTTCGTGATATCAATTTGATTTATTTTTATTTTTTTAATGCAAAAAGGTTTTTACTATGCTGCCTATATTCTCTATATATGTGTAAAATTGCCAAAAATGCTCATATTTGGGACATATGAATCTGAAAAATTGTTAAGGCCAGATTTCTTGGTTCAATGTGTTGACATATTGGGTTTATTTTTTAAAAAGGGGTATCTTGTGTTTCAGTAAACTAAATATTACTCGTATTATTGGGAGTTAAAACATCCGTAAATTAGGCTGTAAGTTATGAAACAAATCTTCCTGTGAAATATGTCAAAATCTTGATACAAGATTGGAAAATTGTGTGTACAAGTGTTACTTTAATCCTCCCTTATGTAAGTTTGACAGTTTTGTTGTTTACATTTGTGAATTTGTGTCTTGCTTTAACTTGAAATGATAAAACTAAAACCACGATTTTAACACCAGAGACGCTCCCGAACCATAGAAGTCTTTGGGCAGTTTGGAGGCCAAGCATGCAAAGGCTCTTTAGGGGAAATACGGGCCTGTACGATAAGTGCACCATGTGTTAAGCCAGCATCTCCAACTTGTTCTGATTCCGAGTTCAAGTGTGAATCAGGTAAAAATGTTTTCTCTTGAGTCTTATGTATTGCTAATTGTATCAGGCATTTATATGATCCAGTCCATATAACACTAAAGTAAAATAGTGAAAATAGTTCTAGAAAATAGCTCTAAAAGGTTTGCTATTCAGTCCAAAATAATTGCCACTGATATCAAATTTTACATGGACTTTGTCAATGCCTATTTACACAGTTAAAAAACAGCTTGTGATTCTATGTGGAGTTAAAGTCTACTAGAAATAGCAAACAAATAAGTGAATTCGGAAATCCACACACTTAGTTTTAAGTAATTAAACGGTGGGCTAATCATGTAAACATTTATAGTACGTTGACATTTTCCATTGCCTTTTTTATTGCATTTTCCACTTCTGAGCAGGCCAGTGCATCAAAATGAGGTTTAAGTGCAATGGGGATTTTGACTGTGAAGATGGGTCTGATGAGGATTGTGAACCTGTGCGTAAACCCTGTGGTCGTCTCGAACTGATAAATAGTGAGCATGGCAGGAGAGCAGGATATGGGTAAGGAAACGTTAACCTTCTCTTGCTGCTCAGTAATTGTGATTTAATATTGTATGGCAATTCAAATGTAATTCTTTGATTTGGTGTTTCTTTACTACAGAGTCAACCCCTTAAGTGCAGATCCCAGACAAAACCCATTTAACAATGATTATTTTGCTGGGAGGTGTGAGAGAGTAAGAAATCCGTCGACTGGGATAGTTGACAGGATCCCCTATAACCTTGGAGTCCTTAACTATCAGGTATGGAAAGCCTACTTTTGTACTCAATTGATAATTGGTAATACATGGCTAAATGTCCTTGGTTGCTTTTTTCTAGACTGTGGTCAAAGAGACCGTTTCAAGGGAGATATATGAAGACACACACTCTGTCCTCTCAGAAATACTCACAGATATATCCTCTAAAGTTCATGTTGGACTGTCCTTCAAATTTGGTCCCAGTGAGGCATCCATGACAAATGAGAGTGTGAGTGGAAGGCTGAGCTTCGATCCTCAAGTAGAGAAGAAAGAAATTGTTAAGGGTGTGTCAGAGTACACCACCATAAAGGTAACAGTAGAACACATGAATATTTCCAGAAATACTGAACTTAAAGCCATGTCTTTCACCCATAGAACAAGAGCTTCATCCGTGTTAAGGGGACCATACAGTTGAGCACATACAGAATGCGTTCTAATGAGCTTGAAGTTTCTATGAGTTTTTTGGAGGATGTCAGAAAACTTCCTTTAGAATATGAGAAGGGCATATATTTTTCCTTCATTGAGGACTATGGAACACACTACACGAGAGTTGGAAAACATGGTGGTCAATATGACCTTGTCTATGTTCTCAATCAGGACTCCATCAAAGAGAAAAGTACAAGTGCAGCCGTCTATATATTATTTATATCAGTTCTTGTTTTTATATTTGTATTTTTTTCTTCCAGAAATAACGGAAAGAACAGTTCAAAATTGTGTCAAAATTGGAATCTCTGCTGGTGTGGGCACTCAGGCTTTTGATATGTCAGGCAAAGCAGATACAGAGAATTGTAAAGCCTTTACTACAAAGGCAGAAGGTATGTCCATCCCTTTAATTATGAAATTAACTACTGTTGTGGTGACCTACACTGGTGAAAAACATGCACATAGCAGCTGAGCTAATAGTTCTACTCATGTTTCACAGATGCAAAAGATGGTAAAGCTGTTGTTGACAAAGTGATCTCTGCCATTTATGGTGGAAGTGTTGCGGCTGCTGCTGGAATGAAGACTAGGTTAAGCAGAGAGGGAGTAGTGGACCTGATGACTTTTCAGGAATGGGCAAGGTCAATTGGAGAAGAGCCCACACTACTTGACAGTGATGTATGAACATTTCCAATTTAGCATACAATCACGCGCTTGTGTTTTTATTATTTTGTGTCTTGATCTCACAGCCAGAGCCTATCCACACTCTGATTCCATTGGACCTACCCAATGCCAATACTTTAGTAGTCAACATAAAGAGAGCAACAGTAGAATATGTGGGAGAGTACAGTCCGTGCAAGTGTAAGCCCTGTCAAAATGGAGGCACTCCTGCATTAATAGAAGGAGAGTGTCAGTGCTTGTGCCCTCCTGCCTATGGAGGCCTGGCCTGCCAAAATTACAAAGTGAAAACTCAGAACATACGTAAGTAAACAAATATTTAAACAAGGCAACAAGCTTCTTCAGTTTTCTGACTTAGACGATCTTTCAGAGGACATACCCACCGTGGCCCAGATTGGTAACTGGGGGTGCTGGTCAGCCTACTCTGAATGTGCTAATGGAAAACAAAGCAGAACCCGCACCTGCAACACAGAAGGCCTCCAGAGTGCATCTTGTGTTGGAGAGAGCAGAGCAGAGGAGTACTGCTGAGCACAATTAATTATTTTCAGTTTATTCATAAAAAGTAAAGGAAGAGCTTGAGGTAACCAAACAACATTAAAAAATGAACAACACATGTTTTATCCTTTTCATATGTTCAACAATGATGATGATATTGAACTGCAAAACTAATTATGTGAAGGTCTGAAGAAACTGCATTTCTACATTCTTTTGTACATGTTATATTATCCACATATTTTTTATCCAAGAAGTTTAGCAGTGATTTTGGCTGCGTGAGCAGGGTTAGGGTTAGGTAAGTACACAGTCATACAAGGCAGCAGGTACAGAGGCTTCCATTAAATAAACATGCAATGAGTAGGTGATGAGAAAATACCTATTTTTTAAGAATGTGGTGTGTCAATTGAGGCTGGTAATACTTTATTATATTGAAATGGTTGATTGTATTCAGCTGAATCCACAGAGAAGAAGATGCATAATCTTCCTGTGTTATTAAAACAGGCTTACTATATTTCCCCACTATCCAAAGACTTGCATGTGCTAGAATGAGTCATTATGAATTGTTCCAAGTGGATTATTGTGAGAATTAAATTATTTCTGTTTGTCTATGTTAAAAATTGACATTGAGTCCGTACGTTGAATTGAAATGGTGATTTCTTTGTGCAGTCCTCAGTACCATCAGGGTACGATTTACACAGAAAGCTTGTAAAGGCTAGTAAAGGCTCATAACATATCAAAAAAGCGGAACAAAACATGATTTTACTTTTCAGCATAGTTTCTATTTTTATTTATAAAATGTAAACAATATTTTTATTCATTAATTATCTCTTATAATCCACTTATTGTGCCTCAAAACACATCATTGTGCATTTGCAGTTATAAAGGCCAATACGCAGCACAGAAAAAGACAAATATTTCTTATAAACATGTATTTATATTTATTTTAAGATATGATACAAACAGACACCAACACCACACAAAACATGGTTCATTCTTTTTTTTTAATCCTTAAGTGTGGGGTGAGTGGGTGGTACATAACAAGAGAATTTTCCCTTCACCTACAAAGAAAAATATATTTAAACATTATTATATGTATATATAAATCTATGCCTATGTCTAGCTCGATGAGTAAAAAAGTAAAACACTGCTGACCTCACTTGTTGTGTTTTTGGTAGACAGCCATATACTCTTTGACATCATCAGGAGAGCCTAAGACGACAGGGACCCTCTGGTGGATGGAGGTGGGCTCGATGTCCAGAACATTCATTGATCCTGTGGTGGCCATACCTCCAGCCTGCTCCATAATGTAGGCCATGGGGTTGCATTCATACAGCAGCCTCAACTGAAGCACAGAAAACTCAATTAGTACATGCTTTATCAGGCATGAATGACACTGTGTAGCCCCTGTTCACCTTTCCTTTGGGACTCTTGACATTGGCAGGATATAAAAAGATTCCTCCATACACCAAGGTACGATGGACATCAGCAACCATAGACCCTACATAGCGCCCACCATAGGGAGCAGAGCCATCCTGAAATACCAACAATATTAATACAAAAATATGATGTGACAAAACAAGAATTACTGTAACGTCATGAGTGTACCTCTGGGTATTTCTTCTTTTGTAGATACTCTGTTACATCTGGATAAAAGTGCTGTGCATATCCTTCATTTAAACTGTATATTTTTCCCTTTTTCTTAATCTTTACATCTCGATCCACCAGAATGAACTCACCAATGGCCTGGGCAGGTGCACAAGGAGAGTATGTTGAATGCAGTAGTATTAGGTTTTTATGTACACATACTTACAGGGTCCAGCATGAAGCAGTTGACTCCTTGTCCAGTAGATAAGACCATCATAGTAGCACTGCCATAGAGAGCATAACCAGCTGCTACTATGTTTCTTCCAGACTGCAGGGCGTCGTTCTCACATGGCTCATCATCTGCGGTCTATGAAAATGAAACAGCAAATAACATTAAAAATCCAAATATGATTTTTTTCTGTGTGCTACTGTTCAATCCACAGTAACCCTATATTGGTACATTGACACTCACTGTAATTTGACAAACGAACAAAAGAATCTGCGAGAAGTTTTGTGCGCTAATTACGGAAATTTATTGTATTTTTTAAATGTATTTCCATTAAACCAGAAAACTTGCCTTACCTTTTTGTAGATAGCAAAGATGGTTCCAATTGAGACAAGACAGTCAATGTTTGAAGAACCGTCCAAGGGATCAAAACAAACAATGTACTTTCCCTGTTGCAAACAGATTATTAAATCGATGAGATTACTACAATTAATGAGAAATCATAAAACAAAGCAGTCAGGCATAAATGGTAGAAGGGCACAGAATCATACTCTTTTCTCTGGTTCCACAATGATGGCCTTCTCATCTTCCTCAGACACCAGAACACAAGAAGTAAACGAGGACTTGATCATGTTAATAACCAAGTCATTTGACAAGATATCCAGCTTCTTTACTTGATCTCCTGTCACGTTTGTGCTTCCTGCAATGCCATAGCTGTAAAGGGAAAAACATATACATAATAGAATTCATTACATTTTTAGTCCATTTCATTTTAAATTTGGGGGGGCTTGAGTTGTTGTAGCATGGGCACTACAGGCCTTGACAGGTCAGGGAACAGTCATGACCATAAGCAAGCCGACAGGCTGACAAGAGGAACTTATAAACCACTGGTCAACATTCCTTCACACATTCGTAAGGGGCCCTTTTGATTCACCTATTTTCAATACATACATGTTTTGGGTAGGTGCGTGGTGGCTGGGGAGAACCCACTGTAACACAGGGATTAGATTCAACTCAGTTAAGAGTCAGGAGTGCTAATCACTTTGTTTATTATGCACCATGAGTGAATAATTTGACTGTAGAGCTACCAACCCAAATAATGTATATGTCACCCAGACAAAGGTATACTCACAGGTTGGCGATCCCGGCCTTTCGAACAGCAGTGGAAATAGCTTTGACAGCTGTGCAGATAGAGTTCAGGAGGTTTGTGAGCTCCCCTGTTCCATGGGCCTTCCTGCCCTCCTCCAGGACAAACCTGGTGAGGGTCAGCACATTTGTGTCGAAGGCTCCTTTGTCAGACATGTTGTCAGATGGACTGGGACTGCCACTGGACCCGAAAAAAGATCCACTATTGCCCAAAGAATAAAAATGTGCACCTTGCCCTAAGATAGATGAGAGGGCAGGGGTGTGCATCTCTCTCAGCCAATCACACACGCAGCTTATCATGTTTGGGGGAGGTTTAACCAGATGTTTAACAGAGGGCTAAAGACCAAAGTTCAAAGATAATGAGTGCTTTAGTTTGTTAAAAAAAAACAAAAGGCCTTTTCTGTTAGGATATCTATTTGCATCAGCAGAATTGAACATTAAAATAAACAATTGAAGCATACAACAGGGTCTACCCTTATTATAAAGAGCAGGTAGAATGATTAAATATCTAAAAGTGGATTTTCAATGCAATTAGTGGATGTGGTGTATGATGATGAGTTTTATGGTGCGTTCTTGTCTGGTTTGAGTTCAGGTTTAGTCCCAGTATGGCCCCAGTTTTCATGTGATGTGTCTGCAAATGTAAACGCACCCATAAAGTCCAAAAGTAGTTTTCTGCCTCAGTCTGCCTTTTACATAGAGCCCTTCTGTGATCAATTGTATCAACAGAGCCAGAAAGGCTGATGATGAGTATATCTTTTATCTTTACTATTGTGTAATGTATTTGACTGTTCTCTGAGATGAAAAAATGGTAAAACGAACTTTGGATCATTAGGTTGACCTTTGATCACAAGCCATAAACAACTGTGAGAGTGATTACTTAAAAAAAAAAAAATTTAACAACAGACAAACTAACTGAATTGTAAAATGATATTATGTGTTTCTAAACATTTATCTAAAATCCAATGAGTTGTAACAAATAAAGTATATCAATGTAATAAACGAAATTCACTCAGAAAAAAAAAAAAACAAATACAAAATTTAAATTGTGTAAAATATTAATATATATATATATATATATATATATATATATATATATATATATATATATATATATATATATATATATATATATATATATACATACATACGTACACATATACACATATATGTGTGTGTGTGTGTGTGTGTGTGTGTGTGTGTGTGTGTGTGTGTGTGTGTGTGTGTGTGTGTGTGTGTGTGTGTGTGTGTGTGTGTGTGTGTGTGTGTGTATAGAGAGACACAGTTGAGATTGTGGGTTCGATTCCTGGATCGGACCAGACCAACATCACACGATCTCTCTGGGTGGAGTCTGCATGTCCTCTCTGTGTTACCGTGGGTTCTCTCCGGCTTCCTCCCACCATCCAAACACATGCATGTGGAGGTTAATTAGCAACTCTAAATTGCCCGTAGTGAATGAATGTGAGAGTGAAGTGAATGGTTGTCTGTCCATGTCTCTATGTTAACCTGCAATGCATTGGCCACTGTCCAGGGTGTAGCCCGCCTGAGGCCCAAAGTCACTGGGATGGGCTATAGTCACGGGAACAAGCGGTAGAAAATGAATGAATGGATGAATGAATGAATGTATATATATATATATATATATATATATATATATATATATATATATATATATATATATATATATATATATATATATACATACATATATATATATATACATTCATATATATATATATAAGCAGTCGACCATTGCTTGGTGCATATTTTTTCATGTCCACACGATGTCACTCTAACTTGGTCTTAGTGTTGATAGACTACTACTGTGGCTTTCTTTAGGTCTGGCTACAGATAATAGTAAAAGTAAAGAAACAGTATAAACTACTAGGTCAAATCAAGAGGGTAGGCCCAACACAGTTGATCTAAAAACGTATGCGCTCACATTATTGTAGGCCACATTAATAATGCATGCGGTCTACCTGACTCCTGTGTAGTTCACCTGTGCTCAGGCCAAGAAGAGCGCAACAGTTTGCTTTACAAGTCGGGTTACTACTTTAAAGACAGGAAAAGACTGGCTTTGCACAATTAAAGTACAGGACAACTAACTAAGCTCTGGACGTGGAAGCATTTAGATACTGTATGTCTGTGAACTACCACCTTCTCCTTGAGCACAACAACTCCTCGACCAGTGAGTAGGTTACGCTATCCTGTCGCAACATTTTCAGATGGCTGCAAGTCAGTGCAAATACGGCTTGTAATTGTGTACGTACTGCACAACACACAACGCGTCTAGAGCATAACATGCATTTCACTGAAACGTAGTGAACATCATTAATAACATGATTTTACTAAAAACGGTGTTCTTTTCTCCCAGTGTGACAAATGTTACCCACCATATTGTCCATAACAGAGTGACAGAGTGACCTTTATTTGAATTCATATTTAAACTGCCAGAAACATGTGTCCGTTGAGTTTAATTTGTTGCTGCATTTTAAACAAAGCTGGATTCCGTTTTAGAACTTTTTCTCAAACCTCTGTTAGACCGATATAAAACGGTGATAAAGATTTACCACAGGGACGATCCCACCAAACAAAGTAATAATTAGAAAAAGATGAGAACCTGTCATTTCCACTTTAACCTTGTGAAATCGAGTGCACTTGTAATTTGTTATCTTTTTTTTCTTAAGCAGCCTGTTGTAATGTTGGTCTTTAACATTTCAATATTACTTTGTGCAGTAGCAAGCACCACAGACATGGTGACTATTAGGCCTACATAAATTGTAAAAGCAAACTTGTCTAGGCATAAAAGAGAGTTCATTTTCTTGCTGATCAGTCAACATAACATAAGATGCTTACAGATGGAAAAACTGATACTTGGTGCAACATCCAGCTTGCATTTCCTGAGTGTAAGCATTGTGAGGTGTGCTGTCATTGAGGGCTGCTGCGCTGCTCAAGTGGACAAAAAGAGAAACGCTGCACGTGGATAAGGATATATTTTGTATATTTTGCATTATTATATATTAGATGCTTATTATATGGTTTGTTTTACTGATTTTACTTTACACTGGATTATTTTTGCAGATCTACATGCCCAGAGGAAGATTATGGTTAGAAACATGCCAGGTAGTGTTTTTATTTTATAATTATTAACAACCTTATCACAATAAATATCACAATTATTATAATTTGTTTGTAACTGTCTGACTATTGAGCTGAAAACAAAAGTAAATACTAGTTTACTTGTTACATTATGTAGCGTTATAATATGCAATGTATCCTGTTTATGTGAAAATGCCTCTTATACCGCTGGTCGTGGGATTATGTCTGAGTTGAGAAAGCCCAAAGTATGGTTATACATTTTAAGGGCGAGCTAGAGGGTAATTATAGGCTAAAAAAGGTCTCTGCAGTGAAACATATTATTTAGAGAGAAGCAGCTTGTAAAAGCAGTGACTCTCTATGATTGGTAAATCTGCCGTCCCTCCTCTTGAGTGGAACAGCAGAGAATACAAATGCCTTTGAACTGTTAAAACTGTTAGACTTTACTAGACCTTCAACTCATTGAGGTAAAGAAACACAGTTGCAGTATTTGGGGAAAATGTTAGTTTTTGTGTTTGTTAAATGTAGTTTGATGTGTGTTTTCAAACATGTTTTTTTTTTATCTCCTAGGTGGCTGTTTTTGTAAAGACTTGGATATTGACTTCATTTCTCAATCGAACTTCATATGCTCCAGATGTGCAGATAATTTGCCAACTACCACCATTAAGCGACTAAGCTTCAAGAGGAGGCCCAGAGGAGCCTCGGATAATGCTGAAGCCTCTCCCAATGTTGTTTCATCCAGTCAGTGGCATTCTGCAGAATCCCTACTATCAAATAAGGATGGCACAAAAGAAGTGGCAAAGTCCCGCTCAGCACGAGGCCGTCCTCCGCTTCCTCCTCCTCATACTTCTACCGATAAGAAAACATCACGTAATAATCCCAAAGTGTCCAATATTGAGGCAACGCAATATATGGAGGAAAAAGATACTAATGAAATGCAAGAAGTGATCAGCCCGGCTCCACCTCAACCCCTTCCCAGACGAAGACTAGCAAGCTTTGGAGGACTAAGTTCTCCTGAATCTTCTTCTCTCTTCACTGGCCTGGTTGCCTATAATCAGTTCAAGGATGGAAACCAGCCAGGAGGAACTGGAAATCTCCCGGCTTATATTGGGTCTTCTCTGGGCAGCACTCAGTCTCTCAAAGTGAGCCCACAAAGCTCTGGGAGAAGCACCCCAGTAACAGGGCTTGGCTCTGTGCAGCTGCAGAATGTCCGTGACCAGATGGTAGCAGCATTACAGAAGCTGAAGGAGTTGGAAGAACAGGTTAAAGTCATCCCTGTTTTAGATTTAAAGATTTCAGCACTTCAAGAGGAAAAGAGGCAACTTTTATATGAGCTCAAAAAACACAAAGATGAAGATACCAATGCTATTTGCAAAACTGGCTATAGTGGAAAAGGGTTGGACAGTTCTACCCAGTATGTGGAGGAGAACATTCAATTAACTGAGTGTAAGGAACTACCTGAAGAGGTGCAGTCAGTGGCGCAACAATCCAATGCTGAGCATTTGCATGTATGGCAAAGAAATGCATATTCCAGTGGCAAACCAACAAGGTCTGTAGCAACTGGTACTGATAAAGACAGGTATATTTTATGTTGTGAGCATCAATGCCAAAGTAAAGGAAAAGAGAAGAGGTCTGTTGCAACTGAAGTTACTGAATACAATCTTGGAATTAACACAGAGAGAGAGGATGAACTTTTAGCTCAACAAGAAATATGTTTATCTTTAAAGGAGAAAATTTGTTATTTAGAAGCAGAGTTAAAAGAATCTACTCTTCAAATAGAAATGAACCGATTAAAACTAGAACTCCAAGCAGCAGAAGGAAGACATAAGAAAATTGACAAAGCTTCCAGTGCTGCTCCTTCTACAGTAAATATAAGTACAGAGGCCAGACCATCCACAAAAAACCAAGGAGTGGGAAATCATGTGACTGTTTGTGATGCTAGCACAGGGGAAGTGGCAGAAATGAAGAGCGTTGGAATATCATGTTGCAGGATGAGGCTGCAAAATGTACGTCCAGGACCAAGCATTCAGTGGATGGTTAGAGAGATAGTTGAGACTGCAGATAAGAACATTGGTGTTCAGATTTTGACCACATCCCAAGGAGTTGGGACGCTCGTAAAGCTTTGTGATACAGGAACAAACACAGACAAACTTTGGTCGGACAATGGGGTGTCTTCAGTTAATGTGAATTTTTCTGGAGATAAATGCATTGACCAGGGCATCATGGCTTCCCCTGAGACGACTTCACAACATACCAACACAGTGCGCAATTTAGTATCCCGCTTTACGAACACCAGGCAAGCATTTAACACTGACTCTATCACTAACACGGTAATAAAAAGCCAGGACAAGCATACCAATACTCCTGCGACAGTCACAAGGACAGTCTCTGTGGGTAGCAGGGTGCAAGAAAACCAGGCTCCTCCACAGACTCGCACAATTGGTGTGGGCACCACTATTTTTGTTGACAACAATACACTGCAGCCAAACTTAGTAAGCAAGGTAATGCGAGATGCCAGTGTGGGATTCATAAATATCCATGAAAATTTTCTTATTGGCATAAAAACGCGGAATATGGCATCTGGACCGTCACATTTACCTGATCCACTAAAAACAAGGAGCATTGGTGTTGGAGAGGGAAGGATATGGGATTTCCCACAAAAAGAAAGTACAGAAAGTACAGTTACGGCAAACCAACCATTGAAAGAGACTGAACTGAATTACTACATTGAAGAGATGCAGAGGTTTCTTACAGAGCACAAAGACTTGCTCAAAGAAGAGTGTATTTCAAACCAACATACATCTAGCCAGAGGAATGTCAGCCCCACCCAGCTCTGCAAAATCACTCAAGAAGGGAATGAAGGGATTCTTTTGGATACATCAGGTGGAAATTCTATGCTATAAAAAATCTTTGTGTTTTTGCAATCATAAAATTATTTCAAAATGCAATTTTTAGAATCATCAAACAGAGAGTCCCAAGTGGTGTGTCCAGACGATGACACTTGCACCGGTGCGAAACCAAACGAGGTCAAAAGAATGATACAGATGTTAGAGCAACAAACATCATTGACTCTGCAAGGTAAACACACATTTTTAAATCATAGTATTGCAAATTATTTGAACTGTACATAGGGGTTGAGGTTTGTGCTAAAATACAGTACTTCCTTGACCACTCCCAACGCCCAGTTTAAACTCTGGGTGGGTTAAGGGGAAGTGGCTGACCATTGGTTTGGCAGATTTAACTTTGGAGGTATGCACTTGTGCACCAATGTTTGGAATGAGATTTGGTTTTGTAGCCACAGAGCAGTTTGTGGTAGTCCATAACTGAATATAGCTTTGCAGAGGTTAGGCTCGCTTACACTATTTCTGTAATGAATGGATATCACCTTTTAGTGCCAAAACATCCTCATTTTAATTTTAGCTTGCTCTTCTTTTCTGCCAGCCAAGGCAACAAAAGGCACTCACCCACAGTCTGTATGTAAGAAGAAAAACGGTGACCAAAGTTGCAGTACCTCCAGAAAGAACATGCGCCTTATGGGGGTGACCACAGGGTAAGACTCGCAAGACAAACTGAACATGATTTTGAAACATATGTCAATTCTAAAAATGATTGCAGGTTGGAACCAATTTCATCAAATATTACCAGTGACACTGGGATGGTTGTGGAGAAAATACAGATTAATAAAGCTACAAGTATAAAGAAAAATAGTGAAGGAGCAAGGGAACGAAAAAATAAACATTTCTTGAGCAAACGATCAAAAGGATCAGCAAAATCATCTTTACAAGAAAGGTACTGGACATTTTATTTATGCGCTACAGTCTTTTAGTCTAAATGTTTTTTCGTATTTGTTTGTTTGTTTATTAGTTGTAGGTTTAAATTAAGTGAAAAAATATTTTCTGCCTGTCAAAACCTAAGGATGCACCTATCTGGTGATACGGATAAAAGAACTAAGGATTATGTAAGTTCTGCTCACTCTTTTACAATATGATATACATAGAATGATCTCTTGTGCGACATGACATTATATACTATGTTTAATGGCATGCCATTTGCTGGGTGTGGAGTCTGGCACAGACAGTGTGTGTTTGAGAATAAGTTTATATGTTTAAAAATGGCTTGGCATGTTGTATCCAGTGACCCACACCTATTTGGACTGTGTAATCAATATTTTTGTTTTATTCACTGGGAAAGTATCTAGAAAAGTGTCTACCTAATGTCATGTACCTTAAAAATTACATTTGTGTATTTTTATCTATGATAGGAAGATGCTATTCAAACGCTTCAGCAAGAATGGTTTAATATATCAGGCCAGAATTCTGCTGCCCCTGATGTGGTGGAGGATTACCTGTCTGCTTTTCAAGATGTCTCACCATTGGTACTGCAGCATGTGGTCAATATGACTGACAGCAATGGAAACACAGCTCTGCACTACAGTGTGTCATACTCCAACTTTGGAGTAGTCAAGAAATTACTTAACACAGGTAAAAGTGTCACTTTGGTTTAAAATTGTTTTAATGCTGTATAAACTGTATGACCACTAGGGGGCAGATGAGTTGGAACAATCCTTAACAGAGATTACGTCAATGAAATGGATAACACACAACCCATTCCAAACCAATACTTCTCTCTCTGTTACTACAGATGTATGTAATGTAAACCAGCAGAATAAAGCAGGTTACACTCCCATAATGTTAGCGGCACTTGCAGCTGTGGCCTCTCCTGAGCACATGAGTGTTGTCAAGGAGCTTTTCTCTAAAGGTGACGTGAATGCCAAGGCCAGTCAGGTCAGTGTGGCCCTCTAGTATCACTGTTGAAATCTTTTAGATGTTTTCATGGATGACACTGGTGAATACAATTAAATTATATAGCCATATACAGTATGTGTGACCCATGTATCTGCTCTTACCTCTCACTCTTGTGCAGGCTGGGCAAACAGCTCTGATGCTAGCGGTCAGCCATGGAAGTTTGGGAATGGTGCAAGCTCTTCTGGAGCAAGGAGCAGAGGTCAATCTGCAGGACGATGAGGGCTCCACAGCGTTAATGTGTGCCAGTGAGCATGGCCATATAGAAATAGTGAAACTTCTGCTGCAGCAGCCTAACTGTGATGCTACGCTGACAGACAGTGTATGCAAACTCTTTTACTATCAGTAGAGGCGTAATAAGTATACTGACTAAAGAGGACTTTAAATTACATTTAAAGGTGGGCTGTTTAGGGATTACATGGTTTGTTTTGTTTGTTTGGTTGGTTTTTTTGGTTATTGTAATTATAGTCACTATGTAGATTTTATAATTCAATAGCCAATCCCCACATCTGTTCATTATAATACTTAAAAATATGTTGTTGGTTTTGTTTGTTTTTTCAGGATGAAAGCACAGCCTTGTCTATTGCATTGGAGGGAGGTCAGAAAGAGATAGCACTACTTCTGTACGCACATGCTAATTTTTCCAAAGGAAACGCCGGGGTATGTTGCATGTTTCATCTGCTTTTACTTTTAACATTACGAGATATTTTAACCCTAAATGTGTGCTTGTTTTAACAGACATCTGTGTGTCCTGTGTCACCTTCATCCCCTAGTAGAAAGAAATGTATTTGAAAGGAGAAGTACACCTAAAGGTGTGATCTACATTCATAAGTATCCTCTGAGTAATGAACATAATGTATATTGCATGCAATAACAACAAAACAGTTAGCAAAGTAGGTTATTTTTTATGTTTGTGTGTATTATCATTATATGTATAGGTCTATGTGAGCTTTATCTGTATTCAGATACTAGTATTTGATTAAGGTAAAGAGAGTAGCATATTATAGTGGAATTATGTTATACTGATCCATTTGTCGTTTTATGGTCTAATTCCAAAACTATATAATATAAATATAAACTATTTTGTTAATTACCAAATTCTGTTTGTGTTATGTGTTTTGATCATTATTGGAATAGCCTAAATTGGAGGAAATGTACATGATCTTTGGATTGACCATGTGAGCCTACAATTTGTATGATGCCATGATCATATAAACATAGGTGGTAAAGTGCATGATTCACTGACAGTCAGTAAATGAACGACACAAAGGAAAACGTCTGAGACTTTTATCATATGGGACTTTTAACTTTAAATTAGTTATGGGCTGAATCATATATATATATAGTATATGTATATAGTATATGTATATAGTATATGTATATAGTATATATATGAGTAATGTAGCGTAACCTTAATCTAATGTCAAATGAGAATAGTTCTAATAATATCTCTGACAAGTTCACATTGCGGGCAAAGGAAGAAACTTGCCATTCTTCGTGGGGTTATGGGCCCTTCGGAACCACGACTCACCTCAGAGTAAAGGTGATGAGCCGTGCGTAAAGTACTATTTGTATTTACTCCGACCCATTGATTTGTATGTGAAAACATAACTCGCCTTCTGGGCTGTGTGCTTCTGAGTGATCAGCTGATGAAGAGACTAGCAGCTCGCCGCTATGCTGGTTTGCTAATTCTCTCCCCCGCCACTGCAGCTGATCGCGATAGCCAGCGCAGCACTCAGGTAAATCTGCTCCATGACTTTCTCCTCACGCCGCCGCAGGATTCAGCCAGGCTTCACATCGTCGTGGAAAGGAAGAGGAGGAAGAGATGGATAAATGTGTGCGCGTGTGTCCGTGCGTTAGCATAGGGGGGCGAGAGAGTCGGGAGAGAGACTGAGGAGGTGTGTGGCAGTAACAGATGAGAGGAGAATCTTTGCCAGATTAGTCACTCAGGGAAGAGCCAGGCTCGTTAGAGACTGAGCGCAGGAATGGAGGCAGCGCATGCAGCTCAAAGCACATGCACATGTCCTCAGCTGAGTGTCAAACATCTGGGAGGATTAGCCTCTATCCCTCCAGTATTCTGCGGGAACGACTGCAGCACCTTGGAGAGAAGCGGGGCTTTTAAAGCCTGTATTTGAGTCGCGTGATAATAACGAGCAACATCTCTTTTGTTGCCTCTCTAGTTTTGTTGTTATCTGGCTTGTTGTAGATACAAAGGGTATTGCACCTTTTCTTTTAGCTCCAATATTCAGATCAGCCATGTTTGACATTTTAATTATATAATCTCGTCTTGTGTAGGCCTATTAACAACCGCACGATGTCTGCGCTTCACGTGCATCTTTCATTCTTCATTTACGTGTCATTGTGTGTGCACTGAGCTTATACATTTGTCTTCACTGAGGCTATTCTCATTATTCTGCGTGACCAGTTGTTTTTCTGCGGTTACTCTTTCTCTGCCACTGCTAAATACTCATATCTTAGCTCTCATCTTTGTTCTGCTTCGGGGGAATAAGGATTTTTGTTAATGCCAAAAAAGCTAAATACCATTTCTGCCTTTTTAACACAAAAAATAGCCAACTGTTTTAATATTCATTTGGGGGTGGGTCATGCTCATAATGACAAGTGAATATCTAAAATATTTTGATTTTCCTGATTACATTATTCAGACAATTTTATTGCAGTCAATCTAAATGTGTTAAAATACGCCTCTTAATGTTATGAATTATGTTAAAGTATGGCACAACATGTTCATAAACAGTACAAATAAACTCACAGTGTAGAAATATCACATTAAACCCTTGTTTGAAAGATGACTCTGAAATGTGTTTAAAAAGAAAAAATATATCTCTTTCCACCTCTAATTCAAGACAGTGATGCTTAACGCCTGAAGCTAAAATATGGAAAACATCATGTCATGCATGCATGTTACTACATTGTTAATAATGTCTTATGTTAACATATCTTGCCCTGTTATTGCAGCATCAAAAGGCAGAGAACGGTTCCTTGGAGGAGATGGAGGAGGACATCAGTCTAAAGAAACGCAAAAGTGATCAACCTGAAACAAAAGAGCAAGAAGTCCAGACAACGCCTGAGCTTGGTGAAAAAGTCAAAAGGAAGCGAGGACGACCACCAGTGGAGAAACTGCCCCCAAATCCACCTCAGCTCACCAGACTCCTCAACACACTGGTGGATATGGTCATCAACTACAAGGATGGGTAAGTCTGGATCCCTTTATATTTTGGTGTCTGTAGAATAGTGGCAACATTTCCTCTAAATAGTCTTTAATGAATACCATACAGCAGAAACATGTTCACTTAAGATTAGAAGATTTTGTGGTGATTGTCACAGTAAAGTAAAAAAAAAAAATGCTCTTCTTTTTTTCTATGTTCAGCTTAAGTATTTCTCCTAGCAGACCATGAGCAGCCACAGTTGTTGTTGTATCACAGTGACATAATTTACAACCCATTATCAAATCTTGTCAGGTTTGGGCGACAGATAAGCAAAGGTTTTGTGCAGCTTCCCTCCAGGAAAGAGGTGCCAGAGTACTACGAACTGATACGAAAACCTGTGGACTTCAGAAGAATCAGGGTACGTGCCATTTGAAGGACTTGCTCAAAGTGAAATCAAACAACAATAATAATGGCTTTACATAGCTCCTTTCCAGAGGCTCCAAACATTTGTGCATTATTCATTCACTCCTCATACTCAGTGGAGGCAAGGTTTAAACTCAGAGAAGCAAGACAAGACCCCTTCAACCACCACCACCCTCAGTTACTCCCCACATTAGGCAAGGACAGTGAAGTAGGGCTATCAACTGTAATTTTTTAATCAATACTGAGATTCAGGTATTTGTCAATGATCTTCAGTCTTTTTAATCAGGCACGATCAATATGGGGAAACTTTTTTTTTCCTGCCCCAAGTGTTTTCCCCAAAGAAACACCAACAGTATGCACTGTCAGAGCAGGGGAACTGCCAACCTTTGGAGCCTCTGCAATTGGAAATTGTGAAGTTAAAAGAGAAAAAAATATATAAGAATATAACTTTTGTCATTTCAAATGAAAACGTTTCCTAAAACAAATTCTCTACTATAATAGCTTTTTGTTTGCAAAATAATTTCTGCCGGTGCCTTTTTGCCAGGAGAGAGTGCGTAACCACAAATACAGATGTGTGGGTGATTTGGAGAAGGACATTCATCAGCTGTGTCAAAATGCTCAGACATACAACTTGGAGGGATCTCAGGTCAGAGAATATGAGTAACCTTATCTTGATTGACTTGTCTCCCTAACATTTTCTTTAATTTACTCTAGCTTTGTAAACCTCTGTCTTTGTGTTTGTTTCCTCGCTGCAGATATATGAAGACTCAATCGTCATCAAGTCTGTGTTTGAGAGTGCAAGGCAGAGAATTGTGACAGAGGAAGAACAGAAAGACACAGTGAGCACTAGCCAAAGCAACAATAATGGCCAGCAAGACGACCACTTCGTCCCTGTAGCAGGTGACGACACCAATTCACAGTCACGCAAACACATGAATTAAAAAGCCTTCTAATTTCTGTTTTCATGTTAGTGAAATCACTAGATCCACTAAAGAAGGGGAAAAGGGAGGAGAAAAAACAAACCACATTGTCCCAGATGTTCCACAGTGATCTCAACAGTGAAGATACAGAGGTCACCACAAAAGATGAAGGGTGAAGCATAATCCTGTCCTTTTTATACTTTTAGATACAGTATGCCTGTTCTCTGCTATGTATTCTTATTTGGTTCTCCAAAAAGTTTTCTGAAAGGCTCTTTGAGGAGTAACTCACCAATAAAAGAAATGCTGGACCCTTGTACAGTTGAACTAATGTGGACTAATTACATAAATGGTCAGTAGGGGTCAGTATGTAGCTTTACTGAGGACGTTCTCTGACTATCTGACACACAAACTTATCTAATAGAACTACACTGTTTGATATGTTCCTCCCTGTGAATTTCAAGTATTCCTAACAACCTATTAATGCATATGTAATGCATTATAATATGCATGTGCAATGCAGTGCATTAATGCATATTATTCATCTGTTACAGGTAATGTTATCATTACACTGTTAAGGGAATAAAGTGGGCCATTCAGTCTCCAAGCGGATCTTTTTGACTCAAAGCACATAGGCCTACTGTTGTTGTCACACACTCCAGTCACTGTAAAATTACTTAGTTTCATCAAGGAGTAAATGAAGCCGTGGAAGTCTTATAGACTTATACCTGTGCAAATCATTGTCCCCGTTAGAATTCCGGTTTGTGAGTTACTCTTTACTTAAAGGCCAACCTGGACCAGTGCTTTTTCCCAAGGAGAGCACCCAAACTTGTCTTTATGCACATTGTTGATTTCCGTTCATGTAGCTGTTTCAATAACTTCACATTACAATTGTATGCCATAGTGCCCTGTGATAGCTTACGTCTTAACTGGTTTTACTGACTGTTTTCGATATATATCTTTGATTGTATGAAATGACTTCATATGTTTGGAGCATGATAGCCGATAAATGTCATTTAAGTGGCTCTTGCTCTTCACCAGAGAATCATTAACCAAGCACATGGAAAGGTGCAACACAACAAACCCTGTTGTGGTACTATATATTTCCTGAAAATTTGTTTCTGGGGGTAAAAAAGGACTAGAAGAAGCAGCCTACTTTCTACTTGCTTGGAGATAACAGTTGTGTATATATTCAAGGGTCTTCAACTTGGAAATGTGTGTCCCTTGTGTGCTACATAAAGGCTATTCATATTGTACAGTTTGTGTCCTAAGGAAGAAATGCTTTTCACTTACGCAGATGTTTGAAAATAAAATAACATCATTATTAAAACTCACACTAAAAATGTCTTTTGTGACCACTGAGTTGGTGTTTGGTGTCTTTATATTTTTTGTTGACTGGTCTGTTTTGAATATTGAACTAGCCTATAAACATGGATAAACAAAAAGACAAATATGACCGTTTTTGTATTATTATTAAGTGCTAATGTGTGTAATGTTTAAAATACTAGACAAATTCCTTATAAGTAGCTACTGGTTGCTTGGTTCTTTCATGGTTACAACACACCATATGGAGAAGATCACAGCCAGATTCTGCTCCCAGTCACCCACATGATCTGTACGTCAATTCACTGACTTACTAATAAGACCCCGTAAATGAATCAAACATTCAGACTATCTACAATCATTTAACAATTGCTGTTGGATAAGAAATATTGTTTTACTTAAAGCTGTGCAACAGTAACAATAAAATTAACACAGCCAAAAGTTGTTTCATCGCTACATATATTTAATTTTTAGTTTTATCTAGCCCGAGATCTGACATGTTTGGCTAATAAAACAAAGCACACATTTGGCCATTTCCATTCTCTTCCTTTAGGGAGCAGGTAAATGTGGCTTGACACTAATGGGAAGGACACAGAGGAGGTGGTACTGCTAATGGCTTTTGGAGATTAGTGATTCGGCAACAAGCTTTAATCTGTTGAGAAAACCAGCCATTTTCATATTTCCCCTGAGTACCCATTCATCAAAGAATTGGTCAATCAAAAGAAACAAAGGATGATCTTATTGTGCTTCATATCACCCCTGTCATTTGATTAACTAAATTTATATGGAACATTTTTATATGAATTAAATGCATTTTCACAGTCACTAAATCCCACTTTTTCAGTCATTATTAAAATACATTTTAGTAAATATCAGTCTTGTAACTTCTGATGTGTGCAACAATATTTATTTATCCTGCATTAATAACAGCAAAATATCTTCATGTCAATTTAATGGTATTGTAAAGTAAAATGAGCCACTAAACAAGGTAAACATAGCTGTTTAAATATTTTCATTTAGGTTAACAAAATATATCTACTGAGCACTATCATGGGCTTGAGTGAATTTTCAGAAATAACATATCCCCTTATTTTTCTTTGTGTTTTAAATATACTTTTCATACGTGAGGTCAGTTGCCTATGCATGATGATAAATTTACTGTGGAAAATGTACTGTTTTCTTGCTTTAAAATGTCTAATATGAGTAGGAAGCAGTCACAAATTCAATGGAGAATATTCAGATAAGCCTTTTGAGGCAAGTACAGATTTGCATTCTCATTTGGCATGGATCATTTTCCTTTGTTTTAGTCTTGATTACACACACACTGACTCTAACCCAGGGGTGTCCAGACGTTTGTCATCGAGGGCTGGATGTTGAAATATGGGCCAAATCAATCATTCATTCATTCATTCATTTTCTACCGCTTATTCCCGTTAGGGGTCGCGGGTGACTGGAGCCTATCCCAGTGACTTTGGGCCTTAGGCGGGGTACACCCTGGACAGTGGCCAACTCGTCGCAGGGCTGACACAGAGAGACAGAGAGGACAGACAACCATTCACTCTCACATTCATTCACTAGGGACAATTTAGAGTTCTCAATTAACCTACACAGTCATGTCTTTGGACGGTGGGAGGAAGCCGGAGAACCCGGAGAGAACCCACGGTAACACGGGGAGGACATGCAGACTCCACCCAGAGAGATTGTGATGTTGGGGTGGTTCGGAATTCGAAACCACGATGATGGGGTGGTCTGGGATTCGAACCAACGACCAGAAGCTCTAGCCGCTCTGCCACCGTGCACCCCCAAATCAATCATGAAACATTCAAAAATGTGCATTTATCTGATGTTTTAAGTTGACCACATAAATTCAGATTTGATATCTTAATATCTGGTCTGCCTCTCACCACAATGTTAGTTGTGTATCTTGTGAATTGTGAAATCATTCAAGGTTTATTTATTTGGTTTTGTGTCTTTTCCATTTTCTTTTCCTCATTTCAAAGATTCTTTAATTTTGTTATGTACTATTTTAATTTTATTTTATTTTTTACCTTATTTTCTGAGGTAAAACATTCATGCTATGTCAAATCTCTTGATTCATAGGTTGGGTGTTGAACTGCTAATTAGCTTGTGTTTCATTGTCATCCAGATATTATTTCCATTAATCTCAGCGTGTCTTTATTTATAATCTAAAACGTTTTGAACCTTCACAATAACTTGAGTGTCCCAGACTTTTCTGGAGAAATGACTAAAGGTTTATCACATAAAATACAAATGTCTTTCATTCATCCACAGTTTGAGGTCTTTGAACCTATCATGGTGCAGCTCATTAGTGGCCTACACATCTTTTATTCAAGCTGGGAGGTATGGGCTTATACTCTCCCCTTACATAATTAAAGGAAATGTCAATGATAAATAGAATCATCTTCAAATGCATTGTATGCAGTGCACATGTGCATTCATGTGAGCATGTGTGTCATAACCCATGAAAGCATATTAAGAAGTCTGTTGATGCATCGTCTGTCAATCACTTCTATACATGTTTTGCATTATAGACCATATGTAAAAGGACATACTAACAAAACCTTTTGGAAAGTGTCCAGCACTCTAAATTGGACACATTTATAAAATACTTTTCCACCTTCAATGGAGACTCAAAATGCTTGACCCACACTTTTACACATTAATATACACGGCACATAGACACTGGAGGTGCAGTAGCAACGTGTCTTGCTAAATTAGACAAACAACAACAAATGTGTGCGTGTGTGTCTGTGTGTGTGAGTGTGTGTGTGTGTGTGTGTGTGTGTGTGTGTGTGTGTGTGTGTGTGTGTGTGTGTGTGTGTGTGTGTGTGTGTGTGTGTGTGTGTGTGTGTGTGTGTGTGTGTGTGTGTGTGTGTGTGTGTGTGTGTGTGTGTGTGTGTGTGTGTGTGTGTGTGTGTGTGTGTGTGTGTGTGTGTGTGTGTGTGTGTGTGTGTGTGTGTCCTCTATATGCAGGTTCTGGCAATACATGCATGTGCAGTTGTGATTGTAGAGTTTCTTTTTGAAAACAGTAAAACAGTAAGAGCACAGGTTATACCCAGACCGTTCAGGAAGTTTCTATGTATATTCCAACAGAGAAACTGATTCTTTTGAATCAGCACATATAAAATCTCAAATGCGTGTGAAATACTATGGACTACATATTTAAATGGGCACCGAAATACTTTTATTTAAGCTCACACTTTTATATTATTTCTTTATTTTATAAAGTATTTATGACAATAACCTTGACCATAGACCACACCATGGAACCAAGACAATTGAGAGACTAGCATTTACACCAAGGCTAATGAGCAGTAGAATCTTTTTATTCTTGCACCAGCATCATACCAAGCTCACAGAGAACATTGTCACTGACAACTTATTTATGGGAGAAGTGAGCATGCAGTAAACAAAAGCAGAATGAGTACTAACTCTGCAGACTGTAAAAGTTTGCTCTTTGTCAATGCTATAAAGAGCATATGATCAGTAATAGGCAAAAGACTGAAGATGCGTAATTGGTTTGGCTTGATTTATTTCTTTTCAGTAGCAGTAAAAGCAGCTACCAAAATGTTACAAATATAACCATAAAACCTGCACCAGAGCAGCACAGGATCCACAGAAGATTACATTCACAGTTAAAGCATGACCTGCTTCAATGGCCAAATGTTAACAAAAACAAAGATTAAATAAATACAGAATAATACTGTATGGCATAATAGAGGTAATATTGTCTACAAAATCTTACCACAGGAATGTAAAAAAAGAGCAAGAAGAGACATTTCGGCACGTCATCAATGATTTCCATTTGAAGGTTTATAATATCAAAGTTTCATTATTACACTTCACTTCATTTCAATACATTTGATGTTAACTGTTGGGGAGAGTGCAGTTTCTATCTTAAACAGCTGTACAAGTAGCTCACAAGTAAGTGCCACATTATGGCCTGGTGCATTTTGTTTTTTCTTGTTTCTCTTCAACGTCATGGCTTTCCCAGATTGTTAAATCTGGGATACTTTTTCAAGATCTTCTATAATCAGACCCTGATCTGTGTGTACACTTTTCCCAGACAAACTCTTTTTGTCTTGAAATGGGCAATCCCCGTTGCCAAACATGGCTGTCCTAATTTCAGTTTCGGACCTGTTGCCTGTCGGAGGCTGCAGTGGGAGCACAGCATTCCCTTGGATACGGAGGGAGTTGGACCTCTGACGCTCCATGTCAGCTGTGCATAGCTGGAACTTGAACGCTGCTTGGAAGCCTCTGCGAAAGTTCTCATTGAAGAAACCGTAGATTATTGGATTGATGCTGCTGTTGAAGAAGGCCAGCCAGTGCGCAAAAGGATACACATAGATGTTTATAATTCGATACTGGTGTTCTGTCAGGCTTGCATAGTCGCTGAGCATCATCAGTGTCCACAATGGCAACCAGGAGAGGATAAAAAGGAGAGCCACAACCAATAGCATCATAATTACTCGCTTTTTCTTCCTTGTAATAGTGTGACGAGTATCTGTTGCTTTGTTCTTCCCGCTGCCCTTCTCATTATCAATCCTGCTTCCTCTCAGCGGGGGTTTAGCTGTTTTGAAGAGGATAAAACCGATGCGCGCATACATGATGACAATAAGGCTGAGCGGAGCAAGATAAATGTTGGCAAAAAGCACAGTAGTGTAGATTTTTCTCATCTCCTGGTTAGGCCAATTTTCTCTGCACCAATAGAAAGGACGTGTGCTGTTGTTATGGCCCAAAACGATGAGGAAGTTCTTCTCTTTGGTGACCTGGAGCATGACCCCCGAGGGACACATGATGAAGACTGCCAACACCCAGATAATGGCTATAATCATCTTTGAGGTAGCAATCGTCAGCTTATGTTTGAAAGGATAAGCAATGCAGCGGAACCTAACGACAAACACATAAATTAGTTGCTTGTAAAATAACTGCTGATGATACAGGTAACTACTGTGTCTGTGCTGTATGTTTCTTATTTCTACATGTTTTATACAGGCTTTTTTCAAATTCAACTCAAATGTTTTAGATGTTGCATTCACTGAACATGACGGGCTTTGTCAGAACAGGAAAATACAACTCTTTATTTAGGAAAAATAGCTATGAGTAAGATATAAAGCATTGATTATTCATGTCAGCTTTATTATTAGACAAAACCCCAACAAGAATCAAAGAGCATAGAAAGATTGTGAAATGTTTCGACACATATGCTGTTAAATTTGACCCACATTTAAAAGCACTTAGAAACAGGTTGAGTAAAAGTAGAGTTGCGTTTAATCGTAATTTAATCTCTTACCTATCAACAGCAATGGCCACAAGAGTAAATACAGAGGCTGATACTGAAATCCCTTGGACCATTCCACTGAGTTTGCACACTACACTTCCAAAAGGCCACCCTAAAGAAATAAAGAAATTCAAACTTCTGAATTAAACAGAATTTTTCATTGTGTGACTGGGAATCTTTACCTGTGATGATATTGTCCACTAGTGTTGTCGGCATGCAGAAAATACCCACCAAAAGGTCACTGATGGCCAAGTTGAGGATGAAGAGGTTGGTGACGGTGCGCATATTCCTACTCCGGAGAACAATGAAACACACAATCCCATTCCCCACCATACAAATGAGGAAGATGAAGAGGTAGGAGATGGTGAAAACCACAGCGATGGACGTCTTGTGGAGATAAAAGTCTACAAATGTTTTGTTCTGGGAGCTCAGCGAGTCTTCGTGAAGCCACAAAGTGATGGACAAATTTGTGGCTTCCATTGAATCGTTGATAGGTGTCATATTGATGTCTGAAACAATAATGGAAATATATATTATTTTACACACACACATTTTATTGTAATTATCGCATTTAACGCTGTTCCATCCAGACATATGTGTTATGTTTTATGCGTTCCATGCAATATTTAACAACAAAACATTTCTACTTTATTTTGTAATAATAATAATAATAATAAGAAGAAGAAGAATGTAATAACTGCATATCAAAGCATTTGGTCAGAAAGAAAACATCCTTATTTTTGCTTTTATGATGAATGACAAGAAAGTAAATAAGTAATATACCACAATATTGTCTTAATCTAAATCTAAATAGATGATTAACTGAAGCCACAAAACACATTTCTAGTAACAATAGCAGTTTTTATGGACGATGGCATTACCTTAGAAGATCAAAGAGTCTTTTGAGTCAGCTCTGGTTATGTTGGGCCAAAGGTGGCACTCATATACGCGCTCTCCTTGTGATCCTGGCGCTGTCGACCACACTGCCCGTGGATCACAAAGAGGCATGAGATGAACGCTACAGATGACACTATGGGCGTTTCAAAAGGCTGGCAGCTGCTCATGGCTGGAGGCGGGAGTCAACGACACACATTTCGCCTACATACTGTGCAATGCAAATAATATTTCCTGTACGGTTGTGAAGCGCCCTCAGCTTTTCCACACGTGTTAAATACTTTTTTCATGGATCATTTCACATTGATGCACATCATTTGAGGCGTGTGAGTCAATGGCCATCCACACCAGCACTGTAGTGGAAAGATGTGTTTCATTTGCACATTAGAATCTATATAGACCGTAAATGTGTCTCGTTTCCCACGTCGCAGCGCAATCACTTTCACATCAGCAGACGGAAGTCCTGTTTAGGCCCAGAGTCAATGCAACTGCATTTTAGCTCCATATCCATAACTGCATCCCATAATTTGGACAAAATATGGATTTGAGAAAGAATAAAATATCTAAGTAATAATGACATTTTATTGAATTTGGGTGTAGCCTACAGCAAATACAATCATGTCCTTGAAAAGCTTATGTAGCTTTGACACGAGCGAGTTGAAAGAGTAAATGCGTTATGTTGCAAAAATATCTACCAGAAAACAAAATATCAAAACAGCAGAATATGTGTCACCATAAGTGCACTGCCTGGACGTTCAGGACAAGGAGTTATTTAGAATGAAAGTTAAAAAAAAAAAAAAAAAAAAAAAAAAAAAAACTGCCACGATATTACTTTTGTAATTGTCTTTACAGGCCCAGGAGCGTGCAAATGTACATGACCCCATCAGCCACTAGGGGGCCCCCAAGCCTTGTCCACTGCTCCGCCTGCGTTTAGGATACATATGTGGTTTTATTCGTCTATATATCACAGGCATGGGATCCAGGGTGCGCTAATATTGTTTGTTTGTTTTTGACTGGTAAATCATAGTACGTATATAGTACTTTTTAAAACATTTAATACGATCCTACGAATGCAAAATATACATTGTGCCTCCATGGGCCATATTGTCAATAAAATGAGAGAAATCCACAGAATGTCCTTCACAGACAATTATTGTTGTTTTATTAGTTTAAAGATGCGTTACTGTTCTGGTGGAGATACGCATCCTGCTGATGTTACTTCTATACATATATGTTGTATTCATTCAGTGTGTTTGTGTTGCTTTTTACTGTGAGTGAGTGGGGTCACATCTCCAAAGCAAATTGGCCCGGCCTTGACCTTGGACCTTCTCGTTTATGGAGATGGATAAGTTTAATTACAGAGGCTAAGCAATAACAGCTCCATGTTAATTAATTATATACTATGTCTCATTTTTGGGCCTACTAGAGCCAAATTAAATCTGAATGTTTTGCATATAAAAACATTTGTCTGCATTCTGCAAATAGATTTATGATTTAAGGTGAGACACTACAGGTGAATAGGGAAAAAACATAATTTTAAAGACATCAATCTGAAACTTTGGTAAAGGAAAAAAATGCCAATGTAGTGCAGAAACCATTGTCATAGTGTTGCACTTCTCACTTTGTTGGCTTGTAATCCTGATGGGCCTGAGTGTTTGAAGCATTAACCAAGGCTATAAACAATAGTGAATAAATCACCACTTGGATATGTCAACAGTCCAGTTTGCCTAGTTTGGCCATCTAGTGCCATTCCCACCACAAACCACTTCAGGTAGAACTCGGTTTAAAACGTTTGTAAACAAAAACTGTCTGAATTCCATTTCAATGGAGAAACTGGGAATATCCTCAGAAAACCACAAAATATGATAAATCAAGGTGATTTTGGTAAATGGAAGATACATGTGATATCAGAACCCAGTTTAATCCCATTTACTCTTATTTACATTATTTGTTTATTTAAGAGATTATGATGGAAGGTTTGCATTTTTGATGAGGGCAAAAAAATAGATATTACATTCTTTACCAAATATTATTCCAGCTTTTTAAAGGTGAAGCAAACAATGTCTACCCAAGAAATTCAATTTTGTTGCTTTATTTTTAAGACATTTTTACATTCTAATGACAGAGCATTTGATTTTATATGGTTAATCAACGTTTCACAAAATAGGCCTACGTAAGTAACTACTCCACTCTTGTAAATACAGAGGACTTTCCTTTTCAAATTGTCCCATGTTTCTTACCAAGGTGTATTCCACACGTGTTAAAGCTCAATTCAAGAGGACAGTATTAATACTGCTCCTTTGACACAGCTTCATACAATGGAGGACCATAACACTTTGGCAGCGCCGTGGACGAATGGCTGAACCTCTTATTTTAAATGACACCACCACGAGTCGATGCCAGAGAAAAGCACTGATGTCTTGCCAAAGGGCAGCATGATAATAGTTATTGTGCAACGTTCTCTGTCTTGGCAAAGAAGAGAACAGTGATGAGGCAATTAACTTCCATTATAACAACAAATCCTTTTCCTGTGATCAAGGAAGCAAGCCTTACTCTTATTGGACTTAACAGGTAAAAGCACTGACATTTTTGAGTAACACACACACACACACACACACACACACACACCTCTGTTCTTAGGAATCATACATTATCTTTAATTGGTTTCAAACTGATCCATGAAAAAAAAAGAAAAGACAACTGACAAACATGTTTATGCTATGTACAAAAGGATTTGAACACCAAAAATAGAATCATTGTCAAATCAGATATTGTAAGAGGTACAGAGAACACTGTTCACCCTGTACACAGACTTTCATTGATGGACACTGAACACTTTATAAAATCACATTAAGTCAATACTAAGATGTATTACATTCCAAATCTAACACGCAATTAGATTTGCTATTACAAATGAAACAGTCTCACATGACATAGTTATTGCTGGTTGGAGAACCAAAAGATGCCAGTATCTCTAACAAAAATTCCACTTTATAAACGACTCTTCAGCACACTGCACGGCCATTCTGTGAATATCATCAGTAACCCGCTCATAGTAACTGAAACTGTCATTCATAAATATACTATAGTATACCAGAGGCTTCTAATATTACTGGTCACTTAGTTTCATTGCATAGATTAAAATATTAAAAAATATATTCTTTTTTTGTATCAAAATATTTTGATTGAAAACAAAACCATATCTGACAACAAACATGAAAATTTAATGATGAGGCCAAAGATTTAAAAGATCTGCTGCCAACTGCACAGAAAGTCAAAAGCTACAATATTTGATGTAAGAGAATGTGGAAAATGTATCAGAAATATTTCATATGTAATTGTATTAAATACAGAGAAGTTCTGTGCTTTAAAAAATGAGCCAGTCTGGCTGGAAGGGTTGAGAAATATAAGAACATACAGCATTTCCTCATGACTTTTTCTAAAGGACAATGTTTTCGGGCTTATCCTTTGTTCAACTTAAATTAAAAAAGGACAATGCCTTCAGAAGTTGGTCAATACAGAGAATCTGGTCCAACTGGTAGTTGTGCAAGTTACAGTTATAAAACACTTTACAAAGAAGTCATTCTCCATAAAAATCATAACAGAGTTTGATTTTAGTACCAACATTGCTTTTATGCATTCAATTAACTAGATTCAACATCTTACATTCAATTTGTTTTGAATCACAATAAATATGATAAAAATGAGCATTTAGTAAAAAGAAAATAAATAAAATATATATACTTTCAAATAGTATTGTCCATGAATTAATTCACAGATCAGTTTCAGAGCCCTTCTTCCCCAAAAATAAATGTTCCATGGAGTCACAGTGCATTCGTATCTGAGGTGAACCTTTGGTATATGAACCCCTGTCAAGACTTGAACAATGAAGAGAAAGTTAGGTTAAAACCAAACCTCAAATGAAGAAGTTGAACATGTCAAAGAAAACTGAAGTTAGTACTCACTCACTCGGCCACTGTGGAAGACTCAAAGTAGTGTTCAGCACGCCGAATGAGGGGTAAGGAAAATCTGCGACTCATCTCCTGGGAAAAAGATTAGTGCTATTTTCATTTAAACACTCAGTAACGTTTAAAATATTTTGAAAACACTTGCTTTAGTGTGAGATTAAAAGAATTTAACAATAATAATAATTTAATAATAATAATACACTGTAAATCAAGATCCAAATAAATTGATATTACATTAGTAGACTTGCAAACTCCACTGCTCCATCTGCTGTGTAATCGATCATCTACTTTGCTCAAATATATCACTAGCACTGCTTGTTTAAGAATATTTTTTTCCCCCGGAATGTGTGAATAAAAAAAAAGAAAAATGAATTTGTCGTGTTAATACAATGTGTACTGTATGTAACAAAGTGTGCAATCCAGAGGGAAAATTAATGCTGTCTAAAAAAAATATAGTTTATATTATACTTTACTTCTCAGTCAAAAAAGATGATTTGATTAATAATAGTGCAATTTTTATGAGGAGAATACAGTACCCT
Source organism: Rhinogobius similis (assembly GCA_019453435.1). Lineage (NCBI taxonomy): Eukaryota > Metazoa > Chordata > Actinopteri > Gobiiformes > Gobiidae > Rhinogobius > Rhinogobius similis. The sequence continues at coordinate 29,131,566 of CM033619.1, read as the reverse complement.
GCTGTTATATTACCACTTAAGTTAGCAGTGAACACAACATAATAGTAACAGCCTTTGTTAATTGCAGATCTACGCGATACATGTAAAATAATCCATTATGAGATAAAAGTGGTGAATTTAAGGAGAAATCTGGTCAAATTAAAACGCAAGATCATCCCTGCATTGCACTAAATACACCATATTAACAGACTAACTGTTAATATTAATATGGTCTGGCAACTCCAAAATGCAAGAACTGAAAGAAAAGGTGTTGCCTTTGTGTAGAAATTCAAAGAAAAGTACGGACAAGGTCTAGGGAACAAATACACACTCTAATACTCACTATCCACAGATTTATTCTTCAACATGGGCTCCTGCTCCAACATATCCATGGAAATTTTTATACTGGGGACATTTTCATGGTAGGGATAGTCAGACTGTGGGAGGAGGGAGAGCGTTAACACAGGGCCTACAGGACACTCTACAACTAAGAGACATGAAAACACTGCAAAAGCCTGTTGACGACATACTCACATAATCAATTTCACTATCTATGCTGCCTTTCTTCTTGTTTTTCTTCTTCTTCTCATCTTCCTTCTTCTTTTTATCCTTTTCTGGTATTACATCGTCTAAGTAACTAAGGTCATGTTGAGAAAAGACGTAGTCCATGGCCTTACGCACTGCAACTAATGCGAGGATCTGTGCAAAATGAAATACTGTACAAATACAAAGTTCTTTCATAAAGGTCTTTGATAATTGAGGATTAATTCTTACCATTACAGGGAATATAATGGCAGCAACAGTTGACTTGAGGATCCAGAGCAGAGCAAGGCAAAGAGCCTGGATAAAGGTGAAGAGGTGAATTCTTCTCTGTGGTACATGACGCAAGTAGATCAGATCAGGTTGATGTTTGGCTGGCATGAGAAGGAGTTGCAACCGATCCATGAACTGAAATAATAAATATATACATGTTTAATATCACTGTTATTTTGATGAGGTTCTCATTGTGGAAGATAATGTTTTGCAAACTCACTTGTACACCATTGAGAGAGGCTACACCCATGTACAGAAACACCCCATACAGCACAGGCATTGGGATAAACTGCACAAGAAAATAAGATTTTAACTGCTGCAATACTTCCGTTGTACACAAGGAGGAACACCACAAGCACTGGTTTCCAGGTATGTCACATTTTGTTCAGCAGCAGCCTAAACAGGCATCAGCTTAGAGGTAACAAGAGCTTAAATCTAAGAACAGTTGAGCTCACATTACTTCTTCTTTGGTAGTTTTTAATTGGATGACGAAAAAAAAAGATTTCTCTTTGAAGTAAAATGAGGATCTTTGCCAATTTAGCAGTTTTGCCAAAGAATGACAGACAGCAGCAGTTAGCAGTTTTGTAAAGCATACCTTCAGAATTGGAGCCATGAAAACAGACAGTCCGGTGAGGAGGAACACAAAGATGCCAGTGACTCTTTGCTCCCTGGAAATACATTTAACAATGTTTATCTTCTGTTCCACAAACCTGAGCTTTTTTAGTACCATTCATGGTCACTCTTTACCAAACACCAAGATTATATAATGTAATTTCCCAATGTCAAGTTAATTCATATAATCTACCACAATAAATAAAGAGCGTAAATTCACCTGACTCCAAGGAACTTTGGTTGCTCTCCCGGGGCTGATGTCTCCGTTTCCATTTTCAGAGAGTCGATATGGGCAATAGAAATGACAGTGGCAGCCACGTACCAGGGCAGACCCATGAATGAGCACACAATCATGAGCACAGCCACCCAGAACAGGTCTAAGTGATAACCTGCTCCTTTCTGGAAAAACATAGAAATATAAGATCTGTGTTTAAATTATATAATTTAAAGCATTTTATACAAGAGAAAGCTATTTGCAACCTTTAGCTTGTGTTCTTTTCTGTTGACAATCACAGCAGTAATTTGTTGGTCCATGAAGATCAGAATGGTGACCAGCAAAGCAGGCAATGCAGCTGCCAAATACACCCACCAAGGGTTTCCTCCAAAAGGAGTAACAAACCAACCTCTCAATGGACTTGTAGGCTGAACACAAAAATAAAAGTGGAATGAATGAAACAAATTTACAAAGAAATCGTATAAGAAAGAATTGCCTTAATTACAGTTCCTCTCGTTCTCATCAAGGTTTTGCTTTTCACATGAACTATATGTACCAAGACAAAGCATGCTCTATATCTGCTGCTCTGCCTTGGCTTATGTTCTCGCATCACCTGTAATCAGGCTGTTATTTGATGCACATTCCTCAGCATGTGAGGGTGGCCATAAACTGAGGAGAAACATTTGAGCCGAGCAGACTCAAAGAATTGACTGTTTTCATTACAGGTAAAAGGTATTGCTAACTGGAAACTACAAAGGGAGCATTATAGTGGTATTTTAGAGGAATTACAGAAGCTTTCTTCCTGAAACATGGATCACTGTCAGTGTAATCAGAAGACGACACACCTGGCTGTTCCTTATCCATTCCTCGTCTTACTCAAAACATTAGGGTTCTAGACTAAAAGAGCCCACACAAAATTCTGTTTTGATAGATACCTTAAATTCACTTGGCACAATGAGTTTTGGAGTGTCGACCCCAATCAAGGCATCCACGCCACAGAAAAGAAGAATGGCTAAGATGATTGCAAAGTCACTGATGAGCTTCCTCACCTAAAAACAAAAGCACAGTCATGTCAAAAACTTTCTTTACCTTCAGTATTGCTTCCTCTTGTCTTTCTCTTATCTCTAGGGACAACAACGCATTGTAAAACATGATTATGTCAACAACAAAAGCAGATATCATCTTGTTGACTTTACCTTTTTTTTTTCTTAAAAAGCAAATATTTGTTTTTGTAATAGTCATTAATATTGACATTTTAGCCACACTCACTCTGGTAGGAAAGAAACGGCTAGTCTTGAACTTCTTCAGACCCATAGAGCAGGTGTAGGTCCCAAAGAACAAAATGAAGGACATGAGGGTGATGTCAGGCACATAGCGACAGGTCTCACCAACTAGATGGCCACCATATTGCAAGCACTGCGTTTTGGTAAGAGAGTCCCAGGTGGCATTGACCGGCTAGAGAAAGCAGGAGTATGTTTGGAGTGAATCACAAGTGAGGTGTGTGAACGTTATTTTGGCTAGAGGATTGCATACCAGATCTGTACTGTTTGTCAAGGCAGCAAGATCAAGGAGTTCTGATGTGTTGCCTGGAAAAGAAAAAAAACAGCTTGAGTGACAATGTTCACAGGACATTTTCATGACTAGTTGTTTTACATATTCTGTGTGTTGTACTTCAGCATCTCTTTTCCAAACAATCAGAATCTAGCATAATGTAATCATGATGCAAAAGTCAGGACAGTTGAAAAACATAAGCTGGTATGTATCATTTTTGGTATTCTGTTGCGCACTTGTAGTACAATATACTGCAACAGTTACTTGCCAAAACAGCTTCTAATAGTTACTTTTAGTGTAGCATTTTGCAGTGGCATTCAAGACAATTGCTTGTATATGATAGCATTTCTTTTTCAAATTATACAAAGGATAAACATACCAGGTACACAGTGACAGCCATAATGGGTGATGAGGTTGGGATCATAGTAAGCGTGAATAGGGTTATGGTGAGCCAGCTTGATCATCTTCTTGAAAGCATCATAAATGAAGATGAAGCTGATGAGAGCAGAAAACCCTTCCTCGGTAAAACGAGTGAAGTACTGCACCAGGAAACTAGCATCTGTGGCGACCAGCACCAGACAGAACAGGGCTGACCAAAGACCTATCCACAGCCGAAACTCCAAGTAGTCAAAGTCATTATCTCTGAGGAATCACAAAGTAAATTACTGTCAAATATGATGATAATAAAGAATACAATTATATTTTGATAGTCATAGAAATGGAGGCACTTTTAATTGTAAGTAGTTTTAAAAGTGAGGAAATGTACAATATTTAAACAAGAAACCGGTAATGTACACTAGTTCCACACTCACACTCTGTGCTGATGTGTGCTCTCCTTCTATGCCTATGTTGGCTCAGACTAACATCCTTCAGTCACAAATGAGAGTGAATTATTGATAAGGGAACATAATCGGCATTGTGTTTGCTTTTCTATACAGTCTTCTAGAATTACCAAAGCTAGAGCTTGTCGGGTAAAATAATATAATAGTTTACATCTACCAAGATAATGACTCCGTTTAGGCATATTTAATATGTATATATTGCTTACACAATGTAAAGTGGCTGTGTGAGTCCTTTCAAGATGATGTTTGCATGAAAAGCCATTTGCTTTAACACTCACTTGCTGAAGTTGAACAGGAGCTTTTCAAACACGAGCACTGGGCCTGTACTGCTGAGAATGGTAAGAGGCTGACCAGAAAGCAGACAGAAGACTGCTCCTGTCAACGCTGTACCCAGGAAACTTTCCAACACGCCCTATAACACATAACACACAACAACATGTAGTTCACACTGCCACAATTTCACAATAAGCATGGCCTTTACAAGTGTCTAAACATTTATGACATAATTGTGCAAACTCTGCAAGAGGCTGTTTACACTGTACACATCAAACAGCTGCTGGTATGGTCAATCGGGAAAGGCTTGTTTAACAATCACTCCACAGGTAATTGTCAATAAGCTTATCCACTTTATTGTACAGTCTTTTCCTATCGGGTCTAGCGCCCTTATTTTGGGAGGACACAGGGATTCCCTTCCAGGGGCCTGTGAATTAAAGGCACTGGCACCCCTTGAGGGAGTCAGAGGTCAGTGGAAACACAGCCATGACGAGGCGACAGTGACTGCATAATCTGGATCTGTGGTTATTTACAGCCTTGGTAAATCCCTTAGGCCAATGAACGGCAGGTTTTCAGGGACGTCATTCTAAGCCATCACAGTGGCCGGCAGTGGCACCTTTCTCAATGAATAAGGCCATTCAGTACATTTAAGTAGTAAGTATTTGACTTGCATTAGTATAGTTTTAAATAGCAGCTGTAACCAATCTAATGGGTTTTCAGCATTTTGAGGACATTTGCAGATTCTAAATATGTAATATTTTAAAATATACTGGCTATGGAAACGGCCATAACTTTTTATAATTTCATCATTCACCATTGATATACATCTCTGGAAATGTATCATCTCTGAAGCATTATCATCTTGGTCTAAACCAAGCATGTTCAAACCATGACCTGGGAACCATATTTGGCTCTTAGACCAAGATCTTTGTTGGCCCTCAAGCTTTCTGCTCTACCATAAGCAGAACATTTTACTGCTAGTTTACAAGGACTCCACCGCCATAACTACAGTATCAAAAGGTTTAGTGTGAGATAAGCCTTAATAAAGGTGTGACTCACTGCAATGACCGCCAGTAAGTGCTTTGTTTATTCTGCTTTATGTACGTTTCAATATAACACAAAATTATTTCTTTTCTATCTTTTATTGTAGATGCCATTCTTCGCAGAATTATGCCCAGGTTTGGACTCAAATACACTACGTACAAAGTCTTGATCAGTTATGGCGTGATATCCATGTGAGCCTAAAATAGTGGAAACATATACCTGCATATTTTCTGTAGCATCACCGAGCAAGCCTCCAAAGGTTATGGCATTGGTGACCGTGCCCAGGTAGATGAACAAGATGGCAGAAAGAGACTGAATATGCAAAGCATCATAGAAGTCACTGGCAAAAAATGGCAACTTGCGTTTGATGTCCAGGATGAGGCCACCACAAAATCTGGAAAATGGGACAATACAGATTCATATTCCATAACTCTTATTCCTTAACTCATATTGACAAAATATGGATTCTGTTTTTACTTATTTGTGCGTTGCAGCTCCTCTCCAACCTGATGTCCTCCTCCTCCACTGTGCCCTGCATCATGTGGAGCGTCTCCATTCATATGAGGGGGATCACTTCCAGCATACATGTTCTTTCTGAAATTTTGTAAACATATTTGAAGTGAGATATGTCTAAATAAAATAGTCTAAAGACTTAACTGTTCTGTCATTGTGTACGATCATTCGTTGTAGGATTGGGAGACATGCATTATTCATGTTGACTGGGCTTTATTAAAGATTAAGTCATGTGGATTATCTCACAGACCTCTTGTCTGATGAGGGTAGAGATTTAGGGGGCTCTATCCTGATGTCAGGGTCCCATTCGCCAGGAGGCAGAACAATGACTTCATCAAGAAACTCCTCAATGCCAGCCAGCAGGTCCTGTCTGTTCTTTGCTTTGTAGGCAATATCATGAAAAACCTAAAGGGAGGGGAAATACAACGAAGATATCAATCATACAACATGTTACGACTTTAAGCAACCAACCTGGTTACATAATGCCATATTCAAGCTTTCTCAAAATAATGTAATATATATTGTGTTTGGTATATTTTTGTTAATGTTAACAACTAATAAACATAATTGAAAGTTTGTATTACATAGGGACTTCAGATTGAGATTCCAAAACCATATGGAAGCAGCATGTTTACAAACACTACACAAATGTGTACACAAATGTGTGCATCACGAGGGCAGTCGCAGTAGTGTTTCATCATTGCAGTGTCAGCCTCGCAATTTAAACAAGTAAACATCTGACAACCCACTATCACAAGAAAGTTTAGAGGCTAAATTTTAAACCTGTGCAAATCCTGAAAGACACTTCCATCTCAAAGCAGTTGCAAGGGTTTAATGACACAGGAGCTCAAAAACAAAGATGGCCAAAAATACGTTTTGGATTAATGTGAATTGAGAGCAATGGAAGAACTACACCGGAAGAAATATATCAAAACATGCACCATGTCCATATAAAAATAAATGTTAAAATCAAACATACCTCATCAGACATCAGAGTTGCAATGGCCCTCCCAATCTCATGATACGACTTTGCTTTCCCTTTGGGACCCAAGAGGACAAACAGGAACCTTGCGTGGGCAGAAATATATTACATTATACATTTATACGTCTTTTTGATCATCTATTGAGGTGTGGTTTACCTTGTTGGTACAGGGACCTCAGTCAAAGCTCCAAGCATGACTGCTTGCTGCAGCCGAACAAATGCCACAAAGGGACTCTCCAGGAAATCTACTTCTCCCACCAACACATTTGATGCTTCAGCATCTCGAGGGAGTTTCTTCATAAACTTGTTCTTGAGCTGGACAACACAGGAAATGAGAGGAATAATGCTAGGCAATTACAGTAATATCCAAGTCATACAACAACATAAATGTAACCTGTGTCTTGGACTGGGGGGCTTAAGAGTACTGGGCCCTGACATAGCCTGTGATGTGCATTCACTACATGGGGCTCAACAATAATTGCCCACTTAGAGGTTCTGAAATTAAATTTCGCATTCATTTTTCCCAGACTACTAAAGACATTAGTTACCACACAGCTGCTCAGTGTCCATTGTGTCCTTAAATGTTTCATATTTTAACATTTCGAAAACTCTATTCAAAATCCCCCTGTGGACACCACTGTCATTATCTTTATTACTGATATTTAACTCAGATTCCATGTTACATGTAATTTCTAGTGAATCATAAAACTTCTGCCATGAGACCAAAAAGCCAATGAAAAACGGAGTAGTGTATAGGCAAAAGAAGGCAAACAGTGAGCTTTTGTTACCTTTCACCAAGGACTTCTCTGCCAAAGAACAAGGCTCACACGAGCATTGACAAAGGTCATGACTCGACATACTGTCTCTTTGTTAATGGAGACCTTCAGTTGCCAGCAGAATGATGAATAGATATACATGTACCTGATCTTTCTCCGGTTTATCTGAGAAGTCACTCAAGCTGTTGGATGTGAGGTTTCGGTGGGCAGGGGTTGGACTACCTGCAGAGGCATTTACAAATTAAACTTCAAATCAAAACAAGAATTTGGCTAAATAATGGTACTAAAAATGAAACAAGCAAATGCCAGTTTACCAGATTATAACACTTTAATCTTGCTACTTTGTATCTACTGAAATAATTTAAGCAACAATTACTAAAATTTGACTACTTTGGTTTAAACCCAGAACTTTAAAAAATACTGTATATAACACTCTATTGCTTATTTGGGAATGCTGCAACCTCACTTACAGAGGTATCCCATGCTGGAGCTCCTTGTCACCTCCTCACACGGCTCATCTGAGTCTTGAGGAGTTAAATAAGGCGCATGCTCATGAGGATTGCGTACTACACATAATAACCAAGAGTCAAGAAGGCAGGGACACCAAAGACCCAGAGAGGAGGGGAAAAAAAGAGAAAGCAGAAAGCAAAGGATTTTGAAAAGACAGTCCACGAAAAACAGGTCCAGGAAGTAAAAAATAATAATAGGGGTTAAAATTTACCATTTTCAGGGTTAGAAAACAGTCTACTTGCACTTGAAACACTTTTGCCAATGTCTGCAAGGGAACGCAAGTTGGATTTCTTGGTTTGATGCCGGTGTTTCCTTAGCAGAGTGTACATGACCTTCTCTTTCAGGTCAGGCTTCAGCTGTCCACTCTCAATCTGGCTGTCTGTGATCACCTCTGTTACAAGAAATCGATGAAAAATATAGTGGGGTTCTAAAAAAGACTCAAAGTTGATAAACTGGGCAGCTTACCAACAACTTGAGGCAGTGAGGTGGCTTCCAGGTCAAGCATGATTGTACCCTTCTCAATGCATGTCTTGAGTTCCATCAGGCTGTGCAAGGACAGCGTAGCTACGTGGGGTTTACTCCAACGCTCACCACCTTTCTCCACTTTCTCCTCAAACTTGATCCATCTATACAAAAAAGAAACAAAAATAACCTGGGTCAACAGAAAGACTTCTAGAGAACTTAGAAATTATTAGAATGCATGTGGCTTGTAAATAAAGAACTGTTGCTCCTAATGGCTTGCATATGGGCTGCAGACAAAAGGCGACAAGATGGGGTTCTTGTTTCTTTACTAAACAGTTTTGCTGTTGTCAATTGGCCACAGTTCACATATAAATGTGGGTAGCATAGAAATGAGAAATACAATCAGCAGACATGTAAACAGACATGTAGAAATGCATGTAAGCATGTCTGTCTTGCTACATCTGACTTTAAACAGGCAGAAGAGCAGGACAAAGGGCCATTCTGAGAGTAGTGTGGATGGGGTTTCTGCTGGGGATAAAATGTCCCTCTGGCCATGATCCACGCAGTAAGGACTTTGTGTCGTTCGCAGAAGACAAGGAGATGCCACTGACCTCATTCACCTGCTGCAGTAACACCATCTTTAACTAGTGAGAGTAATGGTCAATTACAAAACTCTATCTGACCACATCCAGTAAGACGTTGGAATAATTCAGCAAGATGAAGCAGCAATAAGGAAGAAAATACTGATTATGACAGATCCTGCATTGATATCGCTTTTAGGCCTGTCACAATTAACACATTTTGAAGTGTGATTTATTGCTAAAGATGATAAATGATCATATGGAAACTCATTTATACCACTGACACTAATGCAGGATTATCCCCAAAGAAATATTCTAAATGCACAATATCAATACAAAAAAAACATGATCTGCAATAAATATAAAGAAGAATGAAACACTTACCATATGTCATTGGTCTGTGTCTATAATGACTGACATGGAAGAGATTTATTCAATATTCTTGAGCTCAAATCTTATAAGAGTGCAGAAAGATATCAAGAAAAGCTACTCATAATATTGCACCCCAAAAATAAATCTATCTATCTGATTTATTGAATGATACGCCAATATAGTTTTTATTGTGACAGGCCCATCCTTTATATATACACCATCATTCATATCATTTGTGTAGTGAATATAATTGATTGCCTAAACACTTTCTCATAATTAGCATTAACAGCATTATTTCAAACACAAATCTCATTTCCTCATGTTGTGGGTGTTTCTTCCACTTCCTGGTATGCTTTACTGAGCATGTGGTTTATATCAGATAAGCACAGACTGGGTGTTCTCTAATGTGCAGCTTTTTCCTCTATGAAGACAAAAGAAATTAAAAAAAAGAAATCCTTGACTACCGCTACTGTACCATTTGTAGCAATAACGTTGGTGGTGTGGTTGGGATTTAGTCTTTTAACCAACCTGGCTGTTTCCTTCCACTCCATCTCCTGTCCATCCACAGACAGCAGTTCATCCAGCTCAGTGAAGAGCTGTGGAGGTGGAGGGCCATCGTCATCTTCCCCCAGCATAAACCTGATTCTCTCAGCTGGAGAGACTGTCAGAGAGAAAAAAACAAAACAAAAACACATTCCAAGATTAATCAAGATGAAAAATTGTATTCTGTGTAACGCCATCTCTGCAGCTATAACAGTGACACCAGCAATATTGGTAAAATACTTTGGCATACATTAATTTGTGTACACACAAAATTGAGTCATTATACCTTGTAACCTTGACAAATAATGCTTCCCGGTTTAAATCTATCTGATCACAGTGGCGAACAAACTTTAATCTCTGAGCTTTCTATAAATAAATCTTTATAACGATATAATTGCGTTGAATTCACAGGAAAATTTCAGATGCAACTGCGCAAAACATTTTAGAAACATGTTTTTCTAAAATGTTTTGCGCAGTTGCATGTGAAATTTTCATCACAAAGAAACAACAATGGTTTGGGAAATAACACTGATTTGTTGAGCACATGTTAATCATTCTCAATTGTATCAATTCATTCAAAGGGTGTAGTGGTGTAATGAAGAGACTTTGTTACTTAGAGAAGCAATAAAACAAGTGAGTGACTGAGGATAATTGAAAGAAAGTCTTTGTTGTAGACATTATTCATTGGATATCAGTAATAAAAGTTACTTATTGAAAAGGTAATTGGAGCCAATATAAAACAAGGAAAACAATTTATAACTTTGTAGTCTTTCTTTTCACTTCCAAATTGTTTTTTCAAATAAAATTCAACTTTGAAAAAACTTGTTTGCCATTGACATGTACTGCATCAGAGGTCCGGGCTGTACGTACTGTGTTATTCATTATTAAGGAACAACTTGTTATCCCTTCTGAGAAGTTGTGCAACTCATAAGTTGATGAGACAAAGTGCAAGGTAAGAGGTAAGGAACATGGTAAGGAACATGGCTATTTCCATTCCTTGACAAGGTGCCTGTAACCTCTTAATCTGCAAACAGTGTATCCAAGCTTTATTTAGGTGGCTTGTTACTAAAATAGCACATGTTTTACTGCTGCAGAAAAACCTTGTCCCTTAAAGAAAGGTTGATTTTTAGTGACTTAAAAACTAAAAAGAATATTATTAATAGTAAATAATAATCTTTTTACAGTGGCAATCAAAAATGTCTAGTGCACCATGATTGCTGTTGGCCCAAAATATTAAAAAACGTACACAATTCTCCCTTATTGACACAGGGTCCTCTGCTTTACACACTTGTAGAACCTGACTTTTAACTTGACATTTTCCACAACACTATGTACGCTCCTCAAGCCCACAACTGTTATCAATGAAAACCCTGCTTTTGTTGTTGTTACACACAAGTTTAAGTGGAGAGGTTCACAGGGTCTGGTAAAATAAACAGGATTATGCTGCTTCATAGCGATGGCAAAACAGCAAAAGGTACACCAGGTGGAAGGCTCTAATCACTGTTGGCTACCCGTGTTTAGAGTTAGGTGTACGTTGTCTGGTTCATGTCGCTACCCACACATTAAAATATCACGTATGGCATGGTTGGTGCAGGTAATACACGTACGCGTCTAGCCTTTTGACGCTGCCAGACAATTTGGAGTATTTGAACTTTGGAGGGTACTTTACGCTCAACTATGGTGGTTTTAATGTCATTCAGCAAAGAGTGACAGTTTAGGTTTTGTCCAAAATCAAGTGCGTTTGCTCAGATGTCTTTAAGTTTATATTTCCTGGATTTGTTCCCTTTGTAGTAAAAGCTGATTGCAAGAAATTATAGCTGTGGAAAAGTAATAAATTATGCACTCTTATGTAGTAACTCTTATCATGCCATAGAATGACTAAGCATACACACTGATCTGCATCAGTGTGTAACAAAGCAGGATTACACTGCTAGTGAGATAGCAGCTTGAAGGGGATTACTCCAGTGCATGGGTATTGCTTAAAATGGCACAGTATGTGCAAAAACGTGCCATTAGGAGATGTTTTTTTCTTTACTTGCGGCAACACTTATGTCTGGCAGTATCACTAGTACTGTATTCCATTTTGGTTATTCCTTCACTTTTTATTCAGAATACAGTTATTTATTTATAGTTATTTTCCTAAAAACAAAGGCATAGATTATGGTATTTGATCATACAATTTTATTCTTCAAACTACACAGCAACAAACTCAGCAAGAACTCAGCAATAAAAAACAGATCTTGTGGTGAAGAATGTGTAATTTGTCCTCATTCAATCTGAGAATTTGGTTTGAGAAGTTCAACTTCTCTAAATAATGACAAATAAGTGTACAAAAAAAACAAACCGCTATTACAAACCGAAAACTGTTTCTTTCCCATGTTCAAATCAAATCAAATCAAATCAATTTATTTTTATAATGCCCAAAATCACAACAACAGTTGCCTCGATGGGCCACAGGTAAAAGCAGTTCAGATAACTGTCCCAGAATGCCCCTGTCCTTTGACCCTCCTTCGCGGCGAGGAAAAACTACAAAAAACTACAACTACAACTATGTTGTTGTGATATATGTATTTTGAACAATGAGGAGCCAATCATACACAGTTTTAACGCACTGACGTGGAGTGCATTAAAAAAGTGCAACGCATGAATCAGAGTTTTAATATGCTTATAGTATGGCCCCACAAACTGCAATAGTCTCTTTGTGACTGGACCATGTAACAGAATACGATACAAAATACATGCAAGTGCACTTCCCAACACTGCCAGTCCATCCATCCATGTAACATTACTTCTGCCCATTATATAAGATTAAGTATTTCCTACATAATGTCAATGTATATGCTTTTGTTGGATATCGTTTACATTGTTTTTACATTTAGTACTATATTTCACTCTGTAATGATAAGAGGTTTTTTAAAAAGATTGCCAGAAATCTGAATGTATTGTACCTTACAACTCTGTCAAAGTCTGATTTGCCAGAATAAAACATTCACATGTTCAAGGTTAAGACTGAGCCAAGACATCTAAAGACTATAAGCACCATTAATCCCATGTTTTTTTTCTAAAGAAGGATAAATTCTAACATGCAACTTTATGAGGAAGCTTTGATATAAGACGACATCTGTTGTGTTTCACCCTCGAAGGCCTTGATTGTTTGATTTTATGATTATGGGAAGAATGTATACAAAAATAATCATTTCCCACCAACCTATAGAAATCGCCCAAACTTGATGGGATTTCCAAAGTACTGAGCAGAACACAATCAAGCAGTGTAATTTTTAGATTACCATGATTATATTAAATCTGTTAATAAAAGGTTTGTGCATTTGGTTTCTTGGCAGGCACCAGTTTGGTCTACTGCAGAAAAGGTGAATGCAATGTTACTCACTAAGAGGTTTGAGGACACTTGAAACACAGTCATCTGCATTGTCTCCATCTGACTTGTATCCCTCTGTGATGTGTTCTGCCCTTTCCTTCTTCTCTTTGTGGCTGGACTTGCGGCGGTGGCGCCTCCTCCGGCGGTAGCTCTTAGGAACGTGCACTCCAATGTACACGGTGTGATGACCTGAAGAACAAATACATTTCAGCACAGACAACGTAGATGTTCTGGTTAAAGGAAATAATCCTTGATGTCCGATAATAATCTGTTTGAGAACTTTAAGAACATAAACATAAGACTTTTGTCACGAAACAAAGAACCTTCTTTGACACATAGTTCCTGAGACTTACATAATATGATTGAGTGATAGGCCTCTTAGATTTCACAGGAGGATCATCATTATGACACAATTGTAAACTATCACTTCCGCGAAGCTCATACAGGAAATGGTAACTGAATGTCAGGAAGTCATTAGCAAAAATGAATCTGTATACATTTGTTCAACAGAAAGACAGTCAAAGTAATAATTAAAGATTTGTGTTCAAATGTCAAAAATCTAAAGCAGAACAGCAATTAAAACAATATTCATAACTAAATGTATCAAAAGATGGACTAGTGCTGCACAATATGAGAATTAAAAATATATTTGACTTAAATTAACAATATTATTGCATATGCATGTTGCATATGTCAACATACTCAACTGAATACTTAAAAAATAATAAATAAATAAAAACTGACTCAAAACCAAAACAAAGCTACATTTAGGCTCTGTTTTGGCTGCAATCTTTTTGCATACCTTCTACCTCCTCTTCATCACAGACATGCTTGACAAAGGCTGCTCCTCTGTCCAAAACCGCTTCATCCTCCACTCTGTAAGAAAAGATAATCAAGAGAAAAAGCACAATTAAATGCCAGGTTTTCTTAATACATAGTTCCATAAAAGTGGTTAATTTAAACTGTGAGGTAATGATAAAAAATAAAATAAATTAAACTGTGAGAGGATGAAGCAGTACTATAAACATAGTCAGGAAGGACACAGCATACTCCCAAGTGACTCTCCATCATGTCTAGGGAGAGCGAGGGAAAAAGACAAAAAAAAAAAACACATACACACACACACACACACACACACACACACTGCACAAGTGGTTTGGATTTAAACACAAGTCAGTGTTTCAGTAGTTAAGTCTCTTACCAATTAGAGATGACATATTATGGTTTCCAGAATTTAAGCTCATAAAGAGGAACTCAATGGACTTAATATTTTCTTTATTTGAAAGACAAAAACAAAAGCCACAATTCTATCTCTTTGGTTGAAATTAATTATTATTATTTTTTTTTTGTGTTTTGTTTGGTTATAACCTTTTGCTGTGATCAAAACGTTTTGTCTGAGGGCATATCATGTTGCACAGGGCTTGAGAAACTGCACACAGTAGCAGTTCATGTTGCACGTTTACTACTGGCCCCATGTGAAGATTATGCCATGTCTACAAGTAACGCACCCATCTCCTTATGAAAGGAAAACCAACACAAAAAGTATAAAGATGCACTTCTAACGCAGCATAAACAATATTTGATGGGAAACCAAATTAACAAGATGGCACAAAGTCCTAAAGGAAGGACAACAAATCAGATGTGGAACAGTCAAGCCATTTCACTTCATGAAATCTTCTAATCTTGATCTTGTTCTGTAATATGAAAACGGTCTGTAGGTCAACAGATCCAGTTGAACCTTGGACACACTGGTTATCTCAGTCCCATTGTAGGTGCCCCTTGGTGACCTTATGGGGCTAAAGCTGACCGTGCGTGAGGAGCCCGGATCAGTCGCTCAAGAACAGAGATCATCCCCATCGCTCACAATTATGTATACAATCCCGCCAGGTTCACCGCAATCAAAATGACTTGAAGAGAGTATCATTCGAGGTTCTATGTTATAGGCCTTGATATAAATAAGTCAAAATAACGGCACAATGGCTTATGCGGTGCAAGTGCATTGCTCTGTGATGGAGACAGGTTTACAATAACTAGAATCTTCTGAATGGATAAGGAAACAGAAACGTTGAAGAGAAAACAAAACGTGTTGAGTTGCAAAGATTTGTTGTTAAGTTCAAACAAAAGGAGGTAAAGACACGAAGAATTCACACTTTTAAAGAATCTGTGATTTACAATCACTTTCATTGTTCACAACTTTGAAATGTCTGTCAAAGGAGGCAAATTCAGTCACTGGGCATTCCCGTGCATGGCAGCAAAACAAAGAACAAAGCACAAGAATCGGGAATTGGCTACATGTTTCCGCGTTTGCCACGAGCGTAATTGCGCAATTGACGCACACATTCGCCAGCGTTCAAAATTACCTTTCTGGTCAAAGCCACATGGTGAAGGGGCACGCTCCGTACACACGGCTTTATTCATAAAGTTGCAGCCGAGATAGCCACGTAACCATATGTCTCTAAATGTCTCCCTAATTCAATGTGACAGCTTCTTGGATAAATAGATTATCGAGCTGTTTAGAGCCAGAGCATTGAGCCAATGCTAGCTCGTCGAAATGTACATGTGAGACAAAAACGAAAGGAATAGACCACAAAAGACAGTATTCAAGGGTCTTAAACTACAGCTCGCATACGGATCAACAGTGATACAATAATTGAGTAAAAAGTTGCCACCTAAAGTTGTGTGAGTGTGAGCCCACAAACTCTGTAACTTGTGAAAAGTAACATTAGAAGTTGATAAGACACTTTTACGACTGCTTAAACAACAAAACATTGAAACTGTGAACTTACTTGTTTTTTTCAGATGCCATTGTGTACAAATTTAGACGGAGTTGTCGTCTCACTCGGCTTTATCAGGTTTAGACAAAACTACCGTAGACGCTCCTTTCAAGTTGTGACAAAAGTGGGAAAGTAGAGCTGCTGGAGCTATCGGACTCTGCAAATGAATCTGAAACTACACCTCACAATCCTCATAATGCACCTCCTGATATCAGCTTGTGTCAAAAAAACATCTTGATCGGCATTGCTCTTCAAAGTGTGGAGACTTCGTGCGCAGCGTGTCTTTTTTCCATATTTAAAGCCCCATCCCTCCTCCAATGACGACACGGAGGCGTGGAGGTCACTCCAGAGACGCACAGCGGTACACTTCCTTTAATTATTACAGTTACCTTAATTTGACTCTACAATTATTATTTAATCTAGTCTAGTAATTTATTTATTTTTCTGTTTGAAACAAAACATGAAATCTAAAATGATCTGTTCTATACGATTCTTATTTGACAGTACTGTGTAGTTAAGGCATCTGTAAATATAGTATTATTTGTCAATAGCAATAATAATGATTTAAAATGATTTACATATATATATATTACATAATATATCTATGTAATTAAAATTTCATTTGTATTTATTTGTTTAAAGTGATTAGAAAATGTAAATGTTACTTTTTTTACTTTAATTATGAATCTATTTTACAGAAAAAATATAACCATATAGACATTTTAAGATAAAAAAAAGCTTATGAAGTGTGGCGACACCTAAAATAATACGTTTGTTTTCTTTTTATGTTTACACCTAAAGAAGAATATTTAGAAAAGATTAAAGCATTTAATAAACTTACAAATATTTACAAATTTAATGACAAGTTCATGTAATTTCTCATAAATATAACTACATATGCAATTTCAGTAAAATTGGTAAGAAAAACTTGAGTTTAAAAAGCCCTACAGTTTTTCCAAGTTAAACATAAGCAGTGATAATGTGGTCACATCAGCTCCAACTGTATTCCAGGCCAAGTCAGCAGCTACGCCGGTCTACAGTGTGTTCAAAAACTCCTTCACCTGGAATGACAATCACAACACTGTTACCATGAAAAAGGAGGACAACTAACAAGTTATTACATTAAACTGCATTAAACTATATTTCTAACTAAAATTTTATGTCTCACCTTCTCAATCATGTCGGCACCTTTGTTTTTATTACCCTTGAAGTCTTCATTCACATCAATTGTCAGGACAGGCACATTGCTGAGATACTCAAACTCCATACTTTAATAAAAAACAACAGATAAAGCCCAATTAGAGACTGGCAACGGTTTCATCTGAACACATGTCTGTGGAAAATCTGTTTACCTCATGGTCTTGTGCTGTAGCCAGCTCTCATGTTTGAAGTGAAGTTTCTCCAAATACTCCAGAGGGATTTCTTGCTCCTCCTCTCTGCCTCTTAAGTGTAATCGCTGTAAGCATTTCTATGAAATTCAAAATCAAAGATTGTTCTTAGGGCAATCAAAAACTGATGGATTCACAATACAGAATTCACATTGTAATACCTCTGGAGTTGCTCTGAGGTA
The DNA here is from genome assembly GCA_019453435.1 of Rhinogobius similis. Taxonomy (NCBI): domain Eukaryota; kingdom Metazoa; phylum Chordata; class Actinopteri; order Gobiiformes; family Gobiidae; genus Rhinogobius; species Rhinogobius similis. Next base: position 29,113,779 of record CM033619.1, on the reverse strand, counting down.
CACAATCCCGTCCAATTCTATGTGTTTGCCAAACTGAGAATGAAGCCAGCCGTGCCAGTCCTGGTAGACGGACCATTCAGTATCGTTCATACACTCGCTCTCATAAAGGTTGGACGCAAAAATGTACCTAAGGCAAAGGCATAAACGGCAAGAACAGGCAGAAAATAAATCCAATGTTAAAACAATTCACTCTTTTGAATTATGTTTACTGCATTTGATAACTGTTGATACCTGTCACTGTAGATAGACCGCTCAAAAAACTGGACAGGATTGTCAGCCTCTCTGAGCTTCCCATGGGCCGATCGCATCTGGGCTCGCACTCGGCTGAAGCAGGCGTAGCTCTGGAAAGTGTAGGCCCATCTCTCCGGCTTCTCATACATCAGCTGCAGCACATTACCTCCACTTCTCTGAGAAGTGCTCAGCTCCTTAGAACACAATTATTTGAATTTCTTTAGTTTTCTTTAATGTAAATGTTCATCTAACTTAACAAAAATGTGATGAAAACTAGGTCAACATTTTCTGCACCATACTGCATGTATTGCAGCTTGTTAGATCCTAAAAATAATCAAAATATTTTTTATAAAATATAAGTTAATATTGATATACTGTACATACAGTGACCATCATGAAGCCATAAAATAAAACTACAGATTTAACAGTAATATATATTGTAGGGCGCATAACGATAAGCAGTTTTCTCTTGACAGGTTGAACTTCTAATCTGGTTGAAATAAGGTTGAAATCTAATTGCAATTAGTGAACAAAATTGTTCAGCTTCGTTAATGAAGATATCAAGCAGCAAAAATGCTGAAAATTGTTTTGAAATGGCAAACTTGGCATCCTGATAAGTCTATGATTAATGCAACATTACTCAACACTATAATAACATCCATGCACTTTACACAATGTGCTGTACTTTTACAGCAAGAAACAAATCTAGTTAACAATTCTTACTAAAATATTGGCTGATGCTTTTGTTCTTTGGTACTTAGCTATGGAACAGGAAAGTTTGAGACCAGCCTAAAAAACAATCTAATAATAAAGTGTTTCCTCCAATATTAGTGGAGGGATTTTTCCCCAGCAATGGTATGTTCATTTTATCTTGTCTGGGACCATCTGTTGCCCTGGGAGTATGAATGGTGTCACAAGTGCACATTTATTTTCAGATTGCAGCTGTACTCCACATGAGCACTTCAGCAGTTGTCCATTTGTGAAGTTAGACTATCGCATTCTTCCCAATTTTGAACACCGTCGTGCATAGAAGTTTGGCAATTATTAGGGTCTAACCCTGACCAAATCCATTCGGACTTACCTCAAAGTCACTGCCATTTGTTTGGACATTGCACCACCTGGCGATCGGTTCTGGCACCACCTCCCAGTCCGAGCTCTCTCCCTCCAAAAGGCGCACAAACGTAGATTTGCCCGCCGCTGTGACAAAGAGAAATCTTTAATGTAGCTGATGATTTATTCTGTTACCTAAACCAGTCAAACAAACAGCATTTTTATATCAATGACGATTTAACAGTTAGGTTACATTAGGCGCCAAAAACATGCGATCCTTTAATAAATGCGACTATGCAACAGCTACAACTGCGTCAATGCAATATAGTTGCATACCTTTCAATTTCACCATCAATCACTTTCTACTGTTATAGGTTATGATGGCACGTAGATAATGTTGTGAAACCTACCAATATTTCCTTCAATTGAAATACGCTTTATTCTTTTCTCCATTGAATTATCCAAATCTTCAGATCGTGATCGTTTCGGTGTAGAGGACATTTTTGATGAAAATAGTCTTTCTTTTAAAAGAAAAACAGGAGACAAGTCCAGTCGCGCGCCCGTCTGCTCGTTTGGTTTAAGTTTGGCGGTAATAACACGGAAGTGATGCACTGGTGCTTTGTACCTCCTCCCAGCACCCATGGCACAGAGCTGCTCCTCCACAGCCCAACATGCATCAATGACCAAGAGCACTCTACTCAAGACCACATTTATTTGTCTTGTCAACAGCATAATTAAATCTAATAATTGAAAAGTTTTACTAAGCCAGTATTTACAAACCTTACAGTCAAGATTATAATAAAATGAGAGCACAGGACATAGTGAGATGCTTGAAGGAAAAAAATGATTTAGGATAAGCAGTAACATTCATAAAGGTATGTAATCTCAAAAACAAAGTGGCATCCATATCTACCCAGCAAAAACATTCAACATAATAAATTCACTTCATGCTCACTGTTTTAGAGAGAACCCCTTGGTCTATAAAATATCACCCAACTTCAGAAAGAAGCCATCATATACCCAAAAGTAAGAAAGGTTTTCAGTATAAATATGTGATCCAGGAGTCTTTACCTTTAACACTGTGTTCACACTTGCACTTGTTTGGTCCCGATTTGAGCAGTTTAATTCTAGTGTAGACTTGATTTGGCTCTAGTCCTGGTTTGGCCCTGGCTTTGCCCATGTTTAGTTCCATGTATGGTCCTAGTTTAATGTGATTATTTCCCATATTAAAACTGGGACTAAACCAGGATTAAAACAGAAACTAAATCTGGACTCGATGACAACTAAACAAAGACGAGAACAGGACCGAACCAAGTCCACATCAGGACCGAAATGGGCTAAAGTTAGGACCAAATAACGACAAGTGTGAATGCATAGTCTTGTTATATTGTTAAAAAGCAAGAAATGACATGCTTTTACTGTTTAAAAGACAGCCACAGACCCAAGAAACTGTCCTTAGGTCCATTGCCCAAGGTAAATTAAACATGAACATTCCTAAAGGGAAAACAGGTAGAAATAAATGGTCAGTCTCAGACAATACAGCCTACATAGAATAAACATTCAAGGAGGTTAGGACATTTTGGTAAAAGTGCTTTATGACTAGAGGGATATCAGCATAATCAATTTAAAAGCAATACAAATTCTATTAGGGCCCCTTCTACACACCGTTTAAGAGTTCATAATGTCTTCATTTGGATACATGTTACATCACTCTGTACATACTCGAGAAAAGAAAAAACAGTCTTTACAGAAACTGATACAGAATTTTGGGCCCCCCCTTTAATATAAAATAATAAGAAAATACTCAATTATGGCCCTGGGACATACTCCTTTGCCCCCTTGTCAACTGCCCTGCTCTAGCCTCAGCACATCACATTCATCTATCAGTATTTGTACAGAACACCTCCTTTTGCGTGTTAGAATCAGTGAATTTAGTAAAAGGCGGTACCCCAAAACATAAAGGCGGGAGTACACGTTTATTTCAAGTTTTAGAGGAAGATGGAAAGTGTTGCCAATAACAACAAAAACTCATTGTAAATATTTGCACTTGATCAACTTTAACATATTTAGTTTCTCTGACAGTTTCTGGTTATTAGATACAGAAAATGTGAGCCCTGCTAGGCACTTACAAATCTGAAATGTTGACGAAAAAGGGCAACTGAATTTGCACCATTGAACTTTCTTGTGTTTCGTATGTGTGGTCTGAAATAAGAAAATTATAGTGTTCAGGTCTACAGCTAAGATTAAGGTAAATGTCCCTCAATTAATCTTTTTACTATAATGTTTCAATACAGCTTGGTTAACTATAATCCCTGATAAGACTCCCCTGGTGCATAACCCTTAATAAACCCCTCTACCCCCTGGCGTTGTGTTAAACATTTCCCCAAATGGAAATATCATACTGCATCCATACAGCCAGGGTTAAGGGGTATCTGTGCAAAACAAGAAAACCATTACATAAAAAGCTATGTTTATCTATCCTTGGTTGTCAGTTTTTCAATCAGCTCTTGTAGTGGGGCCAGCTCTTTCCTGTCGATGAGGTTGAACTCCTAAAAAACAAGACAGAATATCACACGTACGTCATTTGATAATTTTCTACTAATAAAAAAATAAAATAAATGTACATTTACCTGAACAAAAAAGATAAAGTGTTTGAATGAGGTGTTTAGATGTGCTTCTTCTTGCAGTTGCATGACAGAGTCAAAGTGCTGGTGGTAGATGTGGGCGTACACTCGGAAAAGACGCTTCAGGATGGTCTTTGCCACAGTTATGAAGTTACGCTTAAAAGGGACACCTTTAAATTAAGACCATAAACGTTTCATTAATAACCTTGTAATATAAGCGATTAACGCCTGTTTTTTTAAAAAACATACAACAGGCAAAAAATATAAACATCCCCAACACCGGGTAAAAACAAATAGTCTATTCAAGATGGCCTCCCCCAACACCTGCACTCACCAACCCTTTTTATGGTCTGTTCACTCTATGTCTCTCCTTTGTCCAGCAGGTTTCCTTTGTGATATTGTTTAAGATGTATATACAACTGAATATTATACTTTGTTACCCTCATATAATGTCTGTCAAGTTTGGCATATCTATTATTTGTTTGTAATGTATAACTCTTTGTTTTAGAGATTAAACCATGCCACATGTAACCACCACTTCACCAAGGACAATAAATCATATCCTGTACTGAGCTCTGGCCTTCTCCATAGTTTCTGTTCTCACCAGTACTTCAATTAATTACATTTTACAAAACCCATTAACAAGTATAGTACAGTATTTAGCAACTGTTTAACTTTATATAAAAATCAGTAGATTTGCCAATGCCTCTGGTTCTGCCGATTAGAAAGAAAGGAGAAACATAAACAAGCAAACTAAGCAGAAAGTCAATCAGTCATCAACTCAAAGGGAGAAAATAAATGCCTGTACAAATTACACCTTTCCAGTGGCCCTACCTATCTTAGAAGGGAAGAGAGTCTCATCATCAAGTTGGTCTTGGACCCAGGTCATGAGGTAATCAATGTATTTAGGAGCTGAGCATTTTATCGGCTTCTTGATGTTAGTTCCATCAGCCCAATGATACTCATATCTAAAAAAAAAAAAAAGACAGAATAAAAAGAGTTGTGATGTCACCACTACTGTGCCTCACAGATTTTTTATTCTTTCCATACATAGCTACATCATAAACATACATACTTACAATACAGTAAGAGGAAACTACAAGGGAAAATATACTGTTGATAAGAAATCAACAATTTCATCAGCTTTGTGCCCCCAACACAGGGCTCGATTTAGTGTTTATATATGATTAAATTAATTTAGATAAAATTAAATCCACCAAAAATAATCAGAAAATGAGGCCTACAAGTGCTGGAGACTGCACAGTGCTAAGAACACCAGGTTGGCTTCAATAAAGTTTCCTAAAGATTTAACTTCTCCTGGTGTTCCTTTAGATCCCGGTTTCCCCACTGAAGCATCACAACTATGGATGTCACAAACTAAAATTGTAGTGTTACCATTATTGTGAAACATAAAGAAACATCACAGTTTTACAATTATTGATAATTGTTGGCACTATGACCAAGCAACAGTGAAATCCTTAATTTGCCTTTATCTTTAATACATCCCAGTCAAAAGTTTAAGACCAGTTGAATGAATGGCAAAAGTCACATTGCATTGCATGGTTGGATCTTAACAAGGTTCCAAGTAGAGCTTCAATTCAAAGAAGAGAAATGAGAGTGAGAAAAAAGTGAGTAAATGCAGAAGAAACTTTTATTCACTGATGAGAAAAAAATTTAACCTTGATTGTCCTGATGGTTTCCAACCTTTCCACCCGAGATGTTTTCTATGCGCCACAGGGAGGGGGCGCCATAATGATCTGAGTTGCTCTTCCCTTCAGTGGAACAATGGAGTTCCAGGTGGTTCAGGGGCTTAAACTGTCTCTGGCTCTGTGCAGATGTTGTAGAGAGCATCCCTCATGACTGAGGCTCTCGTCTGTGGAACCACTGGGTTTTTCAACAGGACAACACTACAGTTCACAAAGCCCCAGGACAAAGGACTTCTTCCAGGAGACTAACATCCCTCTTTTGGACCATCCTGTGTGTTCTTGATCTAAATCCAAATGAGAACCTTTGGGGATGGATGGCAAGGAAAGTTTACAAAAATGGACCACAGTTCCAGACAGTAGATGACCTTCATGAGGCCGTCTTCCCCACTTGGAGAAATGTTCCCTCTCACCTCCTGGAAACGCTTGAATCAAGTGCGCCGCAACCAATTTCTGATTTGGTCAACAATAACGGCACTACTCATTACTGAGTTCATGTTTGGTTCTTTGATTTCTTTTTTGAGGGGGATTGGGTTGTTTTTTGACATGTGGTCCTACACTTTTGATCAGCTGCAGTCTATTTCAGTTTAATTGTTGTTTTCAACAAAATATTTACTCAATTTTTTTTTTCTTTGTCTCACTCCCATTTCTTGTCGCTTATTGAAGCTCTACTTGGAACCTTGTTAAGCTCCAACCATGCAAAATGTGACATTTGCCATTTATTCAACTGGTCTTAGATTTTTGGTCGGGACTGTAAAAATCAAACTTTCTAAATGACAAAGTCATGATTTCATATTAACAGCCAGGAACAAAGTACTTTACATATTACCTTCAGTGCAGATTGAACTGACATTACTCAAATTATTGTTACTGCCTTAGATTTTCACAATTATTATTTTTATTTAGCTCTTACGATTATATTGTGACCTGAATAATCATGATTAATGATTAACCAAATAACCTGGACATGAAACTTGTCGGGATGTGAAGAAGAAAAACAGGACATTACTAAGACACTAAGACCTAAACTAAAGAAACTAAAAATTGTTTCAGAAGCCAGGTGTGTCTTAAAAAATAAAATAAAATACTATTTTTCAAATTTTCATCTTACTTAGGCCCAGCAGACATGACAGGACAGCTCTCCTCTGAACAGAAATCTGTGACAGTCCCATAAAGCATGTTAATCTGGTTGAAGAAATCCACCGCTGATGACAGAACAAAACATTATTTTCATTATAACACAACATGTACTTTCTTTCTTGTAAAACAATGGAAGATTAATGAGATTAAAAGTTTGTGTTCAAATAAACTTCAAAGGTTTAATCATTCTTACTGTTGACTGCGACCCACTCGTTCAAGTCTTCACCTTCAGGCAACATGACGGCCATGCGCAGGTTTCCACTCCCCAGCGTCGCCTCAGCATGTTTTAACAGCTCATATTGATGGGAACCCTCTGGGATATTCTTCTTGGGCTTGAATGTTTTGGAGGAGCGGTTACCACTGTGAGCAACATTTGGGGCAAAAAAGCATTAAGTCTGTAAAAGGTGAATCTGTCTCACCAGAGAAAGCGTCAACATTTAGGCTTTACAATGCTAAAAAAAAAAAATAATAATAATAATAATAATAACAATTAACTTATTATTAAATTATTCATTGTGTTTATTTTTAAATGTTAAACTGACATTTTACTGATGCTTCATTGCATTCAAATTTCAGAGGAGGGTAGAAACTTTGAGTAACATCCTAAAGAAAGAGTACTTATTAGAGTACTACTTATTGAACTTCATTATTTTATTCCTACTTTAAGGGACATTTTGTTTGAAATAACAGTAGGCCTGCACTCTTTTGGTTAGTAAAGGTTTTGGTTACTCTTCCAACTATTAAAAAATATTAAAGTGGCAGAAGCTTTATGTTGACAATTTAAAATTATTTGAACATTTGTGTTTCTTGCACTGCTCCTCCATAAATCATTTAGTTTTTCTTATTTTTGAGGTCTATCTTTTGAAAATACCACATCCAGTCCAGACAATTACTCTTATTGTTCGTACTTGAATAGTACTTGCCCCAAATAGATTTTGTCTTACTTGGACCACTGCTTTATACTTTTGAAGAAACATTATTCTTGCATGAGTAAAATGTTTGACTACACTTCCCAACTCTGTAAAAAATGTAATCAATAGCCTGCTCTGAAAACTTGTCCCTCTTTAGTTAAATACAATCAGAATCCAGCTCCAGCAAGTATCTGTGCCAGGAGTGTTTTGAATAGTTTTGCTTGGGCAAAGGCGAGCTAATACGAGTTAATACAATAAAAGTCGGCGCTCATACAAGCACAAAATGAGGTGAGGACACAGTGCATGAAAGTTAACACTTAGCTTGTTTCTAATAAATGGTAAGTCACTTTAACACGAAGCATAAAAATAGTCAAGTGCCCCAGGAAGTAGTCGCGGTCCAAAGAAGCTAATGTTAGCATTTGCCAACTGTGGGGCACTTCGTAGTTTAGACTCAAGAACAAAGCAATAATACTATCGACCAAACATAGCATACTTACAAAAGAAAGCTCATTCTTCAAAGGGCAGATCTTTTTAGGGAGATTTTTTTTCTAGGAAGCTGAGGTTGTCAAGTCGTTTTTATGTTGTTTCAAGCCGTTCTGTCGTATCCACGCAGGTTGGGAGAAATACCTAAAGCAACAAAAACAACTGTACTTCAGCAATTGTAAACCTGTTTGGATTGATTTAAAGACAGAGCTGTGGTTGTATGTTTAATGTTGAGCCTCTGACGCTGAGAGCATCGACTTCATCGTTGATTTTGAAAAACAATGGAGAAGCACTACTGCCATCTTCTGGTCAGAGCAAAAGCAGACCGCCAGACACTAAACAATACAGTTCACAGTGACTACAAGCTTCAGCCAAGACAAATCTTTACTTTTCAGAGCTGCTTGTCCTCAAATAAAGAAGGGCATCCTTAGCGCCTGGTACAGGTGCTCAGAACCTCTGTCCAACCCTGTTCCGAAAAATGGCACCGGGGGCTGCTCCTGTGTTCAATCAGTGTTCAGACGTGTGTTACTAATGGGATTGAAGCCACTGGTGCAGCGAATACATGGTTAGGACTATTTTATAGCTGTAAATAAAATCTGATATACAAGAACTTTACCTCAGGATAGCACAGAGCACTGCAGTAGCGCAGGGGGGGGATATATTGGACCATAAATCAAATAAAAAATGTATAGATAATATTAATAATTGACAATATGCAACTGCAAAACCCATTTATTTTGCTGAAACTCAAGTTACTCGTAGTGTGAGATAAAGCATGGGGTACTCGAGATAAAAAAGGTTGGGAACCACTGTAGTGGACCTATAACCAGGAATATTGTAAAGTCTGGCAACAGGCTCCAACACATCGCTGGAGGTAAGTGACCAGAAGGGAAGACAGATGGTGCAGAGGACGACTGTGTCTTGTTAGCATTAATTTGAAGGTGTAAGGCTTTTCAAACACAGTTGACCCATATTTCTCCCACAGTAACAAGCTCACTCTGTCTCCAGGGAGGAGCTTGGGATGGAGCTGCTGCTCCTCCTTGAGTAGTATGGGTTAGTGTTAGCCAATGAGTCAGTCAATGAGTAATAATAACGGAGAAGCTCTATGGTAAAGGCTGACATAAACTCGTCTGGCGCTAGGACCGCGAGCGTCACAGCTGCTCAAAGCGACGCCAGTCTTGAGGCTCGAGGTTCGCAGCTTTGCAGCGTTTGAGCTGAAGCTTGAACACGGATGTCCAGATCCAACAGGCCCATGTCTGAAAAGCCAGACATACGGTGGTATTTGATCAGAAAGTCATACTGGGTTTGTCCAAGAGCAGGGAAAGCCTCCAGAGGTAGGTGCTCTCCTGTCTGGCTGAGTCACCTTTGAGACTAGCTAACATGACGTGTTTTCATCTGTTGTGCTGCTGCTGCTGCTGCCAATGTTATTTCTTTGTACGCTGCCGCAGATTAAGATGGAGTGTGAGTGGAAACCAGACCAACAAGGACTTCATCAGATCCTACAGCTTCTGAAGGAGTCCCAGTCTCCTGACACGTCCACGCAGAGATCTGTCCAGCAAGTATCCTTCATCCAAACACAGCCCGTCCTCAGTGTTAAACCAGCGGACTCAACAGGCTAGGGTTAGGTCCATCTGGCTGAGTAAACAGGTGTAACAGCACATCAATGTCGTACAATGAACATTAAAGCCGTTTTATGATCGAAAAATTACCATTAGTTCGTAGATCTTTGACATTGCACCAAACCATTAGCCTAATTATTTGATTTGGCGGTTGTTGTTGTTTTTTAGCAGAACGATCCCTTAATTGAGTACAACGCAAACATTGTATGTCCATAAATGCATCTTGGTGTGTTGTGTCCTCAACCTATTCCACAGAGATTAGAGCAACTGAACCAGTTTCCAGACTTCAACAACTATTTAATATTTGTCCTGACAAAGTTGAAAACGGAAGGTAGGTCGTTAATTGCGCTTGATGAAGATTATTTAATGTTGCAACATGTCAGGTCTGTCAGAATTAATGGCACTTTGGTCACACACAAGAATCAATAGTATGCTTTAGTAGAAGTACAGATTGTTGTCTTGCCTTTGCAATGTCATGGGGCTGTTGTGCCTTTCAATATTTACTCTCTTTTCTCTTCTAAGATGAACCAACACGATCTCTCAGTGGACTTATTCTAAAAAACAATGTAAAAGCTCATTATCAGAATTTCCCCAACGGTGTGTGTGATTTTATCAAGAATGAATGTCTGCAAAGCATTGGTGACTCGTCTCCTCTCATCCGGGCCACTGTAGGTGAGTCTGCAAAAAAGTTTAATTCTGTGTTCTGTGACTATAATGTACAGCCTGTCAATGCCAAATGAAGCGCAATAAAATATTGTTTGAGAGTATGAACTGTAGACTTTCTCTTTGGAAGGTATCCTTATCACCACTATTGCCTCTAAGGGTGACCTCCAGAGCTGGCCAGAACTTCTTCCCAAACTCTGCTTGCTTTTGGATTCTGAGGACTATAATACATGTGAGGTAAGGAAGCAAATAATAACATACTTAAAGTTTACCGTTATATGATTGTCTGATGTAGACACTGGTGAAGGACCATGTAAATAATTTACAAGAATGAGGTGAACTGCCAGTGTGGAATGTCTCCATATTTAACCTTTTTAGATTAGATTATGTTTGTAAAAAATCTGTAAAATAATTAATCTGATTGAGATCCTTACACAAAATGAGCTATGTTTTAGTTTGCTTCATTTATAATTGTAGAAGTGACTCTTTATTTTTTGCACTTTTAGTTATTTTTATGTCTTTGAAACCATACAGACAACCCCAGCCTTAGAACTAAGTTGAACTTCACTGAAATGAAAAGTGCCTTATGCATAATTTTACCCTGTTGTGCCAGAACTAGACCTTCTTTCAAAGCTTGTTGAGAAGTTGAGATTGAGGTCAGCTATTTTCTGAATAGGATCTTAGAAGTGTATGTGTTTAAGGCTTAACACTGAGCAGTTTCTGAAAGTGGCAGCTCCTTATTATTTTTTTTATATTTTGCTATGGAAATGTCACAAAAAATACATTTTACCATGTAATTTCCTGCTTACTAAAATGCTAATGCAAATGTGTTGTACTATAGCAGCAGCAGATGTCAAAACGGTCATCTTTCCATTACACTGTACCCCTCCCTCTGAACACTATTAAAAGACATAAGCAGGTGTCTCGGATGCCAAGTGTAATGTTGGTGGATAGCTTTATATAGTTTGTGTGTGATGGCAGTTTTTTAGCTGGTGTCAGGGTCAAGCTTAATGTTACTTCACAGAGTAAATCATGTCTACCATTTCTACTGTAGAAAATGTCTGAAATGGCTATGTGTATCATTTCTTTGTAGCTGAATTTGCTTGCCTTTTGTTTTGACTCATAGGCCTATTGATTGTAGAGTGGTGTTTATTGCTGAAGGTCTCAGACTTCTGTTAACGTAAGAAAAAATACACTTGTATACAGTTGGAGGTCAGGGGGACATTGCTTGCTTCCTCTGAATTCTAGCTTGTTAGTATATCATCATATCCTTCATGTTGAAGAAGAAAATAACCATATTTTAATGTGGTTGTGATATTTTTCACGTGTGTTTGACCTTGACTCCCATGTTCAATCCAATTTTTTCACAGTTACATACAGTTATTAATGTATTCTCCACCAATGTGTTACCATGGCAACGTGTTTCAGACAGCAGTGGTGTGAGCTGTGCTATATTTTTGGATCTGCTTCTCAGAGTGCATCTTTGTGAGCTAATGCCTGCAGCTCTCCATGTCCATGCATACCACTCAGACACACAGCACATGATCAGGAATACTATACATGCAAACGAGATCCAAAAGCAAACCTAAACCTAGATCAATAGTTATTTTTATAAGGCTATGACTAAAGGCTGTGTTTTCTTTTTTTCTCCTCTTTGCCAGGGAGCATTTGGAGCTCTACAGAAAATCTGTGAAGACTCTGCAGAGATCCTAGACAGTGATATGCTGGATCGGCCACTTAATATTTTGATCCCAAAGTTTCTCCAATTCTTTAGGCACAGCAGTCCTAAAATTAGGTGATATAATGTTTGCAGTTTTACCCAATAAAATATAATGAGATTTGATCAGATTCTGTTTTGTGGATACATTTAATGTTTTTTTGTTTATTGTTTACTTTTTATTATAATATAAATGATAATTTACATTCTGTTGCTAAAGAAAGGAACTGTCTCTGCACAAAGTGTTGGGTTAACCGGGGGCAGAATGGAGACAGAGTCTTCATTCATTAACTGTAGCATGTGAGCATAACATGTTCTTTTGTGTGTTGCAGGTCTCATGCTATTGCCTGTGTAAATCAGTTCATTATCTGTAGAACTCAGGCTCTTATGCTGCATATTGATCCTTTCATTGAGGTAAGTCAACTTAATAAAACAAACATATCTGAAATAATTATTGCTAATTATGAGTTTATATTTCCCTTTTGTGCAACTTCTCCATAGAATCTGTTTGCACTAGCAACAGACGAGGAGCCAGAAGTGAGAAAAAACGTGTGCAGAGCTCTTGTAATGTTATTAGAGGTTCGTCTTGACCGACTTCTTCCACACATGCATAACATAATTGAGGTAAGGGACTTCTTTTAGTGTTTTGCTCCCAGTATTAAGACATTAAAAGATTACAATAATGTGAATAGAAGTGTCATCTTACAGTACATGCTACAGAGGACTCAAGATCCAGATGAAAATGTAGCTTTGGAGGCATGCGAATTCTGGTTGACTCTCGCAGAGCAGCCAGTGTGCAAAGATGTACTCTGTGGTCACCTCACTCAGTAAGTAACCAAACCCCTGGAGTTACGTTGATATTATTTATTAAAAAGGATTTATGGAAATACCTCCATTGGGAATAATATTACACCAGCATTACAGGAAAAATCATTAGGAAGATATATTGTGTGAACACAATGTCTTTTCAATTTTAGACTTACTCCAGTGCTGGTAAATGGGATGAGGTACTCCGAGATTGATATTATCTTACTCAAGGTCAGTTGTACATATTGGAATTAAAGGCATACACTTCAGCAGCAGTGTGAGGATGTTCCTGTTTATATGGACACAGGGAGACATAGAGGAAGATGAGACAATACCTGACAATGAGCAGGACATCAGACCACGCTTTCATCGCTCGCGCACAGTGGCCCAGCGTCATGAGGGCGAGAGTATTGATGAAGAGGAGGATGATGAGGATGAACTTGATGACACCATCTCAGATTGGAACCTGCGTGAGTGTTCCTCTGGTGTAAACTGAGAAGGCTGAGCTATGCGCCGGAGATACATGTGTACAGACGCTGACTGTAGAGTGTGTTGATTAGCTGTCTTATGTCGTGTATTTGATTTCTTTTTTGGCATGTCTTTTGTCTTTCCAAATGGCAGGTAAATGTTCAGCCGCAGCGTTGGATGTTTTGGCCAATGTATTCAGGGATGAGCTTTTGGTGCACCTTCTGCCTCTACTCAAGGAACTCATTTTCCACTCTGACTGGATAGTAAAGGAGTCTGGTATTTTAGTTCTGGGTGCTATAGCTGAAGGTATATAGGCCATGTATCAGTTTATATTTGTAAAAGAAAACCTCTCCTCTAATGATTTGTTTATGCTGTAACCTCGTTTAGGTTGTATGCAGGGCATGATTACATACTTGCCTGAGCTCATACCTCACCTCATCCATTTTCTGTCTGACAAGAAGGCTTTAGTGCGGTCCATCACCTGTTGGACGCTCAGTCGCTATGCTCACTGGGTTGTAAGCCAACCTCCAGATACTTACCTAAAACCTCTGATGACAGAACTTCTTCAAAGAATTCTTGACAGCAACAAGCGTGTTCAGGAAGCTGCTTGTAGGTGAGTAAGATACTTTTAAACTCAGTAAGTCACAATTTCTAGCCTCTGATCCGTCCAACTTCCTAAAATAGTGCCTTCGCAACTTTGGAAGAGGAGGCATGCACAGAGCTAGTACCTTACCTTGCATTCATCTTGGACACATTAGTGTTTGCCTTCAGCAAATACCAACATAAGAATCTTCTTATATTGTATGATGCCATAGGGACACTTGCTGATTCAGTGGGCCATCATCTCAATAAACAGGTACATTTTCTCTCTGATCTACTTTCTGCTGGCATTGTGTGAATTACATCTTGGCTATATTATCTTGATCAGGAATACATTCAGATGCTGATGCCCCCATTGATTCAAAAGTGGAACCAGCTTAAAGATGAAGACAAAGATCTTTTTCCATTATTAGAAGTAAGTTTCTGACATAGCACAATATTGTGCGTGCATGATTGGTTGAGAACAATCAAGTTGTAAATTGCTGAATAATCAGAAAAAATAAATGGCTCAAAACGTTGCATGAAGATGTACAATACTAGGACTACTTATGTAAATGCATACTATGTGTTTTTCCAGTGTTTGTCCTCTATTGCCACTGCCCTTCAGAGTGGTTTCCTGCCATACTGTGAGCCTGTATACCAACGCTGTGTCAACCTAGTCCAGAAGACACTTGCGCAAGCCATGGTAAGAGCTCAACTTTCTTAACCTATTCGCCACCTCTACTAAATAGATGGTCAAAATGGTTACAGAATTTTACATTTACATTTGAAATTGTAGCAATGTCTGCAACTGACATATTTACTCCTCTGTGTAACATGCGGGGATGCCAGGGATTGAGACGATGGGTAAAGGGGCAGATGAGGGTCGAGCTGTTGTTATGTGGTAGATGAGGTGAGTAGCACCACCATCGGCCCCTGCCCTGGCTGTTTCGGCCCTGACCAGAGAACTGCTGCAAGCGGCATTTCCCGCACACCCAAATGCTATCAATCTGGTGCGACTGGCGTGGCCTCGGGCTGAGTCCCGCTCATGTTCCAATTGACGGAGAAGGGGCCACGCAGAGCCAAGCGATACCGAGATGGTGATACAAACATCTTCCTGCAATGAGTAATATGTTACTTGTTGTAGTAAGATTTTGGGAACCTTAAGTTGAGCTGCATTATCAGATGAAATGAGGCAGTGTCATGTGTAAGTTCCATGCTGACTATTGAATATTAATCATCTGATTTGATCATCAAATGAATATCTGATTTTTTTATTTTTCTCTGGGGGAGGAGCATTAGGCTCCTAGACGTCAGTGCTGTGGTGTCAAGTAAAGTGGGGCACTGTACCTTAAAGTTCAAGGTCACTTTATTCCCAGTCCGCCCCTGGTAACATGTACTGTGTACATGTGTGAATGAAGCTTTCAGTCGATTACATCTGTGGGAGTAAAAAAAAAACAAGGTGCTGTAATCTTTTCTGTCTTTATACCACCTCTCTGAGCTGATGGCCCCCGTGTGAGAACCCTGGAGCAGAGGGTGTTGCCTGAACAATCTCCTCAAAACTTTCAGTTGTCTATTTACTTGAAGGGTTATTGCTTTGAATGGAATGTTCCACAATATGGCATTAAACTTTATCTACCTTAATGAATAGACAAGCAAATACAGGTTAGCGCTATGGAAGTGACCCCTCTCACAGTAAGAAAACATGCTTTCAAGTTATTTTTAACAATACACCTGTAAATTACCATATATTAAAATTCTTAATTTTTGTCCAAAATGTAGTCACATGGGCAGTTGCGCAGTATTTGGTAATTTCTTACACAAAGCTACATTAAGCTTATTTTAACTGCAACTTGCGCAAGCTAAATGTTCCTTCAGAACACAACAAAATACAATTTATTTTTTTGCCATTTGCAAAGGTGCAAAAACAGTACAAGCACACTGGAATTCTTGTGTTATCCTCCAACTCAAAGCCAATAATAGATTTAAAACATGCTCGGCAGTGTTACTGTGGTTGTTGTCTCACATGTGGTTGTTACTTCCTTGACGTTATGGGTTCACCTTCTGTCCTCGACCATTTGCAGAATGTCCCTACCATCTTTCCCCATTTCATGCTAAAGCTGTCCTGTCCTTTGGGACAGCAAATTGAGAGAAAAGAATAGATTAAAATCAAACATAGAAAAAGTAGAAAATGGCTGCAGACATAAGCCTTCATGTGTTGATAAAGTGCATTCATAAATAGTCTGAAGTTTAAAAGGTTAGATATATTATATACATGTATCTCCAGCCTTCCCCCTTTAATGTCAAGTGACACTAACGTTAAGACCTCCTGTGTAATGGCACTCTCAAATTACTTATAGTTTTTGTCTATTCAACCAAAAATTGTGGAAGAAAAATAAGGTTGTAGTGCTACTAAATACTAAATACGTAAATATGTGGGGTTTTTTTTTGTTCACCAGCTTCACCAGTCACAGCCGGACCAGTATGAACCTCCTGATAAGGACTTCATGATCGTTGCTTTAGATCTTCTTAGTGGGCTGGCTGAGGGCTTGGGTGAAACTATTGAGCACTTGGTTGCCCGTAGCAACATTCTTACACTCCTGTACCAGTGTATGCAGGTAAAATGTCACTTTGTACTTTGTACTGTTGTTTGTGAATTTATGAGTTTTTGTTCCTTGTTTTAGGACAAAATGCCAGAGGTTCGTCAGAGCTCTTTTGCTCTGTTGGGAGATCTGACAAAAGCCAGTTTCCAGCATGTCAAACCATGCATTGGTATGTTTTTTCAGTCGGTCAATTTAATTAATTAATTTATCTTTAAACTCACTAAACATTTTGATTTTCAGCTGATTTTATGCCTGTACTTGGTAGAAACCTAAATCCAGAATTGATTTCAGTTTGCAATAATGCAACATGGGCAATAGGGGAAATATCCATACAAATGGGTGAGTTAAGGATTCACCACAAGGATGCTACAATATACAGACTGGTTTATATTGTTGTCCACAGTCCATGTTTTTTGGAGCCATCTTTTTATTATCACTTTCCAAACCCATAGGGCCTGAAATGCAGCCATACATTGCCATGGTGCTGCATCAGCTGGTGGAGATCATTAACAGGCCCAATACGCCAAAGACACTACTGGAAAATACAGGTACCCGTTGGTGGCAGTCCCTAACCAGCTATTTACCATGCACATGGTTTTTATTTGCCAGGTCACACAATGTTCACGGTGCTTCTTCTGATTTCACTCTGTCCTCAAGGCCTTCCCATGCCTGCAGTCTTTCGGGTTTTTCTAGTTTGTCTGTACAATGATACATATTTTTGGCCACCACTACTTATTCACTGGTTGGGTGTGGGACATGTAATCCAAGAAAGGACTTTGATGAAAATATCCTGAAACCAATGATAGAAATGCAGTCTTGGAAATGGCCTTTTGAATAGAATGTTTTGTGAGTGAAAAGCATACTAATAGTTCAGAGTAGTTTACAACTGCAATTATTATTGCAAAAAACAATCAAAGTTAGTTTATACACTAATTATTAATTATTATTGCAAAAAACAATCAAATTAGTTTATACACTTCTAAATCAGTCAAAAGTAATCAACGGTATTACCTATAGAAACTATCTGGAACATTTTATACATGTTTTCTTGTTTGTTTGCTGTCAGTTTATATGTTGCTTGTATTTACTGTTCTATAAATGTGAATGCCTATTTGCCTATAGGTGTTAAATGTGGTTTAAGACTGGAATTGTTTGATGCAGGATCTTGAGAGGATTTCTGATTACACTGTTAACCCATCACAACTGGTCATTTCAGTTAAACTATGTTGTAATTTAAATGAAGCCAGTGAGATCTTACATTTTGAAAACTAAAATCACATTTTGTTGGCTACTTAACTACAAGGATAAACACTAGTATAGTATTTGACCTAAATTTCAAAGAAGTCGGTCATGTAAATACCACTGTACATAGTGGGTTAGTCCAAGCATTAATTTGTATCGCATTACATTTACTTTGATAAACTAATCCTGCACTGAACTTTACACTAATGAGTACACCATCTGCTTCCTGCATGTGTCATTGGACTGTTCATAAATGCTTGTATGTTAATGAGAATGTTGCATAGTTTTGTGTCTTTTAAACTTAGGTCCTCCCTCTCCTCTGCCTCATAAGAACCTGCTGTGCTGGATACTAGTCTCCCTCCATGTTGTTGGCTTGGAGTAATTTGTCATTTCTTTGAAAACAAAAAGTATATTTCTTTATGTCTTCTGTGTTATTAACAGTTGTGAGTTTAAGGGAGAATCTTTAGGGTAATCTTGTGATGCGGCTACTCAAACTTATCTTTGTGTGGTTATTATTATAACCTCTTTAGGGTCCCTTTAAATGATATACTGCCTTTATCTGTGTTCTATCACATCTATCAGTGTTCTCCCTTAAACGTGTTTGTATGTTTTATTTATGGTGTCATTATTTACATTTTTACCCACATCTGAAGGAGCTGTATTAATCAACACTAGTGAATTCTTCTGTTTATCATACACAAATTCTGTTGATTTATGTCTCTGAGTTGTTTGTTTTTTCTTTATTTTCTCCTCCCCTTCTCATTGCTCATGTCTTGGTTGGCGTTTGGTGGTGTGTACCCGTGATTGCGTTACCTTAGCAATAACAATTGGTCGTCTTGGTTACGTTTGTCCTCAAGAGGTGGCACCCATGCTACAGCAGTTTATAAGACCCTGGTGTGTATTATTCAATATTTTTTATTTCATTTATTTTTCTTCCGCTTTCATCTATCCCCTCTCCTTTTTTGCTCTGCATCTCAATTCACCCTCTAAAATTCTGAGTTGTCTTTTTGTTTCTATCTCTGCCAACTCTGTGACTAACCCTGTCCTTTAGAGGTCCTTTTTGTGAATTGTATTAATTTGCTCAAGTAACGTTACAGTTGTAGTGTTTTTTTTTTTTTCTTTCACTTTGTTTATTTTCTCTGTCATTGTTAATTGTTTAAATGATTAAAAATGCATGGGATTACATGCCTGCTGGCTCAACAATAGAGAAAGGCAGAAGTACTTTTCTGCAAATTTAAAAACGGTATATGAATTCTCCCTTTCTCATTTGGTAGTCACCCAGCTGCATGTGCCTGTCCCTGTAAAGCCCAAGACAAAATATTGTTTACGGCCCTCTACAAATTAGATTTTGCCAAACACGCATGATACAGTTCGCACAGAATGTACACATTTATTTAATACATATTTTAGTTTTAGAGAGAGGAAGTTTTACTAAGTTTTGATGATCCTAGTTGTTTTTAACAAACTTAAATCATCCCTACTTTCAGGTGTACATCTTTACGAAATATAAGAGACAATGAGGAGAAGGACTCAGCTTTCAGAGGAATTTGCACTATGATCAGTGTGAACCCAGGAGGTGTTGTTCAGGTGAGGAGATACGTGAATAATGATTACTGTTAATTGTGTGTGCATTAAAAAATAAAGTTTCTGTCTATTTCAAACAGGATTTTATATTCTTCTGTGATGCTGTAGCTTCCTGGGTAAATCCAAAAGATGATCTTAAAGACATGTTTTATAAGGTAAAACATAATTTATCGAAATAATAACCAATGCTGTGGTCTGTGTTGGAGTACCATTTGCATGCTGATTGACTGTAGTTTTCCATGATGTCTAGTCCAGATTATGTTTATTAAACATTCAATTCAGTGTAGACTTCCAGTCATGTTTTTTTTTTCCTTTTCCCCAATACCAGATTCTTCATGGGTTTAAGAACCAGGTCGGAGAAGACAACTGGAAGCGCTTCTCGGATCAGTTCCCCATGCCTCTGAAGGAACGACTGGCGACATTTTATGGGGTGTAGCTACGGTAGCCGCATGCTTCAGATCAAATCATAAGATCTTTGTTTTTACTCTTATGTAGAACTTTAAACAGTCTGAAATAACTTATATTTCTCACGTTTTACAGATTAACTGTAAAGAAAACAATTGCTGATAACCTCTCATTCAGGCAATATGTTCTTCTGAGAGAGGAGGTGATGTGCATGCTGCAGGGAGAGCCAGACCCCATGATGAGGTCGATGGGGAGGGAGGGCTTACAAGTTCCTATGCTTGGACCGTGTTGCACGGCGTTGGGTTGCACAATATGTAGTCTCTGATAAAAAGTGACCACCACATTTTTTTTTCTCCATTCAAGCATAAATCTATTTTATTTACATTTTAACAATTTGAAAAAAAGGTAAACAAAGTTTGAATGCTTTTTTTTTACTCCCCAAAAGAAAAGAAAAGAAAAAGCATCCAAACTTAATTAATGTGCTACAGCTTTTTACAACGTTTGTTTGTTTGTTCATAGGTAGGCAGCATGCTCGTATGATACTGGTATGCTGTACAGGAATGTTTGTTGATTTGGACAGCTTCCTTTTCCCGATGTTTTTGATCCAGAGGTGGACACTGATCGTTATATTGTAGCAAAAAGGGTTTACATTCTAAAACGTGACCGATTTCTGCTGTAAGGTGTTGAGTGAATAATATGTCTCTTATTCACAGTTATACAAGTGTTCAATAGAAAGCATACTGCTGTCATTCAAGGAATAACAAATTGATTGACAGGGCAACATTCTTCATCTTGGGCTGTGTTAAGAATACACTTCAAGTTAATGTTGTATTTTTTTATTATTTATGTCTTTTTAATTTGATCTACTTTTGCTAAGCGCATGACTTGAAAGATGACTGTAGCCTACATGTTTTGGTAATTGTGTTTTGTGGGGTAACTTTTCTCTCTTGCATGTTGGTGGCCCCTCAAATCCCCATGGGGGGGGGATAGTCTAGGGAGGGAAACTTCCAATATGGAAAACTACACTGTCCAAAAATGTGTTAAAACTGTGAAACCTCATCTTTTAGTCTATGTACACATATTCATATATTATTTTTTGTTGTAATATATTCTTGATTAATGGCCTGAGTGTGTTCCATCATGAGAAAATGAAGGTAGTTTTAAGTTTCCAGTCAGTGATATTTCTCTGCTGGACAGAGTAATTACTGCTATAATAAAGGCAGTGTTTAAGTTGCAAATAATTATGCAAATAATGCATAATACATTATTTGAAATGCACCATAAGTGCTCATTACCTTTTTTAAATGCTTTAAATGTTGTAGCCAACCCTTTGAGAAAACTTTAGACAGTGTATAAAACAGCCTCAAATTTCCTTCACGCGAAGAACGAAGCATGGCGGAATACAGTGGCAAATGTATTTGTATTTTGTTTTGATTTAGTCTGTCACATTCCAGCTGGCATGTAAAAAGAAAAAGTTTGATTCAGTTTAGGGTATTTGTACAAGCACCAATTGAGAATACCAGGGTTAAACTCAAAGCCAATTTTCACCAGTGTTGTGTTTCTGATTTGAGATCTGCAACATGCACTCTTAAGTCAGTGTTTCTCTACTTGAATATGTGTTTCTATGTGTTATGTGTTAACCTCAGGTTGTTCTCAGCATTCTGATTTATTTTATCCTATACTTGGTGTCAATCGCTTAACCATCATTTAACAGACCTATTAGTTTATGTTCAGTATTTTATGACTTTGGCATGTATTGTAATTTGCAAAGAAAAGGTAACTGACTATTGGAAATACAGTAACTGATCTATGTGGTGGATTATTTTAAATGTAATTATCCATGGGTTTCAGAATGATAAAAAAAAAAAAAAGTGAACCGTTGTCATGGCAATTAACAATTTAGAAAATACCCTGTTTTGTGAATGGTCCCCAAAATGTTGCCTATAACAGGAAGCTGAAACCCATGAATACCTTGACTTATGGCACTAAATGTATCATTGTTAGAATTTCAATAAGCATAGCGTTTTATAGAGGTCCAAGTAAGACTGTCTAACATAACATAGACGTATGTATGTTTAATATTGAATAGCCTTGATTATATCACCTGCCTTTGTTTTTGTTTGGTTTGTTTTTTTTTGTTTGTTTTTTTTCTATGAAAAAGCATAATGTCCCTTTTATGGACATAGTTTGTTTTTAAAAGCTGCTGAACTTTAAAAAACGAATACTTTGGGGCCACCAAATATTTTGGATCATGCAAAGACTATATTGTATTGTAGTAATTTTGTAATATTTGTAATATGATATAGTGGGTGTGACTGGCTACCATTGCTTGAAGTTTTACATTGTCAATAAACTGTTTACAACATGAAAGAGAGGCCTATGTGTTAGTATGCATTATTTGGGCCATTGCAATGATATGTTAGTGTAGGGTTGTAAACAAATGCACTTTAACGACCTGCAGCCATTGTACAAATGTACGCTGTTGCTAATGCTAATGCTGTTGACGCCGTGCATTCATGATACGTCTGCCTGATTAGCCCAATATTCATCATTTGTTAGACCAACCCTATGCCCTAATTGGCCAATTAAATTTCAGGAGGGCTAATTAGACTACGTCACTACTCGTTGTTTCCTCTGGATCATAGCGTTACTAGTTTAAAGTAGCCTTCTTACATTTAGTTGAGTGGATTCTGCCTAAAGCAGAGTTATCGCTCCTGTGACATTTCGGCGTGTCCTGAATCGCTCTAGCTGTTCCTCGCTGCTGCCTGTGGGGGCGCTGCTCGAGCTGGGGTCAGTGAGAGCCACATCCAGGAGGTGGAGTCTCAGATGGGGAGGGGGAAGAAAGCGGAGAGGAAAACGAGCAGATCATAGAAACAAGGGAGGGCAGTGGAAGAAGTACGGTCTTAAAGTTGCATTTGATCAAACTTGGGAGTTGTGGTGGGAAGGAATAAAAGAAGATGATAACACCCTACTTCCTCGAGAATTTCTGGGTATGTGTTGTTATACTGTTTACCCCATGTTATTCCTTATTCTTGCCTCACTGCGGTCCCTTCCTTACATGTTTCTGTCAGCTTTGATTTGACTAGTATTCACCTTACATACGTGGCCGTATGGTTCGCAGTTATATTCTGCATTGCGCTGCAGTGAGTTGAACTCACCGGAGCCTTTGTTAATGACAAACAACCACCTCTACCATTCTTCGCCGATGATATTTTGCCACCCCGGGGATCGGGCCTCTTTAAACGCATCAAGCTTGAAACCGCACAAAGCCCGCCCTCCTTTGCTCTAATTGGCGCAAATATAGTGTCTTGGAATGTTTACGATTGATCTTGGACATCTCATTGGGCGCCGTGGTTGTCAATCGCTGACTCGGGCTGTACGCGTTTATTTCTTCCGTAACAAAGTTTCAGTGAGAGGAATGATCATAAGGATGATTTTTAGCCAGTAAAACAACATAAAACCCCAAAGCTAATGTTGATTGTGTTTACTAACTAAATTTGAACATGTGTCATTAGTAATTGGATCACAACAGTAGTCAATAAAACGTTCATTTTCACGATAGTATCTGACGTGGCTATGCAAGTGGTTATGTTATGCACTGAGTAAGCTAATCGATCTATGTTGTAAGCCTACTATAATGGTTAATATAAGGCAAAGCAAATGGGCTAAATGCTGATGGTAGAGGCAGTGGCGCTGAGAAATGTTTTCCAACCCAAATGTTAAAGACAGTGTTACATTCAAATGTTTATATCTTTGACTCAATTCTAGATACCAAATGCATGTGCCTGTTTTAAAACAATATTTTTAATACTCAAAGGTGTGAACCAAATGGCTTATAGTCCTCAGACAATAACAGGAAAATGGTGTTCCCTGGCTGAATTGTGTTTCATATCTTCACTTTGTGCCCTGCTTCTGAGCACAAGAGGAACCAGTGATGGGCAAGATGAGCTGTGTTTTTAGTATGCAGGTCATACATACACCCTTGGCATCTATGTCTTGACTTTGACTTGACTGCAAATCATCATAGGCAAACCTAAAAGCAGACATTATCTTAAGGCTATGTAATGTAACAACATTAGTTTTTAGTTTGAAATACCCCCTTTAGCATGTTCAATGTGTTACAGTTGATTCACTTTTGGAATCTAATTAGCAATCGGTGTATGAGATGGTTCAAAGGTCAGCTGAGGTAGGCCTATACTACTTTTCAGTTCAAAAACTGAAAAGATTGATAGGTTTTTTAAATTATTTACACATTATTTTAGTTCTCATATGCAAGACCTTATTCGTTCATGTTGTGAATCAACCTTAACAAATGTCATAACAAAGGCGCTCAGAATTAGGAAGACCTTTTAGCAAGTCACATATAAGACACATTTCAATAGATTTTTGGTACAAAATTGTACGGGTTAGGTGTTTCTAAGAATAATGCTGTAACATATAAACAACGTGTGGTTACTTAAGTCTAGATTATGTCAAGTTATTGAAGCTGAAATAAATTCCAAATGACTAAATTTGTAAATTGACTTGAGCTGATGGAAGTGGGATATCTGTGAGAAAGTATAGAATCTCTGTTTGCAGCATTGTCACTGTGTTTATAGTACAAACAAAACCCTGGCCTGAGCATGCTGTCTGATGGTCACAGCGCTGCGTGCATTACACTTGCTCAGTGTTTTTGGTCACATGACCAGAGCAGACACTATGATGTCATCAGGGGCAGGGCTGTTGCACCCAACCTTGGCTGACAAGTAGCTTGTTGTATGACATCAGTTATATCATTATTATTATTTGTATTGTTGTTGACTCAGTGCAATGCAAATTAATGTAGCATTTTTTTTACTTTACTGCATGCAAGAAACATTCACAATGTCATTATTTCTTATTGACTGCACAAATTAACTGTTGTCCAATGTCACTGTTGTCTTAGAGGTTTAAATTTGTACCTGAGTGTGAGCCAGATTCATTTCATGCATGCCATCGGAGCTGCATTCTCAGAAAGAAATCAGATTCCACTTCCCTCTGTCTGGCAGATACTGGTCTAGATAAACTACAGTTTCCTTACATGTTTGTTATGTGCCCAACTGTCCTGACAAGGACAGGCTGATTATGATTACGGTCCAGGCCTATTGTTAAGATTGAGAATTAAGAACAAATAGTTCTGAACTAAACACAACTACAGTTCATAAGTTCCATTTTAGTTGTAATTTATTTTAGTTTATTTGGTCAGTACATGTTAATGAACATGCAACTCTGGAATTTCATTCACACAGACACACACATATTGTACATGTTTTTAGTGGTAGGGGAAACCTACGCAGGGGACCTGAGCGCTAACTGCTGCACTACTGTGCTGCCCACCACAATTTTCACAATTATGTTATTTTTAAAGTACCTACAATTTCTGCAGACCATTAACTTATAGTCTATTTCCGTTTCACAATGTGCAGGTAGAATATTAAACATGTGGAGTAGTGGAGCATCTATTAATGATTTTCGGAAGTTACTTTGTGTTTATTTATTTAATTATTTATTTTTTCAGTTTTCTGGTGTTTGTTGTCTTTTTCTTTTGAAATTTCACTGCTCATGAGCACAAACCCGTCTGCTGACAGCTCTGTTTTGTTTGCCCACTTCCCTGTTGTGAAGTCTGTTGTTCTTCCTTAAATATTTTGTTAATGTGCATAAGAGTAACTTTCTCTGCCATACCTCTTTGACCTTTTGTCTTTTGCCCCTCAACGGCCTATTTACATAAGGCACATCAGTTGAGTTTTTTTCCACCAAACTCCAGTTAATAATATTGGATTTAGGAATGGGGAAATGGCTTCAACTTGGCTAAAAATCTACAACTTGAGTGAAATTTATAGACAGTCTTTGGCCAAGCAAGATTGACTTTGTACTTCTTTTTCCTTCATTAGTCTAGTATTAAGAGATACGTACCATCTCTTTTTTTTTTCTTGAAGCCCACTAAAGTAAGTCTGCAATCTGGCAATTACCCATCTTGTAAAATGTAATAATACACTTAAATACCCTAAACGGATAAAATGTTTCTGTTGGAAACAGGTAGAACAAGGATGTCCAAACTCTGGCCTGGGAGCTAATTGAAGCCCTCGGGTCAATTTTTGTTTGCCCAAAGCAATTCTGCCATCATTGCAAATTTTACATTGTGGAAAAAAAGACTTAAATTTAATATTCCAATTCTAAGGTGCTGTGACTCTGTGAAAACCTCTCTGAAATGCACCCTTTTGAACCAGTCCGTGGCCCTCTGCTCCCATTCATTCATTCATTCATTCATTTTCTACCGCTTATTCCCGTTTGGGGTCGCGGGTGACTGGAACCTATCCCAGTGACTTTGGGCCTTAGGCGGGGTACACCCTGGACAGTGGCCAACTCATCGCAGGGCTAACACAGAGAGACAGAGACAAGGACAGACAACCATTCACTCTCACATTCATACACTAGGGACAATTTAGAGTTCTCAATTAACCTACACAGTCATGTCTTTGGACGGTGGGAGGAAGCCGGAGAACCCGGAGAGAACCCACGGTAACACGGGGAGGACATGCAGACTTAGGGTGGTTCGGAATTCGAACCCACGATGTTGGGGTGGTCTGGGATTCAAACCCACGATCTCCTTATTGAGAGGCAGAAGCTCTAGCCACTCTGCCACCGTGCACCCACTCTGCTCCCAATAGGTTTCAATATCCAGCCTTAAATGGGAAAAATAAATGTATACATGAACAGTTCATGTATAGAAGCCTGACTGAATTATTAAGCAGTTTGTTGGCAATTTTAAGGATCTGTAAAACAGTAAAACCAGTATCAACATCAGTGATGCTGTGGAATCAGATGCTGTGGTCAGCCAGGGCACGCTGCAAATGCAAGACTGATTTTATTCTAATCTGAGTGTTTGTATTTTTTTCAGGGTGAAAAAAACAATGGCTTTGATGTGCTGTACCATAACATGAAACATGGCCAAATTTCCTCAAAGGAGCTGACAGACTTCATTAGAGAGAGGTAACTCTCCACACAATTTCACTTAATTTGGAAATTTCTTTCAAATGTTGCCCTTTTTTATGTTCTTGTATATGAGCCCCATGTTTCTCCTCGACATATTAAATCTGATCATAAAGTAAAACAATTCCTTTTACAATTCTTTTAATCGGCAGCCAATCGTTTATCAGTTCTAGTACAGCGTTATTAATATAGCATTAATACATTTTTATAAAGATACATTTTTCTCACAATTATTCAATTCCAGAGGTAAAACACAGGTATTTATACTTTAAATACACACAGAGTGAAACATCCCCATCAATAATTTTAAAGTTTGCATTTTTTAATGTGTCATTCTTTTAATAGCTAGAACAAACTGGTTATGATCACACAAACCTGCTTACTGTTTTTTTGTTTTTTTTGTTGTTGTTTTTTGTTGTTGTTGTTTGTTTGTTTTTGAGAGAGAGAAAATGTTTGTGCTCAGTTTACATAAATCATGTATTTTGGATAGTGTATACTTTTTGTCTGTTACAATCCAAAGAAAAAAATCTAACATGAAAACCATACCACAATAATAATTCTCACTCTCTTTGAAATCTTTTCTACCATGGACCACTATTAGACAAATGGGGGAATTACATTCACGACGTATTTTGATGCTTTTTTTTTTCAATATCAATACTTAATTTTTCAAAATGAGTATCTACTTTCAGTACTAGTTTCACTATTCCTTAATACCTTACTTTTCACTTTACCAGCCTGTGGTGGATTGTTGTGGAAACATATTACTACACTTTAGTGCCCTCTACTGACCTTCTGAGTTTGGTGTGTTCTTCTATAGGAGTACGATTGAGGAAACATATGCCCGGTCAATGACCAAACTTGCAAAATCTGCTGGCAACTTTTCTCAACTTGGGTTTGTACTAAAACATTTTAAATAATATGCACTTTGTAAATACAATACACTTACTGCACTATACACGGTCTACGCAGGACATTCGCTCCGGTCTGGGATGTGTTCAAAAGCTCAACAGAGAAATTGGCTGCCTGTCACATGGAACTAGTACGAAAACTTCAGGAGCTTATAAAAGAGGTTCAGAAATATGTGGAGGAGCAGGCCAAAGCACACAAAAAGGTAAGCAAGGCAGTGTAAGACCAAAAAAACTTAAAGTAAATCTGAATAACTGAGGTTTTGATTCCAAGTTGTTTCATTAAATCATGTCTTTGCTAATGCATTTGTGTTGGATAGTTACAGTTGCAATGATGGGCAGATCTTTAATATTCATGCAGGCTTTGTGCCACAAGCCAGAAACCGCAGAGAAGCATTTGAGAATCTCCCACAGTCTCTCAGACAATTGAAAGTCCACGGTTTATGAGATATCTAGGAAAAGGAAGAGCCTGGGGTCATGTGTGTTCATGGTCAAATTCCAGGACTAGATTATAGGCTTTGACTGTGCTTTATTGTACCATATCCCAGAGCTTTAATATTTTAGCTGATAACAAAATTATGTTGAGTATGTCTTTTTTGATATTAACTTTTAAAATTGTAGACAAAAGAAGAAGTTGCACCCACTTTAGAGGCTGTCCAGAATATCCAGACCATATCTCAGGCTCTGCAGAAGTCCAAGGAGATCTACAATGCCAAAGCTTTGGATCAGGAACGCCTTCGTAAAGAGGGGGCTACCCAGAGAGACGTGGACAAGGTTGGTCACTTAAACATGGACATACACACTCAGTAGTGTGTGTTGATATCCAATTATTTTATATCTTGATTTCTTTTTTTTTTTACTGCTATACATTTCATATAATATAATAAACTGTCTATGTCTTTACAGGCAGGTGTCAAAGCCAAAAAAGCTACGGACACCTACAAGTCGTATGTTGAGAAATATGCCACTGCAAAGTCAGAATTTGAACAGAAAATGGCAGAAACTGCACAGGTACTAAGTTTGGTTATCTGTGTTGTGAAATTGTTTGTGAATTTATGTTTTTTCAAAATATATGTATAATATAAATGCAAATATTAAAATATCTCCTTTTTTCGAGTAGAAATTCCAGGACATTGAAGAAAATCACATCCTGCAAATGAAGGAGATCATTCATTCATATTCACAGTCAGTTGAAGAAACACATGCACTTTTAGGCGAGGTGAGAATGTACACAGACACATTCCTTCATCCAGTCTACTGTGTGCTCTCCTCAATAATCATACAAGTGAGATATGGGAAAGACCCCAACCTCATCACTATTTTGTACAAAATAATTAAATGCTTAAGACATTATATTATTGTTACTCTAGGTAAGGCGCAAACAAATGTTAACTCAAACAAACCCATGACCTCCCTGTTGTATATGCTTTGCTGCCTCTAGAGGGCGACAGTGCTCCACAATGGGGGATAGAACATACCAACGTTTGTTACTGTAGTGATAAAGTACAAATGTAAAAGTACTATACGCAAGTAACCTTTTAGGTAACTGTACTTTACTCGAGTAACTTTGACAGTGGATACTTTTTATTACTTTTAATTCACTACATTTCAGACCAGGTATTTGTACTTTCTACTCCACTATTTTATAACTTTTTGCATGTTTATGGAGACATCTTGCCATATCAGTACCAAATCCCATCAAACAAAAATAGGCGCTAAATGACCAGGAAAATTTATTCTGATGACCAATAATCAAGACAATTATTTTTGAAGATCATAATTGAAATGTGATGCCATAATATTTGAAATAACTATTTTAATTCAATTTTTTAAAAAAACGGGGTGCACGGTGGCAGAGCGGCTAGTGCTTCTGCCTCTCAATAAGGAGATCGTGGGTTCGAATCCCGCACCACCCCAACATCGTGGTTTCGAATTCCGAACCACCCTAACATCACACGATCTCTCTGGGTGGAGTCTGCATGTCCTCCCCGTGTTACCGTGGGTTCTCTCCGGGTTCTCCGGCTTCCTCCCACCGTCCAAAGACATGACTGTGTAGGTTAATTGACAACTCTAAATTGTCCCTAGTGAATGAATGTGAGAGTGAATGGTTGTCTGTCTATGTCTCTGTCTCTGTGTTAGCCCTGCGACGAGTTGGCCACTGTCCAGGGTGTACCCCGCCTAAGGCCCAAAGTCACTGGGATAGGCTCCAGTCACCCGCGACCCCTAACGGGAATAAGCGGTAGAAAATGAATGAATGAATAAAAAAAAAACTCGAATAGTTCAAAAATCTGTGAGAATTACATTTTACCCTCAAAGATGTACTTTATTACTTAAGTGGATTTTTATTGAGATACTTTTGCTGTTTTTCAGTGTTTTTTTGCCCCCAGCAGGTGTACTTGTACTTAACCATAGAAAAAGTTTCAAAGGTGGTCATCTGGACAATGTTTTAAAAATGTAGACATTTTCAATCTGATTGAAACTATGGATCTCTCCTGGATGAATGAGGGTTTACCAACATACTTTTACTAAAGTAACTCTCCCACCCATGGTGTTACTCTGAATGTAGACATAAATTTGACTTATGGGCACATAACAATGTCCCTGTTGTTACTAACCTACACCTAGAGTGGTGCAAGCAAAATTCATTTCTGACAGTCTTGAGAAGAGATGTATTTGCTGAGATTATGGTGCCTACAAAGTTCTGTAGACAAGAGGAGTGCGTGGGAAGAAGCTATGCATTTTTGAAGTGCTGTTTGTTGTCTGCTGCTCTGTACAGAGAGCTGCTCTTAAAGGTGTGTGCATGTCTGTCCCTGTGCGTGCTCTTTGTTTTTGCAAATGTGCGTTTGTGTGAGAAAGGAGCTCTTAAAGACGTGTTAAAGACAGGTTGATTGCATTAGTGCCCTCCTTCATAGCAGTAGCACCTGACCGATCGCGTGTGGTTTGTAGAGCAGAGATCCTCACCACAGCCGGTCTTCAGCACTAACATCAACCCCCCGTCACACACATACACACGCACACACATACACACACATACACACACACACACACACGCATTCACAGCTAATGTAGACTGCCACAGGGAGACTTGGGGTTGGTGCGTCTTACACATGTAGATATGCCTGTATGCGTGCTTGTGTTGTATGCAAAACCATTCTCTGTCATGTTTCCGTCAGTAAGCACATCAGTATCTCGGGACTCACAAAAACATCTTCAATTCAAGTCCACAATATCAAAAGCAAGTAAATAAGCAGTTATACATAATATATCACAGAAAAAATAACCTTTGTTTCTGCTCTCTTTGTTTTCCATATACGTATAAAGTACTTTGGACTAGATGGGACATTTGTCTCTTCTCAAATTTAATCGGAATGTTTTTTTGGTTTTTTTTTTTGTTTTTTGTTTTTTCATTTTTCTAATGTCTCAGTTATGAGTTAAATAATCGTACCACCTTCTTTCTAATTACTTAGAGAGAAGTTGGGTCATCAGCGCGCTTAAAATGAAAAGAACAGATAATATGAAAGTAGGTGACGTATCTCAAAAAATACTGCTGTAAACCGACGCTACAAGTAGAAGGATACGCAGTGAACTTTACCACTCCTGGAAACACTTGCGCATTGAACGCTCTTAAGCATTAATGCTAATATGTTGATTTCTCAATTTTAATTTTTTGTCATCAACTAGAACAATAATCAGGATTAAAATAAGTATTGAGTAATTAGTTGTTGTTGTTGTTGTTGTTGTTTTTTTCAGGTACAAAATGAATTTGTGAGAAACATTGATAATACATCTGTAGAAAGTTTAATACTAAAACTGGCGGAAACTAAAGGAACGGGCAAAGATAGACCAGGTAAGACTTGTTTAATTACCTAAGACCCTGTTCTAATGGTCTTTCATGTTCATCAAGTTGTGTTGTGAAGAGGTGGGACTGTGGGGAGATGAATGGTTTTAATAGTGCATGTTTTGGTGTGGACGGCCCAGTTTTTGTGTTGGGAGAGAATGGCTGAATGGAGAAGGGCAATTAGAAGTAGTAGAGGGCCATCAGAGTCAATCATAGTAATCTGCTGCAAAGGTAGGCAAGCTCGGCATTCCAGTCAGCATGTGACACACCAGGGCTTTTCCCTGCTCTGCTCACAGACTAAGCAGTCAGAGCCAACCTTTTCAGGAGGTCACAGCTCAACAACCACTCTTGTGTAAACTTTGCCATGCTGCAATAATCAAGGGAATGCTCTTCAAACGTCTTAGGCTCACCCCACTCCTCCCTTTGCCTTAACATGCAGTCCCCTAGTTGTTCATAAACTGGATGCAAGGTCAGATTTGTGATGTTTTTCTTCTCTTAATACATTTGTTCTTTCTATTTAAGTGCTGCTAAAACCAGAAGCTAGCAACTTGTGAAATGTCTATAATTATTCTCCTTCTACAGCAGCGTGCACTTGTACTGTATCACTTTATCAGGTCAAAGGCACAAAGTGTTCACCTCTGGTGTGTTTGTGTGTACACAAGCACTGACCTCTGCGCTCAGGCTCAGGCTGTAAGAAGCTGCAGACTTCATTTATTTGGACAGCAGAATTAATTGAGTCTAAAAAACGGTCAGAAAATTCCTTGAGTATCAAACTGTTCATTAGCGATAGAACAGCAGCTCTAACCCTGTCAGAAAAATAACCTGTCTGTCCCCTGATTAAATGGCTGAACGGATGGCCGGTCCAGTGCCTTTAGAGAGAGAGAGGTTGAATAAACTTTCTATTGCGGAAACAATCCTAAAGTGACACGCTGCGAGGCAGGGGGGTTTTGAGTCTTCAACGATATCCAGCTGAGCTGTCAACTGGCCGTGAGCCAGACACGCAATCCCCGCCCCTCTCTCTCCCAGTACCATGTGAAGCATATACAATTTAAAAACCATTCTCCACTCAAGCGTGACAGTCTGCATCCCTCACAGAGAGTAGAAAGAAAAGAAACATCTTCTCCTGTATAAACAACACTGTCTGTGTGTTTATGAGACGTTAAGCTGTTCCTAATGTGTGCCCAGCTTTAGGTAATATTCATGCGTCTGCTGTTTGGACTTTTTATGACGTCTCTCTGCAAAAATATTGTCTCCAATATTGTGGTGATTACAGCAAAGAGATTGTGCCTTTACACGCCAGCTTATTAAACAATGCAGAACACACATCACACATTCAGTCGATGTATCTACTTATCCATCAAATTTTCAGTTTGTGCAAATATATAAAATTAAGTTAATGTGATTTTTTTTTTTTTTTTAATGCCATTCCAGTAAATGAATAGCAATAACTCCGCTAGCATCACTGATCTTTCCTCCCTTGGGACAAAATTGAGCAAAGCATTTCTGACTTGATTGGTATGAAATGTGGCCAAACAAACAGTTATTTGTGCTGTCAGTGCTGATTTGCCTGCAGTGAAGAGGCCTGATATTGCACAGTAGAGTAGACCAGTCATTTGTGTACCATATCCACTTCACTTGTCGTGATGCAGGCCTCTCGTGATTCACCGCTTCCCTGCGCTTCACTCTGCAATGCACGCGCCAAACAATGTGTCAATTTTGTTTGCCACCAACGTCCTCTGGGAAGATGACAGACGAGCATGGACACTAATTGCATTCTAAGTAAAATATCATTAGCTTTGTTGCCTTGGTGTCATTGCAAGAAGCTTTTCTTTTTAACTATACAATATGACACAGCTGATTCAAAAGGTAAAATAAGCCCATCGTTTTATTTGTACAACATATAGTGATCAACTGTTAACTATTACGTGGCCATAAAGAATCCTGGAATGCCTTCAGGTCTCTCCACAGACAATACACAATGTAGGCTTGCTGGTAATTACCTACATTTGAATGAAAAATGCCCCTGTTAAATATATTTATACATGGATACAACCACTGCCAGTGCAGTGCAGTAAGTAGTGCGAGTGCAGACTCTTGTAAGTAGTATTCAGTTACTTGATAATGCATTTTTGTTGTTTGTTTTATTGTGTGGTAGAAATCAAAATAAAAAATATTACTTTATTTGTATATATTTAAGGGTTACTTGAGTATTACTCAGGGTTCAAACCAGCCTCACAAAATTTAAGGTACATCTAGTACTGAGGGTAAGACGGTTTCACCACACACTCAAAGAGTTTTTCTTCTAAAAGTAATCTAATCTGAAGTATACACATTGTTCTTTTGTTTTGTCATTCTATTTTATTTATGATTAATTCTGCAATAGGCAACAAAAAGATACTGATATTGAAAAGCAGTGAACCTGAAAGCTACTCAGCCTTAGCTGAGTTTTCTTACAATATTTGTTTTATTGTGTGAATGTATTATGCAGATTTCTGCATGCCACAAAGGAGAAAATTGCATGTCTTAAGCTTGAGAGCAGATTTGTCCATGTGGCTTTAAACACTTCGCTGCATCTTATCTTGGACTTGTTGGTCTTATTGTAATAGGTTTAAGTGACTTTGCGTGTCATGTGTGAACAGATTTAGTTTGAGCTCACTTTAGTATCTGCAGTTGGCTATGTTGGTTTCTGTCCAGTTTGTGCGGATGACCGTGTCTCAGGTGCTGGTATTGTGGGGGCTCGGGGAGAGTGCTTGGTTTCCCCAGGAGGAAGTGACACGTCTCTGTGGAGCCACCAGACATGCAGTTGACTCTGTCATTGACCCTGTCTGCCCTCCGGGACTGGACCAGCCCAGTTTGTGTACACACTGCGTATGGCACGCCAGACTGCATGTTGCGTGCTTCTCACTGCCTTTCTTCTGTGTTGTATATGTGTAATTAATGCGTGATGTACTTTCACTGCAGTCTCAGCAGTGAATCAGTGACCCTTTCTGTGCCAAATGAACCTCAATTATTCTTTGTCTCATTAGGGCCTATTGAGTTTGAGGAGTGCAATATAGCGATTGCTACAGAAGGTCAGTCATGTAATATTTTACCAATAAAAATATTTAGCTTTCGTTGTAATTTTCTAATGCATTTTTAATATTGTCATTAAGGCGCAAAACCTAGAAAGAGGAAACCTTTTGGTATACCAGGACGGAGGAAAGACAAGGACACAGACTCTACGTGAGTTACAGAAATTTTATCAGTTTTACCACAATACGACAAATTATGCATTTGATTTTCTTTTTAGAGAGTCAACAGAAGTTGAAGCCACTGTGAGTAATATTTTAGTGTATGATACATTATAAACTTATACTTATATTATAAACTTTCTTTGTTAAATGTGTTAGTTTTGAGTGAATGTATTGGCCATAGGTACAAGAGTCGTCCTCAACTTTATTTTCCTTTTCTTTGTTTGTGCTGATAGAACACTGCCAATGGTGCTCCTCCAGGATACTATGGAGCCATAGACATCCAGAACGCTGTAAGCTTCATCACGACATAACAACGAGCAAAAAATATTATTTAACCTTTGTTTCCAAGACAGGTGGTATTGACAAAAAATAATATATGGATATTATTTAGATATTATTTAGTAATTTGACAAATTTAAAAGGACTAAAAGATTAACCACAAATGTGGAGAAATATCACTTCATACCAATGCTTGAAAGATGAGTATTTTATATATTTTTAAAAAGTTAATTAATAAAAAAATATATATTTATTTTATATATATATATATATATATATATATATATATATATTTTATGACTGCCCAACTTCTCAATATTATTGATAATTTAATATATACACTGACAACTTCTATTTCCAAAATGTTTTTTGTTTTTTTTCTCTATAGAATGTCCCCCAAGTTGACGCAGAAGGCTTTTGCATAAGGCCTGAAGACAATGAAAACAATATCTTTTTGGTTACTAAAACGGGGTACATGGGGGTTTATTTCATGTCGTTCACTTATATATTTCTTAACCGTTTGGGTCACATGCCAAAGAAAACTCCTTCTATTCGTCCAGCGATTCAGAAGATGAAGATGAACCACGAAAGTTTCATGTTGAAATCAAGCCAGTTCAACCAAACAATGGGATGCATCAGAACCGAGCCACTATAGATGAACTAAAGGCCTCCATCGGAAACATCATCCTTTCTCCCTCAGCCTCGGTATGAGCCTAACTTAGTAAGAAGCCAAATCTACATTGCACTTTTGTAACACTAGAGGGCAACAGGAGCATGTCAAAAATTTAGCATTGGTATTAGGTAAGTAGTTACTAATCCTGCATTATTCTTAATAACTATATGTTCATTGTTACAAGCATCCAAGTTGTCTTTTACTGTTCATTGTGTTGAACTGTCAGTTATTTAATAACAGCCAGTGCTATAAAAATTAAAGTCACTATTGCTTGTGTGCAAACCCTGTGAGTTCCCCGTGCTGTTGATGTTGTTAGCTTTAGTGCAAAGGGGTCGGGGGGCTTGCTCAGTGTTGTGAAGGATCTTGTGTATTCACACAGCCGTCTCTCTGACTGCACATTAACCACTGTCACGGCATCTTTATGGGCCAACTCACTTTCTCTTTACTTGGTCTCATTTATGGTCTTTGATCTTTTCAAATTGCTCTCAACATCTACAATTTATGGCTAACATAATATGCATTTATATATTATATTCCAAATTTCAGTAATGGTCTAGTCTTAAGTAACACTAACGCAACACAGTTGCAACAAGCTATTGTACGGGATAAAATATTTAAATGAACTCAACTATCATTAATCAATGATTTGTCAAATTTTACTTTATACATGGATTTATTATAAATGTATACAAACTTCGGTTTCTTATTTTTCTTATTTTAATTTACAACTATTTTCAGAATAACAAAATTTTGGTTAGAGTGTGGAAACTCAGTTAACTTTAGAAATATATAATATATATAATAAATATATAAAATTTAAATATGACCAATATGGTTTTATCATTGCCATTGTATCATTGTGTGCTATGTTAATATTGGTGAAATATTGTTGATATTATGATATTGACGCAAGATTATGCTAAAATAAAAAATTACGGCAATTTTAAAAAAATGTATATAGTTTTTGAAATGTCAGATTTTAGTAAACAGTTTTCCTGAATTTAGTCCTACATTTACCCTGGTTTGGTTTGGTCTGTCTTAAGTGTTTATTTTGACACAGTTTGACCAATGAATCAAGTAATTTCTGTTGTAATTTGTCTGATCTTGTTGTTAAACCTGTGCTCAAACAATGCAATTCTTAACATAATTTTTGCATTTTTTCTCATAGCGTGCAGCCATCGTAAACTCTTGTAGTCATTTGCGGATAAACATCTGAGATGGTGACGAATTTTGCATCATCTGGGGCAAATTATTTATCAGACCTCTTCCTCCCCAGCTCAGAGTTCACTTTTTTAGTCTTTTTTTTTTTTTCTCCTCCTGTTTGCCTCCCCCTCTGCAGCGCAGTGCCTTTATTGAAACAGAGATGGAAGTTGTGAGTGTGTGTGGCCAGCCAGAGCCGTAATTGAACCCATTTGCTGCTTAGCGCCTGTGGGACTAAACTCTGGCCCTCACAGTGCTGCGGT
Source organism: Rhinogobius similis (assembly GCA_019453435.1). Lineage (NCBI taxonomy): Eukaryota > Metazoa > Chordata > Actinopteri > Gobiiformes > Gobiidae > Rhinogobius > Rhinogobius similis. The sequence continues at coordinate 29,076,548 of CM033619.1, read as the reverse complement.
GGTTAAATGATTTGCCGTGTTCTTTTAACCCGTTTCTGTTTGTTCTGACAAAATCCGGCATCACTCGAACCTTTCTCCCCTGACAAATAAATTCTTGAATGAAATGGATGCTCTAAGTTTCCATTTTGCCGGTGGCCCCCAGAAGTAAATCTTGTTTATATTGTGTTAAACTGTGATATGGCTGATTTATGCCTTCAGTTGAATGGAGGCAAGTGCAGAAGTCTTTGGGGCAATAGTTTTTGTTGTCCCCTACTGAGTTCTGTGCTGCTGATTTTTTCACCTTTGGTTAAATGTCTGGTATGTGCTGACTATAAAGGTGTAATTTTTAGTGTTAATGAGGAAAACTCCTGTCTCCACCTGGAATCATATTTTGATGACATGCAGGTTAGCAATAATAAGGAAGAAATATTACATTCAATTTGTTATTTTAATTTAATCCAAATTTTTGATATGTGATATTGATATCAAGGCACATCTCAACATTTATGTTATTCAGTGTTGGTAATATTGAAATAATACAGTATAGGCGCAAGTAAAGATGTATTTTTAAATATATTTTGTCATTTTTAAGTTTTGAGTTTCAATTAATCAATCAGTTATTCTGACAAACAGTGGATTAAACCTGTCATTTACTCTAATAGCTGCTTTTTGTTTCTTGTTCAGGGTCAAATGCGGAGAAACCAGTCCAGTGAGTATCCTCTGTCAGTCTGACATCTGTACATTTCTGTCAAACTCGATGACTGTGAAAGGACTTGACTGTACAAAATCTCTTCATTTTTCTTGGCCAGAGTTATTGCTTTAAAGTCAATTTTTAAAAGAGTAAAAACTCCACTCTTCTTGCCAAAATTAACAAATTCTCTCAAAGTAAAAAAACCAAACTTTTTTTAAGAGTTGTTTGAAGGGAAATTACACAACTATGTACAAATGGGACTACTTATTCAATTAGATAGTTGTAAATTACATAGCAGGATTTATCTTTTCCTCCTGCAATCTTTTCAATCTATGTTTATAAACCAAAACTCATGATTTGATAGCTGTAAACTTTACTTTACACACACATAGGGCACACAGGAGCCACATTAAAGATTGGCTGCGGTAAGTACATCATTGGTCTATTGCCTGCCTTCCTCTCCATTGAAAATAATGTGCATCATTCCTTTGAGCGCTTGGTGTAGAAATGGTTGACACATAACTGCTGGAGCTACCTGACTAACACACCGAACACTACACCACTTGGTTAACACTAAAACTTTTTTTAAATTTTTGAGTATAACTGCTGCTTTCACTTTGTAACACTTTAGAAAAGGGCACAAATTACAGATATGAATAATCTTTTATCTTTAACCCTGTTTTAAAGTGTTACCCCTGAAATAAAACACAAATAGTAAGTATTTGAGTAAGATTTACAGGCTTGTACTTAACATGCCCTGAATCTTTCTGCAAATACTCTCTGGGTCTCATTGTTTATGTAACCTCAGTTCATATTTCAGATACAATTTAAATTGCATATGACAGCTAAGACTTTACTAGTTTCACTAGCGCTGATAACATACTCGTAGTTAAGATTTAGTTAAAATCTTGATTAGTTTTCCCTAGTTTGTTTTTTTTTTTTTTTTTTTTTTTTTTGGTTTTTAATATTACTCCTTGATTGGACATAGACTTCTGTGATAAAAAAAAAAAATCCTTGCTTGTGTTTTGATGAAAAGATAGAGGGGTTCCTTACTATGTAGATTGTATTTTTCTACTTTCTTTTTCTTTTTTCTATCAGAAAAACACAAAAACCTGTCATATGCACTTTACGTATATTTGCCATTTAAACATTTTTTGGGGGGATAAATCTGGTTGTACACATTATTTTTTACAAGCACTATAGTTTTATGTGATTTCTAAAATACTGTTTCTTTTAGGTGATGAACTAACAAAAAGCAAAGTGCCAACTTCATATGAGTAAGAAAATCATTTTTATTACAATTATTTTTCGGTTAAATCACTGATCCTTACTTGTTTTTCTCTTATCAGACTGACAAACAATGACCTGTTATCTCTGGATCCATTTGGCCCAAATGTTGCTGCAGGCTCCTTGTCGTCCATCTCCTCCACAGCAGGTACACATCTTTAAGTGTTAAGTTATATACTTTGGGTAAACCATACTACCAAAAGTCGCAACTTGAATTCAATATCCAGCATTTCTAATATGACCTTATTTTGTTTTGTTTTTAGCCGATTATGGTTCGTTTACAGACGTGTTGAGTTTAGTGACTCTTTTGACTTCCGCATGGCACCGGGGTTTATAGAGAGTGACATTAGCACTGACCCATTGCATTGGCTAAGCGTAATCCACAGTTAATTGGCACCTAGTTAAGGTCAGCGGGTCGGCTATAAAACCCACCAGCACGTATGTTGTCAAACAGTGTCTCATTACTGTCGAAGGTCACAGCTTAAAAGTCAAAAGAGCATCACAGAGTGCCCCATACTGATGGGAATTAGACCTGTGCTTATAGCTGCTTTAATCTCCTGTGTACAGTGCATTACCAGCTCCAACTGCACACATGACACTTAGACTGGTCTGCTCAACAGATTAAACCCCTCTGAAGTGATCTTAAGTTTCACACCATGTTTTATATTTCTATATTTGCTTCATTATTTGTTGTAAAAATGTAAACATTTTGGCTTTCTGTTAGATCTAGCTTCTCTTTTCTACCCAAACCCTTCATCTCCAACTTTAATGGTAAATGAGTGTGATGATGTTTTTCTCCCTAAAGCACCAGGTAAAATGTACAACCCATAGTCATTTGAAACTTACATGTATCCAATATAGTTCTTACTGTGAGCATGTGTAGCTAACACCATTTTTTTGGTTGGTGTGGTTTCTGCTTGAGTTGCTTAGAGTTTCTGACCTACCTACAGTCTAATTAATCAATAAACTTCAAATGTTCCGTAAGGAGTGTTATAACGATTGAACCCAATTTTGATGCCAAGGAAAGGGCTTGATAATCAACACATTTCAATACCACAATGACAATAAAATGCTTTTTTATGACAAGAATTTTCATCATAATATTATATTAGTTTAATAATATATTTTATTATTATCTAATAATACAAGATGTCTTAAAAGATCAAATTCTCCATCTATTCTAAATCTTTTTTTTTAAATTACCCTACCCTAAAGATACAGAGTTACTGCTGTTGTCAACAGGCGATTAGCCATTCAATTCATCAGGGCAATCAGTTGCCCAATGCTTTGCTAGCCAACTAAAGGGCGAAATGGGACAAAATCATATTGATTGATAACAATTTTAATCAGATTTTAAAAAGTTAATATTTAAATACTATTAAGAATAATATATCTTTAAATATGAATTCCATGAGTGAGTCTTTTTGTTTTGTTCGGTGGAATTTAATACAATTTATTTTTCCAAAACCTAAACGCTGCTCTAAACCACATGAATTTACTGACACAGGATTGGCTGTAGGCCTCTCAATTAAAAAGCCCCAAACTAATCATTAATGACATGAAACTATTTCATCTCGATTCAGTTAAAAGTTGATTAAATGTGCAGCACCACAGTTGAGTCAGAAATTGCTGTAAATTTGATGAAGATGTAAACAGTTGAGATTTAAGGCGCTATGTGAACGCACTTTAATGTAATGTCTGTAGTTGATGATGCTTTAACTAACATAACGTTTACATTGTTTTCTTGCTTGGGTTTCATTAACTAAAACTAAAAGTAAATTTACAGTATTCTGTATGTATCGCTATTGTAATTTTGTTCTATATGTTTGTTACTTGCTCCGCTCCATCTGTTGCGCCCCATTACAAAACTTTCCACTCCTGTCAGCGGACTCTGTGCTACAGCACAAGGGCTCTCCTCCATTGGCAAAGCTCCAACCATCCAAAGATGTCTCCTCATCTATTTCCTCTTCCTGGGATTCATCAGAAGACCCTTCCCAAACACTCAAACCTGCACCAGCCCGAGCCCGCAGCGCCCCCATCACCCTGCCCACAGATGACCCCATCAAGAGTCCAGCCGCCGACAGCCCACCGAAGAGTGTGGATGCATTTTCCACTGTGTGCTGGTCCCAAAGCCAGTGGATTGCCTTCAATGACAACTTTGCTCCTGTTCGACACCAAACCTCTGGGCCCTCGGTGAAGGAGCCCCAGCAGCACAGCTCCAGCAGGTCAAGCCGTTTGCTGTCAGACGAATCATCTGAAGCCCATGGCAAAGTGGTGCCCAGTCGAGATGATGGCTTCACCCGTTTCACTGACGTCTTCTGTGGCGTTAGTGATAAAGCAGTGGCTTCAACAAACACACTGTTTAATGGTAACCTTTGCATCAAGAGGCGGGAATGTTGCCTGAAGTCGAATGTTATAGTGTTTAATTTTGCCTGTTCAATTTATATTGTTTAGTCTTGTGTTTAGTCCCTTTGTTTGTATTTTGTGGTTTTTAGTATTTTTTGCATCCCGACCTTTGATATTAAATGCTTGTTTCTCTTGATTATGTAATGCATGATTTTAGAAAACCATGTCTCAACAAACTCTTAAATGTTAAGTCTTAAATGTTGTTCGTTATCTTGATGATCCCACATTGCTCTTGTGTTTTCCAACAGTGCCCCCGCCCAACAGACCCACCACCCCTCTGACAGCTGGAGCACTGATGCCTCCACCTCGGCCCTCCTCCAGACCCAAGCTCCCCACGGGAAAGCTGACAGGCATTAATGAGATTGTACGTAAATGAGGCATCAACTACCTTCATAAATCCAAACTAAGTAGTGATGTTGATATGTTTTTAAGGTTCGACCTTTCAGCCCTCCTAAGACCAATGCCAGTCCTCCACCTCCTGCACCACTGGCCCGAGCAGAGAGTTCATCGTCTTTGTCTTCAAATGCCTCATTTAGTGCAGGCAACACCCCCACTGTTGGTGAGAGACTAGTCTTTATCTCTTTCTGGTTTAGAGACTCTTCATTTTACACTTCACCAGTTGTCTTTTACATAGTTTTTATTAGCTCTGCATGCCTTTTCTTTCCAAACTTTCAATTAAAGAGCTGAGGTGACATTCTGTATCCCATCCTAGCCCTGAGCCAAAACTTCACCTCCTGTCATAGATTAGACCATTTAACAATCCTACATTTAGGCTCACTTTTTCTTTTATCTCCTCATTTGTCCTTTTATGTTTTTGCTTTGGCATAAAGAGGATGATGTATTCATTGCCAAGCTGCCTACTTTTGAAAAGCACTCTGAAACACCAGCAGGTACCATTTCCAGTGATTTATGTGAGCGATCCCTGCTCTCTCCAGCTCACAACTCCTGTAACTCAAATCTTGTCTTTTCACAACTAAAATGAATGTTAGTTTGTAATTTATTGTCTTGTCTTTTTTTCCCCTTAGACCTTATACTTGACAATACAAACTCCTGTAGTAGTCATAACATTCAGCTTCAACAGCATTTTTAACTTATGCGCTTTACTGATGTCAAATTTACTAATGCCGGATGTCCTCAATTATGAAATCTGTTGAACCCCTTTCCAGTCTGGAACAGTGATGGTCTATCAAAATATGGTTGCAATGGTAAAGTTATAATGGTTTTATTACACTGCAAAGCCTAATAGTTCTTCTTTTCAGGAACTTCACGTGGTCCAAGCCCTGTGACCTTAGCATCCCAGGATGCTTTGCCCATTGCTGTTGCCTTCACAGAGACGGTTAATGCTTACTTCAAAGGAGCTGATCCATCTAAGTGAGTCTCACATGACTAGCTGCAGCTGATTTTTAACATAAACATTTGATGTTAAAAGTTACATTTATTTGAACCTTTTAATAGGAGACAGTCATCATATTGTCCATGTACGCACAGACCTCAGACTGCTTACACAGTCGCCATTTCACACTGCATGTGTTGAATGTTTTCGTTTCGTCTGACACCATTCTTTCAGTGTGGATTACATACATGGGGCAGATTACAGTGTAGGGCAGAGAAAACATACAGCATTTTATTGGTTAACTGCCGTTAAATTGCTGCTGTGAAAAAGGCTTATTTTTTCAGGGATTAGCAAATGGAACATTTCAGGACCAATGCAGCATAGACGCAGTGCACCACAGAAAAGGCTCAATCTAAAGTCATACACAAAGAAAGATAAACACTGCCATCCATGAAACGCTTGGAACAATTTTTATACAATTTAGAATAATATAAAGTATACCTCATGCTTTCATGCTTTAGTTTAAATTAGTAAATAATACACTGGTGAATGTTTTTTCTGCAGGTGTATTGTGAAGATAACTGGAGACATGACGCTGTCGTTCCCCATGGGCATTATCAAAGTGTTTACATCCAACCCTTCCCCGGCTGTACTCACCTTCAAACTTAAGAACACCAGCAGGCTGGAGCAAATCCTCCCAAACCAGCAGCTGCTTCACAGGTGAGCTGATCTCCAAAAGTCTCTGAGTTTAAGTGAAAGAGATGTCAGCATATGATTTGCGGGAGAACTGAGGAAATGTAGACTGCGTCAGTGGGAGGAAACTCAATTAGTAATCTGACATAAACCCATCATTAAACTGTCAGGCAAAATATTTTCCACCAAACGCTAACGACCAGGCTTTCAACAGAGCATGCCTCATCTGAACTACTTTTTATTCTAAAATAACAGTGTGCTCCAATCCATTCAACACATAATTTTATCTCACAAATTGTATGTCAAAAGTAGCAAGTTGTTTACTACTAATTTCAATTGGGTCATTTAACATCTTCATTGGATAACTTTTTATATTAAAGCCTATGAACATAGCTATGTTAAACACAAAATTAATGTTGAATTTCAGCACTTTTTGCTTAGCTCTTTTTACTAAAATGGTTTGTTCTTTTCTTTAGTGATCCTTCCCAAAGTGACTCTGATTGCAAGGACTATTGTTTCAACATGCAAGCGCTAATGTCCTACCTCAGGAAAGTGTCAGAGCAGAACCCTTCAGCGTCTTACTTCAATATCGATATATTAAAATACCAGGTCAGTATGATTGTATCAATATAAAACATTTTGTACTTCTCTAAATTATGTTGCCCACTGCTTTTGATGGTGCATTTAGGTCCTGACTGATGGGATCCTCTCCACTCCTCTTAACCTGGCGGTTTACTGGAAATGCACGCCGAACACCACAGACCTGAGGTTGGACTACCGCTATAACCCAGACTCCATGGCCTCGCCGGGCCCTCTAACCAACGTCCAGATACTAGTGCCTGTGGACGGGGGGGTAACCAGCATGCAGTCTCTCCCAAACTCCGTCTGGTGAGTAGAAACACAGATTTAATGCTCCAAACTAAATTGCTGTTATTATTCACCTTATTCTGGAAGTTGCCGTGGGCGCCTCATCTTTTTTTCTGTTGTATTAGTTTACAAGGGCCAGATGAGCTCAACAAAAAATAAGGAAATCGATGCATTGATGACTTGTTGATGCACGTGTACATAAATCTATCTACTTAAGATAACGTTCTAGACGAGACTTTTCCCTTGTTTTCCATTTGTGTGAATGGGGTTCTCGTCAAACCGGAAGTTGTTTACTACACGAGTGTGGCTCTAAGGCAAAAAGAGGCATAAGTGGGCGGGGCCGAATAAGGTGAATAGAAGATAGAATATATAGATTAAAATGTTAAACTTTTTCTTCATGAAGGAATTCTGAGCAGAACAAATGTTTGTGGAAGCTTAGCGACATCTCAGACAAAACAGATAATGAAGGTAAGCATTCTCTCTTTATCTATCATCCAATACCATTTCTCGTGCGTTGTTATATAATGAAGCCCCATGTAGGTGACCACCTGTCCTGCTTTTGGTTGTACTGTCTCGCCATTCAGGCTTCTGTCCCGTGTCCCGCATATCTACAGTGTCCTGATTTTTTTATTGGTGAAATCAACAACACACATAGCCCCGTTGTCAAAAAGTGAATTTGGGAATTTTGTTCAGATATGTCAAACTGGGTTTGAGATTTAATAGATCTGTCTATATATAAATAATCAAACAATGGTGATTATTTATTTAGATTAAAAGGGAGTATTAATTTCCCAAAAAATATTTATTGTATAGATTATTTAATTTATCGAGACCGTCCCACCATGTCCCACCAAATCGCCCTACATGTCCCATTTTTGAGGTGGTCACCTTAGTTCCGTGCGATCTTAAATGTTTACTCTGGATAATCGTAAGGCTTGGACAGCTATAAAAAGAAATTGCTGCATTTTATAAGGAAAATTACTTTTGAAATATTGGAAGAATCAAAGTGACGATGAATGGTCTCATGATTTCTGCTTGACCTCAGGTTCTGGGTCTGTGAGGGCCAAGTTTGAGCTCTCAGATGGTCCGTCGACCCCCTCCACTCTTGCGGTGCAGTTTATGAGTGAAGGGAGCACTCTGTCAGGCGTGGAGATGGAGCTGCACGGTTCTGGTTACAGACTGTCGCTTAGTAAGAAGAGATTTGCTACAGGTTGGTTGACTTTTATCTTACACTTGTAGAGCTGTTATTTAAATAATCTAATACATCTGTGTATTTTTAGGGCGTTACATGGCAGATTGCTGAGGTAACTGACTCGCTGTTCTGGTTGTTTCTTGAAGCCAATTATGAATCCATCCAAGCGCAGGTATATTTTTACCTTGGAAGTGGGAAACTCACTACAATAAGGCAGCACTGAGTAATGAACACTGTGTAAGAGACAAAAGAGAAGAGCAAATAATGGGAACGTGTCAAAATTAAGTTTAATGAGCTTTTGTTCAATACACTTTGTATAGAAACTGTTTATGAATTAGATATAAATCTAATGTGCACTAACAATCCTTACTAAATGATGCAGCATGAAAGAAAAGACAAACTGTATATATCAAATCCACAGCTTGACCAACTATAACTCAGATCATTTTTTCACTAATGCCTATCTCCTTGTGGCACAATGTCAATAAGTGCTTTTTAACAAAATGCAAAAAATCTGACCTCAGTGCCTGTTACTGTGTTACTGTGGATCAACGTTCATGTCGATTAATAGTTTTGACCCAGAATTGGGTTTCCAGATTTAAGCTACTTTTCTCTGTGGTAAGGTATGATTTTCTAATCACCCAAAATGGGACCTGTGATCACTGTCTTGTCTTTTTAACAACCCGTTAAATTTGTATGCCCCATTTTTTTCTGTAACAAAACGTGTCTCATTGTAGATGCTTTAAAATTCAAGGGATTTTCTTCATTACTTTTTGTACGATTGGCCATGTTTTTAGGCACCTGGTGCCTTGTTAATGTTGAGATGTGCCTGACTCGACCTTTGTCTACAGTGCATTTAACGAGGCTAATGCGTAACATTGTGCCAGTTATGTTTTACTACTTTATTGCATATAGAAGGGAAATGCCTCATCTTTGTACAACTCAACAGTCTTCCAAAAGTGAAGGAACCTGTTTGCCTCTTTAAGCTGTGTGTATCCTTTTACATATCTTAACTCAGCTCAAGAGCATGACGGGTGCAGCAGCAGTACAACAAGGCCAAATAAATCCTTAAATGCCTTATCACTAATGCAGAACATTGGCTAATCCAGTGTTGTAGATATTGGAACCTGCTTTTTCTTTCAGAGGATGCTGGAAGAAAGCACATTCAGTTAACAAAAGCACAAGCACTACGATGTTTTCGAGCTTATACTTTCCTCTGGGAGTTCATGTTTGCGATGACTTTCTATGTGTCATCCAGACATTGAGTAGCAACACGTTTCAAGCAGGTGACAAGAGGGTAATAACATGTTTGAAATATCCAACATCTTTTTGTAAATTGTTCATAATGCTGTGCCTGGTTGCAACACTAAACTAACATCTTAAATTTGAAAGGTAAAATCAAGATTATATCAAACATCAGAAATTAATACAATAGAGAACTTTGCCACATTAACAAAAATACTGATTCAAATAATTTAGCAAGCTGGTTCTTGCTATCTCAATTCACAAAGCATCTTTCTTCTCACTTTCACGATGTTTTTCTTAACTTGTAACAAACAGAATTTATTGGAGATAAACAATATGTAAATGATTGTCAAATAGTAAATTTTTACCAATATCTTTGCCACTTTGTCTTTATGATTTTTGCATTACGCCTGTATTAAATGTGTAATATATAAATATATACAAATATATGAAAATTACATCTTAAAATGTGTTTCATGTCATTTGTTTACTTCTTATGCATTTTAATTAAGATTTTGGCATAAACACAGGCATACAATATATTAGATAATAATTTGTTTATTAAATGTAAGTATCTATTTATAGACAAATCAGAATCAGAAAATGGTTTATTGCCATTGTCAGTGAACAAAATTCACAAACTTGCTTTGATAAGGTGCAACATAAAACAATGAATGAAGATGTGTGTGTAGGTGTTTTTGCTTGTCACATGTGTCCCGTGTCTGGAGGAACCTCTTGGAGCGCTCTGCTATGGAGGATGTTTTGCACAGTTTCATAATCAACACATCCATCATTACATCAACATTGCGAACAGTTTAGACCATTTATCATGCATTGGCAGAGGCGCATGTCTATTTAGATCACAACTGTAACTGTAAAATTGACTGTAAACTGTACATGAAAGTAGGTGTCCTTTACAATCTCTATATAATTAATATTTATGCTATTAATGCTATTCAACTTAATTTTTCTGTGGGCCAGATTTTTCAGAGGCTTCCACAGACAGAGGGCCGGAGGTGCACAATGCTCTACCACCAATGAGATTTAGAGTAACACATAAATTCCACAACACTTAATCTGTTTGAATAGGATATACTTCTGCGGTTAGATTTTAGTTGAAAAATAAAATACTGAAGGTAATACTGAAAATACTGAAATACTGAAGGCTTTACCAACACGCAAAATTGCCAAACCAGTACTATATATATATATATATATATATATATGAATATGAATATATATATATGCCAGGCCAGATCAAATTGTTTGGAGGGCCTGATCTGGGCCCCGTGCTTGAATTGACTGCTAAGCTAATAAACTACTTTATATATTCACATCAACTGACAATTCTTGCACGTGTTCAACTGCAACAGTTAATTTAAAAACAACATTTGCTATATATATATATATATATATATATATATATATATATATATATATATATATATATATATATATATATAATGAATATCTTGTAACCCCTGATGATCAGAAGCATTTTCAGCATGAGAGTCAAAGTCAGCTCAGGTCCTGCTGCTTCTTTGACATGTTTGTGCAATGACCCACAGGACCCATAGACTTGAGTTATTCTTCCACACAGACAGGCTCCACCTCTGTTACATTTATGGACAATTGATAATTGATATGTTCATTTGATCTCACAGTTCAACAAGGGGGAAACCATCTGAACAAACAAGAACGGTTATGTTTTTTTCCACTTTATTGCAGATCTACAAATTCCTCACCTTCACTTCTTTTCAGATCCGTAACGACCTCTTCAGAATAACTGGAGTTACTGTCAGAGTGGCTGCGTTTCTTTTTTCCACTCAGAAAAAAAGGTCTTTGATTCTCCTCTACTTTAACATGAACACAATTAATTGCATTCAGAAAGAACAGAAAGATATGTCACTAAAATACTGATAATGAATGAATAATTTATCTGATACATTTAAAATCCAGCTTTGTTTATCAACTTCTTATGACAAGATGCATAAAACACGTCTTCAAAACTTATTAATGTCTTTGTAAAGCTTTTGTACAGAAGGAAGCTTTGTCAAAAATGTCTCTATTAGCAGTAGTCTACTAACTTTAAATAATAAATAATAAAGAAAGACACACAACAGTGAATACACAACTTAACACTGAACGCCCTTTTTAATAAATTGGTCAAGTGTGTGTAAAAAACATGGCACCTTTAAGTATTCTGCAAGGAAATGTAACGGAGCAAATGTGACTGATCAAACACATGCAGCGACGAATGAAAATATAATGATTATGAATAGAACGCACATGGAACTGGTTTAATGTACTGTAAACCAAAGTCTGATTTAAAGGTGCACTATGTAACCTTTCTGGAAGAGGGTGCGCCACCTATATTTATTTCCATGGAGATGTTATTACTCTACCTGGAATGTTACCCAATGTGGCATTAAACTAATCTTTCTCCATGGAAACCAGCAGGAGATGCGCAAAGTTTTTGAACAGGACTGCTCATTTCCACGACAAGTTGTCTTTTTATAAATAACAAACTTGGTTGTTGGTAACACTTTATAATAACTGCACTTATTCCTGCCTTAGTAAAGCATGAACAAAGACTTCATAGCGAACAAATAGATGATTTAGTTTGTTTAAGAATGATTCAGGCACAGTAACTGCTTAATTAACACTGTAACCCTAATTCATAACCTTAATTAAGTAGTTACTAAGCCTGAATCATGCTGAATAAACTACATTTTTATTATGATTTAGTTTTTGTTCGTGCTTTGTTGAGGCTCATTAAGGCATGTACGTAACATTTTGTACATATGCACGCTTTATAACTGAGACACCAGATCTTGAGCCATTGAACGCCCTTAATTGAATAAAAGGAGATGAATAACTTTAATGCCACGTTGAAGATCATTTCAGGTGGCGTAACACCATCTCCATGGACACAAGCAGGTGGCAGACCCTCCACCAGAAAAGTTACCATACACACCTTTAAATGAAATGATTCAGTCAGCAAAATGATTGAAGCATTGGCCTTTGGGTGCAATACATCTTTACGCGTGTACTTTAAACTAAAAACAGCATGTGCAATAAGTTGTGTCATTCCATTTTTCCACGGTATGATGTCAGTGGGACAGGAAGTAGGTGACACTCAGATCCAGTGAAGAGATTCTGGCTCATCCACAGCGCCTTCACTGGCCCTGGGGAGACGGAGTGGAACCTTCCGTGCCATGTTCACCAAGACACGTCACAGGCCATTTGTCATCGTAAGCATGTGTGTCTCCGTCTCTGGGGGAGGGGGAACACGAAGGACCAGGACTTCAATCTTGAGGAGTAGAACAGCACTTTTAGGCAGAGAGGGTACTTACTGTATTTAAGGACAGTTAGAGTTGTATTTTAGTTGAGTTTTATTACTTTGACACCAACAAAAATATGCTTACTATACTTTTGTACTCCATTTCTGCAAGGAGTTCGGTGTACTTGCCTAAATGTGCTGTATAAATAAACCAAATTATTATTTTGTGGAGGAGATTTCCACGTCTTTTGTCCCATTTAAAGCCTCATGATGCTCACTCCAAAGACTTGATTTGCTCAGATGTGTAACAGGCTCACAACAAAGAGGGTTTTCCCCTGTAGAAGGTGTGGGTGGGACGTCACTGCCAGTTTGTTGTGACTGGCTTGAATCTATTTTAGATGTTGATAACAGTATCTGCAGTTCTAACAAGAGTTGAGTTGGCTTATTCTTCTTATTCTGCTTATTCTTGCTTTTGTTTTAGACATAGATCAATGAAATGTAAGATAATTGAATTCCTCTTTCCAATTCCCATTCAATCAAATCTTACAATATAGTTAAACAAGCTGGACAGAACAGGTTAATACAAATTGCATCTTGTCTTTAAAAGTAACTGACTGTATTTTATGATTATTGAAGCCGTAAAGTTATCAATAACAACACTTTTTTTATGATTTGTAAATCTCTACTGCTAAGAAAAGTACTGTTGATACTTCTTCAGCGAATACTTCAGTACTTTAAGCCAGAACACTGCATGTGAATAGGAAAACATCTTAAATTTAAAGATATCACTTTGAAACTTCTGTAGTTTACAAAGCATATCCAGGAAACAATGCATTACTTCTTCATGTAAAGTTTCACATTAAAATAAGGCATTTTATGTGTAAAAACGGCCAAACTTGCACATATTTGGGATATTTAAATCTGAAAAATTGACAGAACCAGGTTTAAATTTATTTTCTTTTCATTTTGTACATATTAGTTACAGAAAAATTAAGTTTAAGTTAACAGTTTTTTTAATAGACTAGATCTGACTGGAAATTGGCCTAATAAGTTTATTTTTTAAACTTAAATTTTTAATAAATCTGTCTTAAAATTAGATATCAATCTTTGTGTATGTTTTGTTATCTTGTTAAGTTCAACACACTAAAGTTTGCTGTGCTACGTTAAGGGCTGATCTTGGGCTGATATGTCTCTGTGTGAGAAAAATGCATTTTGAGAAAGCGGCCTTTGTAAATACAGTGTCTCATAGAAATCTATGGATGTAAATGGATTAAATGAATGAATAAAGCATCTTTAAGAGTAGATTACACAAGTGTGTGTTTTCCACATGAAAGCTGATTTAGAGAGCAAAGTGACCAAAAAGACTTTTGCCTGTAGTGTCTTACCTTAGCTTATGTGATAATTTGTCTGAGCTACTTCTATTTGTACTGGAGTAATATTTGTTTTTAAGTCAAGTAATGAAATACAGTAGTTAGACCACTTCTGCTTTTAGGTACTGCTGTATAAAGTAGTATGCTTTATTGGTCTTGTGAGTAAAACTGTGAAGATGTTGGACAGATGTGGAGAATATTGTGCCCAGGGAACAATTGGGGCAGTATGAGTCAGCAGGGGATGGACACCCACACTCTCTCGGCCTTTTCGAGAGGAAATGTTCAGTTCATAAATATTTACAATTTGCTAATTAAAAGAACGTGTGCGGCTTGGATTGAGAAGGTTCTTTAAACAGTGAGATCATATGGAGTCTTTGTGTCGTGATCTGCCCTTTGTTCATTGGTGCCAAAAGTGAATTGAGCTGCATCTCGGATAAGAAGGGCATTCACATCCAGGTTTAACCCTGATTTACTGGACAGCGTCTACCACAATGTGAGAAGTTTTCATCTGCTTCTGCTGAGAAAAGGGGATGTGTTGCATGTCATTCACTCTATTTCTGATTCAAGAGTCACAATGTAATGGCTTTGTGAGGACACATTTTGACCATGTTGATGTGTTTCAAATATATCCGGGAAATCTATTCATCACTATGAATAAATACAGGAAAAAATACTATTAGCTGCTGATACTGGTGAATAATATATTTTTTTCTTTTTTTGTAATTTTATTTTTATTGTATGTTCAAGTTGACTTGTCCACCATCCAATATCTCACATGTCTCCAATAAAATAATGCGGTTTATGCATTATTTCACTGTGAGAGAAGTAAAGTCAAATGTGGTGGTGGTAAGTTGCCTGACTGCGTTTATAGCGTGATGTGTCTTTACGCTTTGCCATTTAACGTGCCATGCTGACCTGCTGCAGGTAAGTTCTAGTTCTAGTAGAAGCAGGAGCCATGTCTGTGTGGAGGGTCAAAAAATGTTTCCATGACACAAATCCATACTTACAACGTCAGCATGCTGGATCAGTGCGCAAATGTACGAAAACCTTCTGAAAACGTGCGCAAAGAACAGCTTGACATGATTCTGTGTTCCGTGTTCCATTAGCAGCACCTTCTATATTGTATTATGTAATATTTTAGTATCTCAACGTGCGATTCTGTCCTCAGACTCCTTCGTTAACGAGTAACTTGACGCTCGCTGCACTTTTGCTCTCCCAATGTCTGAGTTAATGTTTCGTGGGAGAAACGTGTACTTTTTTACTTAGGGATTTCCAAAGCAACACGTTTCTCTTATGGACAAACATGGCAGAGCCCGCAGCAGTAATGGACAGGGCTGCGGCACCTGCTGCTTGCTCTCACCAGGTGCGGCTGGACAGTGAAAAGAGCAGCGCCGCGCTCATGATTTCGGGCCTCTTCTTGGGTCTGGTGGGGATTGCTTTCACCGCTTTGGGATGGCAGCACTACAACATGAACACCGCGTTTGACTGGACACAGCTCTTGGGGCCCTTCTTGATCACTGTAGGGGGGATGTTTATGCTCACCGGTGTCTGCAGGTTTGGAGTCGTGAGCTGCGTGGCACGAAACGAAGACGTGACAGAGTCTGCGAGACACGCGTTTACACTGAGCCATCAAGTCATGTTGCACAACGCCGTGGTTTGCATCCCACCGTCTTATAACTTTATGCAGCCAGAGTTGAGCCTCACTTCGGAGGTCTCCCGTGATGCACCTGTGACTCCGAGTGAGCTGCCCCCACAGTATGACACATTACGTACGGACTACAGAGCACCAGAGGGCACAGAAGCAAATGGCAGGTAATACTATTATCATTAGTATCATTATTATTATTGTTGTTTCCCGGTTATTTTTCCTGCTGTTTAATAAAACTATGTGCACTTAGTGGGAAGTTTTCATAAGTTTGCTCTATGTTGTAATGAAGGACCTACATTATCTATCTTTTATAAGCTACTCAAACATTAAGTAGGCCCAGCAGTTTAATCTATAAACCATTATTCCAAACCGAACCCTTTTAATTCACATTAACTAAACATTAATCTTCATGCTTTAAATTATATTCAAGAGTTGCAAGTCTTAACATATTAAAGAGCTGTGTCTGTTGTTTTAATCAAATGACTTACACTGGGTTTCAAAGAAAACATTTGACTTTAATACAAATATACACCAGCAATAATATTTTCAACCTAAGATAATAAACTTTGACCCAAATAATATGAGCAGTCCCGAACTTACACTGTCACAAAAGCAGTGGATGTCCACTATTAATGCCAAAGCAAGGAAAGGTTGACCTAAAATACACTCACTTTGTTTTGATGACCTTTGATGACACGGATAGTACTGTTTAACACAAAAGATTAGGCTATAGTAAATATTTGAAAGTGAATGTGTTCAATGTTGCCCACAGGAGCCAAAAGACTCTTGAAGAAGCCCGCTCTGAGGCTGAGACCAGTCATACCTGTGAGAGTCCACCTGCGTATGAGGACATCTACCCTTCCGCAAACTAATCACACATTGTTTTGTTTGCACTTTGTTGAATGACTGTAAATATTAAAGGTCACTGGTTTGCACTCCTAATCCAAATCCTCCCATTACCCTCAGCGTCATCCAAGGAGCCTTACTGTTTCTTCCTGCTGTTATCATACACTTAGCACAACAATTATGTATGAAGTCATACATCCCACTGAGCTCAGCCTCCCTGAAAGAAAACCTCATTAAAACTAGATATATGAACGAGATAAATCTAATCGGAGGTTTCAAAAATGCTGAAAATTGATCTGATGCTCAAATAAACAACCACTTTGTTGACATAATATATTTTTTTTCCCTGGCCACAGCATTAGCAAAATGTAGAAGTAACATCAAGGCAAACTGCATCTGTGTTTAGATAAAAGCTGCAGGCTTTCGGTGTTCCAATTGTTGTTACAGATGAGAAAGCGCGCACCACACGGGGGCAGACGCACGGAGCAAACTTTGATGTGTCAATAATAAATTATTATTATTATTATTATTATTATTATTATTATTATTATTATTATTATTATTATTATTATTATAGTAATAATAATAAAAAGCATGACATTAAGACAGGTACGGTAATATGGGACCACATCCATATTCACAACATCACTAAAGATCTGCGGTAAAACGAGTCAAAGTGAACACCCCGCGCCTCCTGTGCACGTGACTCGTGACACTTGGGCCATGCGCAGCTGCGCGCGTGCGTTCAATATGACTTTCATTATTTTTACAACGTTGTAAAACGCGGGTGGCCCTACGTCTGTTTAAAAAGGTAGGCTAACTATTCGCAGTCGATATGGTTATTATTATCAGTAATTTATTTCCTGCTGCTGGGACTTTTAAATGTTTATAGAAAAAACACAAGCTTCTGCTAACTGCCAAGCACGTGCGCCGAATGCCATTTACGGTAGTTCATCATTTCAGCAACTCGATCACCAAATAATTAAGTCTAACTATAAAACTCTTAAATGTGAAGAGCACTTCGCTGCAACAGGTGTTCTGTGCACACACACATATTTATATATATAAGATTTTCACTATATAAAATGTAAATGTATTTTCTGTAATTATTCTGCATGTGCGTCCCGTGTACGTTATTTTATTATTTTAATAGATCCCATAGTATAATGAGCACAGACTGTGTACAGGTCCACAGTCCATGACCTTGATCTTAAGCGTCGTTACGTCACGGTGAACGTGTCAGAAGAAAAAGAATGAAAAAATGAAAAAACAGGAACAAAAATATTAGTCACTTATCTTAGAAACAAATCGTGTGTTCTTCTCTTAAATGAGCCTATTGTGAAAGTAAACTGAAAGGTGGAAAAAATGAATGTAAGTTAAATTATTTACCACTTACATGGGATGGCAATCATATTCATAAGGAGTGTGGATGGCTCTATGTGTATCTATTTATACAATTAGAATAATCTTAATGAATGTGTATTTAAAGTAGGTAAAGGTACAAGAAATTACTATTTTAAGTGCAATTTTAAAATGTGTGTGTGTGTGTGTGTGTGTGTGTGTGTGTGTGTGTGTGTGTGTGTGTGTGTGTGTGTGTGTGTGTGTGTGTGTGTGTGTGTGTGTGTGTGTGTGTCTGTGTCTGTGTGTGTGTGTGTCTGTGTCTGTGTATCTGTGTGTGTGTGTGTGTGTGTGTGTGTGTGTGTGTGTGTGTGAGTGTGTGTGTGTGTGTGTGTCTGTGTCTGTGTCTGTGTATCTGTGTGTGTGTGTGTGTGTGTGTGTGTGTGTGTGTGTGTGTGTGTGTGTGTGTGTGTGTGTGTGTGTGTGTGTGTGTGTGTGTGTGTGTGTGTGTGTGTGTGTGTGTGTGTGTGTGTCTCTGTGTGTGTGTGTGTGTGTGTTGATGTGTCTGAGTGCTGCACTACGTAAGGCTGGGTAACTGTGAAGTCGGGGGGACAAATGGATTCCATGTTTGAGGGAAAATGTGCTGGAGGGGCAGGAAAGCTTTGTTGTTTGTGAAGAACACGTGAAACTAATCAAATGCGAATTATCTTCCTGTTGTTGCAGCTTTTGTCGTTTGCAATTTTTCACTTGAGTTTTCCAGTCATGTCACCACCCAGAGAGTGTTTGGACGGTAAGGAGAGGCTCTGAAGAACACGCTCAGATCACATACTCAATGCAAAAAGGGCTTGAGAAATCAATTCATTATAAACTTAAATGGACAATCTGGAGGAACTAACATTTCCTGTTGTTTGTGACATTTGTCTGGCCCACACACAGACTTTGAGATGAGAGTAGTGCTCGCAGGATTTATTTTAAACCAGAAATTTGCAATATATATTTATGTGAGTGACCTACAGGAATTTGAAAAAGTTTATTGCCAAGGTTTACAAACTAGTAACTTGCTTTGGTGGTAAGATGTAACAAAAACAAAAATAAATAAATATAAAATAAAGTCTAACTCATGATAAAAAGGCTTGACAATTTGACATTTCATAATTATTTTTTACATAAAATAATCATCTTGAAGGGCAAAGCATGTCTTTTTTCCAACCTTATTACTTCCTCTCCACCATTTTCCCACCGCTGTTTCCACCTTCAAAAAGGTGTTTGACTCATTCAGAGTGGAGTGTGTTCACTGTAGCTCCAGTTAATAATAATAAGTAATAATAATAATAATAATAAGCAGTGTAACCACAGTATGTGACATGTGCACCACATTAGGTTCTATGACTGTGTTAAATACAATTATATATGATTATTTAAATGATAGTATAAGAGTTTTTTTGCCGTTTTGCCTTTCCACATATATCTAAATAGATGAGTATATAAGTTTATATGAGATAATTAAATAAGGGAA
Organism: Rhinogobius similis; assembly: GCA_019453435.1. Taxonomy (NCBI): domain Eukaryota; kingdom Metazoa; phylum Chordata; class Actinopteri; order Gobiiformes; family Gobiidae; genus Rhinogobius; species Rhinogobius similis. Next base: position 29,056,854 of record CM033619.1, on the reverse strand, counting down.
ACACATAATTCAACTTCAATATTTTAAAATGTAAAATAATTTCTATTTATAATGTTAGAATCTCTTTTATTATTTTAGACAGCGTAGTAATGCTATTATTTATCTATTTTAATCTGTTCAAAAAATTCTGTAGGGAGACAATAATATATATATATATTTTGACTTTCACTTTAAACATTTTTAGTTTAATCTGTTTTTGCTGACATTTGAAAGAATATCTCTAATTCTCTACCTCTCTTTTTGTCTCAAGGATTATTCTCTGTGTGAATGACTTTCTGAGGTTTATGCCCAAGCAAATTCTGCTTGTGTGCCCGAGGTTTCCATTTCTGCCTGTCAGTAAACACAACAGTAAGTATTTCACACTAACACAAATTAGAAGCAAGCAGAAAAGTAAACATTAGAGAATTTGGGAGCGGGATATTTTGTAAAAGAAATCCTGTGTTTAAAATAATATTTCACCTTTGGGAAAACTTCTGTCACTGACAATTTAAAGGCCACGGCGCCAACATTATGTCATTTTGCTGTTGCGCCTGTATTTATGACTTTATTGAATTAGGGCAGAGAAAAAGTCTGTGGTGGGTCGACGTTCGGCACAGGAGGAGCAGAAAAAGGTTTGAGGTTTGAGGCGAGAATGGATAATCAGAACTTATTTTTGTTTCAAATGTGTTTCCGTCCACATATGGTCCTTGTTTTGGCCTATATATTGAGACTCTGAGTAGTGACCCTTGACCCCCGCTCCTCAGACTGACATGATTTTGGCTGTCTCACTCAGGGCTTCGGCTCGACCCTCTGTCCCCCCTGAGTTCAGAGGTCACCTCCAGGGAGCAGCAAATTAACCCAATGTGTCAAAGCTGGCATGACACCATGTTCAGCCGAGCTCCAATACATCCTTCTGCTTTTTCCACTCACATGCGTCGGACGTGATCTTTTTCTGCGTCTTATTTCAAACTTTTCAAAATTTATGGTGCGTGACTAATTTCTTTTCCTTCAAACTCCATCGTTCTTGGGATCCCACGCGTTAAATGGCAATCGCTTTACTCCTTTTCCTCACACCGTCTTTCTCTCTCTCGCGTCTGTCTGATGTTCCTCGTGGTGCAGCTTCTCCCTCTCTCCCTGCAGTTAAAGACGTTTCAGTTCAGCTGTCACAAATTATGTTCGCCTGCCCAGCTGTCAAAACAGGGGGGTGTCCTTTTCATTCCACCTCACAAACTACGAAAGGAGATGGGAGGGAGGAGGGCTTTAACGCTCATGTTTGGACACAAGCAATTATCTCTAATTATTGTTTTTCTTTTCAGTTTCCCTGTCCCAATGGAGGTCCGAGCAGGCGAACATGCTATAATCCGCTCTGGTCGTCCGAGATCACCGGGCCCCAGAGTCCATCGCTCGGTGCTCGGACTGCGCGGCTTTCATCTCAATGTGAGTCAGGAGTTGATTCAAACATGGAGTGATAGGAGAATTAACCCCTGGGACCCAGCTTTCAGTGGGCTCAGCTAAGAGATTATATGTGTTGATGGCAGGCTTTTTTATACATTTCAGAACTTTAGCTGTTAATGGTGCACTACACGTAACTTTTCTGAGGGAGACTCTAGAACTAGAAGTAGAACTGAGCACTTTTGGAAAGATATATAATTGCAATTTTTTCTGACAGACATTGCTATTTTGATTGGATTTGTGAATTGTGTTTTAATTGTAGGTTTCAGTTCAAGGTTCATATTTTAAATACATCCGGGGGTGTTAACATTTGAGAGAAGACTGAAACATGAGCTGATACATGAATATAAAAATGACATTGTATTTCTGTATTTAGAGATGTTGGAGTACAGGTGAAGCAACTTTTACACTAGGGCTGCAACAATTTATCGACTAATTATGGACTATAGACTTTGAAACACAATGGAAAAAACCTGACTAGACTAAACTAGATCAAAATTTCAAAAAAGAATAAACCATTTCTTATTTTCATCCTTGATACACTTTAATTGTAAATATTCTCCATCTGTATTTGGTTAAAATGTGTTTAAAATTCTCAATGTACAACAAAAATACTAGACTAGACTACACTAACTAGTTGAACTAGATAGAATATGTTGTTGTTTGCAAAGGTTATTATGTTACTTCAATAATTACACTTAGGATTTGATGATTTCTGATCATCAAATTTCAATCCAATTGCGATACATATCGGAGTCTTCCTGCTTGTCCCCATGAGAATGTTATAGCTTTGCCTGGGAAGTTCCTTAATGTGGCATTAAACGGATTTATCTGGCATTTTTCGAATTATTTTTGTTGCTTGAAAAGTACCTTGAAATCCTACGTTCTTAATGTGTGATCCTACTGTGTGAAAACCTATCTACAAATTTGGAACTAACTGCGGAACATTCCAGGCAAAGCAATGGCATCTCCTTCAAAAAGTTACATATTGCACCTTTTAAAGCAAGGTACCATTGTCAGAATCTTCACCTGTTTGTCTCCCTCGTAGCACTTTTCCTCTCCTCAGACTTGACAAGAGCTTGACGTGTTCAAAGTTAAGCTTCTGGGACTTCTTGTATGTAGTTTATTCCTGTGATGTTCAGTGAGCCTTTTCGACAAGTGTGAAAACACACAGGAAAAAGGGCTTATAGCAGCACATAGATCATCCTTTAATTAATTTGAGTTTTTGGTGGACAACTTTGGTGGTCCTTGTGCAAAACAACTATTCTAAATCTGTCCCGAGTCCGTCCTCTCTCAGACATATCGCATGCATCCTTTGGTTTTGAATGCACACCCAAAAACCCAGAGGATGTTGAAGCAAAACAAAAAACCACACGTCTCTTATATGACGGATGATCCAAATGTCAGTGAGGGAAACCAGTTTTAAATGAGTGTATAGCAGTTGACATAGACAAATTTGGATGAAAAAAATGAGTTTTCTTCTTTAATAAATTGTTGCTTTTAAGAAGCCAATTTTGTTTTTCGTTAAATATTGAAAGTGATGTTTTAATGAAGGATCAGGGTCAAAATAATAAGCTTTATTTTCCAATTAAGATTTTAACAAGACGCCACCCATTTAAAACCCAGCCGTAGCAGCTGTGAATGAAAATACCCTTGATGCATTGTGCCTCACTCTCAGTAAGTTTACAAGTGTGAGGAGCAGGGCAGTGTAACAGTCAGCTCACATATGGTTTCATTGCTAAATTTGAAGTTGATAGTCTTGACCAGCCCTAACCTTATTTGGTCACATTACAATAAGAGTAATGTACTTTACATGGACCACCAATGTTAGGCTTGTGTATGCAATAGCCAAGCGTGTAGGAGTATGTAACTCCTTTAGTGTGGAATCATTATGGCTCTGTAAAACTCATCTGTGTCAATAAAAACCACCAAAGTGAGCGTTGACTTGTCAAGTTATGAGATTTCCACATGCAGACTTGCACTAAGTCCAGCACTGGGGATTTTCCCTCAAGCACCAAAATGACTTTTACTGAAAAAGTGGTCATTGTCACATTTGAAGCAACAGATGTTGAAATTCAAAATGAAACGTTGTAAAACAGTGTTTGATTTTGCCATTCAGGAGCTCTACATTCACAGATTACATTGTTCAGTTGTGTGAAAACGATAGGTGTTTTAGCGATGTTTTGCTTTGATGCTTTATTATGCCCTTCCTGCCTACCTTGATTGACTATTTTGATTTTAAAGAACTACAGGAGTAATGTTTAATATTGTGGTTCGCTCTGACTAAAATAACACACGTTGTAATTGAGCCCAGTGACATGCCGTTTTCTCCCTCTATCTCCTCATTGTCCTGCAGTGGTACTGCCTGCCTGGCTCCCAGCCAGTCTCTTTCAGTGCCCTGTGCCCCTCTGCTAATTCCTCGCTCCTACAGAGCTGATCCACCCTCTTTTTGTGTGCTCACTCTATAGTAGAAACATTACATGAAAATCCCTATTGTCCACTTTAGGGCTCTGTGTTGTAATCTTGCTTTTGAAAAGGAATATCCCATGATTAGCCCCCTGCAAATTACAAGGACTGATCAATGTGTCTGTTCAGCTCTCATTAAGTACTAACAGGGCTTTATCAGAGCCACCCACACAACCAGGACCTTCAACCCCTCACCCTTGACACCTGCAACTTTCTCTGTGTGCTAGTACATTTTTCACTGAATTAGAAGGACTTTACTTTGTTGTTTCTCAAAGAATGTGAGATAGTCTCAATCAATGTATATAAAACAACATAAAAGATCAAAGCAGCATCATTAAGTCTGTAATGAACACAATAGCTGTCCAATCCACCAAACTTTAAGCTATGTTTTACAAAACAATGATACATGCTTTTTATATTGTGGTGTATGGTGTGCTGTGGTGGAACAAACAAAAATACTTAAAAATAATATTAAAGTATATTTTCAAAAGGACAAATATATAGCAAATGTACTTTATTTGAACAAAATATTTTTCTCAACAATTTATATATGTTGGACTGAACTGAAAATGAGTGTGCAACTAACAATTATTTTGCTAATTGATTAGTCTGGCGAGTATTGTTTTGATTAACCGAGTAGTTGTTTAGAACGTGAATTGCCTGTGAATATAAGATTTGGACTAAATTTAACCCTGATGAAGCAAAGGTGTCGCCGCTTTAGGGCATCCCGATGGAGAAATATTTATAGGCAAAATAGGGTTTTGATCAAACCCTAACAAAAACAACATTTTCTTTGTCATTTTGATGTAATTCCTGCTCTGTCTGAGTGATAAAACCATGTCTTTGAGCATATGGCATGCTGGGAAGTCTTTGTACAGATCAGATAATAATCCTTTGCTCTCTAAATTATTTGACGATTATCTAATCTATTATAATCGATTAGTTATAATGAATTGATTAACTTTCAGCCCTACCAAAAATTGACACCGTTGGTTTCATCTGATAAAATGTGACCCTAGTCTTGTTCAATCAGGTGACTTTTCTCCTGACCATTATTTTGGGCCTATATTCAGATGGAAGGGCATTGCTGGCTGACAATGGATCTCACTGTGTTATCACCGGACCACCCATCTATAACAGGCGTTGTACAAACAGATGAGCTCTAGGTGTAATATCTTGCAGATGCAGAGGGCACATCAGAATGGAGGTCACGTATGATGCTGGTCAACTGGTCATTTCTCCCAGCCCATTAACCACCTGGGATTGGTATGTTTTGTCAGCTTTTCCCAAGTTTTAGGTTTCTTTTTCTACTCTTTGAAATCAAACACGCCAACTACACATGGCTTGAAACAAAGCCTTCACTCACAAACGTACAAACATGACTTATCTTCATACCACCCAACGACAAGTCTGAATTATATGGTTGTGTTTATATATATATATGTATATATATATATATGATGTGTAATGTAATAGTAAATATTTGAGGTAAGCATACAGTCTCTCTGATTGAGCGTTGTCAATATACAAAAAAGTATAATCCATGTAATTAGGAAAATTAAATAAAATCCTGTTATTCTAACTTGTTATCTTACACATGTATACAAACGGAACATTTTTTAAAACGTTTTTCTTAATACTAGGATTTCGATCACGCCTATTTTCATTATTTTTTAATCAAATATGTTGCCATTTTAAGAATAAACAGAAAATCTATTGACAAATCTGTTTTCTCAGTAGGCTATATAACTTGGAGTGGCTGATGTAATGTGGGATTAATGAATTTATTAATGAAGTTAGTCAATGCCAAAGTACTGGGACCACACTCAAAGCCCCAAACCCAAAGCTCTGCTGTGCTCAGTATTGATGATTTCCATAAACTGGGATTATCACATCAATCATACTGCAGAAACCCGGGTCATAGCACCGTTACATGAGTGAGGCATTTGTGAACTCAGCGATAGTTCTACTTTAATGTAAATAGTCTAACTGCCTTATGAACCTGGACAGTTCACAGTTGAAGGGTCAAGCAGAGGGCTCGTGATGTGGTCATGATGCAAGTCCTCAGACGTTAGTGTTGGGGCTTGCATTTGCAGTATAATGCAGTCTGATGATTACGGGTGAATTTGTTATTAGTATACTGTGCAATATGAAGACAAAGCAATCACTATTATTGGGCGGCTGTGGTAAAAGAGCTGTGGATGTGAGCAGTGCTCCAGCTGAGTGCCACTGCTATCAGATGTAGGGTGCAGACCACAAAGTGTGGGCCCATGTGTGGCGGACCACCCATGTGAGCAGGCCTGCTCTGCTCCTGCAGCTGCAGCTGGAAGAGACATAGTGTGGAGCCTGGGAACTGCAGCCATCAGCCTACAACTCTATTGTGGAAAGAGGATGTTTTTGTGGACCAAATGAGTATGGCTTTACTTAGTATCAGTGTTTGAGTTAAGTATGTTTTAAATTGTTGTACGTCTGTCGCAAGTCTGTATTTGTTTTGGGAGGTTCCCCGGAGAGTGCCCATATGCAACCAGAAATGATGAAAGGCTTTTATTACATTTTAGAAAACACATGACATATTTATGCCTCTTGTAATGTAATAAGTGATTTGTTAATTTATATTTCACACTTTATACATGTAAAGTGCCTAACCATTTAAGTTTAAACCCAGTCTTAGCTGTCTCTTTCAGAATAATGCCTCAGTTAAAAATGTTGAAACCCAAAGCCCTAACTCTGTAAGCAGAGTAACCCCCTGGGTTAATAAAGTAAACAAATGTAAACCATGCAAAATGGCTTCAATGAAAGCCAGTCTAAGTATACAAAGTAGAGTTTACAAGGAATGAGGGCTGCTTCAGCAGAGCATTCATGAAACTGTAATGCAACGCAGGTGCTGATGTGAATCCAACAGGCAAATCACAGTAAAATATGAATATGTCATAATTATGTTGTGTTATTAGAACGTAACATCTAATAATAAAAAAATAAAAAACACTTACAGTGAGCAGACGTTATCGTTTTATCAGACATCAGAGATTTGAGCTAAGTGGCTAAGTGTGGGGGATTACATTAGGCTAGGTCCACAGATCATTGACTTAGACCAGACTAGTTTTCGCTGGATATAAAAAGAGACTGTCTTCTCAGTAATACTGGCATCGCTCTCCTAATAAAAGGCAGCACACACACACTTTATTTAATCTTATCTGAGAGATTATCCACCACAGTTTGTCTTTACTTTAGGTGAGTTATTGCATTCAAGCTTGTTACCCTTTTCATTTTCAGTTGGGGGAACAAACACAGTGCATGGAAGAACTCCAGAGAAAATATGAACCCCTAGAACAACAAAAGGCTTCCTTTTAACTTCTTCAAACCACGTCTTCCAATAAAAGCTGAACAAACATACCCTGCCACTCAAAGCGGCTGCTGTCCACTGAGTTTCACAGAAAAAAGAGCTTGCTTTAAGACTGAAGGGAAGGGAACTTATGGTCCTAATGAAAACTTCACCTTTACTGAAATAATAAAATGCACACCACCCAAACACTGGTGATTTGTTCTTCTTACTAACCCCCCATTTTCTGGTCTCCACTCTTTTAAGATCTTCTGCTTGTGCGGCCCATGCATTGATTGTTTAGACCACACCTGGACTCATGCTTTGTCCAGGTCATAGTGTGGATGTTTCACTTGTAAATAGAATAACTTAGGTAGCTGTGACCAAATTGAAGGACATGTATCTCTGTGTTCCTTGTGAGGAGAAGACAAAGAGGGTTTAGCGCAGCAGTGAGAAAGAGCAGCCTGTGAATGGTTACTGTTCAATTTGTATTGGGTCCCTGCTGGTCGTAGAGCTGAGATCAGAGCCCAAAGTGAAAACACATGGTGAGGGTCAGCAGGATCAGAGGACCACCGCACACTCGGAGGAGAAAAGCAGGAAAAAACCAATGGGAACTTGTGTGAAGAAATGGATTGAATAAACAGTGACTGCAATTGCCTGCACCCCATTATCCTATAATTTACACTGCATGGGAGCTCGGAGACGCAGGCTTTTCAAGGCAGCCGTGGTCTCCAGTGGAAAGAAGTGGCATTCCAGCCTAATGCCAATCAAAAGAGTTGGCCTTATGGCAAAAGACAAGTTTTGAATTCTTTCATGTCTAATGTGTTTGTTTTAAATATCCCTGATTTTATGACATCAGTGACAGCCAGTGTGTTCACAAAGAGCAGTTAATTTCCAGCAGGAAAATGCTTTTGACGGTTATATCAGCTTCACAAATTTGTATTTGAACAGTCACTGGTGAGAAGTAAATGTGGAAGTATAAGTTTGAGGAATAGAGTTCATACATGGCAAATCTGGTTGTGACTAATGACTGTTCTGGTTTGGCACAAAACTCAGCTTGTACCCCACAGTCCTGGGGAATATCTGCTCACTACTTCTTTGCCCCATTACTTTGTGTAAAGTTGAACCATAACGCAACATATTTTGTAATTAAAATATGTCAGGATTGTACAGGATTGTACTGCCCGGTGGTCGAGTGGCCGGGTTGTGGAATTATCTCTTGTGTCTTATAAAGCCTATGGGCCAAAATAATAATAATAATAATAATAATAATAATAATAATAATAATAATAATAATAATAACAATGATGATGATGATGATGATGATGATGATGATGATGATGATGATGAATTAATTAAATACATCAGGATAGATACATATCCACAATTTATCTGGGCCGTATCATTTTTGCTTTTGCAACAATGTGAAATGTTAAAATCTTTCTTTAAAAAAAAGTGCAACTGGTGCAAAGCATTTGCTAATCATTGCTTGGTAGATGACAGATTATTTGAAAATATATAAATACATATAAATATGCCAAAGTCAATTAAAATATGTACAATATCTTTTGGTCCTACCCCTGGATTTGATAGGACTAATATGAGTCAGTGTTGTCCCGTTTAAGGATGGAGCAGATGACTCCAGTCCTCACATATTTGGTTTGATGGGCATTGGCTGAGGTTAACCTGCCTTTGAATTACAGTTTATTTATCCAACAGCTGGGCAAATACCCACAGCCCTTCTGCATTAGGGCTCATTTTTAAACATTTACAAAAGAACGGATGAGTGTTTATGCCTCCATCCTCCTTCACATCTGCACCTAATATCATTTCACAGGCCTAATTCAGAACAACGGCCTGATCCCTTGTTATGACAGGAAGATATTTGGAACTTTTTGAGGATTAATACGATTTGGTTTTTTTTTTGCTCCCTCCCACCCTGGGATTCAATAGGTGAAATATGAAATCCATAAGTGAATTTGGCAAGCAGGCACAGAGCATGGGGGGATATTTTCAGTGCATCTGCCTGAGATATAGAGTCATCATTTGCAACTATCATCTTTATTTTTCTTGTACAACCTCAAACTTCCCCAAATAGTTTGATGTTGGATATGAAATTAAACTTATGTATTTTTTTCTGTTCTGTTCTGTTCTTCAGAGTTTGAATAATAATCTATAAAGCTATAGAAATATTGTTAAAATGTTTTCCTCTGAAAATGTATCAAGGAATTGGAGTTAAATATTAAAAGTAACTTATTATACTTTTCGGCAATCCAACAGAATGCCCTTATCTCTGCTGCTTTTCTACTGCGGCAAGTCAGCAACTCCAGCCTGAACCCAAGAAATACAAGGTTTGTGTTCTTCCTTTTCCTGAGAATCAAAACTTGATGTAAAGCTATAACTAATAAGGTTAGGTTTCATAATTTATACTAAATGTATTGTAATTTTAGGCCAGCTACATATACATCTAGAGAGAAAAAGCAAAATACTATATGACCAAGCCCATGCAAGTCCACTGACTGACTAATAACTGACACATCTCTTACACTGAGCTGACGTGCAGTACAGTGTGACTTATGAGCCTGTATTAGACTGTGTCCATGTGTCTAAATGCAGGGGTTCATCTATTTGTGCGCACTGAATCAGTGAAAGCAGCACATCCTGCTGTGAGACGATTGCACTGTAAATGTGCCACAAGTGATTTAGAGACTCGTATATTTTGTGATGTTGACCAGCAACATGTGGTGTTCATAGACAGAGCACGAGGCAGGACGTAATGGGTGTTTTTAGAACAGCTTTGTCAAAAGTGTCTTTTTATAAGTTAAAAACACACGCACAAACATTTTCCAAAGCATAAAATGGACCACCAGCTAAGTCTCTAACAACTCAACATAAAGCATGCACTCATATGGTTTTTTCATGATGAGTTATAGCATCTGTCACAAGCTGGAGCAATGACAGTAAAGGCTTCTCCACCCAGTGTAATGAGCAGCATCCCATGTTTTAACCATAATTGGATGGGACTTACGTATGTCGGGAGATACAACAAAAAGATAAATCTTCATCATTCATGTCAGGCTTGTGAGCGACAATGTACGACAAACAAGTTCAAAATGGCCGCTTTCATTTTGTCTCTGGAGGTTTTTAGAATTTCACTTTTTATATTGTTTTCTGGTTTCATTCACAAATGACTAATACAATGCTGAATTTAAATACTTATATTACGGATGTTTATACATATATAGCCCCTGTTTACATTTCTCTCCCCAACATTTGTTCCCAGTGTTTTTCGTACACCAGTCGTGACACAGGACCATTAAGGCTCATAAAACATTGATCCGCCCATGACTCTAAACTCATGTTATTATTATTTTATATTTGTGTATGTATGTTATGCACTCGAGCTCAAACACTTAAATGTATAGCCATTTTGACCTAAATGCAGAGGACAGCCTGCCATTATTTTACTTGTGCCGCAACAATAAACCTGTCTGTCTGTTGTCACTCTGTTGTCCACAGAGTTTATTCTAAATTAGACAAATGCATAATTTTACAATTTAAACTCCTTTTAAAATATGTTATGATAATTATATAATGGTGTTACTTAATAAGGTGTTTACAAATAAATAAAAGGTCTGCTGCATTTTTTGTAAAGTAAGCAGAAAGACAGTAAGATTTGCACTGCTACTTTTTATAGTCCTAGTACTAAGAAGTAATAAAGTAATGAAATACCTCTTGAGTGATACATTGTTTAATTATGTATTGTTTGTTATGCTTCCTTAACATACTCATTTCACTCAAGGACATTTATTTCAACTAAAAATATATGTGAAACTCTATAGGCCCCACTCCATAGAGACTATATAGGCAGCATGATGTGTGGGAAATGTGCAGTGTTGGTGGTACACTGGCATATTTGTTTCCGTGTGTGCTTTTAATATCGTGCAGGTTTATGCTGCCTTGCGCTCTTGCTGTGCACATGCTCTACGTAATGGGAAAAGCCACAACTTAAGGCAGCTATCAGTGGGGTATAATTTTTCTAAATTGTTCCAAAAGCCACATAATGTTGAATACTTGTATAAATTTAACCATAACCAGACTTGAGGGGTATTTTAGTGCACTTCTGGGCCTAATTATTATCTCAGAGCACATTGAAGGGGCAAAGGACATGTGGAACCACCCTCGTTGTGCAGTGCTGCAGGTTGGAACGCCCTGAGAAAACCACGGAGCAGGGTGACAGACCTGTGCGGCCTAAGAGCACATAGATCACTGCTCCCAAACTAAAGGACGCTGGTGGTCTCCCCATCAGCTCACTCAGGGACATCTCAGAGAGTGCAGGGCAGCTCTGTCAGGTGTCAGTGCCACTCAGAGCCACAGCTGAGGTCAGTGCAGAGAAAAACAAGGTCTGAACCTAAAGATCTGCCCTGATCCAATTAGACCTCATGCCTGCATTGTCTATATGAGAGTCGCTCTGTCTCGTTTGATCGGTAACATCCAGGCATCAGTGTTTGGTAGTGATGGGAAATACCACTGATTTTTGTTTCGATCTGTTTCGATTTTGCAACTCTGCTATCTCTGTTTTATAATTTATTTATTAACCTTTTTTTACCAGGTAAGAACCCATTGAGATGGAGACTTCTTTATTAATGGGGACCTGAAAAAGAAAAAAGAAAGAATTTTACCTTGATATATATTATTTTTGCTCCACCCCAGCTTGAACTGATCTAAAAAATTAAATATATGCAGATAAACAAAAATAAACAATGTATTTCAAAAATCTGTGAAAAATTAGATTTTTTTTTTTATGTGGAAATTTTAGGTATTGATATTTTTGCATCAATACTTTTTAGATATACGGTTCATACTGTCCATATAAAACCTTATAAAACCTTTGATTTCAGGTTTTATATAGTCCAAAAATTATCATCAGTTTCAAAGGACTGAGAAGGAATATAAGAACTTTCTACAAAAAATAAAACTTTCTGCATTCCTGTTATTATGTCCTACATCAGTAGTTCCCTTTTTGTCTTGAGTACCTCCTTAGTTTTGTCTCACACTCTGAGTACCCCATAACTCTGGCACTAGACAAAAATCAGTTTACCAATAGTGTATTTTTAAATATTGCTAATAATGTATATTGTCTTGTTTTAATTAGGTTGTTGTCCAGAATAAACCAAACATTCTTCAGGATGTCAAATTTACTACAAATAACCTCTTATTCTTTTTTACTTTTTTTTAATCAAACACGTTTCAATTTCACCTTCCTTTAAAACCTGAAACCATTCAAAGTGCCCCCTGGTCAGTGATCAGCAGCGCCAGGAAACACTGTACTACTTGACACAAGCATATAAAGTTAGTTCCCTCAGTTCTCAAATCCCCCTGTCAACATTGAATCAGTCTCACAGTAAGCAAAGCACCCTAAGATGTGCCTATGTTTTCATCTCATCAGATAACCCACTGGGTGCCCGGACAGTCTTGAATGGAGGCCCAGATGTGCGCCACATGCAGATTGAGAGACTCATCGAGGGTGGGAAACATGTCGAAGGCAATGACTGCTGAGGCCGACTCGACATGGAAACACATCTCCTCTGGCATGGCCACTCCTGAACGGGATAATTAGGCTCCAGCAGCTGGCAAAGGAGAGATCTGCAGCAGGGTGGCCATAGGAGACATATGGAGAGCAATAAGGTAAAGGGTTGGCACTGTCACAAAGTTAAACACCAGCAATATAATACTGTACAGTTTTGCTTTCCAAATTTGAATGTGTAAAAAAAGCCTAAGGCTTTGTACAATTGTAATACTAACCAGCTTTGAGGACCGGTGGTGGAAGACGTACGGTACTTACTTAAGTAAAAGTAAAGATACAGGAGCCAGAAAATACCTAGTTACAGTGCTTTTGTTCTTTGTTACTTTCCACCACTGACAAATTAGAATGCATTTTCAGACTTTAGAAATGTTGAATTACCATGTACACTAAGAACCTTTCAAAATCTACAGTGACCACACTACTTACAAATGACCACTAGAGGTCATCTTCAGGTAACACAGAGTCTACCATAGGTCATCACTGTTCCCTTGAAAGCCTCTTGGATAATTGTAAACCTGGACTTTGCATGGCAATTATTTTTTACTTGTTTGATCATGTGGCCTTTTATTCACCTGAGCCCTGTTGAAAACTACAAAGGCACAAAACTTTACTCAATCAGTTCAGTGCCGCAGTTCCTATTGTAACACATTCTTGAGCGATCTCCTCATTCACTCACACACAGCCTCCATCTACACTCTTTGCCAAACGCTGCGACATAATTGGGTCCACATTAGATCTTTTCAAGTACTTGTAATTTCATAAGTGGAGAGCCTTTCCCTCTTATTTTTCCCTGGTTTGAATATGAACGGGGGAAACCCACAGTTCCTCAAGAGCCACTTGGAAAAGATGGGAAACAGATATTGGCGCTTAGAAGTGACAGTTTTCTGGGGGCCTTCTCACTCAAAGCCCCTCACAGTGGCAGCGACAGCACTTTTCCTATAGGACCACACACACTGCACCTGCATCACACTCGCCACACAGTAACCACCAAATCAAAAGAGCTGTAGGTTTTCAGGAGGTTTCTGAACAGTTTAAAAGAGCCACTACTGCTATTTATGTGCAACCAATTATTCTAATTTTTTATTTTATGTCATTTTATTTTTTAGATGATTTGCAGGAGATTGGAGATCAAAACTAAGAGCCATATTCAGAATGCACTTTGAACAATGGCAAGTAAGTCACACTTTACATCACTTGTTCAACACATGCCTGTCTTTTGTCTTGAGTTGAGTCAGAGTTTAAATCATAATTTTTTATTGTCTAAGCATTCAAACATATAAAATTGCATGATTTTTCCTTTTCTTCCAATGATCTTACTCCATGTAGAGTAAACTGGGACTTTAATTTGGCTCTATCCCTCTAACTGGCTTATGTGAAATGTAAATGATGTATTGTCTTCATTAGATGTAAAAATATGAGTAATCCTCCATGCATGCAGTTCTTCTGAAGGAGTTTATTATTGTAGCTGAAGGTGCTACTCTGTTTTATTGACTTTGATCTTGTACGTTTGGGACTCTTTAGTAATCAGAGGTAGAAAGTCATTATGTTGTTATCACAACTGCAGCTGTGCTGCTCTGAGCTTGACACAAAACGTGAACCCATGTGTAATGGAGAGGCCCTCTGTGGCTGAGCGGCCTGGCCCACATGTCCCGCTGCCTGTCCGGACCATACATCAGTGAGCGGGGCAGGAGCAGTGGCACTCTGGAGCTGGCCTTTGAGGACAGAGGCCTGCAAATCAAAAGGGAATGAGTGATGGCTGTGATTTAAGCCTCCTCCCTCTACCTTTGCTGTAATCATCACATTAAATCAATGTGTTTACAAGAAATATGCTTTGGGATTTGAGAAGCAATTGGAAATGAATGGAAAGTGGTTGCTATGTTTGTTTTGTTCATTGAACTTTGTCACTCCATTTTTCCCTTCTCCTTCTTGGTCTTTAAAGAGTGGCATTGCGTGAGTGGCAGCCATTTCACCTTGACCTTCCTGTCTGACCCCAGTGACGGCAGTGAAAAAATCCCTCATCAGTGTAAAATGTTGTCATGGTTTCAGGCTGATCCGAGACCCCTGCTTGTGTAGGGGAAGGGGGCAGTGGGGATTTAACCCCCCCTCTGGATGCTGCAGCTCCAGCCATGTGGGGCTGCATCATAACTGCTGGCCTTCTAACACGCACCCAGCACCATTGCGTGCAGAGGCTGCACCAAGAGCACAGCATTTTCACCCCAGTATCTTCCGCATGAGTAGATCTGGGAGGAGGGGCTGAGGGCGGGGGAGGCGGGGGAGGACACATGCTATAGATGTTGTGCACAGTAAAATAAGAAACTTAAGTCTTACCACGGAATGAATGAAAACAACCTTGGGTGGCTTGACTGCAAATAGATGAAGGCTGAGTGAGTGATTGATCATTAATTGTTGCAGAAAGAGAAATTAAGGAAGAGGAAACTGCTCATGTATTATTCAGATCATAGACAGAGAGTGACTGGAGCTCTCTCTGAGGCATTACAAACTCAAGCTCACGGGTCGAGCAACGTCTAGCCACTCAGACCTCAGACTAAACACTGCACTAGTCTCACACTGAGATATACGCTCGGCCAGCTAACACTGCTCTTTATTGATCTTAAAATGCACAATACAAATGCCCTGATTTATGGGAAACTAAGTGTATTTATTGCAGTGACATATATATGTTTTATTACTTGCAAAGCATCAGTTCGATGTTTATTGCAAAACTATTTAAAACCATTCTGTTCTATTCTACTTCTTTTTCAATACATACATTTAAATCACTTCAAAAGTAATTTACTTGTTCTGTACTTCAGTTTATATTTATTGTAACTGTAAATCAGAGACAGTTTAAGTTGATTTATTTTTATCTTCCTGTCTACTTTTGATGCTTAGATGTGTACTTGTGCAATTTGTACCAGGTTCACCTCTTAAGAATAACATGATTATCACAACCATGAAGAGCCCCACAATTATCCACAGCCCACTCTTTCTCATGTTCGGAAATCGCCTTGAAAATTGGCTCGGTCTGCAGAGTGTTGACCACTTAAGTCCCGCTTCTGTCCTCCACCGCTCTGGAAACTCTGCACCGGGAAAGGTCTCAGAGCGAAACGTAAACCAATTTACAACACTGTTTCTCCTTTAATCATGTTAGTTAAAACAACAACTCTAGAAACACATATGTATGAATTAATGCTTTGGACAGAACTGATTTTAAGTTTGTTATTCACAATTCATATTTAAATGTTACTGTTGCACAGTTTGTCCATCACCCTGTGCTCCCAGTTCCACCCAAAGGTTCCCAGCTTTTCTTATGTTTTCAAAACTGGAGCTAACAATTTTCACATTAACAATTAACGCTCTGCATTTGAATATGTTTACTATCAATAGAAAAAACAAGTGCAAATTTAGGTTTGTTTATCAGCAAAACATTTCATTTGGAAGTACATAATAAAAATGAATGCTAATGCAAAAAGTAAAAAATATATGTATATAAAATGTATTTTTAAAAGTATATATATGGACTATTTTTACTTTTTTTTCTAGAATTGTTCTCATGCCAGCTCATCCGAAATATTCATATAAAGTCTCTAGCCATAACTCATGGGGTTAAAAATAAACTGATATTCCTTTAACTATATTTTTTCTATACCTTGAACGGAGTTTGAATGCTCTGTTTGGGCCTTTAGCCACATTTTATTGCCAACCGCTTGTGTTTGAAACCCTACTACGCAAGTTTGATCTTTATTTTCAACTTCCTCACCCCAGAGTGTTTTTCCCTCTTTAGGGAGAGCTTTTACATGATATATCTCACTTGAGTTTGCAATCCAAAAGATGTTAAAAATAATAATGTTGTGTGCTTTGAGAAAGCTGTTGAGCCACACTTTGTGTGAGCCCCCATTTTATTTAACTTCTCTGCCACATCTTGCATCTGACTAAGTGGAATTAGAACCCTGGAGACAATTATTTGTTTAAAGGTAAAATTGCCTCGTAAAATTAAAGGATTTACACTGTGACTGTTTTTGTTTTTTCTTTGTCTGAAAACTCACTGAAAAGGAAATATGGCTCAATAAAAATATATAAAAATAATAAAAATGTTTGTATATGATTTTGACATATATTCAATGCGAATGCTTAGCTCTTATCCCTAACTTTAACTTGAGCATAATAATTTTGCATTTGGATCAAATAAGTAAACTTTTTTTTAATAGCGAAATAATAGAAATATAATACAGACAGCAAGAAGGAACAATTTCAGGATAAAAAGAATGCTGTTTACGTAATAAAGTATTGTCTAACAAAAAGGATAATATTAATGAAATTGTCTTATGCGGGTACATATTTACAACACACAGCCCTCCGCGATGGCATGTTGCCCTTAACTTTTTCTAAAGTGGTATTACCCAAGAGTTTATAGCTTTTCTTTTGATGTGTCGTTTGGAACCTCAACCCTTTTAGGTCATATCCAAATGCGGGACCACCACTTCCCTTCAGGTCCCATTATTCACCATATCATGCATTTCATTTGTTTTACTGGTTCAAAAACATTGATTATTTTTTGTGGTGCGTGAGAAAAGTGAGCTATAGTTTATGTGTTTTCAGGTTTGTTTGTTTTACTCATCCATGTGTGTCTGAGAGGCTGAGGCTAAACAGTCTGTGCACAGTTATCAAGCATGAGAACACAACATTTAAAGTCAACAGTTTTCCATATTTCGTCTCGGCAAACATGTTGCTGTATTGTTTACACATTTTCGTTTTTCTTTATTTATTATATAGCTGTCATATACATATAATATTCTGTGACATTATTAATCTCATGACAACATTTTCAAAACAAAAAAATGCATAATAAATGTTTTATATATTATAAAACAAAGAAAACTAATATCCTGATAATTATACATAAGATGCGAAATGCAGGCCATCAACCTTCTCCTTGTGCCAGCATCAAGATAAAGAAGCGTCGTCTCAACACGAAACAAATCCCTGCACATTATAAGCTGTTGTTTTGAAGAAAAAAAAATCTCAAGACTCTTTATGTTATCCTTAATGTTTTATGATTAAAACTATATTTAAACTGCCGCAAACATATTCTATTTCTCCTTTCAAGACTTGCACTCAGATTTCTTCTGCTCTTGTGACAATAAAGGCACTTGGTGGTGAAGGGTGTCCTGAAGTGGGAAACTCTGTGGTTTCATTAACATGCCTTAGGTGTTAATTGGCCGCTGGCAGCAGTCATGGCAGCAGCAGGTAAGAGCATGAACAGTCAGAATAGGTTGGGTTTTACAGAAATTTGCACATCAATGGAGGTTAATTTGGACTTAATCTGACATCATCCCATCTAAGAAAGTTACTTTTTCTAAAACAAAAAAAACCTGACCAGCGACACAAACAAAGAAAATCTCCTTGTTTTTCAAACAAATACATGAGCTTCCACCTGGTTTGCTAACAAAAATTAATTGACTTTATGACGTTTCTGATGCATATCACAGACCTACAAACCTACATGTTTAAAATGTCATTATTGAGAACGCCACCTTATTTGCTAAAAAAAAAAAAAAAAAAAAAATTAGACCTTCAAATATATAGTTTATTATTTACTATTTATTATCAACTTTTTATTTGGGGTTTTACTATTAAGAGGTACTATATCCTGTACAATAAAGCATATTTAGCCTAGGCCAAAACTTTCGTCTTAAAAAAAATAAATAATAATAATAATCAAAACAAATTGCATGCTTATTAATTGTAGCCTGTTCGAGCTTAATTCGGGCGATTGGTTAAGACTTCCGCGCGCAGCCTTTGCGTGCGTACAGCCTACGTGCAGTTGCTGCTGGAGCCTGTTGTTTAGGGCTCAGTCCGGGCCCTGCGGGCAGTTGTGGCCCACATCCCCGCTTCCATCAGAGACTGAGCAGCCCATTAGATAAAACAACAGGCCGCAACTTATAAGCAGCCCCTATGCGTAAATTGGGTAATACGTCTACACCGTATTGCAGCCAATAGCGCCGCCAAAAGCGCTCTGAAAAAGTTATAATAGCGGCACAACATATTGTGAAATAATCCTATCCCAGAAGCCTCTTTGCGACTTCCTTCTTTTTAGAAACAGCGTTACTCTTCTGAGTGAGTTTAGTCAGTGCCTTTTACCGTGCACAATTACCCATTCTTTGCGGTAGTGTTGACAGGGTAGACAAAATATCACGTCATAGACTGAAACTATACATATAGGATATGCAAAGAGGCATTTTCTTTAATCAAATTCAATAACCCAAAGATCTCCAATAATCTCCAAAAGGCCTTGTCTGGAGATTAGACTACATAGAAAGTTCACCCGAGAATTTAAGAGATAAAATTAATTAATTTAAAATTGATTAAAGGTTGATTAAACATTAATTTAAGGCTGTTTTTCACCTACCTTTATAACTGCTTTGTATTTTGACTTGGCCATATCTCTTTTTAAAAATCGTTATATAAATATTGTGATTAGCCTGTGGTGGAAAAGGATCAATTAATAAATCTGGAAAGCAAGCTTATGTCTCTGAAGCGGAGGGTGGCATTAGATCTGGCTTTCTTCTGCTAAACTCCTTTTAATCAGGCCAGTTTGCAGAGTTTGAACTGGAAGGCTTCCAGTCAGAAGATTTACCTCAGTTGAACTAAATAGTTTCTGGATCAGGTACAGAACTTAAGTTGCTTCAACACACTGATGAAATGTAGCTTTATTAAAGCCATAAAAGACGGATCACACTGATTGTTGGGATTTCTGCACATCTCTTAAAAGTTAACAATTTTACATAATTAATTAAATTGATGACAAGATAAAAATATGATCGTCTAACATGATAAAATAAGTTATCATCAAGCATAGGCTAATAGGCCTGGCCTACTACAACTGTCGAAGTGCGTGTTAGCAGGTGTTGGTGCAGATCCCTGAACTCATGTGCCTCACACTGGTTCCTCTTTTTCAACAAGTGATCAACTTTGTAATTTTGTTTTTAGATTTCGAGGTCTCGAAATCATAAAATAACCTAAAGATCTGCGCGTGGTGCTTGATTTTAGGCACGGAGTTGAGCCCATGAAACGCGTGAATGCAGTGGCTTTGGCGCAGCTGCTCTGTGTCTGAGAACTGTCCCAAGATCCTATCGATGAAATGACGCTGTGCGCAAAACGTGCACACGCAGGAAACGCTGCTGCCGCTCCACGGAGCAGATAAAGTGCGTTTGGGAAATGTTTGTTTCTGTGTTTAGTCACTTTTAATGACAACATAAACTTATCTCAAAAACAATAATGAATATCCATTAGGACTACAAAGGCTTCCAAATGGTGCGCGTTCAAGGGAATATTTGAGTGTCATATCAAAATTACAACTGGAGTAAACCAATTTTCTCCACACAGGAATAAACAGAGACTCAAGTGAACCGCAGAGATCAAGCTGAACGCATATCACAAAGTGTTCTCCAAAGTGCACCAGACTTCTAGAGCAATTAAGAGAGTTTGGCTTTGAATGGTGAGAGGAAATAGCTTTCCTTGCTGTTAAATGTCACCAGAAATGTGCCTGGGGCATAAAGTGACCACTTTGTTTTGGTTTGTGTGCGTAAAATCCCTCTCAGTTACAGCATTTGTATGGCTGTTGTTTAGGTCATCAAACCAAAGCTATTGTAGTAAGCCTCTTACTTTTTAATTAAACCTTTAATGAGAACTGTGCTACTTCTCACATTTTCTTATTTTCTTTAATTATTTATTATTTTCTTTAGAAAAAAAATCATGCTATAATCTCTAAAATAATGTGACAATTGCACCTTTTTGCTACTAAGACAATAAGGTTTCAATATGCATTAATTAAGGTAATATTAGAAAGCATGTTAGAAAAGTTAAAACTTTACACCATCCAACAGTTAATTCATGTTCAAATTAATGTTTAATAAAAAATAAATTTTTTGTCATTCATTTTTGCTTTCATAGTTGACTGAATAAAGTACAAGAATACAATTTATTTATATGTTTTGTTAATCCTTACCTTGGTTTTGTCCCCATTCTTGTCCATTTTACGTTTTCTTTCTCTCAGTGTCCATTGCCCTGTTTTCTGGTTTTATTGGAACAAACTTGGGTCACGAGTAAAGTGCCGTGTCTCCAGGAATTCCCTCAGGTCATTGAAACAGTGGTGTTTTGAGGACCTTCTTAGCAGCCTTTACCTCAGCGACCTTTGACCCGAGTCAGTGTGTTTAAGTGAAGGAGTATAATCCACCTAACATAGATTTAAACAAACTGTGTAATCCACAACACTTGGCTGCTGCACGCCATTCACTCTGCTTGTGAGCCTTATGACTGTCTTTTACCAACTCGTTTATTTTACTTACTACGTCCATTGGTCGATTTGTATTTTTATGGGATTCCCTTGCAGAACTTATTGTGTTCCTATCCACACACCTGCTGGTCACCTGACCCAGAGACAGCCCCCCTTCCCTCTCTTCTTAACCTTTAAAAGTTCATCAATATTTTGGTTGACCTTTGACTTGACCTGCGCAATTAAACAATGGGATTTTGGGTACACTAAATGGCCTGGCTTTGCAACAGAGGGCAGACTAATGAGAGGATGTCGTCTTTAGTTTATGGCCAAGTCCAGAGAGCAGCAGAGCGGAAAAATAATTCAAAGTTCCGTTAAGCTGCCTCACGCTAACTTTCAAACCACTTGGAAACGAAATGAGCTTTCCAATGGCACTTACCTTCATCCTCGGAGCCCTGCCCACCGACTCCATCCCCTCATCTTATCCTGACTCCACACAACAACACAACAGGCAGAAATACTGAGGAATAAAGTCAAAGCTGCACTTCAACAGCGCACATGCTGCTCGTCTGTGTTTTTGAGACAAAGGCTGTTTTTGTGTGTTTAGCTGTGTTTTTCATGTACTTTTCCCTCGGTCTTGCCTCTGTTGCTTTTTCAGGCTCCCAGCTGGAGTAACAACTCACTGCTGAGCTCTCTGTATCAACAAGTCTCACTGTGGCCCAACCAGCAACAGCCCACTGGCATTAGGCAACTCAAGCTAACGGTATTATATTAATAACCGTTTACATTTGATGATATGCTGCGATGTATATTTAACACACTGTATCCTTCTTTTGATTTGATGTACAAATGCCTGATATGACAACCACACTAT
Organism: Rhinogobius similis; assembly: GCA_019453435.1. Taxonomy (NCBI): domain Eukaryota; kingdom Metazoa; phylum Chordata; class Actinopteri; order Gobiiformes; family Gobiidae; genus Rhinogobius; species Rhinogobius similis. The sequence continues at coordinate 29,034,902 of CM033619.1, read as the reverse complement.
ACAGATTTGATACTGAGAGAAATCAAGAGTAATTCTAATTTCCAGAAACCTTCATGTCCTACTGAAACATGATTCTCACTTTGTTTTACTCATGTAAAAAGTAGTAGATTTACTTGAAAGTTCATTATAATATTACTTATACTATAATATTATCATTGTATTGTTAATTTTAAGTGCTAGATTTTTCTCTTTTGATCATAAAATTCCAGAAGAATTATTAAATAAATGTGGGATTTATTTTCAAAGTTGCCTTTGTTCCCAGCGGTAATCTATACAATTAAATTAGGATATCTTTATGCTATACAAGTTCCTTTCTTGTCCTTGACTTTATTTGAGTTTGGCACAAGCAGGGTGTTTAAATATATATATTATTGTATGTATATATGATCAATCAAAAACATTGTATATTTATTCATGATTGAGATGGAAATGATTTGTTTGAGTTTCATTAATCCCATTTCAGTGTGTGCCTCATTAACAATTTTTGAGCTTGTGCAGACACTGCTTTGACTCACTCCCACATCAGTTCTGTGTTTTTATAATGTAATAGCACTTAATCTATCACTGCCTCACGCACGGTCACAAACATGACCACGGGTTCTCCTATCTAAATGCGTCTATACTCCCTCCCCCTTTGCATGCTACACCTCAGCTTACAGTGCACACTCACGCACAGCTCCGTCCATTGGTCAGATCTTTCGAGGAACCTCCTCCCTGAGCGGCAGACACGATATCTTTCGCTCTAATAATCTCCCACAAATGCAGTGTGTGGCTTTAGTGTCTCAGAGCAGTCTCGGCACGACATCTCCAACATGAGCCTATTGCACACACCGGAGCATGTTTTCTGCGTGCGGAGGGCGTCTGCCTCCTTCACGCACTCTCCTCACCAAGCAGCTCCATCACAATGGCTCCATAAACAGAAATGTGCGAGTAGATGAGCAGCATAAGTGATGCTGCAGCATCAAAGTTTCTCCCCATGTCAGAAGATCTTATTGGATTCAAATTCACAATTCAAATTCAGAATCATTCTGGGCTGAATTCCTTTTAGATTTGGATGATGAAGCATAGCAATATTATTTTTTTATTGGAGGGATAATATTGGGGATTTTATTTTGTGATGATTGATTGTTTTCAAACCATTTTGCATTTAACCAGGATCGAGTCTAGAGTGGAAAACATACTCTTCACTCTCTGGAAAAAAGCTGTCAATTTATTACATTATTAATGACAACATTTAAGACCATGCATCCCTAGATTATCAGTTTCTGACACTGACTCTTTCTGACCTTAAATTTATATAATAAACAAATACAAATGTTTTGCTGTGCTATTAATTTTTCTCAAGCCGTATATCACTTTATCCTAAGTGCTGATAAAATAAATCTGGCTCTAGATCTAGAGATTTGGCCAATGTGCTGATTGTGAAAAACAAAACAAAACATTGATGAATAGTGCAGAACAGTCAACATTATAAAATTACAAATTAGGCAATCATAATGTCCTCAGAACAGTCTTTACTTTTGTATTTGTGGAGATGGGTCTTCTTGGCACTTTCTGTTTGGGCTTGTAGTAGTTAGTAAGTGAGTGCGCTCATTGGCGCTTTGCCACTCATCTTGTTCATTACAACTGAATCAGTTACAGCAGACTGACAGCCAGACACCCACACACCTCACAGCTCTGATAGACCACCCTCCTCCCCTGGGCCAAGTCACTCACGCACACAGCCTCTTCTCCACGAGAAATACCTGAGATTCCTCTTAAAACCACCTGATCGGTCTTATTTATTTAAGTCAGTGTTGAAATCTGCCCCTTTTATTAGGGTTACACCCACAATTATTTATCATAAATGAAAACACATGCTGCTCACTCTAAAAAAAGGGCTGCAGTGGAAAGGGGAAGTAAAGAGGTCAAAATGTGAGCTTTATTTTCTTAAGCATCCTCCGCTTTGCCATTAACCAGTGGTAGTTCTTTAACCTTTTCAGACTTGAATCCAGAGCCTGAGTTTTCCCTGAAAATTCTGTAGATTTAGACTTTAATTCCAGCATGAGGTCATGTCTTCAGCAATACGGAAAAAAAAAAAATGTTAAAAGCTTTGAAGGGTGTTACTTGCTTTAGAAACAATCATGAATTGAAAGTCAATTATGATTGCTCACGTCATGAGCCAGAAACCTCAAAGTGGGAAGGCTATAGCAGTTTTATAAAAGTGGCTCGCTTCTGCATTTTTTGATATTCCCAAGGACCTAAAGATAGTCAGCTTGTAAAATACAAGGCAGCGTGCAACAAATGACCTGCACACAAACACTATTTTCAATTACATCTGCTGAAAATGTACCGAGATTTATTATTCAGAAGTACTTTGATACAACTGCTGTTTTCAACACGACTCTGATCTGCTTTGAACTCAATCTCTTCCAAATGCAGTAACATAAACTTTATAGGAGCGTTGGGAGAGATGTAACGTTCAATGAATGGAGTGGCACAAGGGAGAGATTATCACGAATTATGCTTTTAAGCATACAAACCTCCTCACAGGATCACAACAATTAAATTAAACTAAATGGGGGGGTACTTTGCATTATTTTGGTTTATTTTACTTTAAATCTGCCGCACACACCTCGTATATTGACACATAATCAGTGCTGAACAAACAACATGGATATGAATAATGGAGTATATTGTTTATTCTTTTTAAAATAATTTTACTTGCCGCTAGATTTACTTTTGAAACCCTGTAATTCTAAATCAAACAGTTACTCAACACTGATAGCCATAAGTGACACATAAAGTTTGGAAACAAAAGGTGCTTCCATTACTATGAAGATTTATTTTCAGTATTGCTACAGAGAAAATGCTCTGATAATGACGCTTGTATATTAATGTTTAAATAACACAAATCTGACCATTTCCACATTATTGCTTTTGAAGATCGTAGTGACAGTGAATGTAGATGATTTTTTTTAAAGTCTGAAGCCACCTTTACTGGATTCAGCTGTACAAACAGTGCAGCATCTCGTCCATGCCTCTGTCCCTGAGGTGGGGGTCAGTGTGGAGAGGGTTTTAAGGGGGGTTCCAGATGCTTGGTTTCAAAAAGGCTAAATAACTTTAAGGTTCACTTGGTTAAGCGCCGTAAGCCATACTTCAACACTTCTCTTTTCTGCCACTCGCTCATGGTGGGCGCGCCTCCACTGTATGTTTGTCTAAGGCAGTGTGAGAGAGCGAAAGTTTGTGTTATTCTTCAGCACATCAATCCTCCATTAGCCAAAAGGTGTGCTGCTGAAAGAAATAGCAAAAATCTTGATGCAGGTGAATCAGGTATAATTTTCAAACAGGGCTGATCAGAGACTGTTATTGTGTATGATTTGTTAATGCCTCGATCCCTTTCTCTTCCCGTAGGCATCATAAATGTCTGTGGATACCAATCTATCCCTGCGGAACATCTCACATAAACACATACTCATGAATGGTGCACATTTAGCCACGGCTGGAGACGCAGGGAATACAGGGGTCACTAGTCGCACCCCTCCCAGTGATGAGAGGTCACATACTAAAGACAAGAGGAGAAAGGATTTTTTTTCTGCTCCCGCAGGAGCAATACTTCCCCAAAGAGTAAAGAGCTAAACGTTCACCAAAACCTTGAAGCTACTGAGTGCTGTTTTAGACAAAGGAAGGCAAAGGCCATAAATGATCTTCACAGGCCACATAAAGAACACATTATTTAATTGTAATATTAATAACTTGTCTTTTTTTTTTTCAAGAAGAATATCAATAGTTTAATTCAAAGTATAACAAATTGACATGTCTTTTCACTACAACCTGTAATTTTTCTAATCAACACTAAAATAATAATTGTTAAACAGTCTAAATAACCTTAAACACTGGAGGACAGCTGCACATAAAGAAATGTTTACATTAAAAATGACTTGCGGATCAGAAAGTATAACTTGGGAAAAGAAATCTGCACTCAAGGCAGTTTATAAAGCTTTTATAGTCTTTTTGAAGTACATCAAGGGCAGCAGGTGTTTTTCAGATGCAGAGGTTTTTGTTTTGTGGCATCTAAATTCTTTTTCTTACCAGCTCTGTGTTGCAAATGTGTGGCACATGTGCTGAAGTTGGACCAGCGTCACCCTTGGACCTCTTATGGCTGCAGATTGTAGAAAACCCGGACGAATACCACCAATGAACCAGGTATATACTTTTGTAAAAGTTAGAACCACCTAACATCACAATACTTCAAGCTACTGTTTTTTTTGTTTTTTTTTGTATTAGTTTGGGAGCAGTATGTAAAGCAAACATGTATCTTTGTTCTCTTTTAGTTCTTACAAAAAAAACCTTTGTGTATGTAAAAGAGGCAAAGTATGGTATACTTTGCCTCTGTTAACCAGAACTACAGACTCATACGCTTACAAACAAAGGGTGATATAGAGCCAATGGACATGAACCAAAGTCTGCGCCCACAAAGAAGGCACTGAACTACCGCTGTCATTGTGGTAATTAGTGTTGGTGTTCACATGCTCTGAGCCTCTGTGGGTGTGTAAAAGCCACTTTTGAAGCTCTGCTATGTACAAGAGGGCAAAATGGAAGCGTAAGTGTGGCACTTTTAGCATTACCAATAAAAAGAGTAATATCTCATTCAACGGGTCCATGTTCCGGTTAGAATATTCAGTAAACACACAAAATGGACACTTTACCCCTCTGTGAACTGGTACCATTCATTTAAAAAGAGAAGTACAGCTTTTAGACCACTCGCCTAATGTATGTTTAGTTTCACAACAGCATGACATTGAAATTAAACGGGTAAATTTAGCCTCTGCTAGAGCTAGGATTCTTTTCAACAGGTCTGCAGCCCCCTGGTGTGTGCTGAATATGGATTTTGTTACCTGTCAGTGGAAACACTTAACGGAGCTAGCCGAGATCCACACCAAATCAAAAGGCCTGGCCACCCTGAAGGACCCGTTGGACACCCTCTTTATTCAGGGCAGACTGTGATCAGGCCTCTGAAGATGTTGTGGCAGGAAACGGGAGGTTTCTTTACCAGCTTCAGAGGATGTTTCAACTTAAATGAAATCAATCATTCTCACTGAGACAATTGGTGGTGTCTAGAGATCCAGGGAGATATTATGAGGATAGTCTTATCAGATTGTCTACTCCACATCAGTGTCAGATAAATAATCTCGGAGAATTTTAGCTTGTTTCAATAATGTGTGGCAGAAGGGGATGATCTTGTCTTGGATTGTTTTTTGGAAAATTCCTGGGTTCATTTGATATGGTATCTGGATGTAACTGTGAGAGTATGTTGTGGGGAGGGATTGTCAAATATGGATGTGCGTCTTGAGACAGATTTGTTTTATCCAAAAGCCTGTGAAGACGTAAAGGACAAAAAGAGAGAACACACAAATCAGAGAGTTCAGTCAAGTGCCATAGACACATTGTGGTTGAGTCAATGAGCCGGATAGCTAGAGAGGGAGGACAGAGGAAAAGAAATATACAAACAGGAGGGAATGAATGTGTGTGGAGAGGGGAGGGTAGCATATTTCACTGAGTGAGGAGTGAATGGGCCTGCATGGGTGGCTTCCAGTGTGGACAAAGGCATCGTCATTGTGGAACTGATGACATAATGCAGATTTCTAACTGAGTCTACCAAAGCAGTGTCGCAACTTCTTTATTTTTGGTCCTCTGAAGCCACTGGTTTGTTGTAGGGGCACTGGTAGTCTGTGTTTATGGTGAGCAAAGGAAATGTTTGGCTCCTGCCTTTTGTCAGCTTTTGCCACTGGTGTGGATTACCTGCTGGTGTCACTATGATGAACGGGCTGAAGGAGCGCGATGAAGTGTTTATGACCAAAAGGCGTTATTCCATGTAACTAATCAGGCCCAAAGCAGGTAGTCACAGGCTGAACTTCTCTGGCAGAACATTTCCACTGTAATGTGATTATGTTTGATGATGTGTAGGATGCAGGCAGTGATCAGATGTTGTGGTGTCACACAGCTGCTGGACCATACATCTCTGAGCAGGACTGTAGAAACTTCATACTGTTTTCCATGGCTTCACATATCCAATCTTTGATTGTATTTATTGTTGTAACCTAAGTAGAAGATGCCTAAGTTACCTCTGTACTTTGTTAGATGGAGCAGTAAATTATTCTTTAACAAATGGTTTGTTTCAAGCTGTCTGTTATTTTATCATCACATTCTGCACAAGCATGATGGATAAGAACAACCCCAGTTGTTTGTATGAGCTGATAGCATTCCAAAGCAAACACACGAAGTCTAAAAAATGACTAATGCAGTACAAGACAGATACATAATTCTGTCCAAGATCCTGAATCTGTAAGTTCATACGAAGGTGAGACAGGCAAGATGTAGAACAAATAACAACACCCACAAATTCTTGGGGTAAATAAATTATCTGCAAGGACGGATATGCTCACACCTCACGAGGTGATGAAGCTTTTTGTTTCTCTGAGACTGGCCTGGCGTGTGGAGGAGTCTGAGACACTCACTCAATGCATCTCATCAGATATTGTAACTGAATAAGACTTTTGTGCACAGCCACCACTGAATCATTATGAGAAGAAAGAAATAAAGAATGGTGAGGCTCAGTAAAAGACAGAGGCAATGTTCCCAACAAATGCATAAAGCCACCCAGTGCTGTGGGTCCTGAGCAGATCCATTTAGCCCAAGATTCAGGGTGGCATTATAGTTCCCAAACTTTTCAAGGTGGTGGAAATCGTAGCTTCTTCTAAAGAGATGGGCAAGTGTAGCACATGAGAGGTTCCTCCCTTGGAGCTATTCGCTCTATTTACCACATATACAATTTTTATTAAAATCTGTTTTTGTTCTAAACTACACACTTAATTTAATATATACATTTAACAAATTTACTTGATGATTTAATATTTGAATTGAAAACTAATATTATAATTCTAAATATTAAACATGTTGTTTCTAGAACATAAATGTTACAATTAATTAAGTTACAATATAGTCAAAAGTACCAAAAAGCTTTTATTATAATAAAATTGCTTTACAAAGTGTTTTTTCTTTTTTAAAATATTGCATGATTATTATTTATTATAACATCTATTTAATGGCATTAGCGCATGGAAAGTAGCCCATACATAGACTTTCTTTAAAATGTTGTTTTTACAGCCTTAAGTTTCAGCTCACATTTACATTATTTAAGGCCACACCAGTCTTTTATGGAGTGTTGTGCTTCATACTCTCTCCTCATGACCTGCCGCAACAATAAACTGCTTCAGTTATGATCAGTATGGCAGATGCTCACATAATCTTTAATGTTTATTTAAATGCTTAGCAACCAACACAAGAATATCCCAAATGTATTTCACAATAATAATAATAATAATAATAATTATTATTATTATTATTATTATTACAGACCTATAGTTGTTGTATCTATCTATCTATATATCTATCTATCTATCTATATATATATATATCTATATATATATCAATATTCTATCTATAATATATATATAATATATATATAATATATATATATAAAATATATATATATATATATATATATATATATATATATATATATATATATATATATATATATATATTTATATATACACAATAGTTCATTTAAAAAATAACTTAAAAATAAACTTAGAATTAAATTGAATGTATACCCTTAACAGTTGCTTTTCCGTTAATTTGATAAAACAAACTTTTCATTTTATATGCTCATTTTGTAAGGAATAACGCACATTCGTCGCTCTTAAAAATAATTGACTTTGGTGTTTCTTTTCCATGCCTTATGAATTTTCATTTGCAACAAAAAAAACACCTTCCTAAATTACACTTTAACTAGCTTAACTATTTTCTTGTTACTTTATTTTCCTTAGGGCTTTAGTCATGTCAACAAAAGTCAGCAGGTTTAAATTCTCTGAAACTGTTCCTCCACTTTGTCTGTCTCGTCCTCTCTTGTTGCGTGTTACATCATCACGCAATAGCTGTCCTCTCGTGGCCTAGTGAACTGCTTCCATGCACAGCACTACTTAGCTGCTACTACACGCGCGTTGCTCTGAATCAGAAAGCGCACGTGAATGGACGCACACTCTCAGTCACGAAAGCAGTGAGCTATAGGCTGCAGTACATCAAAATTTCAAACGACCATGTCTGCCGTAACAGCATCAGGCGGATAGGCCTAGCACATGTGTCCATTTGTTATTTCATTTAGAGAGAGTACTTTTATCTCATGGAATCGTGTACATTATGTATTTGTTGTCTAAAGCTGCATTACTTTAGGCATTCTCTCAACATTTCGAGAGACGCAATAGGCCTATTATAGGCAACATTATAGGTTATATACAATTAGAAAGCCAGTCAATTAGGCCACAGGAACCCGGGGTGTTTTCTTGAGAGCTGAGAGAAATCATTGCGTTGAGGTCTTGCGCGCTACGAGGACGAGAACTTGTGCGTAAAGTGTCCGTACCACACTGTTCCATCAACTGTACATTATGCAGTTTAAAGATCGACCACTTCTTTAAAGCAAACCTGGAAGTTTTAACATAAGGTTTTTCTATGATAATATATTTCATAAATTTATCATTGAAATCATTTTGCTGCAGGTTTAAAATGGCACACTTAAATTACACAATATTTGGAATCTTCAAAAGTTTTATTACTGAAAAACAAACACTGCATTATATAAATGTGGGGCTATAGTTCTCTGTATCCCCAATACAAAGTTGAAATTAAAAGCTTAAAAATGTCTTAAATTGCGAAAGTAATAAAACATTGTTGTGTTTGACACAAAACAGAAGAAGCCACGGCTATTTTATACATGATGTGATCATTAACATGTTATCCTGAGACGCCCTAAATAGTGGCCAAAGAAAATCACTTGGAAAATACAAAGTTTGCGTTTAAAGGTCAATTGACATCAAAACAGTTCATCATAAATAGGCCTATCCTGTGAATATAGGCACAAACCTGTATTTTTTATCCGCCATTCATGTTGGCTATGAACATACAAAAATATTCCTACCTTCAAAGGGATTTTAGTTTTGTCGCGCTGTTCATGTTTAGCAACAGGAGAAAGTTACTGTAAAATTTAGCAGCCGGTGCCGCTCACAGGTCTATAGTCTGTCCCGGGGAGCGCGCTCTGCGGCTGATTCGAGGCTGGGCGGCCCAAAGAGGGAGGCAAAACCGGGAGCACGACCGGAGGAGTCCTGGAAGGGCTAAGAGAGCCGCCAATGATGCTCTCAATTGAGAACGGCGAGCGTTGTGCCGGTGAGCTGGCCTTACGCACGGCGGCCAAGCCGTGGCTGAGCTGGGGGTAAAACCTGCTCCGGGTTAAGTCCGTGGTTGTGGGCATCAAAGACGGCGCAGGAATCATGGTCCCAGCGTGCTGTTGTTGCTGGAAGGCGAGAAGCGCGGAGTGTGTGTGGTAGGGCGGCAGTGACATGCCGTAGCCCCCGCAACCGTACGGCGAGTAGCCGTAAGCCGCGCCCGGAATTAAAGTGTTGTGGTCCCGCAGCAGCTCTTGTGCCTGCTGCCGCTTGAAGCGCTTCCTTCGCCGAAGAAAGCTCCCGTTGTCAAACATGTCGGCGGACTCTGGGTCCAAGGTCCAGTAGTTTCCCTTGCCCGGGTTCCCTGGCTCCCGGGGAATCTTGACAAAACAATCGTTTAGTGACAGGTTGTGGCGAATGGAGTTCTGCCACGCGGGGAACTTTTCACGGTAGTACGGAAAGCGGTTGCTGATGAAGTCACATATTTCGCTGAGTGTCAGCCTCTTTTTGGGGCTCTGAAGGATGGCCATGGTGATCAGTGCGATGTAGGAGTAGGGAGGTTTCACGAGGGTGTTCTTGCCCGTTGGTTTGTAGCTGTCCCGTGAGGAATTGGGGCTGTCCAGACACGGAGGAGGCGACCCGGCCAGGAGGATACCATCATGCATCTGCACCTCATCCACATAGGCGCGCGTGTGACAGTCCGCGTCTTCTCCCTCTCCTACCACGTCTATGTCGGTCTCTTCTGAGAGGATGGACGCATCGGACATCTCTGAACTCAGAGTCATGGCTCAGTCTGTGCCCTCTGCCTGATGTCCTTCCTCTTCAACCACTTCTCTGAGGAGGGAGACCTCCTCGCGCTCTGTCCATACGCCTGTGGCCTCACGAGCGCTCCTGGTGATGCCAGTCTCAAAAATGAACTGGGAAACCTGCAAAAAGGCCAAACCTGAACACAAAAGGGGCGGTCTTTTTTCTACGACATGATCACGTGACGGGACCGAAAACAAGTTTATCATAAGGCATAGGCTATTTGAAGTGGCCTGTGTATATTTTTGTCGGTTTGAATAGAATTGCTGTTGCTCATTGTGTCACACGCAACATGAAACAGTCATATGTCGACAACTTTTATTTCAAGATCCGTATGAAATAAGATGAGAATCATCAAACACCGTCCATTTTATCGAGTAGTTGATAGAGTGGTTCAATAATTAATTAGGCAAGCTCTGTCGCATTATTGGCTAAAGCTTGATTTACGTGTCAGTCTCTTATAGTTTGAAAGTTTTTAGAGGAGCCATAAAATGCCTCTGACTTTCTGTGCCGCTGTAGCCTGGCCATAATCACTCAAATCAGTTTGCGTGATGTGGTGGCGTGGCCTATGGTTCTCTGGATTATTCCGCTGTTAACTAGAATCATTTAGTGGGTCACGCAGAGCGGAATACGTCCAGGACTTTAGCCTCTATCCAGTGATGTTTAATTCAAAATCAGATAAATCAGATAAATCAGTGTCACTACCAGGGCCGCTGCTAGCTTTTTTGGTGCCCTATGCAAAATGTCTTGATGGTGCCCCCCCGCCCCGCATTAAATGACCAAACCCACAATTACTTTCATTTCTTACCATGTTCATTTTATTATCTTAAATTAAATACACAATATATAGTACTATAAACACAAGATGGAAATGTAAGTTGCCAACAAAAAATATTAATAAATATCTTTATAAACTTAATAAACTAAATTAAACTTAAATATTCAAGTGTAAAACAAATACCACCCAATAAAAGTGCAAATACGAATATAGATAAAATCATCCAACAAGTGAAGTATATGTAAACATTAACAGTCAACTGAACAAAAATTACTGCTCCTACAAATGTGCACGTCTACATTTTCTAGCTGCAAAGTTGTTTATCAAGTCATCATAGAGAGCTTCTGTGCCAATTGGTGGTGAGTTCAAGGGGTAAAAGAAACGAAATATTCGTAACTGTAAATGATTACTACTACTACAATTTTTTTTTTTTTTTTTTTTTGCAAAAAATGAATAAAAATAGTTTATTCAGCTTTAAGAAATGCACAGGAACTGTTGTCATTGTGAATGTATCATTGGCATCATATTTATTCACGGATTACGTGCACTAAAAGCCCACGCACCAAATGTCCCCTAAACGCCTCAGAGTCAGACGTTAGCTGCAGAGCGGCAGGTAATAGGCTCCTCCGCTGACTCTCTCTCGTCTTCATCATTCTCTCAAACTTTGCCTGGGGTCTTGGCCATCCCTGTTCTCTGAGGGAGGAGCCGAGGAGGAAAGAGAGAGAGCCCTTGGCGTAGCGGTTTTATTAAATTACGTGCATGCGCTTCACTTTGGCGAGCGCCGGAACGCGGCGCGGCGCCGGAACGGAACGCGGCGCCGGAACGGAACGCGGCGCCGCGTGGGCACCGCTCGTTTTCGCCACGGCCAGGCGGCCACGGCACAGCCGATGTGGTGCCCCCTCAGAGCACTTGGTGCCCTACGCGCTGTGCGTTACGTGCTTTATGGAAGCGGCGGCCCTGGTCACTACTACTACTACTACTACTACTACTACTTCTACTACTATTACTATTTCTAACCAATAAGAATAACAATAACTACATAATAATAATAATAATAATAATAATAATAATAATAATAATAATAATAATAATAATAACAATAATAACAACAACAACAATAATAATAATAACCTAGTAATAATGATGACGATAGATAGGCCCTGGTAGAGAGAGATATTAAGAGAGAGAGAGAGAAAGAGAGCGAGAGAGAATTCTGTTTCTTCTCGTGTGAGCGCTCCATCTAGTGGTAAAGTTGTGTAACAATTTGAACAATAATTCTATGCTACTTAAACTAATTAATTTCCCATTTCAATAGCCTACATCTAGTAGGCGACTAAGAATTTTAGATTAAGCCTTTTTTTTCAATTTGTAAGAATGGATTAAATTGCCTATTTAATCATTTAATAGTAACTAAGTGGAATAGGTAAATGTTTAAAATGTCAACCTGGTCTGTGGCGGTAGGTATGCTGGAATTTAAGGTGTTGTTGTTGTTGTTGTTGTTGTTGTTGTTGTTGTTGTTGTTGTTTAATCAAGTACAGCTCAAGAATAAACTGAAAAATTGAAAAACACAGGATTTAAAGGGAATATACATCTGAGAGTCCATAAATTAGTTTTCATAGGTCAATATATATTTGTAAAAAAATGACCAAACCAGAACCAGACCAGCACCTCACACATATGTGTGTTAGTGGACTAGCCATGTATCTAATAACCGTAAATATAATAATATTGTAGTGATCCTGCAGTAATGTTCAAAAGTTGTTCTGGTAATTTATTACTCCTATTATTGCATTGTTATTTTATGAAGTTCATGTCACTATGTAATTGGATGAGATAGGGGGGTTGGGCCTGGTGTGGGGGGCAGCAGCGTGGTGGTGTTGGTGAGAGAGAGAAGGCTGGGAGCTAGCTTCTTCTTCTTTTTCTTTCTTTTTTTTTTTTTTTTTTTTTTTTTTGTATGTTGGGATGGTTGTTGACGACAGTGACCGCTTCTGTTCTGTCAATAAAACAACAGTCTGTGAACAGCTCTCTGTCTCGGGCTTTACCTCCGGTGAGACGCTACAATATATTGGCCAAAATCATTGATTATCTGAAAAGTCAGGATGACTAAAGGACAGGATTGGCCAAAATCATTTATTTGTAGAAAGCCGCCAGGATTGACTAAGGCAAGATTGCCATAAATAAACCAATTTATGAAATTGTAAAAAGTTTTTTATGGATAGAAAACTCTGAAAATAGTTTGACTATTTACATCACGATTAATTTTATTTTAAAATGAATTTAGGGATATCTGAAAATCAAAATGGGATCCCAGTTGAGTAAAGATCGTCCTGCAAAAACATTTTATGAAGCAAATGATTTTTTAATGAATAGAATTAATGAGAGGAAAGAGAAGGGATTTAATGGAAGAAGGAGTAACAACAGTCTGATGACATAAAAAAAAGAATAAAGGATGCTGAAAAAAAGAATTCTGTCCAAAAAGACTGAAGCAAAAATAACTGAAATAATTAATAAATAAATGATGGAATGTTTAGAAATGTGGGAAAAACCAGCTGCAGAAAGGAAGGGAAAACAATTTGAAAATAGAGACAGAAATCTGTAAGCAGACAAGGTTAAAGGACGATTTCAAGACACACGACTTGATTTATCTGCACTCTTCTTTTTCAAAATATATTGTACAGTATACTAATTTTGTATGTCTTAATCTGTTTTGTGATTTTAATATAATATAATTTTATTCTGCTGTGTAAAGCACTTTGAATTGCCTTGTGTACGAATTGTGCTCTATAAATAAACTTGCTTAGCCTATATTTACGTTTTTATATCAAGTTAAAACAGTGGCATGATGGACTTGTGCGTGACGTCACTTCCTATTTCCTCTTTCGCTTCCATCTTGCTCCCCGCATGTGTCTGCTGTTAGTTTACAGGTTAGTTAGGAGCTTTAAACACCTTCTTCCCTGCACAGTTTTGTCCTGGTCGACACCAAGAGGTAAACGAAAGTGTATTTTAACCAATCACCGAGGTCTTCGGGTTTTGGTACAGTATTTTATTTGGTAGACCCTCCGAGCGGTGACAGGCCGTGCCTTCGGTCTGTGTTAGCTGAGATGCTAACTATAGCTTAAAGTTATCACACTGAAGCCACCACACCTCGAGTCTGCACGGTTTGAGGCTAAGCTTGTTTAAATATTTTACAAAGCTAGCCTTTTCCCTAATTCTGTGTATCAGCAATCAACAAGTGCCAACTCTGTTAGCAGACAGTGAAAGATGCACCGGTTTTTAAATTGCCTACTTAATATTGCCTAATGGCATCATCAGCCATCTCCAAATTTTTGTATTGGATGATGTTTGTGTATGCATGTGGATGTGTGCGTAGTTCAATTTGAAAACTTTGTTTCTGTAGATGAAAGAAGCAGTTATGAATCAAGAAAAACTTGCTAAACTGCAGGCACAAGTCCGCATTGGTGGAAAGGTGAGAAATTGATTATATTTTAACTTTTAATATATGATATGGTGACCATATGGAGGATTATGTTCTTGTACTGTGTCATATTTAGGGCAGTGCTCGCAGAAAGAAGAAGGTTGTACACAGAACTGCAACAGCAGATGACAAGAAGCTCCAGTTTTCCCTCAAAAAACTTGGAGTTAACAACATTTCTGGTATTGAAGAGGTAAAAATTACATTTCATTTTAGGCTGCTTTGTGGGAACTGATCTAGTGTGGTCAATACATTTTAATTTGTGTGTTTTAACAGGTTAATATGTTTACAAATCAAGGAACAGTAATCCACTTCAATAACCCCAAAGTGCAGGCCTCACTTGCTGCCAACACCTTCACTATCACTGGACACGCTGAGACTAAACAGCTGACTGAGATGCTGCCCGGGATCCTCAACCAGCTGGGAGCAGACAGCCTGACAAGTCTTAGGAGGCTCGCAGAGGCTCTTCCCAAACAGGGTCTGTACATTTGCCCATACTGCAGAGGGGGGCAAACTAAGGCCCGGGGGCCACATGCGGCCCTTTTGGCATTTTGATCCGGCCCGCAAAGCATTCAATAAAAAATTGTATGAGTTAGGTGTGGTGCATTTGTCATTTTATAGTTTCCTGAGCAGCTGCTTGTTCATTAAAAATCAGTTTTGAGAACAGCCACCACTAGAATAAAACCAAACTTTGATGTATTGGATAAAAGGAGTGATCAACTGCACTGTTCCCACTAAATAAAGGTAATGATTTTTGCTATTCTGTAGTCATTTTTTGTATATTTTAGGCATTAAGTCTATGTGTAGTAGTATGTGTGTAAAATGGTCCGGCCCCCAGGCAAGTGTAAAAATCCAATGTGGCCCTTGCTTCAAAATAATTGCCCACCCCTGCCATACTGTAAAGACAATCACCTGACTTTGAGAAATACATTGATTGAATCCTTCTGTGTTCTGCTTTGTAGCTGGAGATGGTAAAGCACCAATTGCAGCTGTAGAGGAGGAGGATGATGATGTTCCAGGTGAGTGCAAAGAAAAATAGTGTAATTAGTTCAGAAATATCTTGCCTGATCTGGTCAATGACTGGAAAAATGCTACTGATATTGGTGGCCTACTATTCACTACCTATTGAGGTGTGGATATTGCCATTCACACTAATGGAGAGATTCCTTTGAATTTTTGGAAAAGTATAATAAAAATACTTGTCACACCTACCATTGTGTGATGCTTCTGACGAAGGCGGAAGTTTCCTTCGAAACATGTCAAGGTAATGACATTCCATCTCTTACCCATTGCCTGATATAGAAGAAACGGCAAAAACTTGATAATAATAAATCTTGGTTATTCTTGCATACCCTATTCCAATGGACATTTTAAGATGCTGACCAGTCAGAGGTTGTTTCACAGCCCTGGGTTACTTATCATATTTTTGGAGTATTGGGCATTTTCCACGTTTGTCCTACTGAAAAACAAACTGCATGTATTATATAAGTAAGAGCTTAGTCTCCCAATTGTTTGGTCTTGTTCCATTATGACCTGCATGTTAGTTTTTTAATAAACTAGTGGCAGTGTAGTGCTGTTGAACAAGAGCCGTACTCTACATATCAATATTATGATATATCGTGATGAACTTGGCAGTAGACGCTTGTTAGTGAACCACAACCATTGAGTTTCATCGGACTGTTGGATTCTGATTTTAAGGACATTGTTAACAGGAAATTCCAATGTATTTTTTTTGCCTATATAAACAAAACGTTTTTTCTGAACTTTAACACTGGTTTTAAAAGATATCCATGTATCAGGATACATACTGTATCGTGAACCGAGATACATATTGTGAGGTACTGCCCAGTTGTACTATGAAAAAATTTAAGGTTTAGGTTAGACAAAAGCAGAGGTTGGTAGAGTTGCCAAAATTAAAATTAAAGAGTTTAAGTTGGTTCAAAATGATGTTCATGTAAAAGTATATGATCCGAGGAATTACTCGCGTATAAGTTAAAAAGTTTAAATAATTTGAAGAAAAAAATACTAATAACTTTTTTTTTAAGACAAGAAGCAGTAATGGGATGAATGAAAGGACAAATATTATGCATTATTAATATTGTTATTGGCCTTTAAATATGCTCTTGAGTAGCTTTATGTACGAAGTAAAAATAAAATCATTTTTACAAAGAACAATATCACTGCCTTGGGAGATTGGTATGCTAAGCTATTGCGGTGATCGTGTTTAGAGGTAGAAATGGTCAGAACAAGTCTGTCGATGACTTAAAGACTTAAACCAGCAGAAAATTATCAGATGAGTGACGTCTAAAATTTAATTTAGTTTATTCACCTTATTTCGGACGTTGCCTTACGCGCCGCTGTCTTGTTTCCGTTGTATTAGTTTACATGGAGCAGACGAGCTCAACAGAAAATAAGTTCTACACGGACTAAAAAGCCGTTTTCAGACTGACCAGGGAATCGTTGCGTTGTTAACTTGTTGTTGCTCGTGTTCATTAAATATTTTACACAAATCAATCTACTTTATGTGACATTTTAGCGGTGAGACTTTTCCCTCGTTCGTCATTAGCTTTAATGGAGTTCTCGTCAAACGGAAGTGTGTTTACAGACGGAAGTGCAGAAAACGGCAAAAGTGGGCGGGGCAGAATAAGGTCAATTTTTTTTTTTTTTAAATGAGGGAGTTCTGCAGGAAGAGTGTTTGACAGTTTGAGGGGTAGGATTTTCTAACCAGCATTCCTCAGACTTGCGTGAATGAAGCTAAATGCATCTCCAGGTATGTTTTTGATGACTGAACATTATTAGAACACGGTTAAAAGCTCAAAGTCACTAGAGCATAATGTGACCGTTAATCCCATCTGAAGGAGCGGAGCAGGAAACAAATGCCCCAATATTTTAATAAAACAAAGCTTTTGTCACTTGTGGATTTACTCTGGAACGAACCAAAACTTTACACAAGAATATGGTTACCGGTACTTCAAATATAAAATTACGTACTCAAGTAGGAGTAATAGTACATGATTCAAAAACAACAATTTCTTTAAAAAAAGTAAAAGAGTATATTAATGTAACCTCTGTATAACAGTCTAAGAACACCTGTAACCTCTTCAGACTAACTAAGATACTCCGATGAGTTGCAAAATGTGTTCAGAGCTAAAACTTTAGTCCAGTTAACATAATTCAATTTCCTTTTGCTACGGAACCTACCTAACGGAAAGTCTACAGACCTTTTTACCTTAAGATACCACATAACAGCCCATTCAACAAGCCACTGTTCTCATTTCAGATTTGGTTGAGAATTTCGACGAAGCATCAAAGGATGAAGCCAACTAGAGGCAACACAATTCTCTGGAAACTAGACTTGACCGTATGGAGAATCGAGTATTTTATCTCAAGAGGTGGATGTAGGTTTTATTAACCTGTTCATATTGTCTACCACCTTAACAAATTACATGGACTTGGTTAAAATCAGTTTTAACCCTAAATGGAATGTCTCAGTACCCATTTTTGTATCACAAGATTCAAACATGCATGATGCTATTGATTGTCCTGTAATATTGTGCTCAGTGTGGTAACATGCTCCACTGTAAATCTGATCCGTTACTGAACCTTTTTGTGGCCTCGCTTAAACCATTATCTGGAAATAAACCTTTGCTACTGTCAAGAATCTGTCATTTATTGGGTACTTCATTTTATTTACTAGCCGCTTCACCTCTCGGAAATTGGATGTTGGGTCACATAAATATGTGTATGAGCATAAGCACAAAATACAAGTTGGTATAAAAACTGCAGAGGGATATTTTAAGACTACGTAAGACATGTACAAAACATTCTTCCAAAAATAAATTACATAAAATCACAGTAAACATGCAAGTTTCCCCCCTCTAATCTAAAAAAAATCCTACATGTCCAGTCATTACACACTAGATATGTGTGGAGGATTAAAGTGGTGTCAATAAATATTAAACATTCCAAACAAAGCACAAAACAGTTGGCTGCATGACCGCATATTCTCGTGATTCTTCATTCTCTTATTCCCATTAGTAGCTTTAGTAAATGAGCTTCCATTGCCTGTTGAACTACAAAGTGACAAAGACTTGTTTAGAGTCTGTTGTGTAGAGAACTGTTGTAATATGTTTTAAATCGCAAATATTTCAAAGGTTCATACCATTGCGATGGCCCATAGCCACTGCCATATCCATAGCATTGAAGCCAGAGTCAGACTCAATGGTAGGATCAGCCCCACTCTCTGTAAGACACTCCAAACATTAATTACAAAAATCTTTGTTGATGATTAATAATTACCATCACACTCCTTTTACCTAAAAGAATTTCCACACAACGAACATGGTTTCCATGAACAGCATACAAGAGAGGGGCTCCTCCATTCTACATGAACAAACCACAGTTTAACAATTAAATATAGTATAAAACTTATCTTTTGGAGAAAGCTTACCCAGTCGTATTCATTGACGTCAACCCCACAGTCAATGAGCATCTTCACAATATCTGTGTATCCTTTACTGCAAGCCAAGGACAACGCACTTTCTCTCCCTTTGGCTAAAAGGTTAGGGTCCGCTCCCTAATTATGCAAAAATAAAGATTTGTTGACAAAAGGTATAAATTTAATAATGAGGCACTTTGGTCCAAGAATGATTTTGTATACATTTTGAAGCAGAAATTCAACCACAGCAATCTGTCCATGAGCAGCAGCCCACATCAAGGGGGTAAAACCTTCCTCATCTTGAAGATTAATTACACTCTCTGTTGATGACATGGAAAATTAATACTTTTACTAGAAAGACAAACGTGTCTCTCATGGAACTTGAAATTATTCTCAGGGTGAACATAATCATACCTTGCTCAATTCTACTAGCCAAGAACACCATTTCCCCTTGAGCTGCAAGCTGATGAATGGATAATGCTAAAAAAAAACAAAAAAACACACACACACACAGAAAATCAACATTAAAACAGATTCCCTACTGAGGCATACCAGCATCAATCAGCAAGTCTTACAGTGCACTAGAAGGGGTGTGGAAGACACCTCGTTCCCACGGTGCTTGTTGGTGAGGGTGGTAGACTGTTTGATGGGAGAGAAATGTTTGGTGGTTGATGGAGTGTAAACATGGCGCACTTGTATTCCAGGAGAAGGCGAGGTCTGGATATTGCACTCAGCTTAGAAAATTTGTTATAAAAACAGTTATGTACAGTATGCATGATCCAATTGTATTTAATGTGTATTTACATTACCTTTGAATAAAACTGAAGCCACCTCCAGATCAGAGTTGACTTGATCCTGAATGTTTTTGCTGTCTTCTTCGTTTAATGACTTTACAAATCTTGAGCACACGTTCATATCAAACCTATTGGGTAAGATGAATTTGATCCCCATGGCCACATTTTGACTGCTTCCGTCCTCATTCACTACGGGGTCCTCAGTCTTTATAGCTCCAAGGTCTGGCATTACACAAATACCCTCCATTTCCTCAGCGGCAATTGAGTTTCCACGAGGGGTTGACATTGTAACGTTGTCCATCACACACCATTTAATAAGCTGAAAATAGAGACTGGAGAGGTACAAAATAACAGTGTTTTACTATGTTTCTGTCATGATCTCGGGTTAGCGTCAGTGAACTACATGACCGCAAACAAAGATAAGAAGCAAAATCAACATACAATTATCACAATAAGCATTCTTTGATCGAACCAACTTACTCAATAATGATGTGTTTACATGTTCAGTCTTTATAGCATGTATCTATGCCAATGTCCCATGTCTTTGCGATGGTATTATCTTACACTCTGCGCATGCGTGAGACGTGCAGCGCATCCAACATTTAGTTCCGTCTTCTTTGGTTCCGCTCTGGTGCAGGATCTTGTTGTAACAAAGGTATAGCAATAGGGGGCGATATTGAGCTGTTTGACGTAAATTGTCGTCAGTGGTGAATGTAAAGAGCAAGTCTGCTATTTGATGGCTTGTGGTACCCTGATGCAGAGGTTTAATTAGCTGAATAAATAAAATCCCACCTGATAAAGCGTTGTGCACGACGACCAAAATGATGAACACAGCAGTGGTGCAGGTTACAAATCTGTCTTCGGCCGTGAGTAGCGAACAAATGCGCACTTTGTTCGGATTTCTGGGACACATCGAGGAGCTACGCCTTTACCCACCAGAGTAAGAACCAGCACGGGATATTCGGCCTCTATGAAGTAAAAATAAATGTCAGTGGGGACTGGATCTCTGTTCTGTCTTTACAGCAATGTTCCTCTCTCCTTCTCGTCGAAAGTGTGCTATATTAAGTTTCGAGATCCATCTAGTGTCGGTGTGGCGCAGCATCTCACCAACACCGTTTTTATTGACAGAGCTTTGATTGTGGTGCCCTGCGCAGAAGGTGAGTTAAACCTGTCATTCATTCATACTTTCATTAATTAACATTAATGCTACAATAAAGGGCGCTTTGCTTAAGTTTATTTAGGAATATATTAATGATCTTCAATACACCATTTAAGGAATGTATTGATGATGACTGATTTACTGGTAAATATTCTGAACATGAGCTCCTAGTTGAGAGCTATATTGCTTGTTGTGTACCTAGTCTTTAATAGTGCTTGTTGTGTACCTAGTCTTTAGATGCTGGAATGAATGTTGTTCATTGTTAATATCGATTCATATTGTCCTGATAAATGTTATTGTACCCCTTCATATTTTTTTTCTGTTTTTAGTATCCCCACTCTTTATGCTGGCACTGTTGCTCCTCTGTGTACAGCCCAACATAGTATCAGGACTTTATACATGCTTTCTGTCCACGTGACTCAGTTCTAGATAGCTACTGAGTTTATTAATTTGGTTTTGTATGTTTTTTTTTCTGTGTGATTATGTGTGCATATCAGATGACTAGACTGGCCCAGCCGTAACACTACACTAGCCTGAGTCAGGCATTGTTTTCCAAGCCTCTATCCCCGATCGGGCCAACGAAGCCTTCAAGGGGGAATGTGACCAGGAGAATAGCCCGCTGAGCCTTCCAAGACGGACACCTGTCTCTATTTATTATATTTTATTTTGGTTTGTTATTATTTTTTCATACTCTCCCATTCTATCCTCTCTACTGTCTCTATCTAGAAAGTACAGTATTGTGTTGTTTTGTTATTTTGTTTTGTTGTTTTTATTATTGTCCAACCCCCACTCCCTCTCTCTCTCCGCTGCAGCTGCATCTTGTGTATGGTTGATCTCTTCAGGTTGCTACAACATTCAAGTGGGATGCATATCAAACATGGGACACAAGTATTACTAACCACTCCAGGGTCATTGTTATAAAGTCTTTTAAAGTTTAGATTTCTGTTACTGTTATAACATATAGACACGACATGTTTTTATCAGTTTTTCTCTCTTCTGCCTTGACCCTTTCGATTCTAGAATTGAGCTGTGCAATTTTAACTTCAAATTGAGTGAAAAGGAAGCGTAAATGTTTTTTGTTTTTATGTAGCGAAACAGTTTAAGTTCTGGATAACCTTACCTAAATTTGTTGTTCTTCTTTGTATCTGATGTTCTGTGTGCTATTAGTGATGCAGCCATTGGGGTTGTCTTGTGTTGCACAACATTCCAACACTGCGAAACGATCGCCCCACGGGAAAGCGTCCATGCTTGATATCGTATGGTTCATGACCAATATCTTACCAGTACAGGTGACCTAAACATCAAAGTAACTCATTCTCTGCATTGCTTTTTATCTTTTCTTGATTTAGAAAACAGAATAATCTTTAATTATTTCATTTGCAAATCCTGTTGAGTTAATTCAGTTAAACACTGATAAAAAAATATATATATATATTTATGTTTTTAAAAATGAGGATGCTTGGGCTTTGGTATGTCCTACTTTAATGTTATTACCTTGTAGACAGAAATATGTACACTTTCTTTCTCTCTAGAGGTCAATGGGCTTATTGTGCAGGAATTGAAGAGACAAAGAGATAAAGCTGATGATGGCATTTACTTACTCGATGTTTTGATCTGCAGGGAAGATACCAGAAGAGGCAAAGGCCTTGTCTCTTTTGGCACCTGCCACTCCCATTCCCAGTCTGATTTCTGGTGGAGGATTGCTGCCAATCCCAACTCCTGCTCCTCTTCAAAATGTACATCTGAAAAACATATATTACTTGTTTTTGTTTAAGTATGTCGAATCTGAATCATAATTTTACAAGTTCTATGTTTTATATATACTACAGTTGAACCTTCCATTTGTGAATCGGATTTCACCGGGTCTAGAGCACATTGCAACAATGCAGTCTCAGCCACCACTGATGGGAAATGTTGATCCTACAAAAATTGATGAGATAAGGAGGACTGTGTATGTTGGCAATTTAAACTCACAGGTGAACGTGTTTATTTCACAGAATTTTAAATCAGCTTTTTTCTGATGCTTGTAATTTTTAGTGTGTCGTGCATGCTTAATGCCATTAACTAATCCTATTTATACAGACCACTACTGCTGAACAGCTACTAGAGTTCTTCAAGCAGGTGGGGGATGTAAAGTTTGTACGAATGGCTGGAGATGAGACTCAGCCCACCCGCTTTGCATTTGTCGAGTTTGTAGAGCAAGAATCTGTCGCCAGAGCCCTAACTTTCAATGGAGTCATGTTTGGAGACAGACCACTAAAGTATATGTGCATAATGTTTTTAGGAGACTCTGAGGCAAAATGTCTCTGTACATTAACGGTTTGCATTTTATTCTAAGGGTTAATCATTCCAACAATGCTATTGTAAAGCCCCCTGAACTGACACCCCAGGCGGCTGCAAAGGAGCTTGAAAATGTTATGAGAAGAGTGAGAGAAGCTCAGTCCACAATTGCTGCTGCTATAGAACCAGGTAGGCCTATTTTGCAAGAAATATGGGAAGAATGTAGAGTTGACCATGACATAATTTATCCTCTGTTAGAAATTAAAAAGAGTTCCTTTAGTTGGTCCAAAAGATCACATCGCTCTCGATCACGTTCTGGTCCACGAAAGAAAAGGTCCCGCTCTAAACACAGGTGCGTTATAAATATTCAAGCAATAAAGTCTGATGTAATGTCAACGACCCTGGGAGAATGAGGCTTTCACTGCCTTTTTTTTTTTAACTTTGGTGCAGATCATCACAGAAGGTGTGGCCCAGTGATTCCCACAGTTCTCGGAGCAGCCACAGGAGGCGCACTCGTTCCAGGGACCGTAAGCACAGCCGCAGTCATTCTAGGTGTGTGGCATGAAAAGTGTGAAAGCATTGTTGAATGTAATCTTTATCAACTTTTCAACTCCACATGGCTAAAAGTACATTAAATTGTACAATCACGCAAAGTCACATTACAACTTTGCGCACTATGCATTTAGCACATTCCTAATTTGTAAATTTGTGTTCACTCACAATGGAAATAAAGCATTCTGATTCTGAACTGCCTACCTTTGAATTGGGGAAATACTCTAACCACTGAGCCACTGTTGCCTCAGTGTGCATTTGGACTAGTACAAAATCTATAAAACACTTAATGTTAGGTCTGAAATCATGCCTTGTTTTTCCTTGGTCAGAGGTCAGAAGAGGAGGAGCAAGGATCGTTCACGAAGTCCTCGTCGAAAGCCGATATCACCAACACTCAAAAGGTAAATAAAAAAAATCGTGTTTGTTACAGTATATATTTATCTTCTAACATGGTACTTCACACAATTCTTTTTTTTCTCATTTGTTTTCTCACACTCAGAAGTAAGAAAGAGAGAAGGAAGGAACGGAGTAGAGAAAGAAAAAAAAACTCGACAAAAAGAAACCGCAAGGATGTGGTTACGCTGAAGAGCAAGAGAAAATCAATAAAGGTGTTCTTACCAACACACTATTTCAGACTTAACTATACTGTGCCAAGTAATATTCTCCTTTTGCTATTTCAATTAATTGTATTATTGTCACTGATATATTTGAAGGTTAGGTGACAGTTTTGCACTGATGAGTTGTATTTTGCAAGTTGCACATTTTCGGGTGGCAGTAGCTCAGTTGGCAGAGGGGTTGTCTTCTGATCTGAAGGTCGGTGGTTTGACTCCCCCTCCTGACATAAACATCCTCGGTTGAGTGGTTAGATTCACTGTCCCACAGGTGGGCAGTGCAATTTCACCTTCCTCAGTTGGCAAGACACTTACCCTGCCTCGCCCGCAGTGTCGCTCTGGTGTATGATTGTGCGTGAATATATGCGTGGTTACTTGATGTGAAATGCTTTGAGTGCCTTGAAAGGTAGAAACGTGCTATGTAAATGTGACCATTTAACTTTTTTTTTTTTTTTTTTTACATTTTCTATCTTTTAGGAGATCTGAATTGTAATTATTATTGATAATGACTGCAGAAATACTCATCTAAGCTGTTAATACATTTCTTTTGTCATTGTCTTTACAATTTTTTTTTTCTTTTCAGATCCTTGCTAATCACATGGTTCCATTGTAGCTAATTGATCAACGTTATCTTGCAGGCAGGAAGATCCAAACGGGAGGAAAAGAGAGTATATGTTAGTGACAGAGAAGACTCGTCCACCCCTAGCGAAGGTGCATCATCCCCATTCACCCAGCATAATGGCAGCTACAGGAAACCTCATGCGTCTATGGCTGTGTGACTATCATTGTGGTATCCCACGGTGTGTACATTGCTACTCTGTTCCCTAGTGTGACTTTTGCCTCTTTTTTTTTTTTTTCCTTCTTCCTTTTTTTTCTTTTTTTTTTTTTGTATTTCTCTACATAGCTCAAAGACAGCTATTCATATTTTTTTTAAGTTGGCGAAGATGGAATTGACATTCCTTATGACACGTTGTCCTCAGTTGAAGACTGTATACCATGATACTAAAAACATGTACCCTTTTGCAAACACATTTTATATTTAAGATCAAGATGTTTGAGGTATATTGGCCTTTGCATCAATCATGACATGAAAATGAATCTTTGCACTCAAGCTAAAATGGTAGCTCTGACTTTTAACTATTATTGTCAGTATATATATTTTTCTAGTATTATGTTGGTGTATTATTTGTATTTGCGCTGTCAACAAGTAGACAAAGACAGTGCAAGACAAAGTGCACTTTATTTGCGAAAAATATATTTGTAGTTTATTTATTGTTTTTACCTCTAAAATAGGAAAGTCTAAATTTAGTAGATTCCTCGAATACTGAAGACAAATATCCATTATAATATGCCTTATTGTTTTATTGCTGTGACCCTACTTGAGTCACGGAATCTTTAAATTTAACAATTTTAGTGTTTGAGACGTCTCTTTTTATGGAGTGTTTATAACATAGGTTGCTATGTTACTGTATACAGGAATGTGATCACGTTAGGACATAACTGCTGCTATGTTATTTTACATGAATTATTTGGTTTTGATTTCAGTTAGACTTTCCATTTATTTATGTACTGCAAGATTTTAAAAAATGTTTAGCAGATAAATCTAATAGGCAATAGATATCGGTCAGGACAGAGATATAGTCTGTACATAATCAAATTAAAATAATATTTCAACAAAGTTTGGACAATTTTATTGTAATGTGTGAATAACTTAAAAAATACTGTTATATATAAGTACATAAGTTTGAACTAAATGTTTTAAGTGCTTTGACAACACCTGTAGACAACAACTGTAGTCAACATCTGTAAAATAGCCTACAGCATCATCTGCCAAAAAGTATAAATAAACGGTAATTTAAGTTCAATATTTGTTCTTTTTGAAACCTTTACATTGATATTTTATACCGATTGCTGACAGGCTCTTGACTCTTGTCCCAAAACGGAAACTCTAAAGTTCTAACATTAACTTGGTATTTATTCTATTTTTATGCAAATATAAACCAAGCAATAAGGAAAGTCAATGTACGCATCACATTAAACGTTCACAGTCTTGTGGACAAGTCAAAAGTTGGACTCGAGCAAAACTGTCCAACATAGTCGAGGACTGGTTTGATTTCAGGCATGTCATCCTGCCTTTTATCTCTGGTGTCTTCACTAATGCTTGGTCTGCAGTGAAATGTCACAGTTTGATGAAACATTTCCAAAGTAGTATATCCAGAAGTGAATGCTGTCTGAGGATTTGAAAGTCCATTCATTTCCTGGTGTGCAGGTTGTGCCAAAACATGGTCTTTGATCGTGTCCTCTTTGACCTCCTCAGGTGCCATCAGACAAGAGTCGTCTTTTTTCTCAGCAACAAAGAGATTTGGAAATGAAACTCGGAAAGCAGTTTCTTCAATAAATTTTAAGCCACTTGTATGCCACTCTTCCACTTTCAAAGTCTGAAGCGATTCCAGTAGTTCCTAATGAAAAAATATATATTTTACATATTTTTTCTAGGCCCAAAAATATTTTCTGATACTCACAATCTCGCAAGATTTCTCCAGTTTTTGAATAGCGTTGCTATTCTCAGGGTTTGGAATGCTTGGCCAAAGTATTGGTTTAGTTCTGCTGTTTTAAAAAGCATTAATTACAAAGGGCATTCCCAATACAATAACGGGGAATTTGCACAGAACTGTATTAATGTAGGCCTACCTTTTTAATATTGGACACACCACTATCAGCAGCACAATTGTGGCAAGAAAGACAATTATAATAACACTGTCTTTTATATAAACTTAGTGGGGGAAAAAAGAAGTTATCATTTGCAAAGATCAAAAACTCTGCATTTTATAGATTAATTTCTCTAACCTTGTTTATATGTTTTAAAAAAAACTCTGATGCTTCTTATTCCTGTTCCAGCCCGAGTAAAACCTGAAATCTCAACTTGGTATCCCGTGCTCGGTTTGAGATCTTCAATTACATAGCTGGTTAATTCTGCATCTACACTCACAACTGCAACAAAACATTATGGTTTTATGGCGGTAAAGTATAAATGTTTAGCAGCTAAGAAAAGGCAAACGGGCAAGCCCACCTTTCTCTGTTTCATTCATTTCATCTCTGTTGTCTTCTTTGTAGTAAATGATGTAGCCCAATAGAAAGCCCCTGAGGTCTTCTTCTGGGATGGGCGACCACTGTAGCCCCAAAGAACTGGGTGTCACATTGTAATAGTTGATGTTTGTAGGCGCGCTGATGGGTGCTATAGGAAATTATAAATTATTAATGTAGTAAGCTTATTGTCTATGACTCAATTTATTACTTACATTCTTCCATGAAATAGAAATCCACGCTCCCAAAAGTGCTCTCACTGCTGTTGATGTGTTTTAGGTTGCAGGTCTCTTTATTCATTCGTGTGTGTAGCAAGAGAATGTACCTCTTGTAAGGCTCCAAAGGTTCTGCTCATTTAAAACATTAGAATTAATTTACTTACACTATTTATACTTGGTATGCCAATTTTTTTTATACATACCCATTAATTCAACTGTCCTGTAACTCTGTGTGTCTTCAAAAAATGATAAATATTGAGTTTTGTGATGGTTCTTCTGACTCCACTCCACAGAGTAGCAGACATAGGTATTCAAGAGTTGAGCTTCCCAATAGACAGTAAAAGAAGTATTGCCCAGAACTGTAACGTTTAATCTCGTAGTGTCCAAACCTAAATAAATACATTAAAAAACATAGTTATTCAAAGTGTGTATTAGTTATTTAAAGCTGCACTATGCAACTTCTAATGTGGATGGTATGCCATCTTGTCTCGATGGAGATGTTATTGTTTTGCACAGTATTGAATTAAACTTATCACCATGGAAACAAGCAGATGTTGCCATCAGGCCAAGCTGCAGGTCAGATCTGTGAAGAGGCGACCCTACTCACAGTAAGAATGCATGATAAACTGAATGACAGGTTGCGTTCCCCTTCCAGATTTTGATCATGACATAATCTCAGATGGAGGGCAAAGACCTGTGTAACTATATGGGAGATTTATTGTTTTTGGAAGAAAATATCCAAAAAATAGAAATGCACAATCTTTTTTTTTTTTTTTTTCCTTTTGAGATTGACTCCACAAACTTGTTATATTAAGTGTATGCTTAAAGTCCTTTCAACTGACTGCAATCATGCTTTTGGAGTTTAATAATGGCACCACATTCTGAGGCTGAACAAATTATTATTATTAGTAGTATTTTTTTCTTATAATTTAAAACAACAAAACATGGAACACAACAAGACCAGAGAGAAAATAGACACAACTAAACAAAAAATGAACAAAAAGATTAAAAGGGGTAACAGAAGATGTCCTAAAAAACAAACACATCGCAAGTAAGCGTCCCCATTTCACCCAGAGTGCCCAAAACACATTATTTAACTTTCATTTATTTATACTGACAGAGAAGTCGATTTATCGGTCGATAGTGTCTTGGTCGACCAACATTTTTATTAGTCGACTAATTATTTGACCTAGATTTAAAGGATTTATATTACAAAAACAGCCAAAACAAGAAAATATGAAGTGAGTTTACTGAAGATTTTGGAACCTGACATATAAATACACAGTTTCCTAGGACTTATCTGTAAATATAGTTGTTTTTCATGAATTCCTGTGCAGTTGGTGTCTTGTAAGTGCAATTTGGGTTAGATACATCGAAATACTTCATAGTTTTGAAATATTTTAACCACACCCCCTTTTAGTCGATTAATCGGTCGATATGGCTGGTCTTTAGTCAACCAAGAATTTCTTTAGTCGACTACAGCCCTAAGGCTCGGTAATTAGGATTACAGAAACATGAACCATAAATCAGGTCAACAAATCAGCAATCTGGCAATTAAAACAGCAAATTCTGGACACGCCGTCATAAAAGTTACATAGTGCATCTTTAGAAAGTCATATATTTTAGCTTATATGCTGGAAGAATACTCACTTGTTGCACCATCACAACTCTTTATTGTTTGGCTGAAGGCTGGGGAGGAACTAACGTTGTTGAAGGCACTGATATTAACAATGTATGCAGAACAGGACAGATGAAGCGTGATCTCTGCGTCACTGGTGTTAAAACGCTCCCCTGACGACTCCCCAGAAGCTTTCTGAATGCTGACAGAATACCCATCGGGACTTTTTATTTCCACAGTCTGCCAAATGTAGATTCAGAATAGATACTTGATTAGAGCTCAGGATAGAACATCAGAAAACAGCCGTTACCAATGAAACCTGCTATGTTTACTGTTAGGGTTTTTAAACTTGCATAGAAAAAGCATTCACCAAAACAAAGTAAAAAAGTGAACAAATAATCCATGGAAGAACCCGATATATATTATTTGTTTTGAAAGGTGAAAAACAGAACTAGTACATTTTAAAGTCTTTACATCAGTCACTTATTGCTCACTTAATGCAGTCCCAGCATCCTAAATATTCACCACGATGAGTTTATACTTCTCGAGCCTCTGAGCCCGGAGCGTCACGGACCATCCCGAGTAAACATTTGCATGCTAACGGCGCGCTTCCTGCTTCTCGTGGAATAAAACAGTCTATAAATTGATGCAGAGAAAGCGCTGTGGTCTCATTTTCAACCGAATAGATGCTTTTACAATATATCTGTAGTGGGACAAAGCAGATTCTACTTTAACAAAAGTTGTTTTTTCACGTTTCAGTAAAAATCAGGCACAGCCCCTTTAAGACTGAATTGAGCTCGGGATCGCAACGTCACACATAACAGAATTTTCCGTTAGCCCAATGTTAAATCAATGGAGAGTTTAAGATGTTAAATCCTAAACTTAGCGTTAATTGAAAAGTATTCTAACACTATATATTGATAAATATATTTACCAGAAGTGACCCAGCAGTTTATCAGGTTCTTCCATAGTTTTTTTTGTTCACTTTTTTAACATTGTTTTGTATGTAAGTTTAACACACTAGCTGCAAACATGGCAGATTTCCATGGCAATGGCTGATGTTCTATCCCAAGCTCTACCTTCCAAGTGAGGGAAACTAAACGACTGCCTTTTGCAATCGGATGGTCCACTTTATCGAGGCGGATGATAATTGGCTGCGTTGTCAGTTCTAAAAGAAATAAATGGTTATAACATAAGTATTAAAAAATATATCATTGTTATTTGGTACCTGGAACATTCTCAGACCTGGAGGTATAATGTAGGAGTCACTCCAGCAGCACTGTGAGCATCTGTGGCTTTGGACACACTTTATCTGCACCACGTAGCTCAAGTTTGAGTTTAATCTGTCCAATCTGATGCCCTTTTCATCTGTTTTTGAAACCATCTAAAGAAACAAAAACAGAAATGACTGATTGTACATCAGTCAGTTGTACAAGTTTGTGTTGCTTACTTTCCATGACTCTTCACCCATTGCTTTATATCTCACAGTGTAACCCTGAATATGTTTATTTTCTTGCTTTAGCCAGCCAACTTCAACATCAAGAATCCCAGAATGGCGATAAAAGGAAGACCACTCTGGGGGACCACATCGGACTGAAAAGCACAGGTACTATTTACAGACGCACAGTAAGCCAAGTGTTTCAATAATGTAACGTAAGAAAGATAGTCAGTTTACCTAGATTCACTGGTGTTCCCTTGAAATAGGCCTTTGTACAGTTTTGTGATTCTGGATTTTCCACAACCAGAGCAGTTATGTTCTTGGTATCATATATTTTAATTTCTTCATCTTGTTTGGTAATATTATATTTTGTTGGGCAGTATGTTCTTGAAAGCAAAACACAATATTATCTCACTTGTACAGTTCATTTTGTGGGTGGAGGTCAATGGTATACGTACTCTTGTTTTATGACGAGCGTGTAGGTCTTTATGGATGTATTGATTCTTGGTTGCCACTGACATCTCCATGTAACTGCACCATGTAGTCGCAGTCTGCCAAAACAGTCCAATTTATGACCTAAAACAACAGAATATTTTCTTGTTGTTGTTCTCTCAAGTTTTGTGAATGACAACACAACAAATTCAGAGATTCATTACCTGCATGAAACTCACACTGTTGATAATTTGGACAGAAAGAGTGGCAATTTACTGAAACAAACCCAAGAATTTTAATAAGTAAGTGACATTTGTCAACCATTTGTCAAGAGAGAGCGAGAGAGAGAGAAAGAGAGAGAGAGAAAGAGAGAGAGAGAAAGAGAGAGGGAGAGAAGAGAGAGAGAGAGAGAGAGAAAGAGAGAGAGAGAAAGAGAGAGAGAGAAAGAGAGAGGGAGAGAAGAGAGAGAGAGCAAGCGAGAGAGAAAGGGAGAGAGAGAGAAAGAGAGAGAAAGAGACAGAGAGCAAGAGAGAGAGAAAGAGAGAGAGAAAGGGAGAGAGAGAGAGAGCATGCGAGAGAGAAAGAGAGAGAGAGAGAAAGAGAGAAAAAGAGAGAGCAAGCGAGAGAGAAAGGGAGAGAGAGAGAAAGAGAGAGAGCAAGAGAGAGAGCAAGCGAGAGAGAAAGGGAGAGAGAGAGAAAGAGAGAGAAAAAGAGAGAGAGAGCGCCCTTGTGTCCTTTAGACAGTTTGGTCCTTGTTACAATATGGCTGCTAAGTAATAGTTCTGTATTTACATCTGCAGAATGTCACATCTGCTGCTCATGTCCAAACAGGAAGTACAGTTATGAAAAACAAAAACAAAAAAGAAATAAAAAAGCAAGGGAAGAATATTTTTAAAATCTTAAATATAATTATGTAAAATAGGTTTTGGTGAATGACTAGCCTAACCTGCCATATGCACTTTAAATGCACTTAGGTAAAAGGCAAAAACAAATTTCAGACAATAGGTTGCGTTCACTTGACATCACAACATTCCAACAGTCAGTGATATTTAAATGGCAGCTCAAATTAATATCTTTAAAATGCAAATTTTTGTTGCAATACAATGAGTTCTTAGATCTAACCACTAAGAGAAATCATCAGGGTTAACATATTATTTCATGGCAAAGCCCAATGCAATCAATAAGAAAAGTGGCTCTTGCTCGTGTGAATCACATGTGAACACAACTTATTGATTTGCCAATTCCTTACGAAATATAGGCCTATACAATACAAATTTTAATATATTTAAATTGCATACTTACCGACAATGAACAAGAAAAGAAAGTTTGGAACGGTAAAGCCCCACTGTGATCCACAGCTCACCATGCTCAGTCACCATCAGAGGATTATATCTTTTGATCTACTGTTTAAGTGCCTGTGTGTCTTCACTACCCACAACTGTTCACATGCTCCTTCACCCTTTTACTGTGAGACAGAAGGAAGCTCTGAGACACTTACAGTCACCATAGGGGTGGGGACTTCTATACACTCCAATGAGTTTATAGGAACTCAATGCCAATGTAATTAGATTGTAATTATTAAATCTAACTTATCTAGTCCGACTCATCCTATATCAATCGAAAAAATAAATAAATACAATGAAATAAATATATATGTGTGTGTGTAACACTGAAAACAAGCTTTTATTTTGAATCATATATCTTCTTTTGCAGTGTTTCAGTCTTGGACAAAGTTCACAGTTTTTGTTTGTTTTTTTGTTTTTTTTACTGTTCAGGAGACAACTACTGCTAAAACTGTTCAACGTATAGGTCTAGGAGATGATCTACGCAGCAGATTGTGCTGTATGCTTTGTGTGCCTATTTTTTTTATTTTTTTTTACAAATTTTAATGAAAGTATTGGTCACATGGTCTCTTCTGTTCAAAGGTCTATTGTTAAAGTGAATTGTAAATCAAAATATCCCAAGGTTTACAAATAATTTGTATTCATAATCCTGGAACTACAGTTTTCTTCTCATTATAATTCATTACTTGTTGACGCCATGCTAAGTTTATATGTTTATTGTTAAATGTTTGTTTTAAAGTTTAAGTTTTAAATATAAAAAAAAACAAAACAAAAAAACATTGAAGGCACAAGTTCTTTTTAGAGCTTGTTCCCCTTTAGGTCTAAATGTAAACACAGGAAGTTCACGCCTTAGTTCAGTTAACAAGTTTATACATGCTATTAATGTTCTGCATCCGAATTTTGAATTTCAACTCATTCAACATGGCCCCTTCATGCTTGAGTGATGTTTGATGATTTAGAAAGCTCACTTCTGTTTCCACTCATTCTAATTGTCTATACATCTTACATCAAGGAAACTATTATGACGACAGCGACATGTGTGATAAAGTGACTAGTTTATGTTAAATGAAGTCTGCTTACTCATCTGTTTATCAAAAGTAAATTTCCCCAGTTTTATCATCCTAAAGATCAGCAGTCTGTAACACTTTGTGAGCCACATGACTTGGAACATTATGTGTGGGTTCAGGTGTTTCTTTGATAAAAATCTGTGCTTGTTTTTTGCCAAACTAACAAATCCTCTGCTGTGCAGTTATACTCCTACTACTATACTACTTTCTTTAGTTTAAAACAAAAAAAGTAATGAAAAAAGAAAAAAATGTAAATGAGTCAAACTTCTCTTATTAAAAATTAACATAGTGAATAATTAATTTAAATAATGGAGGGATTCACTTGGCCTTGTAACATTGGAATTATCCTCTACATAAAAAAATAAAAACACAGGCTGATTTATAATTGTCTGTCTTGGCTGTAATAAATTATTTACTATCTACTGTAGAGTATTTCTTTGATGTCTGATTTGACCGTAAGTGACCACTAGATGCCGCTACACCACACTTACAATTAGAAGTGTCGTCCGCTGGATTTCTTGAGTTTCCTCAAATGCATTAACGTTTGTAATAGATTTCTAGATTGTTGTACTTTTCTTTAAGTTATTTTGTAATCAGTCAATCAATTTATCACCAACAGCACAAGTCCCAGTCACACACATATACCCCACATACACTTACAGGACAATCAGGGGAGCTCTAGCTTTCAAAAATGGGCCAAACATTGTCTCCCAAAACCACAGATGTGTATGTAGTCTAGACGTCCTACCATAGCCTATTTAATATAGAGAGCAAAACATTAATGCTATGTTAACTAGGTTTACTCATGAGCCCCATTCCGCGTGGCTCTTATCTGTGTACAACAGACTTAAGTCAGTAGCCTGGCTTTATCTACATCAGAAAGTCAGCAGCATTTAATGAAGGTCAAACGGGGTAAATGAGGACTGTTTCACTTTTGATAGTTGGTTTTAATGTTTTTAAGTGGTTCTAGAGAGCTCCGTTTGAGGAAAGAATCATTTGTTATTTGTAATTCATATTCAGCCTATGTCAGGAAACGAAATTGTTTATATATAGTAACATGTCACATCATGTGTAATATACTGGAAATAGAGTATATCAGCAAATTCCACGATGACACAATAAAGTTATCTTAAATATTGTTTAACACTCTAGAAAGTATTCTCAATATTTATTTATTCATTTTTTTCTCAAACTGAGATTACGAACCAATGCTTGTTTTGCTTTGGGAATAAAAGCCATGTGATTGGTCTGCCTTCCATGGTTGTGGGCGGGAATTTTGTGGAGGCTCTTGAGCAGCCAGTATCCCACTTGAACACTAAAAGCAGTGGCAACATGGTCCCCGCGCCTTGGGTAAAACCAGCTGGAGCGCACAAACTTACCGACGCTGCAGAAGTCTAGTTTGCGTGTCTGGCGCAATGCAGTTAAAGGTTTTTTACGTTTGTTTTTAATTTGTGCGCCTGAGAAGTGATATCGTTTTGCGGTTTTGTTCCCCCTACTCGTAGCCTCAAAAAATGCACATCCTTGTGAGTTATCAAGATTGTTTTGGTAGACAGGTGTTTTGTGACTCTCATTAGTAGTGCGTCGTTGGCTCTTGTCCGACCGAAGTGTCTATAGTCGCTTTGGGGCAATAATTATGGAGCAGGAAGACGTTTTATCCACCGTGGACAGTCGGTCTTCGTCAGGTTCCGACACCTTGTCAGAAGGAGATGACCTGACGCCAGAATTGGACGTAAAATACATTGCAGAAAACGACCAGCACTCGAGCTGTCAGTGCGTCAGCGACGTGGTGGGAAATGGCACCTCTCCAGACGCGCCAGACCAAGACGAGGAAGACGATGAGGATGAAAAGGTAAACAAACAACACGTAGCCCAAAGCCTCACCCTCACCTGTGCCAAAGTTCTGCGTGATTTAGCCTGTACAACCAACATATCGTGACGTGTGTATGTGTGAAATAACATCCTATTTCAAGGGACAACAGCTTGCAAATGCAAAACAGCTGCCTTATAGTAGTTAGTGTTTGTATCCACTGTCAAGCTCTCGTTCTGTTGACTGTCAAAGTGAGTGCATGTCACTTTTTATTTTAAGGGAAACTTTTGATAATTTTATTTGTCAATGACCCACTTTAACTTTAAATCAACATGGTGTGTGAGTACACACCATAAGTGTACAGTGATGTTTGATCCACTTTTTTACCGACTGGTTTGACTGGCTTGGACGAACTTATCCAAGGGTGTGGTGAATTGGAAAATGCTTGAGCCTTCTCTAAATCATATCATATGCAACATGACTTTAGGCTGTAGGTGCGGTGAGTGCATTCTGGGTATTTCCCCTAAAAGAATTGGGACAATGGGATAGTCTCCATTTTGCAACATTGTTCAAGTCTTATGCTTAGGCTTGCAGTTTGTCTATACCTTTTAATGATGTCAGAGTATTCTATACTGAAACTAGTTTCAAAACTAGATACTCATTTGAACAGTTACCAGTACTAAAGAAAACACAAACAGGACAAAATCTGACTTATCATTTTGTGTCAAAAATTACATTATACCATAATTTAATTTTAATTAAATTATGGTATCAAAATTGAGTTTAGTATTGCCTTTAATTTTTCTTTTTAATTTTTTTTTTATTTGCCTTTTTATAGTAGTTTAGTATTGCCTTTAATTTTTCTCTCATATTCGCTCACCTGCTCTGCGGGTATTGGTATCGGTTCCAGGATATCAATTTAGCCAATATCCGGATTGAGCCTATAAATTGACGTAGTAAAGCGACTACAACCGACTGCAAGTAATGTTTGACCTGTTGTTAACACAACGCATTTCTGTATAATAATTCACAATTGTATAACATAATAGGATATGTTTTATTACAGTTATTTGTGGTATCTGTTGGTTGATGCATTGCTTAAATAAGTAGGGACAAATAATGATTCAACAATGTATTGAAATCACAGTTTTACTGATGCAAATGGAAATTGGAGATAGTCTACTACTTATCGTATCTCAGGTAGTTTTGCAGCTATAAAATCTAACCCTAACCCTATACCCCAATTGTTAAGGTTACGCTTTTATTTGCAAGCTATAAGCTGGACCTGCCACCTGGGACTTGTTAAAAGGGGTTACCGCTGATCATCACCCTCTGTACCAGGAAGGTATGTTGAGAGGCAAGTTCATACATTTGTCTTGTTTGCATACATTGAAATGGTACCTTCTTTGAAATGGTTTACATATAAGCATAAGCTAGTAGCTTCTTTGAGCAATGAGCGCTGAAATGATCAGAGTGAGTTTGGTGAGAAGAATGCTTCCTGGACTATGACAGGATGTTGACTGGTGCAATTTTTGAGCTTTTGAAGAGAAAGATTGTCGCATTATGCAGTAGTTTTATGGGTACAAGCCTAGAATTATTTGCAAATCAGCGCTGCAATTTTCTTGTTTTCTTTCATGAAGTCATTTCAGATCAATACTGCGATTTAAAATGTAAACAAGACATTAGTGTCTTATGTTCTAACTATATTACAGACAAAAGCATAATATATCTTCTTTGAGTTTGAATAATAATGAAACAAGAGAGTTGGGGTCATATGGTACACTCTGACCTCTATAACTTATACTGTTGTAGTTTCAGCAGGAAAGTCTTTAGAGAACTCCGTGACGTCATTAAAGAGCAGCTCCGGTGTCACTCCAACTCCGTACTTAGCACAGGCTAACGTT
Source organism: Rhinogobius similis (assembly GCA_019453435.1). Classification (NCBI taxonomy): domain Eukaryota; kingdom Metazoa; phylum Chordata; class Actinopteri; order Gobiiformes; family Gobiidae; genus Rhinogobius; species Rhinogobius similis. Next base: position 28,997,843 of record CM033619.1, on the reverse strand, counting down.
TCATTTGTGAGTAACACTACACTTGTCACAGTTTACCAAAGCTTTTTTAGATTATGAGTCTTTGCAGAAGTCTTTGTACTGCACAGGCCTATAGCTGTCAAACATTGTGGGAAGTGACATGAGATTGTCACACACTTATATAATGGTTTTAATTGAGCACAAGATTAGATCACAATGTCAGTCAGAAATTTTAACTAAAAATAAATGTTTTGACTTTAGTTTTTGCCACACTATATTTTGCTTGTTGTAACTTTTAGGTGTAGTGTCATCCATAACTCTAGTCAAACCTGTATGTCACCTCCATTAGCATTGACTGCATGTTTTACAATGGCAGCATCCAATCATTTATTGCCAACAACGAGTCCAGAATCCAGATGAATCCACATTTCCTCTCCAAAGTACACACTGCTCATAGCCCGATATATTGTAAACGTAGCTTTCTATTGCTCATCATAAATCCCTCTACTTGGCCATGTGGCAGAATGTTTAGTGAAATATTATGCTATGTCCACTTCACTATCAGTCAAGCTGTCCTTGATATTTGGGCTACACTAGCCAAACACTGACTCTGAGTTCACCTTATGCAATCTTGGGCTGAATAGTTTTTCATATGGCATTTTACTGCCATATTGTATTTGCTATACTGTAATAAATCTTCATTGCAAGTTCCTCAAAATATGAAATGATTTATATGGTTGTTTGTAATTTATTGCAGGTACACCATATTATACTACAAACACAGATCATTAACTAATACAGTGTCTTGGCCGACTACACTTTTTTTTTTCCCAATTCTAATTGAAAATTATAATAAACGTCTGTTGTTTTTTCCTGAACTTGTTGAATTAACCACAAATATGATGGGTCCCTGAAAATATAAGAAGAGGTTGTTTACAGTAACTAAAGAGCACTGTTGGGCCAAACACCTCTGGCTATTGCACTTTCCTCTATTTTGTAGATATATGTACTTTTCTTTGTTCTTAGCAATCTGTGAGGGTCAGGAGACACGAGAAATTAAAAGAATGTTACTCTGCGGAAAATCGAAATGCTCCAGGTCTAAAGGGTAACGAAGTTCATACAAATTATTGATTGAGTTGTTGTGTTGAGGCATCTATATTTGCAGAAATTGTTTGTTCTTATGTTTGTTTCCTGTCAAGTGAGGCAAGATGTCATTGGATGTGGATAGTTTACCAATGTTTGCTGATTTGAGAATATTTAACCTTCTTGCGAGGCATTGGTTGTGATAAACTTTGTTCTGGGCTTGTAAATCCAGAGGCATCTCTGTAAGCAGGAAGCCGTCAGGTGTAGGTTTGTGCCTAAGAGGATTAACTGTTAATACTCCTCTGACTCCCACTTACAGACTGCGCCTTTCTATGGACTATCTTTGATTTTTGACTTGATGGCTGCCCTGGGTTTTTCGCCATGTCAAAGCCCTTTATCATAACTCAGATCAAACTGATGGAAGATTGTGCCAGTTAAAGATGTCTCTGGGTAGATATGTCTGTCTGTGCAACGCATCAGCAGAAAACAAGGTAAAGAATTTGAATATTTGTCAATACTGATAGTATCTGCTGTGGAAGAAGCGTTGAGGTTTTGAATAATGTAATGTTTCCAGCTGGACAAATATTTCACATTAGAGACTGATGTGGACTTCATATTCACCAAATAGATAATGCAGAAAATGCTGCCCTTTTAGTTTTGCGTCAGAAAGACACCGAGACTGAAAGCCCTTTAACACAGATTTTCCAGATTAAACGGGTTGATCACTTCTAAAAATATATGAAAATGAACGATCGACAGTATTGTAATTAAAACAGATGTTGTGTGAACAACATTATCTTGAAAAGTATGTGAGCAAAGAAGCAGCTTGTGCTTATGTAAACCCAGTAATCATCTTCTCCAAAGAGGCGTCTCAGGCCAAAATGTATATCTGTCATTTGAAGGAGTCAATTGAAACACGATTCACTGCAGCTGAAATATTTCAGCTCCTACATATGTGTCTTTCAGTATGAGGTGTAATAAATCCTGGAGCAATCCATGAGATTGCGTTGTAAAAGCTAAAGTAATGTGTGACAAAAATGAGACTAGGAGTTATCGTGTGTTGGACATGGAAACAATGTAAGGGCCCTATATTAGTGTTTTCATGCATTTAGTCATATTAACATAACTATTTTATTTGGTGGATTCAAGGCTTTGAATGGAAATGCTAATGTGGCTTTTTAAATTTTTGAAACGTGATTGTGGTAATGACCACTTGAACCTTTTGAAGAAGTGTGCCCATAATGAGAGGCCGCTTGGAAGAATAGAGGCTGAACAATGTTACTGGTCAAGATGGTGTGTGTATGTTTTACATTTTTAAGCCTTGCTTGGCTCAGCTCTCACTGCACATCTCATGGTTTTGTTCAGCTTACCTCATTGTCGTGTCATGTTTAATCGACTTGCTAGGCTTGCCGCTTGCTAGAAGTCGGGATTGTGTTTAAATCTTTCTGAGAGACAGGAAGTATTGAGAAAGAACAGGGGGGTTGGGAGGCACTTGGGAAAACGTTCTGTTTAGTTTGACTGAGCGGATACTGCGGTTGCAGTTTATTTTGTAAATGTTAAATGTTAAATATTTTTGGAGGGCCAGTATTTATTTTGTGTTTAAAAAAAATTACTTAGTTACTTTTATGACCAACTATAGTGTTGAATTCTGCTTTTTTATTGCAGCTCGTGTTTTTTTAATGATATACATTTAGTAAAGGGTTTATGGGATTATCCAGCTTTTGGGTTCATGTGTATTGGATAAAGTTGTTTTTTATTTGTTTTGACAGTTCTCTGTAAAAACATGTCACACTTAAACATTTGTTATTGTGACAGGCCTAATGTACATATCTTTTCTTACTTACTTGCGTTTTTTGAAAAGCTCACAAGTCACAAGCTGAGCCTTTGGTTGGTAAATACAAGGTATACTACTTCGAACTCTCTTCCTGCTGCTTTGTTTTGCTTTGAAAACATGAGCTTGTGGGTACTGTCCACAGAGAGGGGCTGATGGAGGAAGCAAGCAGGTCACAACTGATGTTTTCCCTGAGCTCAGCTGGTCGTCCGCCTCAGGCAGAAATGGTGGGTGAAAGGGCACAGAATGCTGCCAAGCTCTTCTTACCTGCTGTGTCCCGCCCACCGCACTGGCTCTGAACGAGGCCTTTAAAGGTCCCGTGCACTCATCTTTTTAATAATCAATCATGTTGTAAACAAACTCTGAAAATGATGTCCCACATTATTCGGGTTATTTAAACCCACAGCATTGGTTCCAGTGTTTCATGTTGTCCAACTTAAAATAATGTACTCAACAGTTAATGCATTTATATTCTCTGTGCTTCCAGAACACTACCATTGCCAACAGAGGACTTACAGCAGTTTAATTAAATAGCAGCCTTATAATGGTAGCAGCTATCATCTGTGTTAGCTTCGCTGTCAAGTCACAGCAAGTCTGGTGAAATTCACTCCCAGTATCAAGCTATTGTTTTTGATTTACAGTTGCACAACTGTTCACACCTTCAACAAGATGTGAAATGTATTTAATTCCAGCCCCTTTCGGCTGCAAACTTCCCCAGTGCATGTTGCAGGTTGCCTGGTTTGATGGAGCCATCAGGACGGCATCATCTGCAAACAGCAGAGATAAGATCCTGTGGTTCCCAAACTGGACGCCCTCTGGCCCTGGACTGTGTCAAGAAATTCTGTCCATAAAAATAATGAAAAAATAATGAAGGGCAGCAACATGCACTGGGATCAGGTCTGACTTATTGCTGTCAATACAAACACAGCTCATACTCCGGTCCATGACTCCTGAAGCTCCCCCCACAGGACACTACAAGAGACACAATCGAATGTCTTTGCCAGATCTGAAGATTAATTAGATAATTGGGTCACACAATTATCTATATAATCATAAGAACTAAGAACATAATAAACGGGACAATTTTTCATGCAATCTGGCTATTTATGTCACATTAACTTTACCATTCAGTAGGGCTGGGTATTACCAAGTACCTCACCATGCAATTCATAACAATAACTGGACTTATGTATTAATGTCCCGCACAAACAACAGTGGCTATGTTCACATGCACACCAAAAATCTGATCATTAACAGATTATTGATATTTCACAGTTACACTTGATGTGAGTGATCTGATTTCATTCAGATGTTTCGTCCCTGTCCAAGTTTTAAAAGGAAAATTATTCACAAAGTGCAAACTGATGAAAAATGTTGAAAAATGACGAAAGGTTATTTTTAAATGGATTGTACTTTGTCTTCAAATACAACAGTTACTCTAAAAATACATAAATTAACTGACGTGTCACCAGGTGTTTCTGATTATCAGATTTCTTTTGTGGATGTAAACTAATACCAAACATTTGATCTATTAGGTCTGTTAGGTTATCTGATTATTCTTCTGGTATCTGATTTTACTGGGCATGTAAAATGTACCTAGCGAAGGCATCAAATCAAATATTAATTGGTCATACACTTACATTTTCTACCACTTGTTCCCGTTAGGGGTCGCGGGTGACGGGAGCCTATCCCAGTGACTTTGGACCTCAGGCGGGGTACACCCTGGACAGTGGCCAACTCATCACACTTTGGATCAGATATTGTGTTATGTTTAAGATGTTTGTTTGACACAGTGTTTGTACTTCAAGTTCATGAAAATCTTAAACTTAAACAAAGTTTTAATATCAAATTCTAGACAAATGTTTTGGAAGTAATTTTTTTTTCCAAAGTAATGCGTATGACAACAACAACAAACTGAAGATGACTGTACATTACAACTGAGTAGTTACTGAGAAAAAGAAACGATGAGGTGAGAACATAATGCTTTGACTTTAAGTATTAGCCTAGGAAACGCACTGCATTATGAAAAATGTGGAATTTCCAGATTCTGGGGAAAAACTTTGATCTTTCATCATGGCCCATTTCTTCCTCCAAAGTCTGAACTTTGCGCCGAACTGTTATAGTGTAAGCCAAGGTGTAACTTGCTTCATTTCCATTTTCTTCAGATGGACCACATCTTGTTTCCTCCCTCACTGCGGAAGTACAGTAATCCTGACCTGACCGTAGGATTAAACCCTGCCCTGAAACTGAAACGGTATCTGAGTGAAGATGGGACACACATACGCAGGAGGAGCCTCGGGGGTGGACTTACAGGTAATTAGGCCAACTGTCTAGTTTTACACTGCAAGAGAGGGCCATGAAACATCATAAATAAAACCCCCTCCGTGTCTATAAACACATTTTTATTATAATTTAAAGGCTCTTGATAACGCACATTTAATTTCAGTGAAATTTAGCTTTATACTGGTTTTGAAGGGTACTGCGAAACTGTATCTCAGTCCATACAAATTACAATTAATTGAAATCTTGAATCTTAAGGAAGGAGGAAATATTATGTTAACTTGGTTACAAACCTGGGCTGGGGCTAACCGTCCCAGAGGAGGAAGTTGGTGCCATTGCTTGCCTCACTTCCTAATTGTTCGCTGGTCATTTCCTTCTCAGAAATGATGATGATGGCCAGACTCTAAAGGGGAATCCAGGAGTCAAGGCATTATAAAAGTCAAAGGCTCAAGGTTCATTCATAGTTTTTTGTGCTTTTCCCATGTGTACATCCTTTGTGGCTTTATATGGATTGGATTGGATCATTTATGTGTTCTGTTTTTTTTTTTTTTTTTTTGTTTTTAATCTAATTTTACACAATACTAAACACTAACTTGTTCTTATATAATTCATACAAGAGAGAAGGACAAAATGTTTTTATTATTTATTTATTTATTTTATTATTTTATTAGGATGCCTCACAACATGGTTCAAAATGCCATCTAGCTGCCATCTTGGGTAAATGACAGAGATGTGCAAGTTTTGACTTCGACTCAAGTCAGACTTGAGTCACTGTTTTGATGACTTGGTAAATAGGACTTGGGACTTGACTTGGATTTGAAGGCCAGTGATGCAGAACTTGACTTGGGCTTAGTGCCCTGTGACTTGAGTCTTGATGCCTCCAAAATGTTTTTAAGGAGAAAAAAAACTTTCCTATGGTGTATATTCTTAGATCTGATTTTAGTGCTTAATTTTATAATTTTTTTTACGAGCAGTCACATAAATTGTATACATTGCAAAAATACCTGCTGTATTTGGTCATTTGGTATAAAGACTTCACCAAACGTAGGACTTGGACTTGACTTGGACCTTTGGGCCATTGACTTGAGACAAGCAAAACAGGGAGTTGATTCCACCTCTGAAAATGATAGAAAGCCAGGATATCTCTTGTCGCTAGGGCTGCAACTATTATTCAACTAATCGTGACTAGTCAACTACTATAAAAAAAAAAAGTTGTATTTTGATAATTATAATCTAGACCAGGGGTTCTTGACATTTTTTACCTTGAGGCCCGACTTTTTCCATCTAAAGTAACTCGAGGCCCAATCTCATATTAAATGTATTATATTTTAGTGATGTGCGGCCTTCAAGGTGGTGCTCTCGGCCCTACTTTGGGCCCCGGCCCTATGGTTAAGAATCACTGATCTAGACTATACAGAAACACAAAAATACCTTAAATAACAATAAAAATGGTCAAAAAAAGAGACTAAACAATGTCAAATTTTCCTCAGTAATACACTTTGTAAATATTTTCCATCTAGAAGTCTCAATGTGCAATAGAATTAATTGTTTGACTAATTGTCTAATCTAAAAAATAATCAACTAATAAAATAATCACTAGTTACAGCTCTGCTTTGTACCGTTGTATGTAATATTTGACAGTGATCTCTTAATGGGCTTGTGACCTTCTGACCCTTTGCCTAAACCTCTTCATGACCCTTTACAGAGTGCAGGATAATCTGATGTTACATTTGCATTAATCCTGTTGCACAGCTGGAGTATTCACCACTGTCTGTCATTGATAAAATGAATGTGACTAAAACCCATTTTTACTGAAGCTGCTCACCCTTTGCTTTGCAGGAAAGTACCTTCTGCTGCCCAGTAACACACAGCAGGCTGCCTGGCAGCCCTCACCTGAGACGTCAAACCTGCTTCGCATGCGCTCTCTTAACCTCGGGAAGTCTGACCCCTCCCTCACCTCCAGTCAGGTGAGTGTGGGAACATCACAGACCTACGCTCTGTAAAATCTTATGTTGTGTTCACTGACCTGTAAAAGTGTTGTGATAACCAGGAGCCTCAGAAAAATATTATTGTAATCATGAAAACTGCTAAAAGGTTGCGTTCATGTGACATCATAACATTCCATCAACAAATAATATTTAATACAGATGGTGGGCAGCTAAAATAAATGAAAGTTGAGGTTCAATATTTGTGAATTTACTTTTGAGATATTTCATGACAAAATTCAATGTTATAAATAGGGAAAAGTGGCTCTTGCTCCATCTAAGGTTATGACGTCGTCACATTTTAGAACGTGAACAGAACCTTTGCTTTGCTTTGCCGCTCCCCCTTTCACACAACTGTCCTGTCAACTAAAGCCTTCGGGCCAAAATAATCTTACAAAAATAGAAGAAAATGGCCATTTATCTATTACATGGAATCACAGATGAAATGTTATGTTTTTAATGACTTAGTCATTCCACTAGGGGGTGCCATTACCCTCATTTATACATTCTGTATCATACTTTTTTCCCTTTTTTATGAGTTTAATTTATTAAGTTGTTTAATTCAAAATTATAAAATGATAGTGTAATAATTATATAACTTTCATACAGACGTTCCATTCAGATGCAAAGAGTTTAGTAATCATAGACTTCCATCAGATTTTTATTCAAGTTAGATTTAATAATTCTACTCCTCAGAAGGAAACTCGGATACAGGCTGATGAAGGTAGGTCTTTGTATGGGCTCATGGCTCATACACCTGACATATACAAAATGTGTGTTATTTTTCCCATGCACATTTAAACTGCATGGGACATTTAAACTAGTGTAGGCACATTGAACAGAAAACAGTGACAAAGGCAAAAAAAAAAGCATTAATTTAAGCTTGAGATGTGCAGAGTAGCGCGAGCCCACTTAAAATTCACAGAGCAAGACCACAGTGAATAGAAATGACTGAGACGGAGAGAAAAAGAGGGAACGAGAAAAACACTGAAAGAAAATCCAATATCACAAATGGAGATTATGAGCACGGTTTTACAACAAGTAATAATTCAAAGTTTATTTTCAACTTTTGTAGTGAGTATACTGGGTATATATTAAGTATTTACTTGCAACATTTCTGCTTTGGTTTTTACCTTTTGTGAAATTTAGTGTAGATCTAGTGTTTAGGTTTCCCTCCGTGTCTCAGTGACTCATTCATGGCATAAATGCAGCATTGTCTGTAATCCCTATGCTCCAGACAGGATGCTAGAGTCAACACAGAGGTGGAGGCAAAACAATGCTTTAAAGGAAATCCTGTCATTTTATAGTGACCAGGGTGCACACAGAAAAATGAGCCTGCCACTTGACAATGCTAGTTTAGCTCTGCCTCTGCTCAGCCTGCTACCTTCAAACTCCTGCATCGTTCCCTCCTCTATCACTTCATGCTGCTCTCTTTTACTCCTTGGAGGTACAAGAGCGAGAGACTGTCAGCTGACTGTTTCCCTCCAATCACACTTTATGCTGGAAGTGTTTAGCAGCCAGAGCTAAGATCATTTGTAGCTAGAGGTTGAGCTGCTGAGCACAATGGCTCTGCACCGGTAGGAGGCTCTGTATCATGGATGAGTCCAGTATCCTGAGGAGACGAGGCTTACAGGTAGGCACTAACCGGCAGCTTCTCTAAGGCACTCTCCAAAGCTGGATCTATGCATAGACTGAGCACCGATCTAAGATTTTGGAATCTTTTGGCATGAAGACTTTTCACCGCAGAGTTTCCGCTGTGTATGACCTCAGATAAATGTTGGTTTTACTTTACGCTTCAATTCTATAACAGCATCTCTATATTGTAATGTGCAGCTTGGCAGCATTTTTTATTTTTATTTTACAATGGTCTGTAAAGTAAAATCTAACTACAACTTTTATTGTATAGTTGTTTGCAATAACAAGAATTAAAATGTGTGATAGTTATTCAAATAGAGATCAGAATGAACACTTCAGTGACTTAGTATAAATAACTGTGTTCTTAAATACTTACTTGTTAAGATGTTGGAGTAGACCTCATGTTTTGATCTCAACGAGGACGTTGGAGCTCTGCTGAGTTTCCAAAAATTTTATTAACTTTTGGCTGCAAAAAAATACCCCTGCAAGGCCAGATACTGAAGAAAACGCCAATACGTTGTGAATATAGTAACAGTGCAACAGCAGCCTCTGCTGTCTGCATCTGGAACTGCTCTCTCTTTATAGTTCTTATTGAGGTCTCCATAAATTCAGTAACTAGGGATAGCAGTATCTGGTGATTATAATCAGACAATATTCAATCTGACATAACTCCGTAAATGTTTTGGTTTCAGTTATTTCCTGATGTGTGTGTATATTAGAAATTATTGATTGAAATTGATTGAAATTGAAATGTTTTGGAGGAATAGTCTGTTATGGCACTTTACAAAACATTTTTACATTAGTCATCACTTATCAGCAATCAAACTAGACTAGAAGATTTGCTAAAAATATATGTACATTTATTTATCAGAAAAAAACATTCAGTGGCAATCAATGCATTCCAATTCAGAATGCATGAATACAAATGAATAAAGGCTGTTTGTTTTACTATTGCTCAGTGTTCAAAGCTTGTTTAAGTCCTTGTCTTAAGCCTTGTTTAAGCCATTTGCAATGCATATTTTTGTCCCGATGTATAATATACTAACCATTTCTCGTTTCATTTTCAGAAAGAACTGAGTCTTCCAAGAAGAGGAAGTTTGTAAGTACTCACCCTCTCCAACACACTCTTGTTCAACGTTATGTAAAAAAGTAGCTGATCACCACATAAGTCATGCATTTCTTAGGGAAATGAGCATTTATTTCAAGTACTTAGTGTTTCAGACTGGGCTATTGTCACACTGTCACACTGCAGGTGAAAGTGACCCTAATCTGAATTTGTGCTTTTGTGTGACCTGTGTCTGTCTAGTAAATTTAAGGAGAAAAACAGATAAAATCAAATTTGAATAGATGTGAAACTATCATAATTCAAGCTTCTCAGGCCAGTACCTTCAGATTGAAAAATGACTTTCGGATGGCAGTCGAAACATCTCGATTTAAAAAACGGAGTCCAGATGATTAATTTTTCAAACCCTCTTGACCATAGATGTTACAATGTCACGAGTGATCAACATGAAGCTGATTTGAGTCTCTTCCAATTTGAAAGTGATCTGAGCACAACCTGCAGCGTGAACGAGAGGAAGTATCTGCTCTATGTGAGCCGTTGGTAACAGACTGCTGTGAGATTAGCAGCTGCATCGCTTTATATATAGAGCTCTGAAGCCTCAACTGACCTTGGTAACCATAGTAATTGTGTGTCAGTGTTTGGATATTGGAAAGTTTACACAAATGCATTAGAAACACTGTACTCTGTTGAAAAGGAGATTTATTATGAAAAAAGCTCAAGGAGGGCTTTTCTTGTATTAATGCTATGTCTTTCATCTGTGCAGCAGTTTGGTTGGTTGTTTGGTTGGTTGTTTGGTTGTGGTTGTCTGCCGTCTGTCATATCCCTGACCTAATAACTGACTTCACCCTGTGATGTATTAAAACATTTTTAAAGTATTTTTTGTCATTTTGCATTGGCCAAGCAAGTCTGAATGCGTCATTCAGTCTGGTGCAAAATCTGTGTGACCATTTGTCATCGTCAGGTAGAATGTACCTGTTGAAATCTGACTCTGTCAAGGCTCGTATCACCTTGGCAACAGTTGTCCGACTGTAGATTTTGTTACCAATTGCACCTTTCAGGATTTTACTGCAGTCTGTGTAGTGAGACAGTGCTGTGTTGTTCATTTGACTACATAAATAAATAGTGTAAGATGTTGCATTTATATTAAAATAAAATTCATATTCAGAATTCTAATTTTAAGTAAGTGTATTCCAGTAACGTTACTTTCATTTGGTGGTATTCAGAATGCAATTACTTTCAAAAAATCCAAGATTGCATTGCATTGCAGTACAAACATATCATGCTGTCAGATTCATGATAATAATGGAAAAGCCGCCTCAAGCCCAAAGTCACTGGGATAGGCTCCAGTCACCCACGACCCCTAACGGGAATAAGCGGTAGAAAATGAATGAATGAATGAATGAAAACACTCAACAAAATTGGTGATCAGTAAATGCTTAACAAATGGTGCCGCAAACATAAATCCTAATGCATCTCTTTTACACTATGATATAATGCAACTCATCATCAAAGTATTGTAAGTATTCAGAGTACAGTACTTTGAAAATATATTAAGTTAGAGAATACTGAATACCGTCTTTAAAATATAGCCTATAATTCTATTAATGGTCTAATCAAAGTATTCTTCCCAACACTGTTGTGGTATCAAGCTGAAACCACATCAAATGCCTGTGAGATATAGGGCAGTATATTTGGCATCAATGTTGTGTCCAGAGTCAGCTCATGACCTGCTCTACTCTTGTTTCATATCAACATCACCTCGTACTCCTCTGCTGCTGTTGCTCAAGTGCTTTTTCATAGATCAGTCACTGTGGTTACCTTTTGGTCCTAACATTGTAGTTTTATTCAAATTGTATCACAATTTAAGAGGGTTTTTTAATGTGCATTCCTGTGCTGCAGTATGTTTATTTTTTTTTTGTTTTTTTTGTTTTTTTTTACAATGACGTCATCTGAGTAGTAACATTACATTTGAGAGGATGTGCCTTGTTCAAGTTGATGTCCAGGTGCCTGCCTTTATACCAGCAATGGGCAAGATTTTCACTGAATCCCCTCTATTTAGCCCTGTTATGTAGAAAGTCACCAGATGGTGGTGGGGGTTGTCCACAAGCTTGCATGCGGTTCTGAAAGAGCAGGGGGCGTGTACTAGGGGAGGGAAATGGGCTATTGTCCTGCCTCCGTGCCCTCTGCAGGCAACTGAAGATCTCATTTGACAGCTTCAAGGTGGAACGGGAAAAACTAAAACTAGATCTTGCTTTTCTTTTCTACCATTGAAAATTCTGACGACTTCATTGCTCTGTGGTGGCGGGTTTGGCTCTTTGTCAGTACGACGCAGGCAGTGTGAATGCATATCATGTCCACAATAGAGCAGACGAGCACAGTTGCACCATGAAAGCCCAGCGGGAGAGGCTGAGGATTCCTGGGTTAACACTAGAGTGAGTATTTTCCTCCGTTATGTTTAGCCGATTCAGGGACAGATCTCAGCATCTAGCCTCATCTGTTAGTCTCTGTTTGTTGTTGTCTTACTGTTGCTATGCTGTGTGCAGCATTAGCATGAGCAATAGCCCCTCTTTTAATGTAATTTTTTTTCAACGCTAACCTTTAGTGTTCTGCTTGTGTGCGTTTGTATTTTCTGTTTTTGTGTGAATATAAGGGCAGAGCATGTCATGAGTCATGAGTGCCGCATCTGCACAAGATGCTCTCTGCCGCTGTGACATTGTGGACACTCAGCACACCTTTAGTGTGATGTGGCACTGTTGTGACCTGTCGAGCAGCCGTATGTGACAGAATGGATTTTTTCATAATTCATGTCATCCAGGCATTTTTTTGACTCACTTTTCATAAGAATCTGTTCTTAATAGTTTCCAATAAAGTATTAATAATAATAATAATAATAATAATAATAATAATAATATTTATTATATTTGAATAATTGACCATTACAACGAAATAACTTTTTAATTATTTACTTAAATGTATGCCCTTTACAGATGTACAGTTACAATAATTTCCTTAAATAAATTGTTTTTGATTATGTTCATACCCAAGTCTTTTGTCTTGTTCATTCTCTAGTCTTCTCTCATTTGTAGCTCGTAGATTTCAACTGCGAGCTTTTGCTCATAATGCTCTTAAATTCCCCAAACATGACTCTTGGAGACAGATCCAGGTTGTGATGCCTCTAAACTTGTTTGTGTTAAGTGTCTGCTCATGTCGAGCCGTTTGGCTCTTTGTACTAAAACCGTTTACAACACTCCATTTAACTTTGCAGCCTCACTCCCCGAAGCTTGAGTCCCACTCCCACTAGCCCTTGCAGTCCGTGCAGCCCACTGCACGCTTTTCATTTTTGGAGGTAAGCGTGAGCTTTTTCATCCATAGCTTTGTAAATATACTGTGTGTATATTGTTGAAGCGCATGTTTCTGCGAGTGTTTCCCATTATTGTGACATTAAGATTTGAACTGAGAATGTGGCGTGCAAAAATCATTTACCATTGAAGTGACATTGCACCGGTGCTTATATAATGTTGATGGTGTCCCCTTCCCCCATGTTGTCCCTCCCTTTTGGGATTGGGTTTATTTCCTCTTTCATGTGCTAAGTAGGATTTGCAGTATTTGAAATAAATCAGAGTGGAAAAGGGTCTTATTCTGTTTGCAGCTTGCCTGGTAGAAACACAGATGCATGACTAAATGTAGCGAGAAACTTCTCCCAGACACATGACAAACATTAACTTTGACCTCTGGTTGTCGAGTTTGTGCTTTTGTAGTATTGTGACATTTTTCTTTACTGTCCCTATTTAGACTAATAACATAAGTAATCCCAACAGGAAGTAGAACTTGAATCAACTGTTTCTAAGCAGCGCTCATTCACAAATATTTCTGAAGCTGTTTTCATGAACTGCTCACATCGCCCACCATCTGACCTCCTCCTGTTTGGCGCATCTTCCAAAGATGGCCTGCTTTGACTGTGTTACAGTGAGTCAGAGTCATTGAAATATGTGTGCTTCTGTTTACTTGTCAACTCAGTCGATAGTACAATGTGTTAAAACTATGAAACTGACAGCCAGGAGCCTACATTTTCTGCTTGTGTTTCCATTTTGCCTGTGACCTCTTGAGGCATGCTGCTCTATGCAATTTGACTTTGAACCATCTGAACCATTGTTTCCTATGTGGAGCACAGAAACAGGGCAGAGCCATTATTAGCGTGAAGGCTGCCTGTCATGAATCTGTAGGGAAATGGACTTAGCCGCTCTGATAGAATGCAAAGACCTAATTATGACAAAACAACTTTGATGACATGTCTTCTCACAAACTGTCCTGGCTCCTTTTGGAAATTGTACGGTAGCTACTGTCCATAAATCAGGTTATGCTTGTTAAATGGAGAGGCTATTTGTGTAATATATCATCGAGTCTGACCCATACTGTTTATTGTTACATTACAATGAGGGGAATGAGTATTATTACTGCTTTGTAAATAATCAGGTAAAAAAAAAAGATCTGCCTCTTCTGAAAGTTCACGCTTTTTTGATATTGGTTAAGTTCACTCAGAGCATTGCTGAGGCTGAGCAAAAGGTGTAGTGGATGAAAATCCCATCTTTGTTTGAGCTGCATTTAAGAGAAAAATTTAGGAATCACAAAATGTCAATTTTTCCAAAATAGAATATTGTCAGGAATAAGATGATGATTCGATTTCATCACCATATTGCCCAAGTACCACTTTGTGAGTATTGATGATGCTGTTTCACCCTGTCCCCCTTCCAAACGTGCTCAGTGGTTGGAGCCAGTTACATGATATGAAGCATGTTGAGCATCAGCAGCAGAGTGAGGGTTTGTCATAGTGTGCGACGTCACAGGAAAACAAAAGTCCACTAGTGTCATATCTCTGCCGCAGCGGACGTGTCTGCACCTGACCTACAGCACTGTCCCTGGATTACTTTGATTTGAGGCCTGCAGAGGACATGGTGTCCTCTCTGCAGTGGAAGTTTGTTGTACTACTGTTAGTCAGGCGTACACGGGAGAAGGCACATTGAAAACCCTCAGCTACTCTTTTAGAGTCATCTTTTCTATGGCGTGACCTGCGCGCAATGTCTGATTCAAGTTTGTGGACCCTGCTGTCCAGTTTTGACAAGCCGCACTTGTTTGGTCGAGCTCGTCTGCGCCGATCCAAGAGGTAACATGGTAGTAATATTTGGATTAAACTTTATTTTAATTGTTATGTTTTGTTAACTTTATTGCTGTATAAGAACAGATCTCATTGTGCACTGGGACAATTGGTTTTCCCGTACAATGTCTCAAATCAGATCGTACACTGAATGAGAGGTTGGGTGTTCCCAGCCCATTGTGGTTGTTTGTCTATTTAAGCTTTCACAGATTGTACTAATTTGGTGATTGAGTTTTGTTTAAGTGGTTTGAAAGAATTACAGTTGTTGGAAATACTTGCATAAAAATTCATAAGCCCTCAGTCTTTTCATTGTGTTTAGATATTTGCTAACATATAAGATGCTTTTTTCCCAGTTCTGTGGAGCCAGGGCATTGGTAAAGCCCATACATATTTGTTTTTAATCCTTGACCTATTTTTACAATTTAGCAGAAAAGAGCTTTGCATGACATACATTTAGAAAAAAGTTCAAACTTTGTCACTTGAATCAAGATGGAAGAAAAAGGATTACAAAATGTCACATATGCTTTTTAATAATCACTTAATCATCAGACCTCAATCTGAACAAATTATTGAACATGGGAATCAAGTACTGTTCAATTTCTCAAATATTAAACGCAGGCCTGCACTACCTTGTCTTCTGATCTGACACGCAGAGTTATTCTTAAATCTATTAATAACTAAATGTGCTTTGTCTTTGAACATTATTTTGTCAGCTAGTTATAATTTGTGTGGCCTTTACTTTGTAAGCTCTCCTGACAGTTTTGACAAGGAAGAACAACTTTGCGAAAAACAGATTAAAATGTTTCTGACAGCAGAGGTCCGAATGAAGCTCTATTTCAAAGTCTGACACATCAAAATGTGATCTATTTTTATTTCTTTTGTCTAAAATAAGCAAGAGATTCAAAAGGGTTATTTATGTTTTATCGCAGTCTTGCTTCATTTATAGTACATCTTTGTGTATATTCTACTGCCATTACTACCATTACTTTATTGTCTGAACCAAACTCTGTGGCCACATTTGTTGTCTATTTTGGGCAGTGATATTGAGTATATTGTTCTGAAATATACATGTGTAAGACACACTAGTACTTCAATGACATCTGTACTCTAATAATACCTTCCTGGTACATATTGTTGCAAGTATTAGCTAGAATGTCAAAACAGAATAATATGTTTAATTTTAAAAGAACATTTGAAGAAAATTCATTTGTTGTGACACTGCCTTGTGCTCTTCTAGGACCCACATGGACTCGATACTTATATATGTTATCTATAGATAGATTTTTTTTCTCCACAGTGTTATTTTGGATTTCCAACCACTTTTATTTTACTTTTATTTATAATTATTATTTTAATCCAAAGTATAAATTGACATACATCTACAGTTTGATTGTATTGATGATTAGGTTTGACTAATTTATATTATGTTTGCTTTTACAGTTGCAGGACAAGCAACAGAAAAAGTTTGATTGGAAGTGGTCAGTCATCAGGTTTACCACGACCTCACTCGCCCCTCTCGACACTCCCTGGTAATTTCATCACTAGTAGTAGTACAAATATTGCTAAATGGCAGACATCAAGAACATAACTCTTTCTGCTATTTGCGTGCCTAAAATAAATATATGGATGTATGTTTCTCTCTTTCCTAGGAGCAAGTCCACAAGACAGTCCTAGAAATTTTTCGCCCAGTGCTTCAGCTCACTTTTCATTTGCACGAAGGTAGGTCATACTAAGCTTTAAATGCGACATATGTGACATATAACACAGTAATGCAATTTTAATTTGTTTGTCTGCATTTATGTGCGACAGGACTGATGGCCGCCGCTGGTCACTGGCCTCTCTCCCGTCATCAGGCTATGGAACCAACACACCCAACTCCACTCTCTCTGTGAGCATTTAACTCTTTTCTCTACTTACATGTTTTACACATGTAGTATCTCAGATACTGGAAGTTAACGGTGCTCTCATACAATTTATTGAGCAACAGTAATTGGAAATGGGGATGCATTCCGTACATGTATATAGACAGAAACTACTTTTTTCTTTACATTTTGAAATGTATATGTTTCATTTCCAGTCATCCTGTTCATCACAGGAGAAGCTGCACCAGCTCCCCTTCCAGCCCACACCTGATGAACTGCACTTCCTCTCAAAGCACTTCTGCACTGAAAGCATCTCTGGAGAGGAATGCCGAAGAGCCACACCAATGCGACCACGTTCGCGCAGTCTCAGGTTTGCATTTTGTGCCTATTCTTATTTTAAACTAGTAAGAATCTTTTAATTTCATTCAAAATGTTTTTTATTAATTATTAATTATTATTGTTGTTTTACTAAATCTGTGTTTTAGCCCAGGGCGATCTCCATCATGTTTTGACAATGAGATTATTATGATGAATCATGTCTACAAGGAAAGATTTCCAAGGGTAATACATTTGACCCAAACATAACTAAAACAACAACATATATACCTTCAAACATGCTGTATGCACTGGCATGGGTCACAAAAATGCTTCTGCCTACAGGCCACAGCTCAAATGGAGGATAAGATTGAGGAGATCATCCGCAGTAACTCTCCAGAGAACGTCCTCCCTCTGGCAGATGGCGTGCTCGGTTTTGCACACCACCAAATCATTGAGCTGGCCCGCGACTGTCTCGAGAAGAGCCGACAAGGACTTGTCACCTCCAGCTATTTCTGTGAGTTCACAGATAAGTTGGAGAAGCTGGTTCTGGAGGTACACACATTCACTTGAAACTAATATTTATAATTAATATTTTTATTGGCATATAAAAGAAATAAATGTTTTCGGTGTCTTGGTTGGTTTCTTGTAGTCAACAGAAAGATCAGAGAGTGAGGAAGTCAACTTCATCAGAGAGCTGGTAAAAAAACTTCTGATGGTCATAGCCCGACCAGCTCGATTACTGGAATGCCTGGTAAATTAATAAACAATGTTAACCTGTACTTACGTACATAGTTCAATTTAAATGCATTGCTCATATCTGCTTTGCCTCACAATGTTATTCCTCTAGGAATTTGACCCAGAGGAGTTTTATCACCTTTTGGAGGCTGCGGAAGGACATGCTAAAGAGGGCCAGGGCATCAAAACTGATATCCCTCGTTACATTATTAGCCAGCTTGGACTGACGAGGGACCCTCTGGAAGGTAGTCTCAAATGACTAATTTCAGAAACACATGCGGCCTGGATTGTATTTAGCTGGAAAATCTTAATTTCATACAGCTTTGATGTAATGATTCTTACATGTTTGTAGAGTTAAGTCAGTTGTGAAGAATTAGGCCACAAGAAAAGGACTTCTGGCTAATGGCTGGATCTGTGTAGTCCATATAAGTCTCCAGATTCTTGAAACAACACCCATTCTAACTAATTAGAAAAGAATGGCCTCCCCCTAGACCTATACAGATCCACATTGACTAGCTTCTTCCATGTTTCATTTACCCTGTGCTTAAAGCACACAAGGAAGACAGATGTTAGATGATATTCAAATGTGTTTACATATCCCAAGAGAGTGAAAAACCTCAGTGCGAGGAGTTTAGTTTGTCTTTACTGCATGCATATTCAAAACCGCTCTAATGTGGCAACTAATAAACATTTGTGCTAGAGCAGTGTTTTTGGCTGTTTACTTTCACACCATTATTACAGCTTAAGCCAATTCTTTAAATCTTAATACTGAGTCAGCTCGTCAACCAATGGGCTGGAAATCTAGCCTTTTTTTGGTTTAGTGGGCATGCTTTGTTCTGCCACTAAATGAGGTTTTGACATTTTTTTCTTATTTAATCACTCTGTTTTCAGAAATTGCCCAGTTGACCAGCAGTGACAGTGGAATTGCAGAAACCCCTGAAACGGATGACTCGGTATTGGCACTGTATTGTTAATTGAAATCTATCAGCATAAATTTCACTTTGTGAATGCAAATACATTCCTCCTCTTTTCTTAGTCTCAAAGTCTTAGTGCAGTATTACGGTCCAGGCGTAAACCCTGTGAGCTGGACTTCGAAATGATAAAACTAATTAGTAATGGCGCCTATGGGTAAGAACAATGCATAAATAAATTGTAATTGTATTACATGTGATCAGTTTAAATTTGATAACTGTTGTAATATAGATTGTTGTATTTATTTGTGTTTGCAGAGCTGTATACCTTGTTCGGCATAAAGAGACAAAGCAGCGTTTTGCTATGAAAAAGATCAACAAACAAAACCTTATTTTGAGAAATCAAATTCAACAGGCATTTGTGGAAAGAGACATCCTCACCTTTGCAGAGAACCCTTTTGTGGTCTCCATGTTTTGCTCTTTTGAGACACGACGCCACTTGTGCATGGTTATGGAATATGTAGAAGGTTAGATTACAATTGCTTTGTTAAAATACATTCAAATATTCTGCCTTTCATGCTGACAACCATTTAAGACAAGTTGGACTCACAGAGTTTGCTTTCATCAGGTGGTGACTGTGCCACTCTTTTGAAAAACATGGGCCCTCTTCCCGTGGACATGGCCAGAATGTACTTTGCTGAAACTGTACTTGCTCTTGAGTACCTCCACAACTATGGCATTGTACACCGGGATCTCAAACCTGACAAGTAAGAACACTAAAATTAGGCCGGTCATGATGACAGTTTTTGTGATATGGTGCTACAGGCAATAAATGATAATATTATAACTACTTTATGCCATGGACACAATAACACTGAAGCGTGATGATACCAGAAAACCATTTCTAAATGTACAATAAACTGAAGAGACATCCAAATCAGCAAATAAACAACAGAATGACACACTAGTGAAGTTAGTATCCATAATTATTATTTATTATCTGACCCTCCACAACTCAGATGTTATTGTACAACAAAGAATATAAACGCCTCATTAGTTGATATAGTAATTATTGTGACAGGCCTAGCTAACGTAGATGTACATTACAACAAAATGATGAAAACTGTTTGTATAAAATGGGAGAGCACTGTGTTATTTCAAGTTGTCAATTTGTTTTTGTTTTTTTGTTTGCAGCTTGCTGGTTACCTCAATGGGTCACATAAAACTGACAGACTTTGGTCTGTCTAAAGTAGGCCTGATGAATATGACCACCAACTTGTATGAGGGACATATAGAAAAAGATGCACGGGAATTTTCAGACAAGCAGGTAAATGTTACAGTCTATAGGACAAGCAGGGCACCCGTGGTAAATATTTTTTTACAGTTTACATCTGTGAAGTTGCAGTTTGTGAAGAATTTTAAAAAAATAAAAGTTTAAAAATTACAGGAAGTAGAGCTGGGTTCTAAAATAGAATCCCCCCATCCATGTCGTCAAAATTACCTCTAACTATGTCATATTTGCTGCCCATGTCCAACCAGGAAGTACATTATAAAATTTACAAACACTGTCAAACTAGGGTCAAATAGGCAAAATGTTTATTAAAATCAACGTTCACTACGTTTTAGTGAAATGTGACGTCTGACCTGTCATATAAACTTAAAAATAAAGCATTTCTTAAAATAACTTAAAATAATAATAATAATAATAATAATAATAATAATAATAATAATAATAATAATAATAATAGCACAGCTATATTGTTTGAGATTAACAAATGTTTAAATTACATTTCTTCCTAGGTATGTGGCACTCCAGAGTATATCGCTCCAGAAGTGATTCTCAGACAGGGCTATGGGAAGCCGGTGGACTGGTGGGCAATGGGCATTATCCTCTATGAGTTTCTTGTTGGCTGTGTGCCATTTTTTGGAGACACGCCAGAGGAACTTTTTGGACAAGTCATCAGTGGTTAGTAACACTTTCTTGATTGAGTCAGTTTAAATCTGAAATCACAGTATGTGTAATGTTATTGACTCTTCACTCAGATGAGATCAACTGGCCAGAGGGTGAAGAAGCTCCACCTCTTGATGCTCAGGAACTTATCACTTTGCTGCTGAGACAGAATCCTCTGGAAAGACTTGGTTCAGGTATGCTACTTTTAACAGTTTTGATATGATGCATATTTGCTTTCATTTATAAATGCAAAAACACAGTGTACCTCAGGACTGTGACTACTGACGTTGGCTACCTCCAAGTGAATGAATAATGAGTAAAATTGTAAAGCAGCTTATGATTAATGCATATTTATTAGATGCAACACTCTCAAAGATGATCAGACAACAATAAACTCATTATTAGACTCAGCAGAAATACAGCAAGGTAGTCTTGAAACATTTCATACTTGCATTATATACCCTTATATACCCTTGATCAAAACAAATGCACCATTAATAAGTGTACACTGCATCCTCCTACATATTCTGTATCTATAAGAATGTATGTATAAAAGTTTAAATCTGTAAACCTTTTACCAACCCTTTCTTTACAGGGGGTGCTGCAGAGGTGAAGAACCATCAGTTTTTTTACAACCTTGACTGGAATAGCTTGCTGAGGCAGAAAGCTGAGTTTATTCCGCAGTTGGAATCTGAAGATGACACTAGTTATTTTGACAGTGAGTGTTCAACCAAATATGACAACTAACAAAACAATTTATGACATAATTGTATATAATGTTAGACTTTTATCCTATATCCAGCTCGCTCTGAAAGATACCATCATCTTGAAACAGAAGAGGATGACACTAATGACGAAGACTTTAACATGGAGCTGCGGCAGTTTTCCTCCTGCTCACACAGATTCTCCAAGGTGTGTCCAAAGAACTGTGTACATCTTCCTGACTCCCGTTGTGTGAATCATTGTGTCTAGGCCCACGCTATCCCAGTAATCTACATAGAGTATAGATTTGCAGGTATTTTCTGCTTGAAAATTGGCCATTTTTCATGGTAATGTAAGACTCAATGTTTCAAGGCCAGGACCCATTGTTCTGCTGCATTGCAGCAGGATCTTTTCTCACATCAAAACAAGAAACTACTGCATATCTCTGAGCACAAACCTTCTCTCTAAGCATTAAACCAGTTATATTTGAATAGTTCCAGCAGGCAGTGCAGTTTTTATTAGTAAGACATATTTAGAAACACTAATGCTTAATGTTGATACCTTTAGGTTTACAGCAGCCTGGATCTGTCCCATGGGCATCTAGAGGAGGAAAAGGGAGAGATCGAAGAGCACAAAGCTGAGACTCCGCTAACTGCTGATACACTGAGCTGGATGCCAGATTTTTCTGAAATGTATACTCATCTACTTATACCACCTTTACATTTTTTGTCATTTTGAATAGCAAGTAACATGTAACCTTTCACAGGCCATCCCCATCCCAGTCAACAGACAGTGTCAGTCTGAATCAAGGGTCATGTTTGCCACCAAAGTTTGCCATCTCAGCAGAGAGTGAAGAAGAGGATTCATCAGGGATTGCAGATTCAACTAAACCATCCCTGTCTGTTGAAATACCACTAGATGAGCCTGACATGACGACCCCTGGCAGCACACCAGGAGAAACTCTTTCTGGTAAAACTCTACAGAATGAATTCTAGTTTGGTTCACTTTGTGTGTGATATACTTTGTAAATCAATTTCTGCTGCAAGGTTAACATACATATTATCAAATATATTATTATTATAATAAATGTTTTCAAATTCTATATTGTGTTTTATCAGGCAGTTTTTCTGAACATTTGGACCAGCTGGCCACTAAAAGTGAATCGACCGGGAACCCTGACATCAACTCATCTGGTGACCAAGGAACTCAAACAACTCTTGCTTTGCCCCAGACCACTGTGGAAAGGTCTGGAGCAGTACCAAAAGTCCCAAAGTCGGTTTCAACTGGAACTCTTTCTCTCATGATCCCAGGGGGTAAGTCTATAAACCTATAACCAAATTCATTCATCTCAACTTGTCATGTTGCTAATGACAATATAAGAAATGAAATGTTTTGAAATTAACGTGTTTAAATGTTCCAGCCACACACTATGATTTGTTATATAGAAAGCCTTTTTATTTATCATATGTAACCAGCATTTAGATGCAAAAGCAACTCTTTCTACACTTATATTTCCATGAAATTTGTGCTGTAATCTTGTTTATATATCATTAAGGAGAATAGTATAGCTATTATATATAATAGCTCTTTGTGTTGTTACAAAATAGTTTAAGCATATTGGAATTCCTGTTTGATTCTCCAATTTGAAGCAGCCATACAAAAAAGTAAACCCACATTTTTCTCATGGTTGTCCTATTTTATTTTCCAGATATTTGTGGTGTATCCCCACTCCCCAGCCCCTTATCACCGTACTCCCTCTCCTCAGACCCTTCCTCCAGAGATTCCTCTCCAAGTCGGGACTCGTCCTTGTGTGCTACAAACTTGAGGCAGCCAGTCATAATCCATAGCTCAGGAAAGAAGTTTGGCTTCACACTTAGAGCCATACGAGTTTATGCTTGTGATAGTGATGTCTACACTGTCTACCACATGGTCTGGGTAAGATGTTAAGATTTTACTTGCATATTGTTGGCCTCATGACAAAAATGGGGGAAAACAGTCGAGTAATTTTTCACTTTAAATTAATACTGACACTAAACCCAAAACTAAACCTGGACTAGACCAGAGTGAACAATGACTAGAACTAGGCCACTGTAAGTCCCACAACAGGACTAAAATGGGTTCAATTTAGGACCAAATAACGACAAGAGTGAACACCTCCTTCAAGTGCATATGACTAGTTAAACCACACAATTCACTAAAACATAGTTAACATAATTATACTGAAGAATTTTCTAAAGATTTTCTCTACTTTTCTAGTTGTATTTATTTATTTTTGACGATAAAAAATACTTCATTATTTTGTAAAATAAATGTTTGAACTGTCAGAAAAATGTTCCTTGTGCCTAAATTGTTTTTTGATGGAATTTTTTCTATCGATGACAGACTGATTCCTTTACACCAGCTCTGTTTTACTTCCTGTAGTTTTTTTTTACTTTTTTTGTTGTCAACCTTTCTTAACAAACTGCCACTTAACTGGTGTAAAATTATGATAAACATTTACCACAGGTTCCATACCACCAAACAAGGTAGTAATTAGAAGACACCTGTCCTAAATACTTTAGGATTTTACCTCAATGATAAATTAGTGATTCATTTGCTGGTGACTGGAGCCTACCCCAGTGACTTTGGGCGTTAGGCGGGGTACACCCTAGACGGGGGACAATTAAAATTTTTCGACTTTAGTTGATTTTGTGCGGTAAAAAAAAAAATTCCAAACAATCATTTTTTTTGTAAACATTTATTATTTGTCTTGTTATGCAAAAAAAACACTGTTACACGTTACAATGCAGCATTCCATTTTCTACATCAGAGGTTCCCCAAAATGTAATGCCATGTAACCAACTCAGGACCCTCAACGCAAACTGAAAATAACAGTAATAATAATTTCATTGTCTTTTTGAACCCTATTTCACTATACTGTTTTCATTTAACGTTATTTGTCTTTTGACTGATGTTGATTTTGTGTGTTTTAGAACGTAGAAGAAGGAGGACCTGCACACACAGCTGGTTTAAAAGCTGGAGATCTGATCACTCATGTCAATGGGGAATCAGTTCATGGCCTTTTTCACACAGAAGTAGTCGAGCTTCTGCTCAAGGTGTGTGTGGTGTTTTTTGTTTTTTTTTAAGTGTATAATTCGAAAGCTCTACAATTTAGGAATAATGTGTCTCAAAGAATTGCTTGAAGTTTGCTAATAGACTAACATATTCCAATGTTATAGAGTGGCAGCAAAGTTGCTATCTCTACAACACCATTTGAAAACACATCTATTAAAACTGGTCCGGCCAGAAGGAACAGCTACCGAAGCAAGATGATAAGGTGTGCTAAAAAAGCCAAAAAGGAAAAGACTCCTGAGAGGTACAAACTGCTGTTATATTTCTAGGATCCTTTGTAAATAATATGTCATGCTATCACGTCGTTTATATCAGTTTGTTATATTGATTAAATAGAAAATATATCATTTGCAATTAATAATATAATTTAATTTGTGTAATAATTCTCATTCTGTGACTTTTAGGAGGCGCTCCCTCTTCAGACGTTTTGCCATGCAGCCCTCTCCTCTGCTGCACACAAGCCGCAGTTTTTCGTCCTCTCTGAACCATTCTCTCTCATCTGGTGAGAGTCTCCCTGGTTCCCCGACACACAGTCTATCCCCTCACTCTCCTACTGCTCCCTTACGACCTGCACCAGACTTCACACAGTCAGGTGGACCTTTTCCCATATTATGGTATGTTGGCACTTCTAACTACATTGTTACTGATTTTATTTTCGTTGTTCTGTTTCTTTAGCGGGAAACTCATCTCAGAGCAGTTCCCCAAGTTCCAGTGCTCCGAACTCGCCTGCAGGTTCTGGAAGCATTCGTCCTAGTACTTTGCATGGCCTGGGCTTAGGACCACGACTTCGCCAGGGTCGACGAAAATCAGCTGGGAGCATCCCCCTTTCTCCTCTGGCTCGCACACCCTCTCCAACGCCACAGCCCACTTCTCCACAGCGCTCTCCTTCTCCTCTTGTCTCAAAGACACCACAAACTTTCCCAGCCAAGATACACTCCCCTCCCACTATTGTCCGCCATATTGTGCGTCCTAAAAGTGCTGAGCCTCCTCGCTCACCTCTCTTAAAGCGAGTGCAGTCTGAAGAAAAGTTGTCACCCTCTTACTCTGGAGACAAGAAGCACCTGTGTCCCAGAAAACATAGCCTGGAAGTGACGCAGGAGGAGGTGCAGGGCGAGGAACTCTTAGCTGAACAGCACAATGTGGACGAAACATGTGAGCATGTGTCTGTCCCCCGCATTCGGCCTGTTGAACAGGGATGCTTAAAAAGGCCAGTTTCTCGGAAGATGGGACGCCAGGAATCACTTGAAGAACTTGACAAAGAAAAACTGAAGTCAAAACTTGTTGTTAAAAGGTTGGACTGGTCAGAAAGGAGGGAATCGCTACAAAAGCAAGATGCTCTGTATGAATCTGATCTGGTTTCCTTCTTTAGTGACGACAGAGATGAATGCCAAACCTCTGAGACCCATCCCAGTTTTGCACATAAAAAGTGGAACGCACATGTTTCAGACGCCAGTGTTGAGCCTGGTGCTAACAGTGATGGAGACAGTAGCCCCAGATCCCACTCTGACAGGCCACACTCTAGACTGAGTAAAGATCTTATTAAGCCAGACAGATTGGACTTCAAAGCTCCTAACATTGAGCTGACTCGAAAGAGGCTTTCATTTGAAGAACGTGAGGATTGTGTACGTCGTTTGTCCTCAAACATTCTTGAAAATCATCATTTTGGGTCCACAAGATCTAAAAGCCTTCAGCTGGACTCAGTTTTAAGTCATGATCAAATGAAAGCAGGAATGGGTAGTATTCACTCAAGCCCTGAATGTTTGGCCCCCAAGTATTTCTCTGGCAGACCAGAGAGTGCAGTAGAAAAACTTCATCTTATCTCCTCCATAGAGTCTCCACTTCGCAAAACCTCCTCAGAGTATAAACTAGAAGGTAGACATGTTTCTTCTCTTAAACCTTTAGAGGGAACATTGGATATAGGCCTGCTGTCTGGGCCAAGAAGCTCTAAAACCGAGACCTGTTTGTCCAAGATGATGGAGAAAGTCAGTGAGCCTGTAAGTTCTCCTACGAGACTACATGGCTTTAGTGAAAGACAAATGACCATTCCCCACCTAAAATCTGCAGACAAACCAAAAAGCCCTACTACAAGTTTTCCTAACTCGGAAACACTTAATATTACAGTCTGCCCAGAGTCAGTCACAGAAGTGAGGAGTGAGAGAACACACAGTGAATGTTTAAGGAGTCCCACCAGTAAAGCAGAGCCATTTGTGTTTACTGTAAAACAAGAGAGCAGGACTGCACTGAAGACCTCTTCCTCCCTGGCTCATGAACTCAGAGGGTCTCGACACAGCTCCCATTTTTCTTCATATGGAAAAACACCTTCAATTAGGGAAGTCAGCAATGAGGACCAGGAGGATGAAGTGGAGGAACTGGAAGTCACACACACTTCATCACACAGCTCTGACAGCTCCAAGACAGACACCCTTTTGACTCGAGCCAGGTCCGAGGCCGACATTAAAGCACATTTATTAAGGCAAACTCCAGCTGCGGGCACCACAGGACCATTATTGGACACACAGAACATAAATTCTGACATTTGTGCTGTTTCTGTGAATCCACAGTTTAAAGCAAATGTAATGTCTGCCTCCAAGTATGATGTACATAATTTACAGAAAAACTCTTTGAGTGATTCACAACCACCTCCTAAAGAGGTCTGTCCCTTAAGAAAAGAGTCACCTGCTCTTACCACCCCGTCAACATCTGGCTCTTTGAATGAAACATGTTTATCAAAATTGGAATCCAGAGACATAACTGAAACCACTGTGAGTAACCAGAGTGCACTCAGTAATGTTACACAAATGTTGCATTGTGGCACAGTCGATAAAACAGTCTCACATATTGCAGATAAACAAGAAGAGACCACCACATCTCTAAACAAGGACAACATAGATGAAAAAAGGGCCATAACAATTCAAACTTCAAACAATATCACAGAGGTTCCACTCACTGTAAATAAGAAAGGTGTCTGTGTGTCCACTGGTGTAATACAACCCTGTGATGTGTGTCCACAAAATACTGATGAGTCTGTATCACCAAAGAACACATTTACTGTGAATGACTCTAAACAAGTGTGTTCAGATGTGAAAGTACAGATTATATCCCCAATGCTGGACTGTTTGAATAAACAAGAAGTTGTTAATCGCACTCATTGCACTAAGCAGAAAAGTCCAATTTCAGCACATGCTGGTCAAACCCCGCAACCTGCTGTGCACAGTGCTGTCAAAGCACTGGAAGCTCAGAACACAGTTCATCCTTCCACCGGAGCCAAAGTTGTCCCTAATGTCAAATACAAACCAGGGTCAAAAGAGGCAAGTCCCCTGACGCCTCGTGTAATTCACGAGTCCAAACTCAAAGATTTCCCCCGGGTCAGTGCTGAGGTAAAATCTGAGCCCATGGTGAGGCTCATACACTGTCCTCCCCAAATCGAAGGGAAGCTAAAAGAGTCTCAGACTGTAGGTTCTGTATCCATTGTAAAAGACCAAGTTGACACAAAGCCAAAATGTAACCCCACAAAAGCTGCTAGCTCTCCTTCTACCAGTAAGTCTCACACTACTCTATCACAGCAAAGTCTTGATGCCAAACCCAAAGACACTTTGCACAAAACAAGAGCATTAGCTCATACTGATTGCTCTGATGCCAAATCACTGATTTCGCCTCAGAATATGTCGGATCCACCACCACTGCTGCCGAAACCAGCCCATAGAAAGGACACGTGTCAATCTAACTCTGTTAAGAATGCGTCTTCTCCAACCCAAGAATCTGAAATGAAGTCTTTAAAGGAGTCTGAAGGACTGGGACCAGACCCTCTCAAGGTGGCTGATGCACAAGACATTAGAATCACCAATCCACCGCAACAGACTTCATCTAGCAAAAAGGAGCAGGGAGACAGACGGAGGAGAGAATTCACTCAAGAAGGATTACTAAATGTTCCTAAAAACACTAAGAGAGAGGCATCTAAAACTGCAGCTGCCTCTGCAAAAGATGTGTCTGAAAAGGACTGTAGCAGAAATAAACAGAAGGAGTCCCCACGTAGTTCTACCCACAAAAAATAGACTTTCGAAATGTTACTTGTTGCAGCATCATCATGCCTTTTTTTGTTTGAGAACCGGGGAAGCTGTTAGGAAATTGTGCAGAGCCCAGAGTGAATGAATCTGTGTGAATGTGGATGCAGACGGATGTAAATTGGATGCAAGTCTGAATGTAAGCTACCATTTGCAAACTCTTTTTGTATCTTTGTTGTATATTACTAAATAGAATGCGTGAGTATTAGGGTTTACTCAGTGCAAAATGCTTTGTGCAATCATTGTCAGGATCAGGGGGGAGAAAGAGCCTTATTGAAGTTGGGATGTTCTGTATTTTTGTGCCATACTAATTTAAATTGCACTCTTTAGACTGAAGAAGACCTGATGATGCAGGTGCTCTCCTAATGCAGTAGTAGACTACACTATTAAGCAGTGGTGACATTGTTGCTCTTATTAGTTTTATATTGGGGTCTTGCTGTGGTATGCACAAATCCTTCAAACCAGAGAAGGGGCCTTAGAAAATCTGGAAAGTAATTTTTGTTTGCTCACTCTTGTGTAAAACACATTCCTGCATACATATTTTTATGCAATATCATGTAAATATGAAAACACTGTAAAATGGGATATGTGGGCATACTAGTTGTTTATTATATGTATAGTTTTGTAGTGTCATGTTAGTATGCTCAGTATTACTCATTGTGCTTAATAACTAAGTTCAGTGTAGAGTAAGCTAAAATGATGTATCTTGTCACATACATCCTTTTTGTTGAGTTGAAATGTGTTAAACTTGAATTGAGACAAAGATGGGTGACGCTAACTGTGCTTTTCTAAAAATGTAGCATTTTATGTTGAAAGTGTTTGTGAAAGAATGAGGACCATGTAGAATGTCAAGAGTTTGAATGACGTAAGCCACTAAAATGCAGTCCTGGCTAATAAGCACATTAGCTGTGCCCTTTGGTCAGTCTTAAAGCCATGGTTATGAACAGTGATACATTGTAAGAGTTTGAAGGACTTTGGCTTTACTCTTTATTCAAGTCATGTGGTAGCTTATTGCAAACACTTGAGAATAAAATTTCACCTCATTAGGCAGGTGTGCCCAAACGTTTCCGTTAAGGACAGCTGCTGAAACAGAATGACTAAAACGGGCCACATATCACTACTAAGCATATGTTGATGCCAGGTCAATCTTTCTAAAGTGTTCATTATGGAGGTACTGCTACTGTATTACCCTCACTGCAGATTTGATGTAATGCGTACATGCGCTTGAAGGCATTTTTGTTTGTTTTTTGTAAACTGTGACATTCAAGTTTTTATAAATTTAGTACTTGACAGATCTCTTATTCAAAACCTCTTAAATCACAATCACTAACCTGATTATGTAGTGCCAGTTTAGATTTAGAACATGCATTTATTTACGGTAGTTTATCTACATGGCATTCTAAATTACTATGAAACAAATTAAATATGGATATAATGAATAAGAAGTTTTTTTTTTCTCTCATAGATATTGTAGATATGTTGCTAATATTATGTGAGTGAACACATGCACCTTAATACTTGATGAACAATAGTTCAGACGAAACTAAAAACTGAAGATTTTATCTCCAATTGTCCTAAATGTAGATGAGATACTAAATTAGCCAACAATAACAATTGAACGTCCACTCTTGTAGCCTGTGAAGACTGAAATAATCCTAATAGCACATTCAGTGTTTGTTTACAAAAGAATCATGGATGTATATTTTGTACATTGTCAATTTGCCAAATTTTTGTTCATTGTCTCCAATGATGTGGTTTTAGTAATGTGAGTTTTTCAGTGTCGTTGATGTCAGGTTCTTCTGTCTGCTTGTTGTTTTTTTTTCTTTTTCTAGTATGAACTTTGCTATTGTGTGTCTTTTAGATTAAGTGCAATAAAAGCCGTTTGGGTCTTGTATTTTGCTCAAGCTGTTTGGATGTCATAAATGTTCTATATTAAAAAAAAGATTTATTTATACTTAAAATGTTATGTAAAAATAAAAGGATGGTAACCCATTTTTGTTTTTTTGTTTTTTGTTAATCTCAGCACATTTTAGGTTTTTCCAAAAGTCGTGTTTAGCGCTACTTTGCATACATTATTTGCAGAAATAGGAATTTTAAAATCGGATCAGCAAGACTTGACTGGCACCAACAGGGGGCACTCTGTTACTGTCTTTTACATATTCAAGCTTTAGATAAAAAGTTATCAAACGACTGTTTGAGTGTCGAGTCTCCGTCTTAATTGACCATGAGATGAAATGTCAGATTAAAAAAAAAATCTGTATAAAGGGCGGTGGGCACGGTTAATTACAGTTCAACAGAACGTTTGTCTTATTCACAAAAATCAAATTCAGAGCGTGGATATGACCTGTCCAAAAGTTATGGGATGGTTTGTTTGTACCCATAGAATCTGAGATGCACGTTGATAAATCCAGCATGGCCTGTATTCATTTCTGCTGCTGGAATTTGTTCAAGTACATTCTGTGACTTGGTGGAAAGCCAAGCTCCAGCCCAGCTCTCATATCTCATGTTGCAACTAATGGCTCTAAGCCGAGCTCCAGCGCTCAGCCGCGGCGTCCAGCAGCTCTAGAAGAAGCAGCGCATGGGCGAGCTCCAGGCGAAGACCCCGTTTGTACCATTCATTAAAGCGTCGCTGTATCTCATCTTTACTTTTTAAGGCCTTTTTCCCCCTATTTTGTCAAGTCCCAGATCATAAACTAGAACAAATGGATTAGCTCCACAAACACTGGCAGACAGTTATGCAACAGTTCAAACTGTCATATTCCAAAGTGCCTCGACAAACCAGCCTCTTCTGTGACATATTTACAGCTCAAACATATTTCACTGAAATTACTTCTTTAAGTCTTTATGTAACGCAAGACGGACACTCAGGGTAAAGATGGTGTTGCAAGGTCTGGATGAAATACACATGAACATGGACTAAGAACATGCATCTGAACAAAAAAAATTAAGTATATTTGTATAAGAAGATATTGGTGGATTGAAGGAAAGCTTTTAAAACGGTGCTTGGGGGTAAAATTGCACAGCAGAAGCCACAGACTATACTCTAACTCCAACTATTCTGTAAGCTTGAGAAAGGCACTGTCAAAGCATTCTGTCTTCATGGTGTGACTTCACTTGCCCCAGAGCATATTGTAGTGTATATAATATACAGTCATGTATTTTCTTTCTAAAAAATAAAAATATCGCAATTACATGTTTTGTTATACACATGTTAATTTCCTTTGTGTACATTGGACATCCATAAATGGACTGGACAAAATTATTGACATACTTAATATTATATATTATTATATGTTATAATTATAATTATATTAATATTTCACACCCTTTGAAAAAAAACGCAATTACTTTCTAATAAGTTTCTTACACACCTCAACCGGAATTTTGGTCTTTCTTTGTAAACTGCTCCAGGTCTCACATGTTGGAAGGGCGCCCAACAGCACTTTTAAGTTCTCTCCACAGGTGTTCGATGGAATTGAGATCTGGACTCATTGCTGGCCACTTCAGAGCCCTTCAGCACTTTGTTGCCATCCATTTCTGGGTGCTTTTAGATGTATGTTTGGGGTCATTGTCCAGCTGGAAGATCCATGATCTCGGACGCAAACCCAACTTTCTGACTCTGGGCCCTACACTGTGACCCAACATCCTTTGGTAATCCTCAGATATCATGATGCCTTGCACACAGTCAAGACACCCAGTGCCAGAGGCAACAAAACAACCCCAAAACATCTTTGAGCCTCCTCCATATTTGACTGTAGGTACTGTGTTCTTTTCTTTGTAGGCCTCATTCTGTTTTCGGTAAACAGTGGAATGATGTGCTATACCAAAAAGCTCTATCTTGGTCTCATGTGTCCACATTATGTTTTCCCTTAAAGATTTTGGCTTACTCTTACATTTGGCAAACTGTAGTCTTGCTTTTTTATGTCTCAGTGTCACTATTGGGGTCCGCCTGGGTCTCCTGCCATAGAGTTTAATTTCATTCAAATTTCGACGGATAGTTCGCACTGACACCGATGCACCCTGAGCCTGCAGGACAGCTTGGATTTCTTTGGAACTTGTTTGGGGCTTCTCATCCACCATCCACACTATCCTGTGTCGCAACCTTTCATCAATTTTTCTCTTCCGTCCACGTCCAGGGAGATGAGCTACAGTGCCATGGATTGCAAACTTCTTGATTATGTTGCACACTGTGGACAAAGGAACATCAAGATCTCTGGAGATGGACTTGTAACCTTGAGGTTGTTGATTGTTTTGGTTCTCCAGTCCTCACACAGTTCTCTTTTCCTCTTTCAGTTCTCTATGCTTAGTGTGGCACACACAGACACACAATGCGAAGACTGAGTCAACTTCTCTCCTTTTAATCTGCTTTCAGGTGGGATTTTTATATTGCCCACACCTGTTACTTGCCCCAGGTGGGTTTAAACGAGCATCACATGCTTGAAACAACTGTAGAAAAGGTAAACAAATGTGTTCAATTAATTTTTATTTATTAATTTACTTTTGTCCGGCCCATTCTTTGGAGTTTTGAGTAAAATTAGTCAAAGTTGCTTTTTTTGTTTTTTCCAGTACACACACACGTGTAATTGCAATACTTTTCGGTGAGAAATACTTCAGGGGTTCCAGCACTTTTGGCCATGACTATGCATAATAATGTACATTATATATAAATACGTAATATATAAATACGTAATATATATGTTTGTACTTACATTTTCTTTACATTTCCTGGTTTAAAAAAAAGTTGTTATGTTCTCAAGAAAAAAGATAACAACTAAGTCTTTTCATCATAAAAACCTGAGCAATTGTCCTTTATCAAGCAGGAAGTTATTCATGAAAAGAATCTCACTAACCCTAACCCTTTTTTTTTTTTTTACAAATAGTGAAAATAATCTTAACTGCAAAGCAACAGTGGGAAGGCCAAAGAAGCTTTGAGAACATATTCCATGCACACACAGACCACAGCTGGCTGCACTTTCGCAACAGTCCTGCACAGACGGAGTATGTCATCCGGGGTTTGTGGAACACTGAAATCTGCTTTAATTCAGTGAAACTGCAGCCACGGTATGGCACTGCAGAGACTGGATTAGTATAAGAAAAGGATTGAAGCTGTCCCACAAAACAGCACAACCAAAAGGCACTGTACCAAGTGTCACCAATATGACCATATGAAAAATGAACCTCACTTTTTGTTTTTTTTTACAAAATGCCTTTTACATGTTGCGCAACTTCTATACCAGAGGCAAAATATGAAAACAAAAAATATGCATCACAGTGAAGACACCAAAATCTGAGTAAATCTGAGTAAAATTAGTCATAAAAACAGTACTTTGTGACAAAATGAGACCACTGTGTACTGTCTGCTTCTAATAGAGTACTTTATTTCTTGTCAACCTGGAAGTAAGAGCCAAAAACTGTGCTCTGATTGGCTGTGCTTGGGCAGTCCCCAGTTATACTTCAAATTCTGAAAAGCTGTTCTAACTTGCATGAGCCTAACACTTACTTGTGAACACTAACAATGTGCCAAAGGGTTTGTAAGAGTGAGGGATGAGTTACACAGATTAAAAAAATCTAATTTCTCCTTTCGCGATGCCTCAGTTTTAAGGGCTTCTGGCAAAATACACACAAATTATTTATGGTGTAAAAGAAACATAAGACCCACACATAGTCTTGCTTAGACCTGGTTGTTGTAATTGTATTTGTGTAACATAATATAATATAATATTGTTAATGAAGGTATTGTCTGTTCCTGTGCACTGCATGCTTGGATGGCCTCATGTATTCATATGTGCAGAGTGAAATGATCTCACACAAATTCATGTATGATTGAAAACATAAAGTGGGAGAGAAAAATGAGAGCTCATTTTCTACTTGCACTTACCTTGGCATCTAAATGGGGGAAGGTCATGCACGAACAAGTACAGCCAGGCTCTGATTAGTGGGTAATGCACTTACTCCACTGTATAATTGAGCCCCAGTACATCTGCCAACAGGGCACAGCACTAGCAATTACAGGAACATGCATGCATCGCACTCACTGTAAGCTGTATAGGACAATGAATGTGTGCGTAATCGAGTGTAAGTAAATCTAGGTAAAATTTAGGAGTTCTTTGTTTCCTCAAGCGAATGTCCAATGTTTCTTAGAGTTTTATATTTTAAGCCTGGTCTTTAATCCACAGCTATGTTCCCACATTGATAAACCTTATGTTGAACATTAGGAATATGGCAAAGATGGCCATGACCTTAATTTGAAAGAGATCCTGACCCAGGTCAAATGAAGTGTCGTTGTGGTGCTTCAGCATTAGCACTAACATGTCGATATTATAGCACTGGTACGAGTCACACTGCAGATGTTCCCAGATTACAGGCTTGTGCAATAATCAGCTTGGTGCGCAGACATGTTCCCTCTCCTTTTACAAGCTCATCTGACAGGTAACAAGCAGAAATTTCCATTTCATTTCACCATGCAAATAATTAATCATCATTCACAATTCACCATAGTTAGAATACAAACTCTGCAAAGACAAAACAAGTTCATAGTGACTGTGTTTGACAGGTCTCATACAGAGCAATTTAAACACACGGAACATCAGACATCTGACCATAGAGACCATTCTTTCAGAACCAAGTTCTTCACTGACTAATAAAGTACAACGGGTTTAATCTCAGTTTCAACTACACCTTAACCAGATCATTTTGTGGAATCATTGTGCTCTTACTGCCTCTTTTCTGAATGTATTTCTTTTCTATACACTATTTTATGCCATTTGTATTGTTCTATAATGCTGAATGTGCAGCATGGAAAAAATTACTTATGGCTGAAACAAAAGACAATGCAAAGGTGAGCTCATCATCAATGTTGAAGGCATGATGGGAATCAAGTTGAAGAGCAGTTTAGGGAGAATGTGGTTGAGAATGCTGCTCTGCACCTTGAAAGGAGCGTGCTGAAGAATGTAAAGAGTGTAAGAGTATGGACAGTGATCACGAGGGGCAGTAGTACAATTTACAAATGCTTTTCTTGATGAGCTTGGTAAGCAGAAGAGACAGGCTGATGCTTAACAGGGCCTGCTTTGTGAAATCTGATCTGTGACTGTCTCCAGAGGGGAGCAAATCAAAGGCATCACTTTGCTAATGGCTCTTTTAATGAGCACACTCATGAAGATGGAGCATGTTAGTAAACATTTGGACAGCCAAAGTAAATGCACATGCTTCTGTATTATTCTCATCAAATCAACCCAGAATACTTTCATAAACACAAAGTCCAAAGATTAAGCTGAAAAATCTAGTCATTATATGTAAAATACATGTAATACTCACAAAATAACACGTTAAATATTTCTTCCTAAAATATAGGACCTTGCAGAATGTGCGGGAAGCATGGGCAATAGATCATTTTAGACAATGGTGCAGCAACACAGTTGTCCTTTAATGTTTAAAATATATTATATGTATCAAGGTTGACAAAAAAGATTCCCAGTTTACTGCACAAACAACAGCAACACCAGAAAAGAGACAGAGGGTGTTGAAATACATTTTCGTTAAAGCACATATACAACATATCTTCTGGTGTTGAATTTTTAAACAGAAAGTGAGTGAAAAGACAGTGACAGTGCCCGCTGACAGGCCTATTCAGTGCACCGAAGAACAGTGGCTCTGTGTGCTCCACTGTTTTTATGAGGCCAGATGGTGGGCCTCTTACACAATGCAGTGCCCTCTCCATCACGTTCTGAACACTGATACCTACACGCCTGTGTTGGGAAGCGGCTGAAACGTTAGACCATTACTTTAAATGCTCTCTGGAGAATCTATTTAAGCACTTCGTTCCTTTGACTGCTCTCTTCTCAATGCATTTGGGTAATCTACAGCCATCTGGTGCTTTACTCTGTATTATTTATACATGATTCTGTTTGTCATTTTGTAATTTTTGTTCTAAGCTGTGGAGAAAAAGTTGTTTATTTACGTATTTCATGCTACGTACAACGGCTGCTCTGGATGGTGTTGGTGTCATGGTGTTGAACCAAACAACACTTCTGACAAGTTCACACTGAATTATACATTTTAAGCAGTGGATAACAATTTGTGCCCTTTAAGCATTTGAACTAATAATTTGGGTAAAGCATAGTTAAATATAAAATGCTCTGAATCTGACATGATGTACCTGTACAAAAACACATAAAATCTAACCAAATGATTTAAGTGGAAAATGTACTTTATTAACGTCAAATGGAACAGTATTTTGTTCCTTAATGCGTAATTGAAGTATTCGATAAGAAGAGACTACAAAAACATGCAGATGACACATTTTTGTTATAGCGACTCAATTTTGAAGTAAAAATGTCCTTTGATTGAAGTCAGAATGATAATATTGATCTTATTGAATGAATGACCTTTATTTTGGTTGTTCACAGTTCCCTTAAATAATGCACATTGTACTCCCCCCGTCCCTGATCCAGGACTGCAGATGGAAATGAGCTTGCATAGCTATAATCTGGTGCAATCATCTTTGCCCTCGAGCATAATGTCATTGTACATGGTCCTGTTCAAATAAATAATAAAAAAAATAAATAAAAATAAAAAATAATTTGAGGGAAGCAGGCCCTCTGTCCATTCAACTATAGTTACTCCCTTCCTCCCTCTAAGAATGCTGGTATACACATCAGACAGGATTACACTTATAGCACTAATGGGGTGTATTTATTTGCCTCAGGAAATATATTTAATTTGCCTGTTACCTCAGTAACGAGAATCTGAGAGAGTGGCTGTAATTATAGAGCAGGCTTCTTCATCACAAGCCCTAATAGAAAAAAAAAATGAATAGAGTGAGCTGTGGCGTAGCCCTGTGGCAAGTCACACATGGAAAGAACTTTTATTAAGGCTGTTGAGCAGATGAAGTTCTAAAAACATTAGTATTTACAGTAGTTTGATGTAAATGAGAAAAGTTATTTTTAGAACTTCATCTGCTAAACAGCCGTATTAAGAGTCCGAGTCGTTTCATCTGCTAATGCCACAAAATGAAAAAGTTCACCTGTGAATCTAAAAAGCCTGTGTTTTATATGAACTAGTCCCCTCTCAGCAGTTGAGCATTTGTTTACCCATTGCTATAGTGATAACCGCAGGGAAGTGATATTCATATTCATGCCTCCATTAGTTGTGTCCTTCCTTCTGCTTGTATAATTTTACATAATGACGGTCGATCTCAACGGCAGATATGTAAAATTATATCAAATCAAATCAAATCAATTTATTTTTATAATGCCCAAAATCACAACAACAGTTGCCTCGATGGGCCACAGGTAAAAGCAGTTCAGATAACTGTCCCAGAATGCCCCTGTCCTTTGACCCTCCTTGGCGTGAGGAAAAACTACAAAAAACCCCATGGGAAAAAGTAGAAACCTCGGGGAGAACCACAGTGAAGGAGAGATCCTACTCCCACGGACGGACAGGCTGCAGATGAACTAGGACTGGCGCATCCACTTGGACTGTGGAGCCAGAACCACTCAAGAGGGAGGTGGCTTTAAAGAGTTCCTCCAGGCGGACGAGAGCAGTCCACCAGTGTAGAGATCCTCCAGCAGGAGATGAGGAAAAGTTCATCTAAAGTAGAAGTAGTTCGTCCAGGCAGACGAGGTGTGGCTAATCCAGCTGTCCAGGCGGGTGGCGCATAGATCGTCCAGACAGGTGGGGGTGGGGGGGTCGTCACTGGAGCAGCCGCCGCAGTGCCTGAAACAGTCTCCACTCCCCGGGGGAAGTGGAGAGAAAGAGAAACATGTGAACAGCAATGAACAGACTACAGTTGAAGTAATATTAAATATTGTTGATAGATAAAGTAGGAAGAACCAGAGGATAGTGTTCAAGCTGCCATACTTCCCCAGCAGAATTGCTCCAAGGGCAGCGTAGCTAAAACTGTAGGTTTTTATTTCTGTTCCTAACTGGCCTGACCATAAGCTATTTCAAGAGGAACGTTTTGAGCCTGGTCTTAAATGTAGAGACTGTGTCGGCCTCTTTTACATGAACAGGGAGCTGGTTCCATAACACAGGAGCTTGGTAGCTAAATGCTCGACCTCCTACTGTGCTTTTAGAGACTCTGGGGACTAACAATAGTCCAGCATTTTGAGAACGAAGAGCTCTGTTTGGATGGTACGCTACTATTGCATCTTTGAGGTAGGATGGGGCCATATTGTTTAAAGCTTTATAAGTCAGGAGGAGGATTTTAAATTTGATTCTAAACTCAACAGGAAGCCAGTGAAGAGACTCTAACACTGGTGAAATATGATCTCTTTTTCTAGTACCTGTTAATAATCTTGCTGCTGCATTTTGAACCAGTTGAAAGCTTCTTATAGAGCTTTTAGGACACGCTATAAGCAGGGCGTTACAATAGTCTAATCTGGATGTGACAAATGCATGGATGAGTTTTTCGGCATCATCTCTGGGCAGGATTTTTCTAATTTTGGTTATGTTACGCAAATGAAAGTAGGCTATATGGGACATTCGAAACTTTTCCGTCGTTCTCCACTTAAAGTGCATATGACAGATTCTCATGTTCTTCTAATTATGACTTTGTTTGGTGTGGTAGTTCCTGAAGTGAATGTGTATCATAGTTTTACATGAGACAAGTTTGTGAAGAAAAGTTGAAAAATAGAAGTTGAAAATTACAGGAAATATAGTGCTGAGTTCTAAAACAGCATCCAAAGTGCAGGGACAGTTTACATGATACTGACACATTTTTTTGACAGTTTAAACAATAATTTAGCAAAATAAAGGTAAACGCAACCATTATGTAATTTATATGGATTTTGCCCCAGTATGGTTGCTCGGTAACAGGTGTGGAGTTACCTCTACCACATCTGCTGCACACGTCCAACCAGGAAGTAACATTATAAAGTTCACCAAAATTGTCAAACTAGTTTTAAAATAAAATTTTATTCAGAGTTCCCGCTCTATTGAAAGTGGCAGAGCAACAGAAGTGCAAACACGTAGTGGGCCAGGAATAGAATTTGATTTAACTGTAACTGTTTCCAAATTACTTGTGCATTAAACAAAATTAACACATGGCAGTTAGCATTGGAATTCTCACTGACTGTGGCATAACAGATCTAATTGTTCCTGCAGCAGAGGAACATAGGAAGGGTCAGGGAGTTTACAGTCTACGCTTGGAAACTAGTCCACCACTTTTGTGCTTCTTGAGTCAGTAAATAATTTATTGCATGTTAAGACAAGCACCTTGACCTGCAAGAGGAAGACGTTCATTATTTTATCATTTTATTTATTTTTTGCTTTTCTAGATTACAGTTCTGTAGTCATGTGACTGTTGGAGGCCCTCTTATAGCAAAAAATAATGTAGTTGTTGAGAATTCCTTAAATTCAGCCATAGTTTGGCAATGAGCAACACTGATCTAAAACATTGAGTGCTCTTGTGGTCAGAGTGAGGCATGACCTCTGCATGACAGCACTGCTGGGCAGTGCTCCATGAGGAAACACAAGTGGTTCGCGCTCACATGAGGCAAGATTCTTGTGGGCCGATGCAGGGCTGTAGGTGAAAGCCCTTGGCATGGTTTGTAAGCAAAACATGACAGTGCAAAGTTACATCCAGTTTGAAAATGATAAGGCATGGGTTCTGTAATGCTCTAATATTATTTATTTACCCATGTGGCTTAGGAGTGGCTGGACAAAAGTCTGCAGTGGCTTGACTCTGGACAGGTACAGGCCTGACGGTGACACAGAAATATAACAAGCTTATTTTCATGTGGTTGATAGAAGGGCTGATGTGAGGAAGTTACAACTATCCAAAGTGAGCTGTAACATTATGCCAATGTTAGAGCTACTGATGATGATGGTAATTTTGATGGTATAGTCATGCAAATCATATGCCCCTACTGTGCATATTGCACAATACCATTCCTGATCCATCATTCTTGGGAAGGCTGCTTTGTGCCTTCTTGATGCAAGAATGGCCAAAACCTTTATTATTTGAGTGCCGCATATTGAAGAAAAAAAAAGGGAGGGCCACGAACTATCAGTACAGCTTGAATGCAGTGTACATGAAAGGTGGAGAGGGCTAACAAGAGGTGTGTGGGTCTTGCCTAAGAGCAAGTCTGCAATCACTGTGTCCATTAGCCATAAAAACATGTCAGGGCTGAACTAGGTCATCGTTCTCACTCCAAGCACATCAAGCAGGAGGGCCCCCGATCTGGTGCAGTCTCTGCGCCTCTTGAGCTAAAACCACTCAAAACAAACAACACAATGTGGAGTAGATATTCTAAAAGCTTGGCGTCCAGTCTAGAAGTTAGTGAGGATCGAACTACATGGAGCAATATTGACTTTAACAAATACTGAATAGAATAGAATAGAATAGTAGAATATTTGATTAAATTTGGGATACAACCTTTTAAATACTGTTTACATTTCAAAACCATTCATTCATTAATTTTCTACCGCTTGTTCCCATTAGGGGTTGTGGGTGACTGGAGCCTATCCCAGTGACTTTGGGCCTTAGGC
This sequence comes from Rhinogobius similis, assembly GCA_019453435.1. Taxonomy (NCBI): domain Eukaryota; kingdom Metazoa; phylum Chordata; class Actinopteri; order Gobiiformes; family Gobiidae; genus Rhinogobius; species Rhinogobius similis. Next base: position 28,956,716 of record CM033619.1, on the reverse strand, counting down.
GGGGTATACCCTGGACAGTGGCCAAATCATCGCAGGTTAACAAAGAGACATGGACAGACAACCATTCACCCTCACATTCATTCTCCACGCGCAAGTCTTCAAATACAAGTAATAATTTAGTACTTGACCATTGGGGATGACTTTGCTGTCTTTTTTTGTATTGAAAAGAGAAACTTGTTGACATGGCTTTTCCTTGTGTAATTCACCTTACTTTGTTCACAATCTTAATTGTGGTCTATATTCAGTCACCTCAAGACTGTAAGCAAACCCAACACAAGCACCAGATTTAAAGTCTGAAATTTAACAAAACTAAAGAAAAAGAAAAGTCCAATAGGCTATTTTGTAATATGAATAACCTCTGAGCTCCCCCCCTTTATATTTTATCAGAAGGTTGCCACAGTAGAAAAGCCTTTTGTTACAATTTCCAGTCATTTGTTGTTCTTTCTCCTGAACCATCTTCTGCACACTATTTATCCGTAGCTCGGAGTCGGACACACGCAACTGAAAGTGTGAGTCATAAACGCAGAAAATGTATGACGTGTGCCTAGTAAGTGATTATAGGACCGGTGAAGAAGGTCATTGTCCGTTCTATTTCATAACTTGATGAGTTTAGAGAAGTGTCTACTGAAACAGAAGGAAAATATTAATAATATGGTTAGCACTGGCACCAAATCAAAACCAGGTCTTGGACTGTTCCAGGTGTAATCTATATGGCTAAACCAGTTCTTAAAGTGAACTGCATCATTCCCATGGTTCTAAGAAATTATCCAAAGGAGGACAAAAAACAGGATGTACTATAATGCAAAGTGTTTGACTACCACTAAAGGAGCTTGTGTAACACCAATGATACACATATAATGGATAACAAGAATCTGTGGGAAATGCATTTAACTAAGGGATGTTAAAAAAGCAACAGAAATACTAGTCGGCATATTAATGAATTTATATTAGTTGTATTATTATAATGGCGCACTGTGCGAGATAGTCATGAAAGCCTGATAATTTAAAATTGCCGAGTGCATTTTATTTTGGGTCTAAGAGACTCTGTAAAGATTAAAAGTAAAAATCATATTGGTCAATATGCAGTGGATGCTGTCTGCACAGTAAACAAACAATGAATAAACAAACACACCAACATTATACTCTCTTTCCTTAAACTTATTAGAGAGACATACTGTATTATGTATAGAAGAAAAAATACCATTCTGGCGAACCTTCAGACACGCAAAAGTCACTCTTTTTTTTGGCGTTAAAATAGACCTTACAATTGCTTCTTATTGGAGCAAGCTGTTGTGGCAATATCCCTGTCAACAAAAGGTTCCAAAGCACAAGGAGGAAGCATTTTGGTGTGGAACATTTAAAGTTCATCTAATGTTGAGTATATGAGCATTACGGGTTACCCATGTGCTAATTCTCTGCAGTATTTTCATTTGTAGTAGGATGAATGGGTGAGGGACGGGGATATAAAAGACCAGCAGCCTAAAAGCTGCACACTAAAGGCATCCATTCTTAAAAAGTTAAAAACATTGCATAAATTAATGGTTTAAGGGGCCCAATCCAAGGCAATGGCCCCTTTGAAAAGTAGGTCCCACCCCACTAGAAGATGAAAGCAAGTGCCAGCTGCTATACCTGCAACTTCAATCCGGCAATTTTTTTTTAGACACATTCAAAACAAAGAACACAATTCATGATGCACGGGGGTTTCTAAGGACATTCTGTGGCTGGCCAGGGTTAAATGCTGTTATTTCTTTAGCCTGCTCCATTGAGATAATTTTAATTGTAACCAAACCTTTAGATCCGCTATAATCACATTTGTGTGGGTGTTTTGACTTACTTCAGATGTTTTGGAGAATAGTTGGTGGTCTGCACTCTTTGAAAATGGTGGCAGAAAGAACCTGGAATTAGGTGTAACCCACTTGAATAATTACAAAAATGCATATCCTAAAGAGCCAATGACATCTTTTAATTGTACAGTTGGCAGTGCTTCCGGTTTGTTCTATCAAGCAAATGCAAACATAAGGAGGCCTATGCATGGAGGAAACAAACAAACAAGCGGGCTCAACTCAAGGCAACTTTATTATGAGAGAAATTGTGTTGATATTTTAAACTTTGTCCCAAGCACAACACTTTTTAAAAATGAATTAAACAAATGAATTCGACAACAACACCGGGTATACTTTATTGGGTTAAATTTATAATAGGACAAAAAATATTTAAGAGTGAGACTGGGTTATAGCGTCTACCTGTAACTAATAACTAATAATCCACCAATAACTACTGCTAGGCATTTAAACGGCATAACTCCAGTCCACCTTACAAAGCAGCTTAAAGCTTCTTTTAGCCCAGCCGGGACAGTACGGTCTACAATTGGCAGGGGATTTCTTCGATCCTGCCCCTTTTCCCAGTCGTAATTAGGCCACCCACATTCACAGACATGGGCGAATATTTATTACATTGGGACTAAAATCTTACATCATGGCATCTTGCCTCCCTTTGCGACAAAAATCTGATCCTCATGACGTAAATATTATTAGAGCAACATGATTCAAAGGTCAAAGATCGGTCTCCTAAATGAACGCAAATAATTTCATTCTTAATAAAATAGGAGACCAGTCCAATCAGGACTTTTCTCCAGTTTGTGAAGGCTTTTCACTCTGTAGCTTTTCAGGGAGGCTGTGACAAAAAGGGACTTTGTGGTAGTCTGGTAGTAAAACCAGAAAAGTTGGGCAGGGCAAGGCTGTAAATAAATCAATAATGTCACATTTTAGCCTATTTATGCTAAACTAGTTCTATTACAACAAAAAAACATACACATTGTGCTTATAATTGTGGCTGCGTTATAGTTATGTAATTCGGTAGATGTTTCATGTTTCACGTTGCGTGTCAGGGTCGGCTCAATGTAAGTGGGTGTGTGCACCATATTCCGCCAGATCAAGCAGCTGATTGGTCGTTACGTGGAGAGTTTGATTGACGGAGGCGAGAGCCAATGAAGTGCGGAGCTCTGACTTGCCCCTGAGCAGGCGACGTCCAGGCAGCGATTGTTCGGGACAGTGAGACGCGCCTTTGACACGGGGAGGATTTTAGCTGCTCTACTTGTGTTAAAAACGGATGCAAAACACCAAAAGAAGATTTTGTTAAAACGCATCGGTAACGGATCGGAAGAAAGTGGAAAGTCGCTTATTTGGCTGCTTAACGCCGAAGTTTGGAGCATTTTTTCCGGAGGAGGGGGGCTCGCCTGTGGATTCAAGCAGACCTGGTATGCAGTCCTCATGCGACCACAGTCTGCACTGTGACGATCAAGATCACATTCAAACTTATGTGGATAAGCAAACTAAATGTTTATATCGCACTTCCCTCGATTTATACTTTCGTGTTGTGACTTTACTAACTTTTAAATGTCCGTGCAGCTTTTTGCTTTTGTTCTGCTTCTACAATTTCCGCCGTATTTTAATGTATTTGTAGGTTAGACTACGCATTTAACATACCCATAGTGTATAATAATCAAATTGATGTGTATAGGTCATGTTATAAGTAACACATCTGATCTGCCAAATGAATGCTAATGTTGATAACCATATGCTGCCCAAGAGTCCTGGCTGAAAGTGTTCAACTAAAGTATACGTCATTATGCACATTATAAGTGCTACTGCGTGGTTGTTATCCAACTTTAAGACAAGATGCTTTCAGATTCATTCATCCATGACCACTTGTGCAGAATTTTATGTTCTCTAAAGTAACTGACCACAAATATCTTTTTTGTTACAGAGAATTTGGGAAGTAGACTATTACAGCTGGAGGCCTCTTACTGATGGGTACATATCGAGGGCCAACTTGTCAAGAAACCACTAAATCATTCTCAGAGAACAGGAACTTCGATAGACTGAAGATTAGTTAGACATCTACATCTGCACCAGTGCCATATGAACACTCCTAGTACATTGAATTTTGATGTATATGGAATTACCGTGTTATTAAGTAACATTTAAGACATCAGTATGAGTGCAGAAGGATACCAGTACAGAGCGCTACATGATTACAAGAAGGAGAGGGATGAGGACATGGACCTTCGTGTGGGGGATTATTTGTTAGTAAGCAAAGGCGCGCTGGTGGCTCTTGGGTACAGTGATGGACTGGAGCAGAGGCCAGAGGACATCGGGTGGTTGCCAGGCCTCAACGAGACCACTCAAGAAAAAGGAGACTTCCCTGGGACATATGTAGAGTACATTGGGAAGAAATGGATCCAGCCGCCCACACCCAAGCCCCGACCTGTTAGACCGTTACCTGTAGCTCCTGGGGCGGACAAGGCTGAAGACTCCGACTCAGAACTAGGTGAGATTGCCTCTATGCACCAGCATCACACAGCAGTAATTTGCTCTCCTTTTGTGCATTGGGTTGAAGTTGTTTCCAGACATTTTATGAAGTCATACATCACTTCTAAGTGATGTAGCAACACATAAAACCAAAATTATGCAGTAATAGCCATATGTTTATGGTCTGTTTGCTTCTCAATGAACCATATGAATGAATTATCTTCCCTTTGTACATTTTTTTAGCCATAATCTGATCCTGGTAATGTAATGTGCTTTAAAATTATTTGTGATATCAATTTTATCAGTAATTACAAAATTGTTCCACAAATTAAGTTAAAAAGCATATACTGCATAAAAGGGAACTAAAATGCTTTTGTTAGTTCTGGTTCTTGATGAATAAAGGGTCATTTGTCCAACTTTTGCATGTTTGACGGAGGGGGCAAAAGCACGGCACAGTTGCTTACAGATGTGCACGCAACTATAGTTCCCTCTGAGAGGAGAAAGGGGAACAAATCGGTGAAACACTTGGAACAACACTAATCTGTTAATCACTGCATACCTTACAATGATCAGAATGTGGACTCTGGACAGTGTCATAAGTTTGGAAGGCTCTTGAATCCCAAAATGTGATGAAGTTAAAAGCTGGACCCAGAAATATTTCACGCTCTGGGCTCAACATTTCAACTACAACGTTGGCACCACATGTAACCAAACAACACTTCATTGGGGTGTAACCGGGCCACGTCCGGGTTTGTTTGTGCAAGTGTGGGCCATCGGCCCAGAATACAAACTACGGTCGCTGTGTTTATTCTATTACTTAAGATTGCTGCGTGAAAGACGGCAAATAGCACTAGCCCAAAGCAACTACACTGATGATGTAAACCCTACTTCTGGCTTAATCTCAGTAAAGCAGAACTAAGTAACATTTTTACGATATTAAATGTCTTTGTAAGCCCCTGTGATCTGATGTGCCCGTTGTCTCCCTCTTCTATCCTGCAAACACTGGCTCTTATTTTATATATTTGGCAATGTTAAATGTTTTTGTATGTGATTATACTCCCTTATTTAAGCAAAAAATAGAAGGGGGAAAAAAACGCTTTTGCATTATGGGATTATTATTGAGGAGATGCAGAGGGGGCGCTCTATCGCCAGTTCTGCTTTAATGCTCAAGGCCTGCAGAATTCGCTCACTGAGTACTATTATATTTGATTGCCAATCAAAAAGACGTGATAAAGCGCTAGCAATGTTAGCATCATCAGCACCGGGTAATGGAAGCAGTCTGGGTCAGAGTTCAGAGGTTGTACCAAAGAGTGTTAACTCTTTGTGTTTCAAGCAGTATTAAAATTGGACAGAATTTGTTGACACACTTTGTTTAATTGATTACCGTGTCAAAAAAAAAAAAAAATTTGAACACAGTGAACAAACAAAAATGCACTTATAGCCTAATGGTGTGTTCAGACTGTGGTGTGAAGGCATCAGGTTTAGATGCAAACTTTATGTGGGAGTTGGACGCGCATCCAGGCCGCCCAGCGATCTCTGGCGTGCGTCCCAGGTGTCAGACGAGTTGAAAAATCTGAACTTTTGGCGACATTCGTGGCACATGAAACAAACAATCACCTGCTTCCTCCAGAGTAGCAGTCATTGCACAAGGCAGCGAGAGGCAGATTTATGTCTTGTTCAAATGTGTGTCCAGGGAGTCAAAGACATGCATCTCGAGGATCTACCCTCAAAACAATAGGTATCCAAATGGAGACAAAGTGCACATTTTACAGTGGCCTTATTTTAAGCTAATGTTATGTTGCAGAGGGACTGTATTTTCAAATATTATTAATCTAGTTGAGTGATTAACAATCCTTAGCTTCCCTGAACATTTTTGATGACCTGTTCTACTACTACTACTAATTTTGAAGAAAGTAGACATTATATCGCTTGATATCGGGTATTGGCAGATGCTCAAAGCTCAAGTATCGTTATTAGTATCGTAACCTAAAAGCTGGATCAATACATCTGTATTTATTCATACTTAATAGCTACACGTTTTTGAGGCAGTTAGTTTAGCCACCATGTGGGATTGGACGATAACCAGGTATACAGTGGGATTGAAATGCCATGGTATTAATGCTGTGAGAAAGGGTTTCCTGATGGTATTGACTGAACTCATTTATTTCACTGGGTCTTTGGAAAAAGCAGCACTCCTCACAGCCTTAAGTTGAGCCTTGATCACATCACAAATAAATCAGAATCAGAAAAGGTTTATTGCTATTGTCAGTGAACAAAATTCACAAACATAGGAACTTGCTTTGGCAGTAAATTGCATCATATAACAATGAATAAAATAATAGCAAAATATATAAAGAAGGCACGCATAAAAGTAACAATTAAAATAAAATAAAATAACGTTAGACTATAGACACAGAAACAAAATTTACAGTTGGGTAGACAGTAGTGCAAATTTCAAAATCAGAATCAAAAATATATATATATAAAAGAGGCATGCATAAAATTAAGATAAAAAGACTTGGAGTGTATATACAGAAATGTACAGTTGGCCAGGCAGCAGTGCAAATAGATAGCTCTTTTATTATATGATTGTTCAAGTGGCAGGTGTTATAAAGTGTTCATGAGTCACGGCAGAGGGATAGAAACTGTTCTTGTGGTGGGAGATTCTGGTCCGGATGGACCGTAGTCTCCTGCCCGAGGGGAGGGCCTCAAATAGTCCGTGTCCAGGGTGAGAAGGGTCAGCTGTGATCCGACCTGCTCGTCCCCGAGTCCTGGAGACGTACAGGTGCTGGACAGATGGAAGGCTGCAGCCGATCACCTTCTCAGCAGAGACACAATGCTGCGCTGTAGTCTCTGTTTGTCCCTGGCTGTGGCTCCAGCCACACGGTGATGGAGGAGGTGAGGATGGACTCGATGATGGCCGTGTAGAACTGCACCATCATCTGAGCCGGCAGCTTGGCTTTCCTCAGCTGCAGTAGGAAGTACATCCTCTGCTGGGCCTTCTTGATGATGGAGCTGATGGTCGGCTCCCACTTGAGGTCTTGAGTGATGGTGGTGCTGAGGAAGCGGAAAGAGTCCACGGTGGTGATGGGAGAGTCTGTCAGGGCGAGGGGGGCAGGGGGGCTGAGACTTTCCTGGAGTCCACGATCATCTCCACTGTCTTCTGGGCGTTGAGCTCCAGGTTGTTGCCACTGTCAAGAAGGAATGGTCTGAAGTCTATAGCCAGTGTGTTTAAGGCCTAAGAGTGGCACCTGGCAGTCTGCTGAAGTGACATTTAGTATTTGGCTCATTTAAAGCAAGAGGAATAAAGGTACTAAAGTCGCAGAAATTATTGACTGATGTCGTATGATGTACTTCTTTTTATATGGCTGTCTACTACTGTTTTTGTCTTGTGCTGTTTTTATGGAGGCGTGAGCCAACCTCAGTGGACAATAAAGCTCTAATTTTAGGACTAAACGATTAGTCGTGACTAATCGACTCTAAAAATTGATAATCCACTACTTGTTAACTGAACTTAACAGACTCTAAAACACATGTCTAAAGACCTTTTATAACAATGACAGTGATATTAATACATCACAATTGAAAGAACAAGAATAGATTATTGTTGATTTTCATCAATAATTCTCCTCATTCATAAATATTCTCCATCTGGAAGCCTTCAGTCCCCATATTCTAACCTTTATTTGGCTGATAATGTATTTAAAACGTTTAAATATACAATAAAAATAATCATTTGACTAGTTGACTAATCGAAAAAATAATCGATGACTAGGCAACTTCTAAAATAGTTGTTAGTGACAGCCCTACTCTATTTTCTAAACTGTGGAGCTCACCAGTGACCTCCCACGCCTAGGTTCCAGAAGTTAATTTGCCTTTCATTTTTTTCATAGGGATTAAAAAAAAATAATTAAAAAAATAAAATATATATATATATATATATGGCAAAAATTAATTAGAAATTTGCTTCCGGAACCGTGGGTTACATGTGGGCAGGACGGACTTGTGAGCTCTGTTCTCACCTGGAAACCCCGAGTAGACATTTATGAAAAGTGCCATAACTACTGAGAACTACAGTGCCGTCTGGCCCAGCTGCACAAGCCGTGTGGTTGTGTAGATAGGGTCTTCATGGTTAAAGCCTGGCTGACACGGAGGATGTAATTCCAGTGTCTTGTGCGAAAGTGGGAAAGACTTTTTTGGCTTAGTTGTGTGAACTCTGTTGCTTCATAATAGCAATAGTGCATACATTTACATTTTTGATTACCATGACAAATTTGACAGAAGCTAGTTGAAAGACAGAAAGCATTTTTGAAAGTGTACATACTAGCATGTGTGCTCACCTTTTATAGAGCAGCTGTAGTTGGCAGAGGTTTAGTTTCTGCCCTTTTGTGAAATTCTTTTCTGTGGTTTGTTATCCGGGAAAGAGCGAGCGCAGACTTAAGGGGCATGTGAATAGCTGCGTCGTGGTTGAGTGGCAGCGCTGAGCCTGGAGCGGGTGTGAACGTAGCACCAGCAGAAGAATGCTCCCTGTGTGCCGGCTCTGAGAGGCGCACACAGGGGGAGACAGAGCCACTGAGGCTGTGTAACTGCACAGAGCTCTTGCGCTGAGGGGTCAGTGCAAGGAACGCAGGAGTATCTGAACTGGAGCTCAGGGATTTTTGAAAGGCAGGACTGTGGGTGCTCCCACTGTGTTTGTGATTCATTAGGCACTAGGGATCTCACTCCCTTCCTCCACTCTTCAGCACTGTCCCTCCCCCTGCACTGTTTTGATAGTTTCTACAGTCAGCTCTAGAGGGGGAGAGCATGGGGCCTCTGCTCAGCCACAGGGGTTTACATGAGTGCAGCAGATGTGGAGAGGCCGGGCTGTGACACCAGTCCGCCTCATTCCAACAAGACTTTTAAAAAAAACTTTGTTCATTGGACAATAATGTTGCAAACTATGTTTTTTGTTTGTCTGGTTTTTTAAGCATTGTGTTGTTTGATGTTCAGGCTGTAAATGTTAACTGTTAACTTCAAGTGTTGGGACTATAATTGCTCTTTATCACCCAACAGACAGAATGTGAACATTCTTTCAAATGTAGATAAAGCCTGTGTTACTTGCGTGTTCCTTTAGCAGTTTGTCTACGAGCTCAGTCTTGTTGAAGGAGATATTTAATTCCAGCACACCCTTGTGTTTCTTAGTCACCTACCTCATTCTTGTGCTATAAAATCACATTACCCAAATACTAATGATATGGAGAAAAACAAGCATCAGATGTTCCCGTTCACCCCAGCAGGACACACCATTTTTATCCCCTCGACATTACATATAAACATTGTGGAATTGTAACACAATATGTTTGTATAATATGCCTGTTTAAAAGAAGTTTAAGAGGCAAGTGCTGTGTGGAGCTGAATTTTGAGATAAACTGTGCTCTCCTTCAGTGGGCCTCTTGGATCCAGTCTCTCATGTGCTCCAAAAGCTCCTTTAGCTTCAAACTCCTGCTGTTTGTAAGAGGCGTTTATCTTGTAGCAACCATAGATCTTGGTTCAAATCCAGATCAACCTATTGCATGAGCCAGGTACATACTGCTGGAGAGTGTTTGTTTCTCCTAGAACATTTCGTACCTGGTTAATTTGGATTGTTTGATCATTTAGGGATTTCTAACAATTGCTCAGACTGACTTTAGTCAGATTGTTCATGGCGCAGTTAGCAGGCTATGTTCACTTACTGTACTAAGTCATTTCATCTGTGACTTGTTCATATTAGTAGCAGTAGTGTCTTGCCTTTCCTAAGGTAAAAGTGTAACACACAGTCACAATGTAAAAACATTTTCTATGTGAGCTTGCATGTAATTCACAAGATTGGGAAGTGTTCAGTGTCTGAATTCAAATCTTCTTTAGTGCTGCTACTACTAATAGCTTGTCTGCAAGCAGGATTAGGAGAGAGAGGCTGTGGCAGACTGACACGGACAAAAAGCAAGAGATGAGGTCAGTAAAAACCTCCAGTGCAGGGCTATAACTGCTTTTTGAGATGTGTGTTTTTAAAGAGGCCGTGTACGGAGGACATCGGGTCCTCTGCACATGCTTTGCTGTTGAGGTGTGGCCTTACATAACTCTTCTGAGAAAAGAACACATATTGGCAACTAAAATAGGGAAATATCATATGATTTAGGGATGGTGCAATTGGATTTTTTTTTGCTTTGCCAATACCAGTATTCAATAGTTTTGCTGTTGTGGCCCATAACAACCAATATTTGCCAATAACGATTAAATATTTTGTTTAAAGTAAGTTGTAAAATTGTATGTTAACAACCTTCTCTTTAGCTTCATTGATCTTCTATTGCTATTTTACTACTTAAGAAGACTCACTAGTCTGCTTAAAAAAGACACATCTGATTCATAAACTGGAAACATTGTTGGGAATTATATCGGAATTTTTCCAATACAATGTATGATAAAATCACTTGAAATGAAATATTGGTACCTACCAATATGTTGTTCATCCCTAATTGAGTAAATTAATTATCCATCAATCAACATGGAGGACACTAGTTTCTATCTTACACTAATCATATGAAACAATTGTCCCTTGTGTAAGTATAGGTACCCCAGCTGAATTGCACAGGTCTCTCTGCTCACTACAGGGTTAATAGGCAGGCAGTAGCAACAGCATCCTGATTGGCTGTCACTCACAGCAGACACACTACCTCTTCCCTCCTGTAGGGGGAGATATTGCCTTCACATGGGCCTTATCCTGCTTACTGTCTGTGAAACTGACCTACTTGTCCTACACTTCACATCTTTATATATTTATTAATTCACTTATGAATACCCTGTTATTGCAGTCTGTGAGATAACGGTTCATTAAATCCTCTCATTTTACATTTTAGAAGACTTATCTTGTATTTGCTCCCTAAGCTCCTCTGAGACTAGATGGAATGGCACAACTTAAATGTGCAGGCTCTTAAGCGCCTGTCTAAATACATCAGAGGTGTGTGCTATCTGCAGTGTGTGGTACTGCCCTGGCCTGTCCTGCTGCACTCTGTGGTGTGTTCAGCAGCTGCACTGACTTCTTGCCTGACCTAGTCTAACTGGTGCTTGCCCTGCTCTAAGCATCCAAGCGTGTAGAGGCTTGTCTCCAGAGGACTACTATCTGGGTGCTTTTCCCAATCACCAAGAATCATATGGATTAGGATACAGCTAAAAAAAAAACATGTATGAACTTTCTTATTGATTGATCCTCTGCCAGGGCATTTCAAACCGCCTCAAAAATAGCTTGAAACATTTCAGTAGCAGTACAAAGTATGCTACTGGATCCAATTCCATTGGTGCCAAACTATCTTGCCGTTGACAGTACTAAGAAGCAACTGTATCTCTGCTGTCTGTTGTCACTCATGAGAGTAAATAAACACAGAGCACTGCATGCTTCTTCTCATTTTAGTTGCTGTTACTAAGGAAGCATGGCAATATCCACAACTTTATATTGTTCGTTATCATAATAATGTTATGTATGGAGTTTGCCCTTACATGACACATTTTCTGCTAATTTAGTTGGATAAACCTGTTAACTACAATTTAATTACAGTTTTTTTCCTATCTATATATTTTACAAAATATACTACACATGCTGTAAGATAATCTTGTATGATTTACTCTTTGAATCTGATCACGTCGTCTGCATGCATTGGAATCCTGTCCATGGGGTTCTCAGAAGTAAGTTGCATATCTGGGCACAAAGGTTATTCCTAAACTGTGCAATGGAAGCTCCACATGTCTCTGTCCCTATTTAAGGAAACGCTGGTCTTCCATCTCCAACTTCTGAGAATCCCCTGCTGTCTGTCCCTCACAACCAAGTAGTTCCTGTGATATCTTCCAGATGACTATTTGTCCTACATGGAATCTTGTGTGTTCGCGTGTGTGGAGGATTCTTCTAACCACACGCACTAGTCAAAAAGGCTGTGGATTAGCAATTCATGATTTGTTTTATAGAATACATTTTGGAAGGCAGTCAGAATAAACTGAAATGGAGAAAAAAAAGGTTAAAGAAAGTGTCCATTTATAATTTCTGAGGATTTTGTGCACTTAGCTGAACAGGCCCGTCTTTCAGAAACTGATCCTTTTCAAAATACACCTTTGCAAATCCAAACAAAATCCTGTCCAAGTCCTTGATCTTTTCATGTCTACACCTGGGGACAAAGTTCTGAAGAAAATGTAAGTTAGACCTCTGGCCTGGCTTAACTCATATCACAGTCTGTTTACGCAGTCCTTCAACCTCAATGTCTGCTAAAGCATGCCAGCACCTTAAGGTCCTCAGTTAGTCTTTAATATTCACTTCTGTTTGAAGTTAAATTTGCCCCTGTACCTCTGTCCTGGTCAGGTTTGAACATTTTCTCACTTAACTCTTGTCATTTAAAGTAAGAAGCCATAGTTCTCCTATTATCAAAACATTTAACCTGATGCAGTCCCCGGTGATGTAGTGGTTAAGCTTATCAGCTTTGTCAGTTTGGGTCCTCACTCTGACAAATGACATCCTTTCTCTCCCCCATTTCACATCTTAATAAATCTCTCTATTTTCATGGGTTTCAACTCCCTTGTTAGTAGACTCCATTTTAAGCTATTTTCAACATTCAAAAGAGACAATATTTTTTATTGAATTTGGAAGTATCATGGCAACTGTGTTTAATTTTTTGTAACTCTGAAATAGAGGTGGGCAATATATTGACATTTTGAAGGTTGTTTGGATCCACAACAATCTACAAAAAAAAACACTTACAAATAAAGGTATAAGGTGATATTTCTACACTTTTGTGATTCACTTTACAGGCATAGAGCATCAAGATACTCTATCCCATCGATATCAGGACTCTCTTGAACACTTGATCAAGGATTGTTCTTGTCTTGTCTTCTCTACTCAATCCTTATTCCCTTTTGCCTAATTTGGGTGTGTTGTGTGTTGATTTCTAGATACTTATATTAAGCAACTGAATATTCAGTTTAATGACTATGAGCAATTTTTTTTTTAAATGGTTGCGGCTTCTTTTCTCCAGGTTTATGTCTCCTGGACCTGACGGAGCAGTTCACTCTGCCAGAGACGGCCCCCCCTTTGCTCGCCTGGATGATTCAGGCTATTGAGAAAACTGGTGAGTTTTACAATTCAATTGAAGTTGTGTTTCTTCACATATATTTAAATTTCTCTTTATTTTTGCAGGTCTGGATAACCCCACACTTTATCGAACGTTTACTGCAGGAGGTGGATCTGAAATTCGACAATATTATGACTGTGGTGAGGATCTTGCTTTACAAGTAAAAGAGTTAGTTGCTTGAATGTAGTAATAGTATTTAGCAGAAAAGTCATGTAAAAGTTCAGTCAAAGTGAAAATGCACATTCCAGATCCTTCTCCTGTGGATTTGGATCAACTTGAACTCCCTGTCCTGTGTGACAGTTTGCGAAGGTACTTGCAGGATCTTCCCCAGCCCATTATCCCAACTGCATTATACACTCAACTGATCCACACAGCCAAAGGTGAGAGAAAATGTTGTTACTCTGTTTGAATTATCACTGTTTACTTGACTGAAGTAGAGCGCTGACGCAAGTCTATAACGTGCCGCTAATTGAACATGCAGTTCTTTGTCTGTTACACTTTCAAAAGCTTTTTATAGTTCTTCTGTGCACCACAGAGCAATGTCATATTTATCCAACTTTTTGAGTGCAAGCAGTAACCATTTTCTCACACCACACTCTGCTCTGTCGTGTTGCATTCTCTTGCTATCACAGGGCCAGAAACAGGATATCTGTGGTTAATAGGAACTAAAACAAGCCTGAAAGTTTATCTGTACAATCTGTGAGCAGCCAATCACCTGCTAGTGTACCTTACGCTCATTGTCAACCGCAGTCTCTCTGCGGCTTGTAAACTGACTGCACATGACACTTTTTTCCATCTCCTCTTTGTTTGAGAGAACATCCTCTACTTCAGTGATCTTTTGTTCTTTTTGTGAACAAAGAATTAAACTTGCTTTATTATTCTACAGAGGTGGCAGGTCCAGAGGAGTGTGCTCAGCTGTTGCGTCGTGTCTTCAGCGCTCCGGGTTTGCCTCCACAGTACTGGCTCACCCTCCAGTGTCTGCTCAGGCACTTCAGCCGCGTGTGTCAAAGCGGCTCCAAGAACCTGCTGTCTGCACGGGCCCTGGGCGAGATCTTCAGCCCGATTCTTTTCAGGCAACAGAGCACCAGGTGGGAACTGTGCACAGGCCTCACTCATGCACACTCTGCGTTTAAAGATAGCAGGCCACAGACAGGCTCAAGTGTGCCGACTCAGATATACAATACTATGGTACCCAGACACTCAAACATGCACACAGACACATGCATGCACATTAACAAGCAAAGCCTCATTTCTCAGCACTATCTGCCCTAAATAAATTCAACCTTTCTGCCAACAGCTGTGAACCCAGCTCAGATACCCACGTCAGGATCATTGAAGTTTTGGTGGCCAGTGAATGGGCAGACAGCCATGAAGCACCAGGTAACAAGCTTGTTACTATGGAGTCTTTCACAATGACAACTCTAATAAAGTAACAGTGCAAAGTAGTATTGTCAAGTTAGTATAATTTCAGACTAATTTTCCAGACACTGTGGAAAAAGCTTATACTCAATACAATTGCTATGGCATTGTGAAAACAAAACTACAGTATAAATGTGTATGTGTATGTATATTGGGTTACACACACGCACACACTATACGTACAATAATAGTAGTTTTTTGTTGTTGTTTTTTTTTTTACGAGGGATGGTTCAATATCTGCTCAGGTACTGGAAAATGTAATGAATCGGAAATCAATCCCATATTTTCCACTAGTGATCTAATACCCAACCTCAGCTCAGCCACTTGATAGCTGTGAATGTCTGGAATTTAGTCATTTATTTTCCAAAGTTTTTTCTTTACAACCTTCAGATAACATACCTTGTCTTAGTTTAGTGAATTTGAATTGGACAAGATTGCATGCATTTTGCGTTCAACTTAGATCAGGTGTAACTCTACATGAACAATTGCAGACAAACTAAGTGTTGTCCGGTAATGACAAATGCTGTAGACCGTTTCAGTCCTGTGCGTGGCATCATTATGTTTTTACAGCTCTAGTTAAAAGCGCTGTTGTTGGCTGCCACAGAGGCCCATCTCTGGCCCTGGCTGTTTAAACATTTTATTACCTGTTAGGGCTATTTATAATGTTGTGAGTATGGGCAAGTCTCGGCTGTCAGTAATTTGCACCTGCAGGAGTAGTTTCACTCTGGTTTGGGAAGGAGAGCAGTGAATTGACTGAACAGCACACACATTGTGACAAAAACTCCTTGTTTTGTTGATTTTGAAGTTTATATTGTTATACTGTGCTTCACTGATTTAGTGTCCGTAGTATTGAAATAGCTCCCACACAGTGATTTTAATGTTACAGGTCTTTGTAAACAAATGTACATTCTGTCTATAGATTTCTGTGAATAACTGGTGTGTGCATGTGCCGAGTGGCCGACTCCTACTGACTGCGTGCCTACTGTATTTTAAGTAAGCAACAAAAGGCCCACTTAGATTTGGTTGGTTGGAAAGTTGACGTGCTCCACAGAGCTCCTCTTGTTAAACTAAGGCCTGCTCTTTGCCTCACTGCTTTACCCTGCCTCTCCAAATGTTCTCCTTTCCTCAAAATGCCAAGCTCAGCAAATATTTGAAACTTTGCTAGTTAATCATAAGCTGAAACACCCTTTGACTCCTCCTTTACAAACACAGAGTGAGAGAGAGGGGAAGGGGGAGTGACCAGCACCCGTATGTGGCACGAGGCTCTGCTCCGAGCTAGCGTTAAACATTAACCTTGTGCCTGCGCAGCAGCAGCAGGCCGCAGCGAGGCAGTCAGCCACAGGCTGTTGGTGCTTGAGGCAGGAACTGAGCAGACATAGTTGCTCCTAACCTTACTTTACACGGATTACCTGGATTTAATAAGAACTGCATTAAGCCGAGGCCTTCTAAACCTTTTGGCCTTTTGATAGAATGAACTTTGGTTTGGTCTTTTAAAGCAATTTTTGTGGACATAATGCTTGGAATGACAACAAATTATGCGTAACCTCTACAGTAAGTGTATTTTATGTTTTTATGTGTATTTGGCGTGAGAATTACATGGCATAAATTAACTATGTCAACAATATTTGGTCGGCAATTTAAACAAACATTGATACTGTGGATGTTGGTTTGAAGATTTTAATATTGAGCATGTTGAGTTTTTTTTTTTTTTTAATCATAAAGAGCTGTTTATAAATGAAAACAGAAAAATAATTTCACTTTCATTGGTCTGATACCTAAACCTCAACTACATGTTTAAACAGATTTCTGTTGGATTAACAAAATATCGTCTGAATACTGAAATACAATTTTTGTCAATATCTCCCACCCTTATTCCATGGTATTTTAAAGTGCTGTGTGTCCATGTAAATGCACATGTGTGTGGTTCAGTTTATGCGAAATGAAATGACAATAATCAGAAGATTTATTGAGTTCCAAGTCAGATTTTTTTGTGTTAGTGTTATTATTGAAAGTTGTTCATACATGCACTTTCAAAAGTATAAGGCTCACCTTAAGGAAACTATGAAACGGGGCACTGTTCCACTTAATCATTGTATGTTACTAAGAACTAAATCTATTTTAATAGCCCTGAGGAAATCAATCTCTTGTGCTGTCAGCCCAGTGTCACTGTGGGATTACAGGCGTATTTTGGTGCCGCTGACCGGCCCGGCTTTATCGTTTAGCTGCGTACGTGCTGCAGCAGCAGAGCTGGCTTTGTCTCAAGTGCCAGCAGAGGGACGGACTATAGCTCAGCATGACACATATGTGGGGGCGGGGCCAGCCAGGCTGCAGGAGAGTCAGAGAGGGAGGGAGTGATGACGCTGGGAAAAGCATGGAACAGGCTGCGGCTGCTTTGCTCCTCCTGCTCACCGACCTATCCTACTCATGGAGGTACTAGGACGCACGGCTACAGTCATGGAGGATTTTTATGCTCTTTAGTCTTTTGAAGTACTGGCTCGTGGCAGTGTTGTAAAGAAGGCAAATCTGAGGTGATAAGCTTTTATATGATTTCATTGCTGTGAGAAAAGGGAAGATGCAGGAATGGTGGAGGACAGACCCCCAATGTGATTGGCTGTGGTAAGTGATGTAACATGTTACTGAGCAGGCTACCTCTGATGCAGATTGGGGTTGATTAAACTCATGTTTGTATTTTAACAGTGAGGGAAATGTTTTACATGAAGCTATAGCACCTTTGTCCACTGTCTAACTTATTAAATGTTCTAGCAGTGTATCTAAATGGTAATATTGTCAGCAATCAAAGTGTACTGCATTTAAAACAAAAGCAGCCAGTTTTGTGAGCATATGTGCTTGTTGCGTGTGTGTGCTGAGAGCAGGGCTCTACATGGTTCATTGCTGCAGGAAGGGTGTTAATGCAGAGGGACTGAACAAAGACATTGCAGATTTGTGGGTTAAAAATAGCCACTTGCCATGGTTCAGCTACAGCAGGACTTCACTGTCGGGCAGCCACTGCACAGTTTGATATGTGTGGTGTTGTGTAATAGTTATTATAATAAACGGTAAACCTGTTGGATTCTGGCTGATCAGTTTCTGTGGCTGATTTCTGAATGAGAACTGTATTACTTTTGACTCAGCACACTGCTGTGCAGTTTAATCAATGAAAAAGGCACACGTTTGTCGCATTGGTTGGTTTTCTGTTGATACAAAAATGACCCATGTTTGAAACAATTTAAACTAAGCTTTTGCATTGAGAGGGTATTTTTATGGTTACAGCTCTACCTCCCAAGCCACCCAAGCCTGCAGCTGTGACTAACAACGGTATGAACAACAACATGGCTCTTCAAGATGCCGAATGGTACTGGGGGGACATCTCGAGGGAAGAGGTGAATGAGAAACTTAGGGACACTGCAGACGGTACTTTTCTGGTGCGAGATGCCTCTACCAAAATGCATGGAGACTACACTCTGACATTAAGGTCAGTTCTATACAAATAAAATGACTAAACAAACTTTCAGCTTGTGTTCATACAGTTTTCTTATTTTAATTACAGGAAAGGAGGCAACAATAAACTCATTAAGATATTTCATCGAGATGGAAAGTATGGCTTCTCAGATCCACTAACCTTTAGCTCTGTCGTTGAACTCATCAACCACTACCGCACAGAGTCACTGGCTCAATACAACCCGAAACTAGACGTCAAGTTGTTGTACCCCGTTTCGAAACACCAACAGGTAAACCACTCACTCTTATAAGAATATACCAACAGTTGTGAATTTCTTAAAGATTAACAAGTGACGATGGTTACTCCAGGATCAAGTAGTGAAAGAGGACAACATTGAAGCAGTAGGTAGAAAGCTGTGTGAGTACCATCAGCAGTACCAGGACAAAAACAAGGAGTATGATCGTCTCTATGAAGAATACACAAGGACATCACAAGTGAGTGCACTTCCTTATATTACTGCTTTAATTATCTTTCTTTTACACATGCTTACGAGAGGTTTCTTTTTCTAGGAAATTCAAATGAAACGCACAGCGATAGAGGCATTTAATGAAACTATTAAGATCTTTGAAGAGCAATGCCAAACACAAGAGCGGTATAGCAAAGAGTATATTGAGAAGTTCAGAAGAGAAGGCAACGACAAAGAGATTCAGAGGTACTTATTTTGTTCTTCAGAATAGAATGTTACAGAATTGACTGAATAAACAATGAGTTAATGTTTTCATTTTAGAATCTTGGGGAACTATGAGAAGTTGAAATCCCGGATAAGTGAAATTGTAGATAGTAAGCGGCGCTTGGAGGAGGATCTGAAGAAGCAGGCAGCAGACTACAGAGAGATTGACAAGAGGATGAACAGCATCAAGCCTGATCTCATTCAGCTGCGCAAAACCAGAGACCAATATCTAATGTATGCCTGGCACTTTCATTCTCTGATCCTCACTTGTGAATATTAAGCAGAGTCTAACCTGGATTCTCACGACTCTTTATCTATTTTTTTAGGTGGTTGACCCAAAAAGGAGTAAGGCAGAAAAAGCTCAACGAGTGGCTGGGAATCAAGAACGAGAACACAGAAGAGTGAGTTTCCATTTGATCCAGAGTAAAGTGAATGTTCAAGTGGAGTAATTTTACTAATTCCTATTTGTTTTTAGTCAATATTCTATGGTGGAGGATGATGAAGATCTGCCTCATCATGACGAGCGCTCTTGGAAGCTGGGCAACATTAACAGACTCCAGGCCGAGGCGTTGCTCCAGGGCAAAAGAGATGGTACATTCCTGGTTCGGGACAGCAGTAAGGCCGGGTGCTACGCCTGCAGTGTTGTGTATGTATCACAATAAGATTAAGTGTTGACTCATAGTCATGGAGGATGAGACCGTTGACTGACCCTGTTGTTGCTTGTGTTTGCAGTGTGGACGGTGAGGCCAAGCACTGCGTCATCAACAAAACCCCATCAGGTTATGGCTTTGCAGAACCCTACAACCTATACAGCTCTTTGAAAGAACTTGTACTTCACTACCAGCATACATCTTTGGTCCAGCACAATGACTCTCTAAATGTGACGTTAGCGTACCCGGTGTATGCGCAGCAGAGACGGTGAAGAGCGCACCGGTCTATAGACCCAAGGAAAGGCCTCAAGGCAGTTTACACAAACAAGACTCAAACAAGACTCAGACTGGAGACAAGAAAGAAAACACATAAAAGCCTGGAACATTTCAGTGACTTAGGCTGACCACAAGCAGCTCTCTGAATGTACTTGTCCTCTGCCCTTTGTGGACAAACTAACGACTGAGCTCTACAGTGGAGAACATGTGCGGCCTTCTATTGGTGCTTGTTCCTCCCAAAGCGTTACCAGCTGGAACGTCTGCACCCTTCATATTGATTATGTCCCACTTGCCACCATTTGTTGTTCTACTTGTTTTCTTTCACGCCATGTGCGATTCTGAGTGAGGATTTCTGTGTGTAAATGCCTGCAAGTGTGTGACCAAAATTCATCAAATCAGGAAGCGCTGTGACGCTTGAAGAAATGTGTAAAGAGCAGACCATGGATCAGCTAAAAATGTAGCAAAATGGCACTTTTAACTATGTTTTTGTGACTTTTTTTTATGTCTGAAGGGGGGGACTCCTGAAAGAACTTTTATGTGAAGTGCAGAGACAGACTCTAGCTTATTACTGTTGAGCATTAGAAGTAAACTTGATCTCTACTGTTGGCAGGTGAAATGATACATGGACTTTGTTATGTACATAAAAAGTCATGAATCAAAGTGCACCATACCAAAAATATCAGTTCTTGCTAAGATTTTATATTCTGATCTGCTATGCAATTCTTTATTTTTAGATATACCTTCTCTGTTGCAACCCACAATATAAGCTTGTTTTATTGCTTAAAGTATCTTTCCGATGTAAAGATCTAAGAGGATCTTTTGTGTCAAAATGCCAAGATACATACAGAGCAGATTTATGTTGTTTTTTTTAAAGAATATAACAGAAACATACATTTTATTTTAATGAAATGAACAACTGCTATACAGATTAAAAGATTACTATTTTCTATGTCTTTTTGCTTCAAAGTAATGCGTTCACAGGCAGAGCCTTGTGAGTATCAAGCTGCTATAGTCACAGTACTATTTCTTACAGAGCTAATCAACATGCCATTTTGAGTGTCATTGAACTCAGAATGCTATGGTGGGATTTGCAACAAAAACGCCCCATACCGCTGTCGCAGTGAAGCCAACAGCATAGATTTATTTTGTTATAAAATATAAATAAATAAATATATATATATAAATATGTATATGTTCACACTTAACTCACAGCAGCCTGTTGCTTGCAACTGCTGGATGTTGGTTTTAAAAATTAGTAGACATCATTCGCTTAGTATTTTTCTGTATCAGAAAATCACTGTCTACACTGGTGGATCACCATATTTCAATACTTTCATATTTCCAACAGGCAGCATATGCCAGTGAAACCCTCAAGTCCATCTTAGTGTCAAAAGTCCACAGTCCAGGTACAAAGCTAAATGTAAGTGCTTCAGATGACTGTTATATATTCACCAATCTGTCACTTTTGGTTGAAACAAAAGCCCGCAACAGTTCAAAATGGCTAAACATACTCGTTCTTTTCTTTCCTCTGTTACAATATAATTTTAAATGTCTTTTCTTTCCACTAACATGTCAAATTTGAGTATTATTTTTGTCCTATTTGTTTTGTAGAACTTGTTCATACAACAGCAGTCCAGAAGTTATTTTCTGTGAAACAAAATGGAAATTGTAACACTCATGCACACTCATAAAAAAACTACATTTTTCATTAAAGTAGTTTCAGGAATTTATAAATAACTAAGAATAAAATTGACATGTATTTTATTTCAACTAGAAAGACCCCCTATGGTTTTCAATGTGTAAATCGAGCCACTTTTTCTTTTTTCAGAGTCATATGCTTTTATTTTAAACACCTCTGTTTCTGTTGGTGTCCCAGGCAAAATTGAACAAAAAATTTACAGTGTTCTGGCCTTTTTCTTTAGAACTTTATGGGCTTTGTTTAAAGGAAATAAAATTGTTCTTTTTAATAAACTCGAGACTGATGGTGATTTATGTGCATGTGAACGTGTATGTTATTTAGTCCCTGTCCCCGGTATCACCGGCCTGTATCACCGGCCTGTACTTGGAATAACGGGGAGAATATTCACCCTGTTTTACGCAACACAGTGTTGTAGAGGGAAGGTACAGATTCCATTATTGTCATAGCAAAGACCATTTTGAGATCCCTCCAGTTCACTTCGGTCTGCTAGCCAGACTCTTTCAGAAAGAGCTGCACTGAATCCATAAACACATGATGCATTGGGTTAGATTATTTTATTATATGCTGCATTTACAAGGGCTGACTCTAGCTTTAATGGCACTGATTTATAATCTCCAGAAAACACTTTGTGGCTGTAGGATTGAAACATATCAAGGTTTATATGAGGACACTATGCTTTATAATGAATAATAATTCCGCATAATCTTTTTTCAGCAGTAAAACTGGGTTGCTGTCTTTGCTCAACATAAGCTCTTGGTACAGTGAAGTGGACTCTGCTCTTCCTCTTCAGTGTAATGCAGCTAGACCAGTTATAGGGCTGTAAGTGGTGATGTTGGGAGATAAGGCAACAGGTTCAGACTTCTTATCATAAATAGGCTGATAAGAGAGAGCAGAGGCTCTTGGCTTTGCACAGTCTGGGTTAATTATTGGCAAACACTGAACTTTGGAAGAGCAACTCTCTGAGAGAGATCTCAATGAAGCCCAAAGTCCACATTGTTCTGGCCTACAAAAATATAACAGTGAAATTTTTACTTAAAACTGTTTATGATATGTGTAATAGATAATTAGTCAATATTTACAAGGATGAAAGCTATCCAATCAATATTTGCTAACCACTGGAGATAATGTTCAGGCTCATTATCTAATTACTAATACCAGTATGGGTGCTTTAATAATTAACAATCACCATTCCATTGTGGTAACATTGCATTCAAGTCTAGGCTGCATGTCTCTGTGCTTCTGTTATATCCCATTGCTTAAGTAATCACTGCTCCTTTTCTCAAGCTCCTTTTGAAGATCACAGACTTATAAATTAACAAGCAGGCCTGTATGTTCCAGACAATGGCATTCCTGTGGTGGTTTGCTCCACACCAGTCAGAGCTTGCACCCAATTCAAAGCTGTGCCAAAGGCCATAAAACTGTGATGGTGACAGTGGATGATGTGTCTGAATGTAGTCAAGTCTAAAATATGACCTCTTTATATAAAACACTAAAATATTACTAAACATCAGTGTGGCAGAGGAGTTAATTATAGCCATCTTATGAGATACTTCCCAGAGTTTATCAGTGAGGAGAGGATAAGTACCGCACAGTCATTTATTGATTTGCTATACAGATACAGTTTTCCTATCACTATTTTTCATTTCACAATCATGTTTGGCCATCAAAACCAACCTGGTAGACTTTTTAACATTTATATTAGTGTTTTAAAGTATGATCACATTTGCACTCCCTTGGGACAAAACACAAACACTCACGTTGTTATTAATGGATCAATTCATAACTGATGTTTAGTTTATAGCTACATTAAACTGCCCAAAGATGCAACTATAGAGGTCAGACTTTTCTAGGTCAAATATTGGTGGTAATTCTGACTCGAGCAAGTTTCTTTCATGTAGTTTATTACTAAGGATACAGATGTCAAGCTGCAATTACCTTTTGTAATAAGTTAAATTGAATCTTTTATGTTTTTATTTCCCATCAGATCATTACATCAAGGTTTCAATATTGCATACTTTTTCTGTGACTTATTTAGTTGTCACTGCTAAAACAAGTATAGTACATGCTATTTTCTGTGTCCCAATGTTGCCCTTGAACAAGATGCATTAACCACAGACCACTGTGACGCCAGCACTGCAGAAGTGAGCGCTCTGTGCAGTTTCATAGAGGAAGCGTATGCCCTTTTGCAAGTGAAAATGCTCCACTGAGCTGCTAGTACCAACAGTAACTGCACTAGTACTAAAGACTTATCAAATGTGGTCTCCTCACCAGAGTGACAGCTGATCAGACCTATTTATAGCTATCACAACACAGATGGGGATTTATAAACATTTCAAATGCCAAAGGTCATGCAGGAGCTGACCCCTGAGTTCCAATGCCCATGGATTCATTGTGCCGTTAATCCAGTTTTGTTCAGTCAGCCCCTAAAATAAACCTAGGACTCCGAAGAGTGAGCCATAATCCCAATCAGTGCCTCCTGAACAGAGCGAGTGGTTAAATCAGTGCTGCCATGGAGGTTAAGACGATGAATGAGAGTCAGTCGTCAAATGCATATTAATACATTATATTTTCAGGGAAGAGGCACATAATAGTCCTAAATCTGTACCTTTTCAGATTTTAATGCAGGTACCATTTATGCATAGGCTATACATATCATCACTCCCCAGTTCAAATGAGTCAAGGAACTATATTTGACCAGAGCTATACAGCAAGTAGTTCCCTGGCAAGTGATCATTTTAGCCATCACTCTCTACTTAAGGGTACAGAGGGTACAGACTTTAAAACAAAATACTGAATTGTTTACATAAAGTTTAAACTCATAGCTTATACAATATGTGTGTGAATTAGAGTTAGCTGTGATTAAATGTTTGTTTGTTTGTTTCAAATGTATATGTTGTCTTTGACCAGAATGATCACATTTATATACACATAAATGACAAATTAGTGAAAGTAGATTTGTTTTCTTCAAGGAGCTTTGGATTCAAAATACCCAAAGCACATGCAGGGTCAAATAATGAGGTAAAGAATTTGTGCTTGCAGTCTCTCAGTTGTACGACTGTGGTGAAGCGTTTTGCTCTCTCACATGTACGTTTCAGCATGTCCTGACACAGCTCCAATCCTCTTAGGCTCATGTCCAACTAGATGTAGGTCTACATGGGACCATTTAGCATATTAGCTTTAATACTTAAATGTACATCTTTCTAATACTGTAAACGTTGGTGAATGTAAATCGTAAATGTTTTAACTATTTTCTGTAGCACGTTTTCTTTTCTTTGTAAAGTGCATTATGAATGTATTATTTATTATTATTGTTATTGTTATTATTACAGCCATGGTGCATTGGCCACTCAGTGTTACAGATTACCAGATGATTTTAAGAAGGAGAAAATAGCCCAGAAAGGTAAGCACAAATAAAAAGCTTAATCTAGTTCAATTGCCCCATTCAGTTCAATATTAGAGAGGTATCTTTGGTATTTGTGCACAGATTTGACATCTGGTAGAGAGGTTGTCATATAATTACTGTTTCAAATGGACCATCGCATCAGATCTATAGAACTGATCAAATCTGTAGTGATTAACTGAGTTATGTTGCTAATCTTTGAAACAGATCCATTAGCAGAGATCAGTTCCTATTTTGATTAGTTATAGACCTCGTGGATGTTATGAGGTCATTAACCCTAAGACCACTCTCATTTCCAACCCTGTTAAGCCCACATATGTTACAAAATTACTGCATCGATTAACAAAAGTAAAGAGGCCATAGCTTGTCTCATAATCCGCAGTGATAAAAAACAAAAGGTTTAGTTAATTAATCACTGGACTTAAGTCAACCAAAAGCATGGAGTAAATAATGTTTCAAGTAATTTATGTATGTCCATGTCATGCCCTTCTGCTTCAGATAATGTGACTGATATAGTGTCTTGCCCAAAAACAATGTAGCCTTAAGGTTCAGCATATATGGGTCCATATACCATCATGCAGACACGTTATACTGCTGTTTGACATATGGTATTTCCACTTTTCCAGCTATTTGAGGGGAGAATTTATCAGAGTGTGTTTGATATTGTTGGTTCCACATCACACATTATATGTAGGCAGGGACTTATACCCACATGGCTAAAACGATATCTGATAGGCAATGAAACCTCTGCAAGGTCACAGTTTGACTTCTGACCCTTCTGAAACTGATATACATTCTAAATTCAAACAGAGTGGGAAATTATTAAGTTTGAATCCCTCCATTACCACAAAATTGGCCGTGGGTTAAAAGCAACATTAGTAAAATAGTGGGGATTGTCGGAGAAACAATCTCAAATCTAAATAGGCTTTATTACACCCTGTCAAGACACAGAAATGCGCTGGAAATGTAAAAATGTAATATCAAATTTTTTGAAGTTTGAATGACCCAGAGTAGAAATTCCCTTTTTAAATTGTGGTGTGCAAGCGCTGAGTGCCTTGACAGGGTTGCGCTACATGATTTAGAAACATGTTCACACAGTGCCGAGGACTCTGCACCAAGAGCACAGCCAATCTGAATATAGCACAGACTCCTGGGAAAAAAGTTTCCTTGAAATACATGATAAATGGCAGCCCACAGGCTTCAGCATAAGCATGACTAATGCAAACAGGTTTTCCAAGACAACAGCCACTTCTGCTCAACTTGTATAAAATCACATTTTCTTGTCCATGTATTGTACTTCATCAAATGTAATCTCTGGTAAATGAAAACAAACTAAAATAAATAGACTTAGACACAAAAATAAACTACAGAAACAAAATGAGGCAAATGTGCTGGTTGTAGAGGCTGTTGCATGAACAGTGTAAATGTGAGGCAGCTCATTGAACAAACAGTGCTGTTTAAACAGTGAGAGGACCACAATGTGCTGTAATAGGACTTGGACCTTTCTAAGAACTGTTGGCTAATGTTCTTTACTCAGTCACTTTCCTTCTCTCTGACTTAAAGTAATTTAACTCAAATAAACAGTTATAAGTTAGTTTAGGTTTGCAAAAAGTCTGTTTTTATTTCCAATCTCATGTGTGTTATTGTTCTTATTTCAATTTTTGCTTCTTATGACAGTGGTAATGCTCCTATCAGTCCTTGCTACAAAAATATCAGGGCAATAAAGTGAGGTCAAATAAATTAACTGTTTACAACTGTGAAACATTTGTGATATTTATGGATATTGATATTAATCATTGAGGTTTAATCTCACAATGATGCTCCATTTTTTAAAAATTAAAATGAAAACAAGATTTTAGGGCTGCTGAAATTAATATCCAGGTCAACAGTCAAAAGTCAGATTCATTGTGGAAAACTTCCAGCTCTGAGCCTGTATATGTTTGGCTGCATTCCTCTTTGTCACATTGAAATGTTCCAACAGAAATATATATGACATGATAGGACCGAGGGGGAAACTATGCCATGCTATGAAGTTACTCGGCTGAATGGAGTCACACAAACTCTATGTGTATTTGTCTTTGGTTTATCCATTAATTAAACATGGAGTGTCCCAATTAACATATATGGGGCAATTAACAAAACCACAAGTGGAAAATACACAGCATTGTTGAGGTAAAAGTTTAAAAAGTTTTTTTTTTTCTTTTCGAGAAACAGTGAAAAGGTTTAATATAACTTACTTTGATAAACGTTGGATGACCAAAGATTATGAAGAAACAACACACATTTACATGGTAAATCTACAATTCAAATAGCAACAAACACTGACATCTGCTGGAGGGAGGCTGTAACATAACACAGTAGTGCAGTAAATCGGAGCCTAATTAAGTGATCAAAAAGTGATGAAATCAAGCAACTGTAGTTATTAATCATGGAATTATCCAGGACTTTATTTTTATTATTCTTTATTTTAAACCACTGTTGTTTTAGGAAGTGAATGAATCCAACACATGTTATGGTTATGATGAAGAGGATTATGTGCCTCTGACATATTATTCACTAAATCTTTGAATTAATTTTGAAAAGGCATTTGGTTCAATTTAGTAACAAACATAAATTGACGTACGATTAAAATCAAACAATCAAAGATCTACTATTCAAAAAATACAGCACTAATCTCTGATCTCTAGATGGGCATTAGCTATTCTTTGGTTTCTTCTTTTTTTACACTAATCTGAGTTAAATCCAGTGCAAGTGTCTGAGCAGTGAGGTGGAACTTTTAATGTGACAAAACTAAGAGAGCTTCGTGAATTAGTTAAGACCGTTTCTTTCTGCTTTCCCCATTTCTGAAGTTGGCTGGTCTAATCTTCATCTCAGCAAATTCAATTGAATGTTCATGGCCCTTCCAGTGGAACCAGTTTATGCCCTGTCGAAAAGATAAAAGATATAAGTCACTGATACATTTAGACAAAAGACATTATGCTTCTTTAGCACATTATACTTGCCTTACTATGAGTACTATCACCATATTTTCCCATGAGGTTGACACGATGACAGTTTTTATACCAAAAAGCCCCCTTATAAGACAAGGCACAGTTGGTGACGGCAATGTCATTATCATTGTCATAAGTGGAAAAAGGTCGCCCTTGGTGGTATATCATCGAGTCACCTGGTCAAAGCACATACATTTGTAAATGTGTTTAATTAATGTTTCCTTCATTTAATATAAGCTGCATGGCCATTGACATACCTGCTGTCCCACTATATGCCCCTATGTAGATTTTATATCTTGTTCTTGGCTCTGCAATGGTGAACTTGTCATACTGTGCATAAGCTGACTCCCCGCTGTCTCTCAGGTCTACACGGAGCTCATAATGTCCAGAAGATGTAATTTTATGTAAGTTGGAAAGACCTATAAAGTCGATTTGATTCATACATTAAGAGATATGTGTAAAATGAGTAAAGGAAGCGGGGGAAGTCGATCAAGTTTGAAAGGAGAGAATCATACCGAGCCAAAACTCATTATTCATGTTGCCGAAGCCTGCTGTGTAGTTCTTCCAATTTCTAAAGAACTCCAACTTTCCATTCTGTCTTCTCAGGAAAACCTTTATGAGTGTCACAACAGACAACCAGATAATACCAGCTAACTGTACTGAAATTTGCCAGGTCTAAGACATATCTAATCTATTTCAATGCTAGAAAGTTTCTGTCCTCACCATCCATCCGCCCCCATCAGTGATCATGTCACAGTAGACCTGAAGAGGCTGGCTCTCCTCCCCTGCCACAAAGATAGTGTATAGACCAGAGGCAGTCTCTCCACTCAAGAATATCTGGGCACAGTCTTTTGGGAATCTGTAGAGCTGTCCAGCTAAAAGCACAAACATATTCTAATTCATTACAGAAAACACAGCTTTAACTTAAGTTTGACTGAACAGACATAACACATTCTTTTCAGTCTGCAAAGTCTGTGACAAAGAATTATCATTTCAAGAGGGTCTTAGTGGAATTAGATTCAATGAAACTGTGACAACATTTCCAAGCAGGACAACCATGAGTTGCATTGTTTTGAGTGCATCTTACTGGTGCTGAATACAGCGCTTATGGCTCGACTCTTCTGGGTCCCCGCTATGGCTGACAGTTTTACAGTGTACTCAGTGGAGCCTGTCAGCTCATCCATGCTGTAGGATGTGGCAGTGGGGCTTAGCACAACCTCCTGCGGTCATAACAACAGAAAAACACAGACTAGATTCACACAAGTAGATGTCTATTGACAGTGCCGATGTACGTACCCTGATGGTAGCATCGGCTGAGGAAAAGGTTAGAGTGTAGCCTGTGACTGCAGCCTGCGGAGGGCTCCAGTTCAGAGTAGCACTGTCCGTTTGAATATTAGCAACAATCACGTCTCGAGGAGGGTCTACATCTGAAACCACACCACATTGTACTGTCATCTATTCACTCTTATTTGATATAGTGATTTTTAATGAAAATGATTAAGTATTTTGTAGACATACCTGTAGTAAATTCTGTGACAGAAGAGTCACTTTTCTGAGCTTCTTTTATAGCATGAAGTGCCACAGTGTAGTGTGTGGCTGGAGCCAGAGAGGCCATTTTAAACTCCACTGTGTTTCCAGTGACATGCTCCACCACTGGAGGAGCTATAATGGCAACAAAACAACATTATATTACAAAATACAATATGTATTACATATAAGGAGCATTTTAAGAAGTACCTGACTCAGTATGGTAAGTAATCACATAGCCATCCACTGTAGCCACAGAAGGCTGCCACAGCAGTATAGCAGAGTCAACAGTGACATTTACTGCAGTAAGCTGTCCAGGTCTGTCCAATGCTATGAAAAACAAAACAAAACAAGAAAAAATAGGAGCCACAAACACAATAAGTAACCATACACAAAATTCAAGCAGTACTGCGTGAAGAAAGACACAAACCAGTGGTCACAATGTCAGTGCTAGAGTCACTCTCCTCCAGGCCTTTCACAGCATGCACTGTTACTTGGTAGATTTTACCAGGAGTCAGATTGGGCAGCAAAGCCTCAAACACGCTGCCATCTACAGTTAAAAGCAGTGGACTTCCTGTGAGGAAGCAATGGACATTAAATGAAACAACAAGGAACTGTTTCCTTGGAGAAGAGTTTTACGTAAATCCATATCTGCAACTCCTAATGAGTTAAAGTTATGTGTACCTCCTTCAAATGGCAGATAGGTGATGCGGTAATTATCCACAGGAGACTGAGGTGGAGCCCAGTGAACAACTGCTGAAGAGTCAGTCACCTCAGAGAAATGAAGTCCCTGTGGAGTGGCAAGACCTATCAAAGAGAAAACACGTTTATAGGAATCAATACTGGAGGAAATAAATATAATATTGGACATGCATGTGAGCAACCAAAGCATAGAAGCAAAATGATTAGTGCTGTTTGCCCAAAAAGGTCAGCCAGAAGATAACTGCTATTAGACATTGTACTATTAGGTAATATACCTGTCTGGGCTATGCCAGTAATACCCTGGGATCGCCAGCCCAACTTGATTCCATATAGTTCAATTTCATACTCAGTGCCTCCCATCAGTCCTTTTAAAACCAGGGTTCGTTCATGACCATGCACACTGTACTCCTGTGGGTGTGTTACTCTTTTACTGTCTCTCAGTTTTATCAGAAATCTATCAAACATGTCCTCATCCGCTGTCCAAGACAAACGGAAACTGTTTGCTGTGACATCTGACACAAAGAGATGATCCACCTCAGGCTCGGCCTCTGCTCAAAAAACAAAACAGTGTTTGAATACATTTTAATTTGTGGAAACCATTTTGCTTGATCATCTTCAGGCAGCCATGCTCAAGTGAACAAAGATAAGGTTAGAAAAAAAGAAACAAATTAATATATTAATTTCATGTCAGTTTCTACACAGGAGTTTGATTAAGTAAGATAGACAGCAAAACTACAACATTGTCAAGAACAGTTTCTAAGCATTCAGAGCATTCCAATACAAAGAAGAAAATATCAGTAAATCACATATTTCATGCTTGAAACAATTATCTAAAGCACATTTATGAATATAAAAAAGAGGTAGACGACTTCCAGAGACAAAAGAAAGCAAAGAACACACCTAAAATGCCTTAAGTCTGTGAAAGAAGGTTAAGGTTATTTAAGGTTAGTGCAAGGCACAAGTTATACCAAAGCTGCATCATCATTGTATTAAAATATATTTTTGAAAAACTTTTTTGTAATGTAATGTGGATTTTGAAATGTCTTTGTTGGTTAATGATGACAGTGATGATGAAACTGCAGCAAATACCTGTCGCAGCCACTGTGGTGAGAGGGCGAGAGAGGAGGCCGGACTCTGACACTCCGGTCAGCCTGACCTCGTAGCCTATGCCCGTGATGAGACCAGAGATGTCCAGGTGACTGCGTCCCCCCGGAACAATGTACTCCTGAGGCTCCAGCAGCCAGCCTGAGTCTGTCACTACTATGTTAAAATGGCTGAACCCACCACTAGAGGGTGCATCATTTTCCTGCTGCTGCTGCAACTTGACCTCCCACGATACACGGAACCCATAAGGAGTTATGTTGGAAATAGTCAAGTTTTCCACTTTAGGTAAAGAAGCTAAAGTGATTGAGCCCCAGGAGCACAGAAAAGAAATAAGAGGGAGAGCAAAATTTATGTATTAGCAGACTAATGAGAGCAATGGTTGCAAAAGCATTTCCAATTTGTAGTTAAAGTTAGTTAGAATTAAGTCTATTTTAAATAGTCAATCATATTTATTTTTGATTGCATATTACTTATTATCCTGCTATTCTTGTACTTCTTGTACATTACAACACTGGAATTTGTGGGAATTATGGGAAAAAATAATTGTTCTTTTATCTTACTTTAATATGCCAGTGGGAATGAAGTAATAATGTGTTATTTGAAAGGATAAATTTCCCCTAAATAATAACATAAGACTTTTTTGTTGAATAAAATACATAGTACCTGTTGTGGCCTGTGCTAACACAGAGTTAGTATGGCGCCCGTGTGAAATACCGTACAATTCAATATCATAGTCAGTAGCATCGATCAGGTTGGACAGGGTTATATTACGGGCATCTCCAGGTAGAGTAAACTCCAGTGCATCAGAGAGCTGCTCTGAGTCACTGACCCGGACAACAAAGCCATCAAAATGGCCTGAAAGTGTATTCCAGGACAAGCTGAGGTTGTGTGGGCTCAGTGCAGAAGCAGCTATGGTCCCCAACTGTGGGATGCTCTCTGAACAAAAAAGACATCGATTCAGTTACATTGTTCCCATCTAAACTGCCTGCACACTATCAGCTCATGCAGCAAAAAAGCTTGTAATTGTATACCTGTGACAGCTACAGCATATAGAGGCTGTATAGAGGGGTCATTGCTGCTTGTATAAAGCTTAATATCGTAGCTCGTGCTTGCTTTCAGTCCAGTCATGACCGTGGTATGAATGTCTCCAGGCAGGACACGTCCCATTGCCTGAGAAGGCACTGCAGACTCTCTGACTTCAACTATAAAGTCATCAAAAGACCTGTCCCGTGTCTGCCACGAGAGAGTGAACCGGTCTGAGGTAATATTAGTGACAACAAGCTTGGACAATTCAGGCTCATCAGCTTCAAGGAAAAAGATAATGTTGGACATAATTAATTTTGTGCTAATTAATTTCAATAACTTGCATAGAAACTTGGGTCGAGAAGAAGCCTATATGACATTGTACTAGCCAGGGCCCAACCAATATGGCATTTTGGGGCACAATTCTTTGTGAATCATTGTTCAAACACAGTATATCATTTACATTGCCTTGGGCAGTCAGAAATGCAGAAAGCTGTGTACAGGGCAATTCTCTCTGTGAGTCCAAGCTTTTAAACAAGGAAGAACATGTCCAGATGTGACATATGCAAAATTTCTGTGCCTTTTATAATAATATCAGACAGCTGAAGTACTGGTCGGGCCCTAGTACTAACATCTGTAAAAAAGTCAAAAATACCTGTAGAAGCAACAATACTGACGGCAGTGGTTCGAGATCCCTTGTACGTCCCATAGAGGTAGCCTATGTAGTCAGTGCTGGGCCTGAGCCGTATGATGTCATGGGATTGTACATTTTGGGATATGTTATATTCTTGAGGCTCTGTTAACCAATCAGAATCAATGATCTCCAGTGTGAAACCATCCATCTCTCCTTCAGTGCCATTCCAGTGTATTGTAAAGCTCTCTGAAGTTATGTTAGAGACATACAGTTTGCCGACCACAGGTTCACTCACTATAGAGAGAAAGATAACATTTTATCCTTAGAGTACAGTGACAGTGGCTTATTAATATATAAATATCACCATTCACTTGTCAATAATCTAACAGATGTGTCACTTTATTAAGCTGAGCTTTATAAAATGCACATCGTGCTTGCTCTAGTGTACTGTTTTAGATAAAGGTTTACATATTGCCTCATAGCATATTTGCCTATATCAATTTTCAGCATTCTTGGGAAAAGAGAAAAAACACTTTTCCCTACATGCAGAAAGTGTTTTCGGCTGTAAAAATCCTTCTGATTGGATGAGGACACATCCAACGATACCTACAGATGCAGCAGGGTCTGGAGAAAAGAATGAGATCAAAGACTAATTTTGGCTAAAGATATGCTATGAGGCTGGCTGCAAACTGTGTGCAGAAATTATAGAAATATGAGAGGAAGGAAAGACTGTCTTACAACATTAATGTCACTACTGCTCTCAGACACTGTGAGCACTGACACAGTGGGAAAATTATCTCTCAAGGTTAATCGATTGGCCCATGAAGGAAGCTTGATGGAATGAAATGAGTTGGTCACGCAGCTACAGTGAATGATGGGTGAAGTTATTGGTTTGCTTTTGCAATTATTGCAGCATGGCAGAAATAAACCTTACCTAATGTAATGGTAGAAGAGGGAATACCATGCATTGGTGACCTTAGATGACAGATGCAGATGAATGCAGTGAACAAGGAGACTGACCGGGCAGCTCTTTGCTCATAACAGAAGCCCCTCTCTCAGACAGAAACAGTGGCTGAATATTCATTTGTAAGTTTCTTCTAATAAGACAGTTGTAAATAGCTATGAGCTCATTTACCTGACATGTTTTGGCAGGAGGACTTCCACCTTCGTCAGAGGTGACGTCTGATGGAAGTGACATGTCTCTTATCAGATGTTGTTCCCAGGCATGGCAGCTTGACAGATTTATTAAACACTATTGAACACAAGTACAAAAGATGGTTATGAGAGACTATTGAAATCAGGAAGCGGGG
This sequence comes from Rhinogobius similis, assembly GCA_019453435.1. Classification (NCBI taxonomy): domain Eukaryota; kingdom Metazoa; phylum Chordata; class Actinopteri; order Gobiiformes; family Gobiidae; genus Rhinogobius; species Rhinogobius similis. Next base: position 28,922,378 of record CM033619.1, on the reverse strand, counting down.
CACACGGACCATCAACAGAGACAAGGGAGCTTTTACTTTGGCTCATACATGGGACTCACTTCTCCAGTTCAATCTGTCAAGCTGACTACGCCTGGGAACAACATCTGATAAGAGACATGTCACATCCATCAGACGTCAGCGCTGACGAAGGCGGAAGTCCTCCCGCCAAAACATGTCAGGTAAATGAGCTTATAGCTATTTACAACCGTCTTAATTTGCAAGAAGAAACTTGCAAATTAATAATTACAAGAAGACAGAAAGTGGCTGAATGGCCTCGATGAATGTGTGTGTTATTAACATGTTGTTGTCTCATGCATAAGGGTTAATACAGAACATGCCAGTCTGACATAATGAATTAAGTATATTTACAAGCTCAAGGTAAATGTAGCAAATAAGAGAAGAATGACAGAGTCTAAGAGGATAATAAAGTGTATAATAGAGTAAAAGAGTAATGTTGCATGTGTGTAACTCTTGCAGCGTGTACCTGTTGTGGCCTCAGAGTAAGTAGGTTCAAGAAAAGAACCCTGATACATCCCATATAGTCCAACTATGTAGGTTGTGTTGGGAGTCAGCCCAGACAGGACCAGACTGAAAGCACCTCCAGACAAAGTGAGGTTCTGGCTCTCTGCCATGTTGTCCAAGTTGGTTACTTCTAGGACAAAGCTGTCAAAATCCCCACCCATGGAACCCCAGGATGCAGTGAAGCTGTCCCATGTAATGTCAGAGAGGGTGAGGTTTAGCACCAAAGAATTCAGCTCCTCTGGTAAATAGACAAAATGTGTTAACTTTGCAGTAATACATGATTTACTGAATATTGGTAAATACGTATGCATCCTATAGTCAAACAATACTATGCTGTGTACCTTTACGAGGGGGTATGTGCAGAAGTAAAGTACTGTTCTCTCGTACTACCCCTTCTAGTGGATACTCGTTGTGTTTATTAATTTTGTCTTTTGTCACTCTTCCTGGCAGTGTATCAACATGAAACTGTGTATCTGTTAGATTTGCAAAGATAAATTCCTCCATTATAGAGTTGTCAGGCTCCGCCCCTGAGCCCGTTACAGTAGCATCACTGGTGAAGGTTCTATCAGAGTCCCAGAGACTAGAGTCTGGGGCATGAACTTGTCCAGAATCCCGTTCAGACTGTGGGGTTGAGGGGGCATCTTTAATTGTCAGTGAAAGTACATCAGAAGAGGTGGATCTGCGTGCTAAAATGTTAAAGTGCATGTTATTTATACCTGAAAAAGCTGTAAAAAAATTGTATTAATTAAATCAATAAACAATTCATGAGTTGCACTTTAGTTTAGTTAGTCTGTTATAATAATGTGAATATATGTGGGTTAGAGACCTTTACAAAAGTGCAAAACTATCTTAACACATTTTGCTTTTGTTTTTATACGATGACAAGTTATATTTGCACCAAGCTAATATTCAAGTTTTCCTCATGATGATAATTATGAATTCACTCTCACATCAGCATTCACTCGCAGATTACTAATTTACAGTCTCAATACATGCCTTTGTTACACTGACAAAAACTGTGGTCCACTCACCTGTGGACTCAGACACAATGGCAGGTGCACTCTTCTTGTGACCTCTCTCTGCAGCTAGTGTGAAAGTGTAGGTGGTTCCAGCAGTGAGTTTGGGTACTACAAAGGTAGTGGCTGTGGCGGGCAGGTCAAACTCCTCAAACTGACCATCTTCAGTTGAATACATCAGTTTGTATCCAGTCACCTTTGCCTGAGGTTTCTGCCACATCAGTGTAAGCGATGTATCTGTAGACTCTGTTTTCTCTAAGTTTTTAGGAGGGTCCAGGGCTAGTAGATAGTTAAATTACAGACGAAGAAGAAAATTAGAACCAAATTTTATATTTAATTGAATATTTCTGTCTTAAGGGTGGATGTAACTGTTTTTCACCTGTGTCAGCATTTGTTGTAGCAGGGATGCTTTCCCTCTCATTCTTCACAGCAGTTACTCCAATGCCATACTCCGTTCCTGGTAACAATCCTAAATAAATCAAAAGTTTATTATTTTTAGATAAATATTTGTTTTTATCTATGATTTTTACCAGTAATTGTCGCAGTTGTGGTGTCACCGGGTCCTTGTGGAAACAGCTCTTCTCCATGTGCGGCTCCGGAGATGGGGCGGTACTTCACCCGGTAGTAGCCAACATCAGCTTCACTGTTGATCCACTGCACCGTGATGGTACTGTCAGACTGAGAGACAGCATGCAGATCTTTAGGAGCATCCAGCCCTAAAAAAACACATATATTCAAAGGTAATTGAAAAAATGTTCACTTGTTGAATGGCCATAATACATACTGTTTGATATACATTTCTGTCCCAGTGTACCTGTTGTAAATGTTGCAGTGACAGGATCGCTGCTGCTGTCTCCTGTTCTGCACACAAGGGAAAGTGTGTACTCAGTGTCCGGCTTCAGACCTTCAATGCTGCTCTGGTGATTTGGAGACAAGATCTCTACACTGGTTTGGTTTCTGGGATTAGCGCTTGGTGCATAGAACATGATGACCCTGTCTGTGGGAGGCACAGGCTGAGACCAGCTGATGAGAGCAGAGGACGCCGTCACATCCTTCACCTGCAGCTGCCGAGGCCCTTCAATCCCTGACAAAAAAAAAAAAAAGGAATCATTCTGTTACAGGTAAATTTTGTCCTGGCTAAAACAGACTCATCTGCAGTACATTCTGGCAGTTTTTAAATTAACTCTGAAAAGATAAGAATAGAAAAACGGATTTCCTTTGTGTGATGGTAAAATAAATAAAATTAAATGCAAAGCATTCTGAAGCCACGGCTGCCATGGGCAGACAGACATAATTGTGGCTGCCTACCTGTGCATACAACTACCACCAACAATACAGTCCTATAAGCACATTCATCGTAAAGTTTAAGTAAGTTAATTTCGTAAGGTAAATGCCTTGCTCAAGGACGCAACAACAAAGTGGACATATATTTTGATGCACATGATGTAACTCACTTGTTGTCACCCTTCTGGAAGTCTGGGGTCCTCTTGTATTATTCTTAATGATGTTAAGTGATACTTCATACTCTTGGCCTGATGCAAGACCTGACTGGACAAACTGGGTTTGTGAGGGTGGAACAGTATTCAAAATTTTTCCATTTTCTTCTTTCTGTTGAACCAAATGAATATTAACACTAGACATTAAATACAACACTATGTGGAACACAAAGTAGTTGATTTTTTTCAAGCAAGCTTAAATAATGTCAATTCACTAACCATGTTGCGGAAAAATATCTCCCAACCATCAAAGGGGATTTCTAGCTTGTCCCAAGTCACTTCAACTGAAGTCTCTCTTACTGATGTGAATCTTACACCCTCGGGTTGAGGCATAACTAAAGGCCAGCAGAAAAAGAAGGCAGTTACCACTAACTATTTTGCATAAGAGGCCAATTATCATTCAGATCATTTGGACATACGAGTAGCCACCCTGGCACTGACTGGCACACTCTTTTTGCTGCTTAAAACAGCATAAACATTGATGAGATACTCAACGCCTGGCTCCAATTCTTTGATAGTGGCAGCAGTTTGGTCACCAGGAACTATAAACTGCTGGTACAGGTCCCCAGAACTGGTGGATGTCACTAGGTACTCCGTCACCAACATGTCATTGGCCCAAGAGAGGTCCACAGTCTCCTGAGTGACCTCGCCCACCATGAAGTCCTTAGGTGGAGATACTGAAAAATGGAGGTAAAACATGCTTAAAAAGGGATCTTAAAAATTTATTTTTGTTTCTCTGTTGAAATATTGGTTTCTTACCTTCAAAGCAGTCATCTCCTGTATATCCTTCCTCACAGAAACACTGACCATCCACACACTGGCCATTGTTGTGGCAGTTGTTGAGGCAGCTAATAGCTGCACAGCTTTCCCCTTCATAACCATCCTCACAAAAACACTTCCCTTTGATGCAGCGTCCCCTGCTGTTGCAGTTATCAGGACAGGCTAGACCAGAACAGTCATCACCAAAGTAGCCTTCTTGACAGATGCACGTGCCATCAAGGCAGTAGCCCCTTTTCATGCAGTCATTGGGACACGCTCTCTGACTGCAGTCTTCTCCAGTGAAGCCTTCTTCACAGATACACTGTCCATCAATGCAGCGGCCTCTGTGTTTACAGCTGTTGGGACAGCTTAGCTGGCTGCAATCCTCTCCACTGAAACCGGCGTAACATCTACACCGGCCATTGATGCAAGTGCCTCTGCTGAAGCAGTTTGAAGGACATGTTCTGATGCTACAGTCTTCTCCTGTGAAGCCCTCATGACAAACACACTGTCCATTCACACAGCGCCCCCTGTGGTGACAGCTGCTGGGACAAGACAGCTCAGAACAGTCCTCACCCTGGAAACCTACATCACATGCACATTGTCCATTTATGCATTGACCTCGCGTGTTGCAGTTGTTCACACATGCTAACTGGCTGCAGTCCTCTCCTTGGTAGCCCACATCGCAGATACAGACGCCATTGAAGCACGAGCCTCTGCCACTGCAGTCGTTGAGGCAAGTGAGCAGGGAGCAGTCCTCTCCGCTGTATCCGGCAGCGCAAACGCACTTGCCCTCCACACAGAAACCATTTCCATGGCAGTTATTAAAACAAGTGCGAGCCCCACAGTCCAGTCCCATGTAGCCCTCAGCACAAAAGCAGGTACCGTTTACACAGCGCCCATTGTCAAAGCAGTTATTGGGGCATGTGGCCTCAGCACAATCTACTCCAGTCCAGGAATAATTACAAATACACTCTCCATCCACACAGAGACCACGGCCAAAGCAGTTGTTCAGACATTTTGTCTGCGAACAGTCTTCTCCAAAGAAACCTTCGGAGCAGACACACAGGCCACCCACACACTGTCCATGTATTCCACAGTGCTCTGGACAGGTCTCCAAAGAACAATCTTCACCTGAAAACCCTTTAAAGCACTCACACGTCCCCTGTACACAGCGGCCCTTGCCTCTGCAGTTCTGGGGACATTCTGATTGGGTGCAGTTGGGTCCCTTCCAGCCCGGCTCACACACACAGCTACACATCGCAGCACTGAAGTTTCCATGGCCATTACAGCACAGCTTAGTTCCCACATCACCTTAGAGAACATTAAAAAGTATTTTATAAATACATTTATAATCACATCAGCAATGCCTCTGCTGCACATCGGCCTACATAATTTCTTCATTATATTCAGATGATTGTAAAGTTATTTAACTAATGTCTCATATAATTGGTGACTTACCTGTATTGCTGCATGAAGAGCCAGCATTGCACAGCTGTTTTAAGGCTGAAACTTGTCCCTCAAGCATTTCCAAACGTTTTAAAATGTCCTTCAATACAGGCAGGTCTTCAGCACAGCCACAGGCCTGTCGAGGTATGTGAATGCGGTGAGTAAAGATGATTTGGTTCTCTCCATTGACAGTGTGCTCAGAGATGGGACGGCCTGCAGAGGCTTCTGCATTCACAGCTGCATTCCCTGGTACATCCGTGTCCACTGTACAGAGGGCACTGGCAGGGACGTTGATGTTGTAAATATGGTTGAATAACACAGACTTGTTTGTATTGGGAAGACTGATGTTTTGTTCCTGTGAGGACAGCACTGTCTGCCTTTGATGCCTCAAGATTTTCTTCAGCAGCTCAGCTTCAGATGAAGCAAGAAAAAAAGTAAAAAGTAGGCAACTCAGAAGTCTTCTCATGTCCATTCTAGTAGATGAAATAATCTTTAAATGATGAATAATCTGTGAAAAGAAGAAAACATTTTAACAAAACAGCTAAAATATTGTTTGAGTTATGGTGAACTCTCTATGACTGAGCTTTAATTTAAAAAATAAAACAAATCTGTTTGTTCGGGCACATAAGGTCTATCTATGTTCAAAAACCAACTGAACCAACTAGTGACATTATATTATAGTAACTTATCTTACATAACTACCAAAAGGCAGCATTAGAAAAATATGAATCATAGTCATCATGCGTATACCACATGAACAAGTTTTAAATGTCCACACATCAGATGACAAGCTATATTTATGGAAGATGTGAGATCTTCCTTAGTGTGAGAACGTCTGGAAGGCTGCGTCTTCTTTACTGAGTTTCCAAAGATTCTGAGTCAGCATGTCGAAGTGAAAATGCAAACCTAGTGTTGCAAAGGAATCATTTTGCTTATGGTTGAGTTACTGTGGTCTTTAAAACATTACTGTGGACTTTAAAACATTATTATCATGCACTTAATAATTTTTATTCTTTGATAGGTAACTGTCTGATTTTGCTTACACATGCAAATCTATGAATAATGACTTCCAACAGGGAATTGTTTGTGCAATATTAACCATGAAAAGACTCAATGCACCTGGACTGGAAATGTAAAAAAACAGCCTTCAAATGTCCATAAAAAAGAGGGTGAGAACATTCCTGTATTTGGTTGCAAAATAACCATGAAATGGAAATGTCATTTTTCTCTTGTTACTGCAAACAATAAAAATATATTTTTAAATTGTGTTGATTTGTGTACTTAATTATTCTTTTCACTGAAATTTGAACACAAATATTATTCATGTGGCATATTTCCTTGAGAACTAAGTTAGAGGTTGAAACAAAACACCCTTCATCAATCTTTTGTTTTGTTTTTTAGTGCTCTGATCTTTGACCCTACTACTGACCTGACCTTCTTCAAGTCATATTTCTTGACTGTCATATTGTATTTATGACAGTTAGTTTGAGTTTCACAAGTTCTTGAACATCTGGAAAGTGAAAGGAATAAAAGCATCTTTTGAAGGGTGTAATAAATCTGCAACTATCAGTGAAGGCCATTACTTTGACGTCTTCAAACATACAATACAAGCAATAAATGTGAAAAAGAAGTATATTTATCTTTAATTGTCTGTTGTATCACTCTGGAAATAGGTTGCTGCCAATTGTGCCCAACATAATAATAATGTGCCGTTGTATATTAATAGCAGAACTGGGGTTGGGCAAGGACACACCATTTCTCCCTTAGGATGGAAAAATAATTTGGACAGAAAAATTGAAATAAATATAACTTCACTAAGCTACAATCCAGAAACACTGTATGCGTCCTCTAATGTTGGCAATCGGAAAGGGAACTTTCCCGCTTGGAAAAGTGAAACTGGGAGTAGACATCTGTTTTGTCTGGTTGAAGAAAAAGACACTGGTACCACACAATGGTTCAGTTCTCCTTTATGCTTTAGTGACAGTAATTGTACTACCTCATGCATTATGTGATGGTTAATTTGATTTATTGTTTTGCCAGCTGTGTGTGTAGAGAACAATGGTACAACATGTCTGGACACTTTAACTAAAAACATATGTGCGGAACATAGCACTGTATACTATTTCAACAAGTGTCCTTCTCTATAGATTTTTATTGTGTTGGAAAAATATGTGTTAAAGAAAAAAGAACTTTGTTTAATTTTGCAATTCTTTGTATGTTATAGACCGATTTGGGCCAACTTAAACTGCTGAAACTGAAAATCAGCTATAAGCAGAGATGGACTGATGCAGCCATGTAAGTACATAATTGAATAGAAAGGAAGGTTGACCACAATCACTGTGAAATGACATCCACTTCCAAGTCATTAAGTGTATTTGCTATAATATGACCAAGAAAAACATACCTTAGACATAGAGTAATTGAAATAATAATGCCAATATCATTCATTATTACACATTTAAAGCAAATAAAAAACAAATGTAGATGAGATGCTTTTAAACACCCATGCACAGTCACAACTGGATATCTGGACTAGGATCACTCCACACAGCTACAATAATGAGCCTATTACACAGTGGAGTATTCCTCAGCAGCCCGTCAGCACCACAGATCTCAGGTTTGGCAGCTCCTTCTTTCAGACTTAGGAAGAAGTTGCAGCATCCTCAAAGAATGTAATGCAAAAAATACCCTTGGAATTGACCAGTTAAGTATATTTAAAAAAAAAAAGACATACACATTTATATGAAAATAAAAGTATTTTGTTTATTCAATGAATAAAGTCGATAACTCACCCCTTTGGTTTCTAAAGTCCATTAAATGTGTCAGAGGAATGGAAGTGCAGCCAAGCTTTCTTGCGTCTTTGAGCTCTTCACAAGGTGACAGCTGCTTATCTGTTTCTTCACAGCCCCGGCTCCAGGCTCCACACTGCAGCAGAGAAGGAGAGAGAGTGTGGAGGAGGATATCCTTTAAATGTGAGGAGAGTTTTGGGTCAAACCCCCAGTGCTTAAACTCCAACCCTTACACAACCGTCAATCCCCTACACAGCCATTTTCCTTTTCTGTAGCTGAGTGATGCATGATTGGCCTCTTGCCTCTAAATCAGATGCCAGTGTTACAAAGAGTCATGACAGACAGGCCAGAGCCTATGGTTTAGCAGCAAAATTAGAGGGGCTGATAGGAATGAGGAGAGAAGCAGACAATGGTTTGTCTTTTATAACATATTTTTGTGGACACAAAATGGATCTTTGCATCATCAAAAAAAACAAAAAAAACCCAACTTAAAACACAAATCATAATCCAGTTTAAATGTACAAAAAACAAGCCAAAATGGCCTTTTGGACCATTACTGATATTTGCTGAAAAGGACATCAAAAAGGAGGGAAGGATGGAGCATGAGATTGACAGGCAGAAGGGTGCAGCGTCTGCAGTGATGCAGTTGCTGTATCATTGTGGTAAAGAAAGAGCTGAGTCAAAAGGTAAAGCTCTCGATTTATCGGTCAATCTACGTTCCTACCCTCACCTATGGTCATGAGCTTTGGGTAATGACAAAAAGGATAAGGATACAAAAGGTCGAAATGAGTGTCTTCCGCCAGGTGGCTGGGCGCTCCCTTAGAGATAGGGTGAGGAGCTCATTCACACAGGAGGAGCTTGGAGTAGAGCCGCTGCTCCTCCACATCGAGAAGAGCAGCTGAAGTGGCTCGGGCATCTGTTCTGGATGCCTCCTGGTCACCTCCCTGGGAGGTGTTCTGGGCATGTCCCACTGGGAGGCGGCTGGAGGGAGTATGTCTCTCGGCTGGCCTGAGGAGCTAGAGGAAGTGTCTTGGGTGCTGAAAGTCTGGGAGTCCTTGCTCAGACTGCTGCTCTCGCCTCTAAATAAGACAATAAGACAAAACTTTCTACCACTAGAGGGAGGCGTGATCCCTGTTTGATTAAGTTCTCAATAATGAAAAACATACACTCAACTGCTCTGAATAAAGAAAAATCCTGGAGCAGCAGTGGCTCCAATAATTTTTGTTTGTGAGTGCAAATACAGGGACAACAGGTGATAATTCGCCATAAAGTAGAGTGTGTGCAGCGTGCTTTTATGCATTTGTCCGTATTAACATGCAGTGTACGCACACATCCTTCAGATCCATGTGGTGGGCAAAAGCAAAGCTAACACAATCTACTCCTGAGCATGATTTTTGCTAAGATGGTGTAATCACAGCTCAGTAATTATAAGTAAGACTGTTTCTTCACTTATCCTATGTCACCTGACGCCTGTAAGTAATTTAAGTAGTTGATTGTGGAAAAACTGAAGACGTCTCAGAAATGCAGGCTCACCTACTGATCTGTTTAGTTAAACAGAGGATGACCCACCTACAGAGACATTTCAGTCGTAGAGCAGACTAACTGTCTGGCACCAGTAAGCATCACACTGCAATACATAAGGCTACTTAAATGGCTGTGTAACTTACATACATACAGTCACCTGGTAAAGGAATGGAAAAGTATCTGTGATAAAAGTACTGAATACTGAGTACACAATATGACGATATCATCACAGATCATCACAGGGATGAGATGATTCACTTCATGGATAAATGTTATTTCCATTTAGTAAAAAGCAAACAATATACAGTACAAATAAAATGAAGCTAACTAAATTAAGAATGTAGTAAAAAATAATACAATTCAAATGTTATAAAAGCATTTTGTGCAGTAGTACTGTATATGAAAAGTGAGCCGACAGTGACTAAAATGAAGTCAGAAGTCTGTAATTCTGTTTGTGGCAGTGCTCTGTAATCCTCTCTCTGTTTATCACATTCATGCTAGCGGAATTCTGCGTCTGCTTTGGTGGATGGATGTGGCAAAGGGATCTTTTAAATGGCTTTCAACCCCGTATTCATGTTTCAAATGATCAGTCTTGTCCAAAACTCACACAGGTAGAAAAGTTTAGTTTGTGTATATTTACCTAAGTCAAGTTGAAGGTTGGTCACTTCCAAAGTAGAGGCATTGGGCCATCTCAGTTCAGTCTTGCCATGTTTGCTCGTTCTGCCTAATTCCACAGAGCTGACACTTCCCACAGTGGCTCCTCTTCACAAAAGAGACTGGTCTGCCATTTGTTAGCAGCTCCTCTGTGTTATACAGCTGCAGGAACTCTGTGGTCGGCACACATGGAAAATGTGTGGAAGCATGAAGTAATCGTTCTCACCACTGTAAAGCCCCGAGCTGCCTGCCCAGATGACGCTTATTGGTCACTTTGTGAACAGAGATTTAGGGTTAACATTTGCATTAAGTTTCATTCTATAAAAAGTTTAACAGTGTTTTATATGTACTTTGGCGGTGAGTAAATGGGAAATACACATTGAAAAAGTGGTGAGGGAAAAGCTGTTATACTGAAAACTAAAGGAAAACTTCTCATAGAGTGTGATATAGGACAGAAGACAGTTGCTTAAACGCAACTATCCAAACAGAACATCAACAAATAATGAATACATCTTTTGTGTAAGCAATTTTTGGAAGCAAAACCTTGCTTAATAAACATTATCTTTAGAATGACGGGTCCAATAAGCACAGCAGTCGTGTAATGATTAGATATTTACTTGTTGTTTAAGCAGTCTGTTCACTTGCATTAATGTGATGGCCTGACATTCTAAAGGGCTTTTGAAAAATCTGCCAAAAATGTCAAATGTTTACAGTAAAGAAGATGCTGTGCAATCAAAATAGTAAGTTTTGGACACAGCTAAGTAGTAAATATTGTCTCAATAAGTTATTTTATTGCTCTGTCCCATCCCTGTAATATTAACAGCTACTACCCAGCTTTTGATAGCACACAATTCTACATTGTATTTCCATGCTAATTGCACTGAAGTTTTTTGTCTGTCAGCCATCTTATTCTGACAAGATTGAATATTTGAGCGCTTCAATAACAATTTTGTGTCTCTCCACGCAAATCAACTAATGTCTGGTTTAAAACTTCATTGAGCGTGACTGGAAACTGAGCAGTTGAGTTAGAAATGGTCAAATTACTAAAATATTTGTGACAAAACTGTGACAGCTGCTTGGAGCTCAACTGAGAAACTCATATGCGCTGGGTATTTCTCCTTCCACAGCTGTGCTCACGTCCTGCTCTGATTTATGTAGGTCGATCACAGAAGGCTTGTGGAAATACTGGTGAGATCAACCTAATTTGTTTATGCACTTTATATCAACCATCAGAAAAGACTCTCACGTTTGTTGATATAATAGAAACGGGCATCCTCTTTGCCAGTGTTTGAACTGAATTGTCTTTGTCACTTTTGAAATGTGAGAAAATAACGTACTTTTAAGAATCGTGTACAAAGCTGCATTAACTTAGCTGCACTTACCTTATTAGAGACTCTTGTGGTTGAAAAAGAAAACACAAAGAAAAGCAGAACCCATCACATTGTATTCATCAAGAGCATTTTCAGGTAAATTTTCAGAACGGGAACAAATCCAAATCCATTTCTTCACAAAAAGGCATCCAGTACATCAGTGTAGCTGATATGTGGATGGGTCATCTGGCTCCGCTGCAGGAAGCCTGTAAAATAAATGAGCTAAAATCAATAGTGCTAATAAGCTTTGAGCAGAACAAAAGAGGTTAATGTATCCAGACTACAGATTAAAATGGTGTTTCAAAAGGACCAGTGCATTGTAACAAAACAAAACAAAAGAGCATTCTGAGTTATTATTTTATAGTTTAGTATAGTATAGTTAATATTATTTGAGTATTTTTATTTATCATTATTTTATATTTTACATGGGTTATTCTTGTGGTTTTTACTCTTTAAATTAGTGATACATTCAAATACTAAATAACTAAGGTGGCGTTTGGTACATTATGGATTATGTGGCTTTTAATTTAAATGTCGTAAATACTGTATGATTTGTTGTCGGATCATAGGAATCCTAAAACCTACTTTGATCTGCCCTTTTAAGTTTTCAACGAAACAGTCTGGCTTAACTATTTAACTGATTTTGGACAGGAGGAACTTTGATGTTCCTGAATATCCTGCTTATTTGTTTTCACTTTGCAGAATTGGACTCTGTGTTGACTCTTTAAAATAAAAGGCTGAATATCCAGATACAGTTTGCAAAAGTTACAATAAATTAATATTAATGACAGTGTTTAAGTTTCTAACATGGAAGTATGTGATATATTTCTCTATATGTAGTCTGTGACTGTGGGTCATAGCTTTTACTGAGTGTCTGCATCCTGTTTTTAATTATATATTGACATGACTACAGGGAATGACCTCCTTTCTACAGATGCAGGCTCTTGGTCAAATGTTCCAATCCATTCTCCCTGTGAACGATTTAAAATGTTACGTTTTCTCCCAGATTTCACATTCCACAAGAAAACGTATATAACCTGTGGAAGTATTTCTGCCAGTGGTCAATCATATATATATATATATATATATATATATATATATATATATATATATATATATATCTCAAAAATATGATTAATTTAATGTAAGTTGCTACTCACCTGAACTCACAGAGCCACGTGCCTCTGGTCCAATGTTTACCGTCATTTACCCTCGTGTGCATCAATGCACAGGTATGGGCCTTTGCCTTACAAATTAATGATTTAAACTCTTGCCCACTCGTTGCAAAAGCGTTTCTTTTTAGCGTCATACAGTTACAAATGTTTTCCTAAATGGCAACGTTTTAAATTCCCATGCAATGACGTTACGTTACGTTTTACAATGAGGTTTATAGTCAATAAGCCTGATACCAGAAAGAATTTAAAAGCTAATTATTTCACACGTTACGTGTTTTTTTTTTTTTTTTTTTTACAAACGTGTATGGCATGGTTTCATATTTTAAAAAGTGCCCTCTAGTGGCCATTATGCAGAACAACACATTGTTCAATAGTACATTTATTATTCACAATGCATGTACTTGGTAATACATCAAATATCAACATCAGAATATATGGCTCCAATTTCAAGGTACATGGTCATCCAAAGTGATTACTCAAATACCCTGTTTGTACAAACAACTGAAAGTGCACACATAAACTGTTATTCAAGTTACCAGCACCACACCACAGAGCTTTAGTTTAAAGAAAAAAAGAAAAAAAATTGTAATAATACATTCAAAAACCTTGGTCTCCATTTAGGTTTGAGGAGAAAGCAAGTACCCTAATTTTCCTCTTCAAAGCAAACAGTAGCAGCAACTCAGTGTGACACAGAAGGCCACCCATGCACACACAGTCTAAAATATAAAGATATTTGGCACATAACATTACAATAACAATGTCAAAGGTTCAATCACACAGAATACTAAGTTCAGTTGTTATATAGAAGGGTTAAACCACCAACTTGAGTTAAGTTAACTTAAATTCTGTATTACAAAAAGCAACTAATTCAGAGTCAGATTTCCAAAGAGTTATTCGTTTGGAAATATTTTGTTTCTAAATGTAGTGATATTAAAGCGCTATGTGATTAATGTTAAAATGCAGCACGTTTCTGGCATGATATTGTGACAAAACAAATAGGTCATCAGAATTGAACTATAATAATTACAATATATTGCACTCAAAAAGGATTTACACATACTTGCTTCATAAAAGGGTTGTGCTGGCCTGTTCCAACCATCTTGACAAACAAAACACTGGTATATAGATATAGAGTTAATAAGGTATTTAGTAATACTATGCTTATTATAACATCTTGTGTATATAAACATTGATATATATTGTTTGGACATTATTATATGAGAGATACATTATTATAAGTTTCTATAAATATAGGCTGGCAAACTGTATAACAGTTACTCAACCGGATATAACACAATAACATAACTATTCTATAATAATTCGGTATTATTCAAACAAATAGACGTAAATGCTTTCACACATGGCCCACGAGGTAAACCAATGTGAAATTCTAGTGAATTGTGAATTGAAGCCTCCCATGCACAGAGAGAGTTCAATACAGGTCGAGACTGGTTTTCAAACAGGCCAGGAGGAACTGTACATCTGCATGCAGGCTGCAGGACAACAGCGCTCTCTGGTGGGCAAATAGAGAAATGGCAGGAATATATAAAATTATACTTTTAACTAGATATAAAAAGCAGAATTGTATCGATTAGATAATAAGGGTGTAAAAACACGTAAAACACTAGTTCAGCTAAAAACATATGATAGCTTTATATAAGTCTGTGATTAAAAACCAACAGTGACCTACAATCTACATCAGTACCTTCTAGAATAATTAAAAACTAAGTACGCCTTTCAAACTCGACAAACATATTTCATGTATAATTTCATTGACACATACTATCTTCACACCAGTGTTCTCTCGTGATTGAGATACTTCCTGTTTAACCCTTTACAGTATGGACAGAAAATAAAGATGAAACAATTCCTTCATTTTGTGGAATCTGTAGTGACATCAGTCTGGTGGGGCACACTTATGTGTTTGAGATGTGAGCTAGTGAGCATATCCCGGGAAAACGTTAGCTATGCATGTTTGTCAGAGACAAAAACACATAAAGCTTGAATGCCTCAGGCTTGGCTGGCAAGCTGCCCTGACTCCTTGGTAACTCCAATGTTATCTTCCACAGATGTACCAAACCACCAACCCCTCAAAGGAAACAAATACTCAACACTAACTACATGTAAAAGCCTGGGTTGAAAGATATGCAGGCAATGTCCACCATCACAGATGGCTAATTCACAAGTCAACCATAAAGGAACTTTCATTCAGCTGACTCAACACAAAAAATGATTTCATTCATAAAGTACAAGCGTCATGCAGTTGCTGCGAAAATGCCAATTCTTCTTAAAACATAACTCCACGTTTGTGTATGCAAATTCCAACAAGGGAACTAAAAGGTACATGACATACACAAGTTGAAAAAAAAAATAAGTAAATTGTTTAAAGCCACACTCTACAACAAGTTGGCATCATTACCCTAAACTACAGTCCAGAACTCGCAATATCTACTCAATCAAATAGCACTGTTAAACCTTTAACACTGATATACAGCTGTAATCCTCACTGCCACAGGCCATGCTTTTGAGCCTATAAAATACAATAAAAGACTTGTGTCTGCCAAAAGACAGACATAATTTGCACTAGAGATTGACCAAAATGTTTTTTTCACGGCCGATACAAATTTTTGTACAATCTAGAGCGGCCAATAGACAGTAAGCTCCATCTTTATCTTGCACCCAAGATATACAGGAACAACAGTCACCATCTATGTCACTACACCATCAGAACGAAGCAATCTGCAAAACACAGCAGCTGCAGGTTTGTCACCCTAATACTGGTTTAAGGTTGAGCAAAAATAAAATGAATGGAAAGAGAGCTGTTAATGAGCAGGCACCACACTGAAGCTTCACCTAAAGGCCTGTCAGATCTACTATCGCCTTGATGAAGATAGTGTCGTCACGGATATACGAGTTCTTGGCATCAAGTTTGGAGAGAGGGCAGAAGAGTGGGCATCCACTGGCAATGTTCATCTCACTCACAGGCCTCTGGAAGGAGGAGGAAGTGACATCAGGTCGAAAAGCATCTATGATGTGCTCTCTGTTGCTCTGATCCAGCAGCATCAGTGTCACCTGGTGGTCAAAGACAAATATAGATGTTAGTTTGATTTTTGTTTAACAAACCATATGATATAACTTCGTACCTTCTGGTTGAAAGGCCATTTGAGCAGCGCATCGCTCAATCCCCTCATCACAACAAAGAACAGGGACAAGTGGCTGCTACGCCCTGTTCCATCTCCATTCAGATAGATACGCAGACACATCTTATAGCCATACTTGCTTGTGTAAAAAGCTTGGAAAAAAGTAAATAAAATGCATGCATTGTATTATACAACGAGTTGACATTTTTAGAAAAGCTTCTAAATGTCAGGATTACCTGGTGAGAACATGGCAGGGGCTCGGCCAGCAATTGCATCTTGTCGCTTTTTTGCAAAATCAGAAATTCTCCAGATAAACACACCATCAAATGTAGTGGCAGATATCTCTCTCAATCTGCCCTCCATCTCAGCCACAGTCAGATCCTTGAGTCCAACAGTCCGCTCCAGCTGTCGCACCTGTGTGGTTTACAGTAAGATGCAATTGATAAATTTACTTGCAGTGCAAAACAACATAAGATCAATTTAAATTGTACCTTATTACTGAGAGCTTCAATTTTATCTTGGTCCAGTTTATGTTGTCGATTACTTGCTTCCAATGTAGTTGCAAACCTCTCAACCTCTCGGTTCAGAACACAGACCACATTTTCAAAAGTACCAGACTTGACCTCCAGTTCAGTGCATCTGCGCCCCAGTTCGGCCACTTTGGTCTTCTCATTGTGGAGCTGGAGCTCCAGGGCTGCCCCAACTGAGCTGGGTAGAGGGGTGAAGGAAGTGGACACAGATAGTGTAGGAGCTAGTGTTGGAGGCGGGCCCAGAGGGGCAGAGGCAGCTGGTCCAGGAGGACCAGAGGTGGACAATGAGGAGGAGGCAGTTGCTCCCTGCACGGGAGGAACAGTGGTGGTACTGAGCTGGGACACCCTGGCCTCAAGCTCCTTCAGGGACTGCTGAAGCTCCACCAGTTTATGTCCAGCAACCTCCAGTCCTTGAGGCTGCAGGCCCTCCATGCTGACTTTCATACCCATGATGTAGTGAAGAAGGAGATTGAGATGCTCATAGGCATAGGCACGCTCATGGTCATGAATCTTTTCTTTCTCTACCTATGAGACCACAAAACCCTTTGAGAAAGTTTCATATTCATAACAGTTATTGAGAAGAGCATGTTGTCAACTTACAGACATATCACATCCCACGACATGAAATCGGCAAGGAGTTCGGAATTTGCTGCAAAACTTAATATGGTCCACATACTAGAAATAAAACAAAAGACCTGATTAATAAAAAAAATCTGGGATGAATTAAAGTTTTTAACTGTAAGGAGTTGTATAAAACGCACCTTTTCTCTTGGTATTTTCTTTTTGGCACAACCTTCACAGATCATTGGATACTTGGGACAGATCTCATCATGGGCCTATGATAAAACAGTAGAGTGAAAGCTGCTCTAGTGACTGGTAGTGGCCTGGAGTAGAAAGCCCACAAGAAACTTCAAATAAATAATTTCTAACCTTGATATTTTTAAAGTGAAATGGTTCCTTGCAGTACTTGCAGTTGAGTGTCCTCTCTGGGCATTCACGCTCATTATGCCGCTCCTGTTCATTGAAGCGTATTCTTTCTTTACACGAGGGGCAGGGGATGACCATGTACTCACACTTCCCTTCGTGGGTCAACTGGAAAAAGAAGATTTAAGTTAACTCATTGTCTATAAAAGCACAGGGTGTAGGAGCAAACCCACTGAATCAGGTTATTACTTCATATTCTTTAATACTGCCTTTCCAAGTGCAATTGTCATTGACACAAACTGCAGATAGGCTTTCAACTTCTCTCCGGACAGCATTGTCTGGAAAAGCCTGGAAAAAGTAGAGTTTATAACATTAATAATCAAATATATTCATAATCTTGAATTCATTCTCAATCTAGCAAAACAAAAATAGTATTGACAATGATAAAAAGGTGAGATTCATGTTGTTGTATATTTTATGGCAGAATAGCAGGGTCTCTGCTCCTCCACTGCTTCGACACAAACAGTATCAAGGTGATCATAGGTAATTTTGAAAGTGGATTATTTTCTTCACATACATTGATACTCACACATCCTTGTTTCAGAATTGATGTAGACTCTTCAAATATATCTTCTTTGATGCATGCATTGCATTTCTGTGGCCCATTGCTGTCAACATAATAATATATAAGTTAGTATAAGTTTACCAAGGGTACTTGTAAAGTCATTTTGATAAAATGCCCCTCACGTGACTGTCCTGTTGAAGCAGTAGGAACAGAAGCGATGTCCACACTGGGCCTGAACAGGGCGTCTGAGGATGTTGTGGCAGCAGTTGCACAGGTGCTTGTCCTCCAGTTTGTTGCCCAGAATCTTTTTAGGAAACCCAGGTTTATTACTCTCCATGGATGAGGGAGGGGACGGTTCTTGTGTGGCCATCCTGTCTGTTTACGAGAGAAACTTAGACAGGTATTCCTGCATAATACATTCAACAAACTTTTGCAGGGGCACTCAGTGAAAACAGAATTACACACCAAGAAATGTTATTAGCAATGGCATTTGTATAATGTTCTGGGTTTTTTTATTCACAAAGGAGCTATAAAAGTGCAATCCCTCCTCCAAGTATCCTGGTTGATGCATCCCAGAGCATCCTAGGCCACAGTTGAATAGGCCCACACCCCTTGTTTACACTTGCATGGTACATTCATGCCTCCTTGTAACTGATTTGGCACCAACAGCTAATCGCCAGCCGCCTCTCCCTCTGTCCAGACGGCGCACAGTGCTCTGGCCACTGAGAGAAACGCTGACAAATGACACGCTCATTGTCTGAGCGCTGCCTGCTTCCTGCCGCTGTTGCTAAGCTATGTACCAGCAGTCAGAAGTGATACAGCTCTGCGCCACGCCCCTTTAACACTGAGCCCCGCTGCATCAAAAGAATAACCACACTGATACAAACAGGTACCGACATGCTATTGCAATTGGCGGAGTTTGCACTTACCAGCGTTTAGTCTAAACTGTCATCATATGCACAGGCTGTACAACCACTTTTCCACTCGAAGTGACGCTCTCGCAGGATGCAGAGATTAAATCTGGTTTTGCGGCAAATGTGATGTATTTTGTTCAGCATTAGCCACATAATAGAGCTGTGGTTCCACAAAGCGTCGACTGTTATTGTCAAATATCGCCATTGCACTTTCAGATTGGCTCTTACGTCATGCAGTGGGTTCAGCAGTGGTTGAGAGGCAGACAAGGTGTGGAGCCAGGCCTGCCATTGGTGCAAAATTCAAGAGTGGGCGGAGGCTTTGTGGCAAAACAAAACAAGCCTCTATGGAAAATATATAAATAGCTTTTTCATTTTATTGTTTTAATCGTAAGATTTTATATTATTGGATTTGTATTATTTGATTTAGAGAATTAACAGCTGAAGAATATTTACACGATTAGAAATGGAAGATGCTTAGCTTTGTTGATGTTTTGTATTTATTTGGTGTGCTTATCAGCCTTTTTGCACAAAATATCTTTGTAGGATAAATTACTTAATGATTAATGGTAAAGTACAAATATTGCTGTGACACACTAAAGAAAATGAAAACGCAACACAAATGCCTTTACCCATTTTTCATTCAGCTGGATTGCTTTGGATTTCACCATGGTAACACAGTGAAGCCCCACGTATAAACCAAGATATTTTAATGAAACCTAGTTTAAAACCAAGGCTAAATTAAAATACTAAATATTTGCACCAATAATTACACAATGAAAACACATAGGGTAAAAACACATAAAAAACACACAAGTGACAGGATATAAATATCTACATTCTTTGTTGTGGATAAAAGCTATTGACCTTTAAGTGTTATGGCAGCAGGCTTCAATTCAAATATTCATTATACAATGTTCACACGTTAAAATATCTTATGTTAAAACAAAAACACAACAGTCATTTTGTCAGTTTAACAAATATTTCTGTAGACCAGCTTTTTTAAAATCATAAATCTAGGGAAAAAATAAAACCTTATATTGCACATTTAAACCTACCATCCTTACCATTTCTAAACAAACAATTTAAAACTCATACAGTAGTCTGCAATCAACACAGTGAAGTGTCATGTCTCGTCAAGCAGCTTCTGAAGATTTTTTTGAATCTTTGAAAAACAAAAAACAAAACATTAGATACCCAGGTACTTAGCAATACAAAACCTCACTCACCCAAGTTAATATTAAAGTATATCCACAAAGGATCACACACACAATCTGACTGGTCAATACTATTTGAAAGGTGGAGAATCCAAGCAATAACAAGGAACTTTTAATTATAAATCTATAAGTACATCTCCACTCACTGACAATACTGTGTAAACAAGTGATATCTAACAACATTTGGAAGCTGTCTGTCCTTCACCAATGAACCACACCCACTAGTAATTTGAAAAGAATTTCTTTATGCAAAATAGGCACCTGCTACACAAAACCCCCTACGATAAAAAAAATATATATGTCTGTTACCAAACTGGAAATACAAACCTTTTCTAATTTGAACAAATTGGTAGAAAGCTCCCCATATATCTCAGCACCCACATCATTCTGGGGTCTGTGGCTTAGTGTGTTACTGCAATAAGAATGATAAACATTAAATAAAAACATATGTGATGCATTACAAACTGAAATTACAAATGGAACAATGAACTTACGGAATATGCTCTCCCATTGACAACAAGGAATTCAAGCGATGCTCAAGAGCCACAATCTTAAATGCCATGTAACAAGAGGAGAGGACAAGGACACTAACTCTGTAACAAAACATGAGACCGTTGGAATAAGTCGCAACACAAAACGCTTACAGAGAACACAGACTTGTAGGAATCTGTGTTCAGAGTCGGGTGGACAAACTCCAATTATACTCACAAAAATAAATAGATGAAAAGAATGGCATTTAAAGACACAGGCTGAGACAATCTTGAGTTTTGGGACATGGGCCGAGCCATCTCAAGTGATGCTGCAAAGATAAAGCACAACAGCCAGGTGTACTATCAATATTTTAGTATTTGATGAATTTTGAAGTTGCATGGAGTGTGGGAGAAAATATTACTGCCTAGTTTAAGCACTATTTCCTAAAGGTGTACTACGCACAATGGAAACAAGACAATATGAATTCCATTTTGGTTCACTTTGGAGGTACTAGCAAGGTACTAGCTTTCAAAGGGGTGCTTCAGCCACCACTGTGCAATGACTATGTAACTTTAATGGAGGGGGATCTGCCACCTGTCTCCATGGATCCACCACCAGAGAAGTTACATATTTAAAGAAGCATTCAAAACAGCAGCAACAACAACAACAACAACAAAATAATACTTTGTTATAAAATTGTAACAGAGTCCAAAAGCATTTGTTTTAAGGGCCTAACAATTATGTAAGTATGTGGGTTTGTTCCATGATAAATTTAATAATAGTGGAAACTTTACATTTTTAGCGGATGTTTATACATTTAAATTCTTGCCTGCCCTCCAGAATTATGAAAAGAGGATTGTGTTCAGAACCACAGTGTGTTTATCTTTTATAACTACAACTTACTATTTTTAAGTGTAGCTCCATGTTTTTGGCTTGGAGACTGGAGATGAATATCTGCACGGACTGAAACGTCCCCACTCTTCACTGCACTTAAGAAAGAGTCTTGAAGAACCGGGAATTCTAAGAAGGAATAGGAATTGAATAGAGAAAGCAAATTAATAAAATAAATAAGAATAATATGGAAGTTTCAGATTTGATAATTTATGCTATTTATTTTGCAATGACAATAGGACAGACAAAGAAGTTCATCTGGCTAAGGGCCAACCATAAACAAAAGCAACTATTCCAGCACCTGTGACACCTGATATTGACATTCACAATAGTGAAAGGAGCATAGCTATTATCCGTACAATTGCTATAAAAACACACCAGTTATTTTATCAGAGTCCGGAGTTTGTGATCCAGAGCTGCTACTTTCCATCATTTCCTGACGTCGCTGTTGTACAACTCCATCCAAGTCTGATAAGTCTCCAGAAAAATCCTGCAACACAAACACAGGGATACACACAATAATAAATATACTTTGATTGAATGAGAGCATGTTTTGCAAGAAAACATCTCCAAAAGAACAGGACAAACCCCAGACTGACCAAAGGAAGAGGTGAGGGGCACCTCACTCTGAAGCTGTTTTCACAAGAGGAAATAACTGGGCTGCTACACACCTTGTCCACCTGCGGAGTAGAACAAAAGTGGATCACAAACTCATATTCAAATAAATAACACATCAAAAATAAATGTAGCTTTTATGACAAATATAGCGGTGGCATTCACCTCCAGATGGTTGCAAATGGACTTGAGGAGTTTAAATGTTGTGTTACGAGACAAGAAGGAGACAAAGACATGCTGCAAAGTAAATATTGGTGAGTGTGACATGTGTGAACT
This sequence comes from Rhinogobius similis, assembly GCA_019453435.1. Classification (NCBI taxonomy): domain Eukaryota; kingdom Metazoa; phylum Chordata; class Actinopteri; order Gobiiformes; family Gobiidae; genus Rhinogobius; species Rhinogobius similis. Next base: position 28,900,084 of record CM033619.1, on the reverse strand, counting down.
AATCTGGTCACTGATCAGTCCCAGTGAGCTCACCTGTTCATTTGCAGTCTCTATAACAAGAGCATTGGGCACTAGCAGAGCAGTCTTTGTTTTCTTAAGAAATGTGACAGACAATACGGGGAGAGCAATCTGGGGATGGATCAAATAATCAGTTACTACACTCTATATAAGAATGTAATAAAGCAAATAACAGTAGTAGATATTAAACTAACCTTAGTATCTCTGCCAAAAACTTTGGAATGAAAACAGATCCAGTTATCAGAGACAAACATTTTTCCTTGGTATAAAATGTCTCGTTGAAGAGCACATGTATAACCTATGAACAAAACATAATGGGAAAAGACATGGGAAAACACATTTTCATCTGTATTTGAATACATGACACTTACTTTGCTTGAGCGGTTCATCTTTGCTTACTTCTTTAAATAGTTTATGGTACTGTGTATTTGTCTTTGAAAGCTGCAGGCAAAATTGTAATGTAATATTAATAATAAAGAACATGAAATATCAGATGTTGCAGTGTATTTACCTGGCTGGGTTTTTTTCTCTCAAGTTTTGTTTCGTAGTCAACTGCACTGAGCGTGGACAAAAGTGGCTCTCCTTGTTTCAATCTAAATTGAAAGGTGATTAGTTTATTGTTAATAATATAGTAACAGATGGGAGGTTAAGAGGAGGAGACACCTTTATGTGCAGTGCAAACTAAGCTGAAATATGAAATCCTTTATATTAAACTAGGTTAGTCTAAACTCAAACACATGTAGAGGCTGTGGACTGGGGAGGCTGCTTGTAGCAACACAGAATCTGTAAACACAGAATATGCAGGTACTGCAAAACAAGGACAAATGGTGCACGATGGCCCGTCTCATCAAGTGGCCTATCAGGTAAAATATTAGGTTTGACTAATGACAAACAAAAATCAAATAAGCTTATCGTATGTATGTGGACAAATCACAAAGAAAAAAACATGAGAAATAAAACATAGGTCTACCTAATCCCCGGAGTCTTTTTCCCGCTGCCCGGTCCAGGACCCGTGTCCAACAGGGTCTGGAGGTCTGTTGTAGACTGCCCTCTCCTCCTCTGCCTCCTCTCCCCGCCATTATCCACCTCACACCTGCAGACACACAGCTACATTATTATGCAAATATTGACAAACGATGTTTTTATCCACAAAAACTCCCAAAGTTTAGCTTTAACCAAAGTGCAGCCTTCTCTGTGCATTCATCTTCTGTAAACAGCTTTAAATTCCTGTACAAACAAACTCTCTTCTGTTTAACTGCATAGCGGGACCTCTCTCTGATGGTAGACCTACGTGGGCCGCCGGTTCCCTCGGGAGTCTTTGGTAGGTAGCTGCTCCGGGCAGGATAACGGGGTCACGGGTCGGTCCGATTGATCGCCCATTAGTACCATGACTCACATTTACACGTTGTGGCCATCTGCGAGTCTCTATTGTTATTGTCTCAAAAACTATTGTTATTGTATCAAAAAGAAAGGAGAAGTTTCAGGAAGACCAAGTACGTGAAAAGTTGTCTCGATGAGCGAGGAAACAGAGGAGGAGCCGGGAAAGGGGAGGAGGATGAATGGAAAGAGCTGTGGAAGAACAGGGCGGCGGGAGATGAAGGTTAGTGAACTCACCCGAGCTCATCATAAATAGTTATAATTATAAGGTCGACTGCAAGGAGAACAGTGCTTTCACAACTAACGGGGGCCGAAGTAAATACAAGTACAAATAACCATTTATTGTATCCTAACATTTATTGTATCTTAGACATCAGATGGGCAGAGTGCGCAAAGTGGATAATAGAATCTTTAATTTTAATACAACTTACAGGCAAGTGCTTGATGTTGGATAGACTAAAGTCACTGTAAATTCACCTGAGCCTGACTTAAAATCGATCTGATGGTGACTTTTAAATAAATGGCCAGCTCGTTGTAAGTGATGGCAAATTCCAGTAGGGGGCAGCAGAATGATAAAAGCCAAGCGTGAGTAGCTCATTGAAGGGAGAGTATGTGGATAGTTTATATAGTCATAAACAGGACCTATCTGTGTCCTCAGATATATCTTCTACTGATAATAATTGTAATGTTAATTTATTCTTAATTAGTGTTTTTGTTCTCAAGACAATTATTTAATCAGAAATTAGCCCGTGTTTCATTTGAGTTGCCAGTTCCTGCTGTTCAAACCAGTTGGAAATAAACCTAAAAGCCTGCAATACAGATGATGACAACAAACAGGGTAAAACCAGGATCTTTCTGTGCCTCTGTCGACATGCTGGACAGGACATAAGAAAGCAGCAGCTTTTTAATGTGAAAAAGAGGGTGAGACACAGTGCAAAAATAGTGCTTGTGACGGGGAAGATTGAAGTCCTGTTAAGTGCTCTGCTTGAAAGCATGTCTGGCCTCATTAGCTGTCAGTTGTAACAATACTGAACTGGCAGTGAAGACAGGTTGGAGTCTAGTGGTCATAAATCACTCCTCGACAGCTGCCTGACAAGCTGGGAACCAGTACAGGCACGGGCACCCTTTCTGCTTCCACACAGCACAATGTGTTCACACAAGTGCACACAGCCATCTACAAAATCATCACTGTTGTCCTGAAACTACAATGAGTTCAAGCCATCTTTGTTATTCAAGCAATTCCTTTCATGTTCCTGCATATTTGTGTGAATGTACTATTCTTGTGTGTGTCCATTAGGTAGATGAGCAGTGGAGAATGACTTGTGTGGGATGGTGGGGGCTAAAGAGCAGGTCCAGCAGGTCATTAATCATGGCCTGTGACATGCAGAGCATGAGGCCAGGGCTCCCTCTGCATACAGCTGCTGGGCCACACTCAGAGCACAGCCAATGTGCTGACCCTGATCGCTCCCACTCTCAGCGCCTGTGGCTCTCATCTGTCCCACTCCCTCACTCTTTCTGTCAGTCATGTGTGCTGTCAACTCTGCTCCTTCTGACCGGCTGCAGCACACCTCAGGCCAACTACTCCACCACCTCACATCAGTGTTTACTTTTCATTTGACAAAAATGAGAATAAAACTGCTTTGCAAGTGAACTCCATCAAAGTATGTGTGTAAGCCTCTGTGTTGCCTGTTATTCGAGTTCACTTTTTGCTGCTTTCAAATATGAAAGGTACCTCTCCTTGTCAGTCCCATCCGCTTGAGGTGACGTCAGGCAGACCTGCAGCTGCTTGCATAATGATAAAAGCCAGTCAGGCTTTAAGACAGGGAACACTGTTTCATCGTTTACAGCAAGCAAGCAAGAGTCCAGGCGCTACGCATATGTTGAAAGCCAATCTCTTATCGGCTTATTTGGAGAACATCTGGACTTTCTGAAGATTTTGGCAGAGCTTGAGGTGGAAGTTTTTACAATGATTGCTAATTTTGTTGACAGTGTTGATGCTTACAAAACTTGATCTTGTATGTCACGTTTCATAGACCTAAACTGGAGGTGAAAACTGGCTCTAAATTTAGCCTCTATTTTTTTTATTATTTCAATTTACAAGCATTCTTCGCTTTAACTTACCAGATGTCTTTTTAGCTTTTTCCCCTCAAATGCAAACCCAAAGTAAAACACTCACTTCCTGTCTGTTCTGAGTCAGTGGCAGAGATCAGGTCTGCTGCAAAGACTAAACAACAGCTTTTGAGTAGAGTTGCACTCACTCATTAATCATCCTGACAGGCTGAAAAACAACATTTCCTCCTTAATGACTGTATTTTAGTAATCATGTTTGCTTCTTTCCAGGCAGCCATCTCTTTTTTATTCTTTCTGTACATGTGCTTGCATTTCAGAGACTCCTGCCTCCCAAGCCTGTAGCATGGCATGTGTACAGTCGTCCCACAATACATGAAAATGGGAGAATGTAATGGTGAGGATCCAGCTGCGGAAGGCATGGTGTCATCTCAGAGTGTGGCTTAAAACCGCTAACACCCACTGGGCCCCGGGTTTCTCCACTGCTCCCTGCCAAAGCACGTTTTTCCATCATGCACCAGGTCTGTGATGCATGAGAGCTGACAAGTGAGCTAGCAGCCCTTAAAGCATGAGCAAATCAAAAGCAGCTGGGGCTATGCACAGTTGTACAGAAACCATAATTGCATTTGCCCTCTTGTACACTGTTGAACTCCCCCTGAACACACAGACCTTAACCTCAAGGGCTAGTAGCTCTACTTTTAGAAATAAAAATACCTCTGTGATGTATTGTTAGATATGGGTAATTTAGAACACAGCCGTTTGTCGTTATTGTATGTATGCTCTGGTTTGACAGGGGTATTGTGGAGTAAGTGACAAAATTGTATTTCCATCATTCCTCTATCTGTGGGTGGATTTAAGAGACGGGTCTATGAAACATCAGTATAGCAGAGCCGACATCTGTGTCCGCTTTATTTTTGGATCACTTGAAAAGCTCTCACGGTAAGATGATTGATGAAGTGATAAAGTTGGAAGGGAGACAAATGAAGAAGTTTCTCTGGAAATGATTGTGTGATCTGACTCACAGGCAATTCAGCATCAAGGCATATGCAAGAGTGTAACGCATATATATCCATAAGGAAAACAAATACTCAATAAATCTGCCCCCCTTTCCTTATGCAGCAGGTTTTGTCTAAAGAAAAGTAAAAAGCCTGTCACATAATGAAGGAGTAGTAGTACACACTGTCATCATTAATCACTCAGGCTGAGAAGGCAGGCTGAGGACTTATTCAAGCAAACCAGCAGAACTTTTCTATACATAAATGAGAAAAAATGGGATCCATGGACTCTAAAGAAGGTGGAATAGTAGTATGTAAACCAGTTAGTACAAAACGTTATGTAAAAGTTCAGCTTCCAACTCCTTCCACCACCAGCACAAATTGATATAATATTGACATGTTGAGTGCAATTCTAATCTTCATCACAGTAAATATAATTTTACTTAACAAATTTGTTGAAGTAAATATAAATACATAGTGTAAAATATAAATTCAGGTAGTGTATAACATCTGTTCAAGTATTATTAAAAATTATACTGACAAATAGTAAACACACAACTTTCACAGTAACTAACAAAACAGCACTGACACTTTATCTAATCCAAGTAAGCCAATCTCATGTGTATTACTTGGTATTACATAGTTCTTTTTTATTTGTCTGGGCTGAGGTTATGTGGCATCCAGCTCTGCAAATGTCATAGTGACATGTTTTTGGCTTTATAGAAAAAAGAACCCTGCTCTCCAGTTACTACTCCGTGAGGCTGCTGTGACCCTGAGTCTCCTGTAAGAGATGTGAGTGACCAGTGTGGGTCATCCGTACTTTGCCAAGTGTCAGAGTGTCATGTTGCTCGGAAGCGACATATTACTGCTGCCAATCACGCTGTTGTCCGGGTAACTTGAGTGACTGTCAGGGAGCCGTCTTGAACACATACAGCTCTTTGGCTCTGATGCATATCTGTATCCACAGTGAATTACATCCTGACAGGTCTGACATTTCTATACAGCCTCAACCACACATGCAGTTAATCTAAAGGCAGTTGAGAAGAACTGCACAGTAATTTAAAGTGCATAAGTCTTACTATAAAATCAGTGTCAGAGCTATAAAATTTTTTTTAGGAAAGCTGCAGTCTAAATCTGTTTAAGATGAGTTTTGTGTTTTGAAGTAAATACATTTTTTTTGTAAATTGTGCACTGAACAATAAAGAAAGAAAACAAGATGTAAAGTCAAAGAAATTTATTAAACAAAATCTCCCCTTTTCCATTAGTTAACACTACGAGGTGTTGCCAATTTTACAAAAGAGAAAAGAAAAAAAAAACATCTCAGTTGAGAATTTTTTAGAGAGAGATGTAATCAGGACATTCAGAAATGTGTTTTAAGACCCAACCTTAAACATGAGTATTGGACTGTATGTAAACACAGTATTTCTGTAGAAAATAGCTCAAATGTATCTATTGCAAATCAAGGCAGGGACATTAGCATAGTGTACATGCGTGCCTCATTGTAGAAGTGAACTGACCAATGTCAGCACATAACCCAAACCCATTATATTCATTGCCAGAAGGGCAGTCACAACTTAGTTTTGAGAAATGTGCTGACATGCAGGATTTATGTGTTCAATGTTGGTTAGAAGTAGCCTCCGGCCTGAACAAAGAAAGCAAATGTTTCAAAGTTTCTGTTCATCAGAGTGGGCATCACTGGTATCCAAGGGATGAAGCAGATCCAAGTCTCTGTCCATAAAGAGCATAGGGCGGGTAGTACGGCCCAGTGGTGGGCAGTGAGTGCAGTGAGAGCGATGGAGGTCCAGGGGGCAGGTGGACTTTACTGTAGGGGTGGTACCGGGACAAACCCAGGCTTGGTGGTGCTCGCAGAGATAGAGAGCTGGCCATGGAGCCCGGGCTGCTCTGGTGCGGGATGTGTAGGTGACAGGAGGCTGGTCCGGAGGAGGAAGCAGAGAGGAGCTTATTGTCCACCCCCACAGGAAGAGCTGTGTGTGTGCGTAAATGAGACAGGAGCTCTTCTGACGTAGCAAAGCGTTTGTCACACGGTCCACCAGCAGAAACCCAGTTACACGCATGAGGCAGGGGGTCATTTGGGAGCATAAAGCTGTAGGAGTACAGGGGGTGAGACAGGGAGGATGTGGATGACAGAGAACTGGGGTGGAGGGAGTGCAGATGGTGTGAGGGGTATACCAGTGGAAAAGTGGACTTTAAAGTGGATGAGGGGTCATGGATGCAAGAGTTGCAGTTGCTCCCGCTAAGATGGGACATTCCCGGATAAGTGAGACAGTAAGGGTCCCTGCATAAGCCCTGCATAAAGGAAGGAGGGGAGGCTCCAGTGAGAGGACTGGAGTTTGGGTGTTTGCCTGGGACAACCATGCTCCCCACGCTGAGGCCAGATTTGGGGTCCAGACCAGGACCAAATTGGGATGGATAGCCAGCATAAGCACCAACAACAGATCCATGGTATCCCATGTTGGAGCCAGGCAGAGGGAAAATAGGCTGGCTGCTCTTGTATGGAGAGATTGGTCTAATATGTCCAGACCCCAGGGTTGACTGAGCAGGCTCCGTTTTGCCTCCATCAGGGTTGGAGGGGCCCTCACTGCTGCTGTTGCTGCTATTCGTACTGGCACGGACTTGGCTGGAGTTTGCAAGATGTGGGCTGTCTGCAATGGTCCGACTTCCTTCATTGTCTTTTTTAGAGAGACTATTTGTGCTAGTACTGGTGGGGCTGCCCTGTTCAGGTGCGCTGTCTCCACTGTGGCTTTGGGAGTGGAGAGGCGGCTGCTGTCCACTGGGAGATTGACTGCTTTTGTGAGTTGTTTGCTGAGTGTGTCCAGGAGGTGTGCTGCTGCTCACCCTGGAGGCAGGTGACTGAGGGTGGGCTGGGTATGATGGCTGGCTGCTGGATGAGTTAATATTAGCACTAGCATTAGTGCTAGGGACCCGGAAACCCACTTTGTCTGAACTGCCATTGGAGGTAGAGCTGCTGTCTCTCCGACTTTCCCCGCTGCCTTTGTTATAAGGCTTGAAGCTGGACTTATCCTCCAGCGAGGGCCGATGCTCACTCAACTTCAGGCTGGAAATGGATGAGCGACTGCTAGACTCCTTGTCGCTCTGGCTGCAGGAGGAGCCCAGCTTAGATGATGAAGCTTCTGATTTTCCGATCTGTGAACATGTCTGTGCAAGAAGGGCTAACGGACTCTTCTTGGCATCCAGCTATAAAACACAGTAAATCATTTTTACTAAAATATATTATGAAGAATCCACAAAAATTGGTTACACCTAAGTCATATGATACACTTTTTGTGTCTAAAACTTAAAAAAAAAAGGTTTATGTAATAAGTTAATATTTACATCCTTATAACAATCAAGACAATATAATTGCCCGTGACCAGAGGAGGTTAATACCCAATTAAATTACTTGAGTCAGTTTTTTTAATAAACTGTACTTTTCAGAGTAGTGTACTGACCAAACATAACTTTGAGTAATTCCCAGTTGGAAGTAACAATACTCTTAATGGAGTTGAGTGAACGTTTTGGTTACTCTTCCCACTGTAACTAAGTATGTGATGACAAAAGCTTCATGTTGGCAATATTAAATTCTTTAAACATTTGTACTTATTACACCTTCAGATATGATTTGTTTTTGTTATTTTTGAGTCTATTCTTTGGAAATACTCGGCGAGTAGGCTCTGTAGTCTTACTTGAGTAATACTATTCTAAGTAATGAGAGGAGTACACATTTGGCTATCTACCCACGTCTGTCCTTCTGCAGCTCTCGTGGTTATTGTAAAAGTTAAACATCCTTCTTGTCTAAGTTGATAAAGCTCTGAAATACCTCGATGCTCACGGGCGCAGACGTCAGTGGCTGTAAATATTCCGGGTGCAGCAAGTGTCCAGTGTGCGCAGTCAACATTTTGAGAACTCGAATGGGAAGTCGCTTCGCCTGACGAGCTGGGTCCGAGGGGGTCGACACAAACGCTACAGCTCCTGGACAAGAGTTTGTTCCATGAAGAAACTCGGGAATCTCGCTCCTCTCACTTATCCGATCCGCAGCTGTCACAGTAGAGAAATCTTTCATTGGAGAAAGTCCGCACTCTTAGTTTAGGGTGACGGTCCAAATTGGTTGAAAACAACTGTACACCTTCTGCATTTATCCGGTCAAACCTGTAATAATCCTGTAATATGTAACAAATACAAGTCGATGTCCTTACAAGTCCCAGGGGGCTGGGAATAAAGATTTTAGTCCGAACCTATTTGTCCAGAAGCATTTTTATGTCCTGTTATAGTAAACATCCTAAATATCTCCACGGCATGAAGAGGCTGCTTCGTCGCTCAGCGCAATGTAGAGCAAAGAAAAATAAGACAAAAGCGCATTTTTGTTTTCCACGCGCTCTCCACAAATCCCAGGCTGTCTTCACTCCGGAGTCTGCAGCTCAACGATCACAACAGAGCTTCAAAGCGCTGCAGCCGCCGAGCTCGAGCGCGGCGTGGCTGCATCACCGCGTACGTCGGCAGGCTACGCCCACGGGGCGTGGCCACGTTACGCTGGTGAATAACATCAACGCCTATGTTTGTATCATTGCTAGTCATTTGGATAGAGTCATTAGTATAGTAAATAGTAAATGTTTTTTCTGGGCATGTTGGGATCTCCTCCTCCTTTGTGAATCCAAAGATTATGTTTCATGTTGTTTATTATAACACATAACAAGTCGTTATTCACAAACAATTGCCCTGATGGCAAGTTAAACATCTGAATACAAATACTTGTCAGCAGCTATCACACAAAGTTAAGTGTTTTTCGAATTTCATTCAATTCATTTCAATTTCAGTGTCATAAAATATTTGTATTTATGACCCTTGTATTATATTGTATATCAGAAGATTAAAACTAAAATGATTATAGCTACAAAATATAAACTATAGACAGGCCTAAATATTTAAAATAAATGGGTAAGACAGAGCTGAAGTAGGAGTGTACCAACAGTGGCACACATGACACTACTTCCTTGTTGCCTGTGCAGCATAACAGCTGAAAGAGTCATGAAGATCTGTGAACCCGACAGAACACATTTTTTTCTGAACGAACAGTGGAAGTCATCTGAAGTTCACAATGTACATATATCATTCTGTCATTCTGAACACGTAGTCATCTTCCCTTCAGTATTTAGCTCAAAACTAACAGGCTACATAGTGCATGTATGAAATTGTTGATAATTTACACATTGTGCATTGTAACATTAAACTATTATGAATTATGCATAAAATACGCCACTAAAGACATTTTTCACTTTTATTAATTCATATAATTTTTACCCGTAAAATAAAATGTGATAAAGACAGATTGCCTGAATTAATGGCTCTATAAATCTGGAATGTTAATAACTTTATTGTATTACCGCCTGCTGACTGACTGTGAAATGAGCCAATTTTGTTAACCTAATTATACTATGAATTGGTTAAATTACTTAAAAATTACACTTGACAAGAACCATTAGAAGATGCCCAAAATAGTAATCTGAGGGGCTTCGATTGAGTAAATCCTATGCAGCCTTAGAGACTGTATTTTGTGCATGTCTTAAAGGACTTTCCTTTATCTTCAAAAGCCCTCGGTCATGTGAATACTGTATTAATATAGGCTAATAAATAAATCATTTCAAACATGAGATAATTACAAGGCAGTGCTTCATGGGTTTCAGCCAAATGATTCCAACCTAATTTGAAGGACTTCATGAGGACCCCTCATCAAAAGATATAACATTTTGTTTTGAATTCCTTTATTGCTTAGGCAACTGGCCATAGTTGGAGTTTGTTGTTTGTTTGTTTTTTTGATACTCAAATATTTGTTGAATATTAAGTTTAAAACAATGATTTATCCTGAATGATACATATACATAACTCATATGTGTCTGTGCACCTGAGCATATTGGCTCGATTGTCATCATTTTGAGACCGGTTGTGTAGAAATATGACCTATCACAAATATGAAAGATGAGAAATATTAAATGAATTTTACTTGTACAAACACAATTTTCACACACCACCACCACCACCATAACTTCAACTTTGATTATTTATTTATTCTGACCACCTGGACAATCAATTCTCACTGAAATATTTAAATCATTTTCAGTCAATCATTCGGCAGCACACACACATTGATAGCCAGGCACAGATGCATTTTGCATGTCCTGTGGGTGGACTGATACCAAGAGATCAGGCTGCCAGAGGATGCCAGGCTCCAATCAGATTGTGCAGTGCTGTTCAGTGAAATTTCAGCTGACATCAAAGATGTTTTTCACACTCCTCTACACTTGGCTTTTTGTGAAAGATCTTATTCCAGAAATTCAGAACTGCCTGCTGGCTACTTTTATAAGAAAAAAACGAGTGGCCTTGTTTATTACACTGTAATGTAAGTAAACTGTCTGGTATCATAGCCTTCACTTTGCACAGGAATAAGCAACTTATCTCGAATCTCTGCTGCAAACCTATGATACTAACTTGAAAACGAGTTGTGCTTCATCACACGTGCGTTGATGAACAAGCACCTAAGTCAGAATACATTCTAGTCAGTTTCACACAATGTGACCCATGTGTTCAAAATATTAAATGAATTAATCAGTAATTTTATTGCAAAATCCAAAAAACAGTCATGGACTTCCAACCTGACAAATTTGAAGTCTCAAAAAGACTTGCAAAAATACCAACCTGCTATGATGAAGAGAGGAGAAGGTGTTTTACTGCTAAATGTGTCCCTTTAGAGTCATTCACAAATGTCAGGGATGAAAAATTGGCTGAAACACAAGTCAATTGCTCTCATACTGGATCCACATTAATCCTGGAGCTGCCTATAAAATCAAAGGAGAAGCAGTTAGCTGTTACAGAGCTCTGGACCAAGGTTCATGTCAGGCATCGACCGCTGCCTGGTCAATAAGTTACTTTGACATCACAGCACCAGGGAGAGGAGCAGGAGGACGTGGTGTAGCCCTCATCCTCTTCTCTTTGATGACTTTATTTACTTAACCTACAGCACTGCCCTCATTCATAAATGTCAGGAATGAAGTTACGCACCATTTACAAACCAAAATGTGAACTAATTTGGACTATATGCACCACAAGCATATAACTTCCATAATCACTGGTCTGGTCACAGGGATCTATTTCAACCCCAAACACTATTTCAACAGAGGCCAAACTGGTCACATGGTCAGGGGCACATTTCCTCCAGGTTCTGAGCTATTTCCATATTCCTATATAGTTCATACATTTCTGAGCTAACAAAATAAGGCTAAAATCAAGCAATTCCTATTAGAGTATGCTGCATGATTTGGAAAAAATATCTTAATGTGTTTTTTTCGTTGTTGTTTTTTTGCCCAGATTGCGATTGGATTTACGATCTATGTTCTAATGATGGGATTCTGTTCAAAGTCCACATTTTAAACACAACCAGGAGAATTGACAAAAAAATATAAATGTGTCTTTTTGTCACTTTTAGTTGCGTTTTTGTCACTTATAAATGTGTTTATGTCACTTTAAGTCACTTTCGCTTGTGTTTTTGCCACTTTTAGTCTCTTTGTGTCGCTTTATAACGTGTTTTTGTCACTTTTAGTCTTGTTTCAGAACATGTTTTAACAAATCTAGACTACCGGATTAGCAGGTTTTATTTAGAATAAGGAGTGATTTGCTAATTGCGTCCATTCAAATTTTGATTTGATTTCTTACTTGTGCAGCTCTAATTCCTATTCAGTTTACAATATAGCCCTACAAAACACGCTATGACTGATATGGATAAGACTTCTACACAGCTGCATTAAACAGTTCGAGTGAGATTATACAATGAACCGTGTATAAATGACAGCTTGATATTTTTTCTACACTAAAACCATAAACTACATAACACATTAGAAAATAAAATACGTTTACAATCTGTTTTAGTTTGTGACACCATGCAGACATTCTTCTGGTGCCTGTCACTCAGAGTTCAGGGAGTTAACATATGTGAGTTAACATATAAGTCTATATGACAGGTTAGACTACACTTTGACTAAAACGTAGTGAATATGATTGTATTTAAGATTTTACTAAATATTTTGCCCATTTGTCCCCAGTTTGACAAATTTCATAATTTTTGGGCAGCAAATATGACAAAGGTGGAGGTAATTCCACAACTGTTTCCTAGCAACCATTTTGAAAACAAGGGCCAAAATCCATGTTAATTCCTCAATAGTTATGATTTGACAGATAATAAGACCTGACAACACCTTTATTTTGTTGAATTACCGCTTGTGGGTCAGTTGAGTGTTAACTGTCTGCTTACGATCAACTGTACCTCACATTTTGATGACATAGGTGGAGGGTTCCATTTTAAAACTCAGCTCTACTTCATGTAATTTTAAACTTATATTTATCGAAATTTCTTATGGAACTACGACTTCAAAAATGTAAGACTACGCAAAATATTTTCCACAAATGTCCTCCCACCAAACTAAGCGATAATTTAAATATAATGAGAACCTGTCATATAGACTTTAACACACTAACAGGCTTTGATGGTGGAAAGAGTGGAAGAGCTCAATTAAATGTCCATTATGACGTTAGTAAATCACAGCCTATCTGCTATGTCACTTCAAACAAATGATCACCATGCTGCTACACTTAATTTATGCCCAACATTTGATCAAGATAAAGCACGCTGTTGGTGTTAGCACACTACATAACTGCAAACCGCAGCAATCTGTAGAGGATGAGGAATTATTGTACATTAAGAGGGTGTTTTGTCTTCTTGTTGTTGCATGGCACTTACTGTATACTGAGTAAGTCTTAAGGCACATTTGTCCTAATTCTTTGTGTCGACATGTCACTCCTTGAGCTGGAATAACATTATGAATTATTCTGTTGATCAGCCGGCAAACCTCCCCTTTAACTTGTGATGACAAAGTGCTCTATTTAGGGAGTTAGATTGAAATGTCTGCGGCCTAATTTATCTCTATGGGATGAATACATGAATGCGAAGTAGAGTCATAATTCACATGCACAGTCTGGATGCTGTATTATTACCGCTGCTGCCCCAGAAACTAGTGCAAGAAACGTTTTTTCACCTGAACAAGCATTGCAGTGCCATGTTGAACATTATTCACATTGTGCAGAGAGCTCTGACGACCGTGAAAGATTTTTTGCTCTAACCTTAGATTTTTTGGGACAGCTAGACTCCAGACGAAAACGAATAACAAACTGAGGACATTTTCCAGAAACTCATAAGTACGTATTAGTGGTAATTTATGAGCTATATAATTACCTAAATATTATTTCGACTGTAAGTCAAATATTTCCTACCAATGCTAAACTGCTCCACACACTGGGTTAACTTCTTAACTTGTGGCAAATGCTATAGTTCATATGGTTACAGTTTTGACAATAAAACATGTTTGACCGTAAGCTAATGTAGGCAAACTATAATTTGTTTACAATATATATCTTAATATTCAATTTGCATGGTTTTTTTAATCATGCTTATAATGTGGCATGAAACAAATCAGACGTGTAAAAATACATAAATTAAAGCGCTTTACAATATGCAAATGGCTTGGATCGCAAGATGAAGTTTTTAAATTAGGCTGCCACCCAGAGCACACACAGAAGAGTATTATTTTGACATGTTGTCACCCCCTGGGGGAGAGGGACCTTTTTCATGTGCAATCTGAAAGGCGTGCATCGGCAGCCAGATTTTATCAGCCAACAAGACACGCAGACTAAATAAATGGGGTGAGTGATAAGAATGTCAAAGATTATCTTCATGTTCCGTGCCGCTGTGAAGTTGTATCAAAATAGATTTGGTGAAAATGATTTGGCAAAGGCAGATGAGGTGATGATATACATGATAGATGATGGCTGGTGCTAGTCTTTTGTTATTCCTCTTTCAAATGCTGTTCGAATGACCTAAACCTTTGCAAAAATACATCATGATAATAATACGACTGAGAAAACTGCCTCTCTAGATTCAGATATGTCATTGCCATAACCTCAAAGCATTTATGAGCCATGAAAAACTCAAAATGTCTTTTCCCACCACCCGTTCCTTTAAATCTGAAGTGGCTGAAACATCCCTCAGAGCAGCAAGAAACCAACAAGAGTGTTAAATATCATTTTTGACATTGCAATGTTGAGTGAAACCAAAGCTGCCTACAACTTATATTTTACTTTTATTTGAGTGTTAGCTGTAATGGTCGAGTCTCAGTGTACTACTTGTGCCACTTCAATGCCTGGATAAATAGTTAGGCAACATGTCGGTCTCTAACATTGCAGATACTTTTCTATGGCTTTCTCAAACAGAGCTGCAGAGATGCTATATGAGGACAGAACTAAGGAATTGAGTAATTATTGTTTTTTGTCATGGCTGCATGTGTTGTCTTTAGACTGTCATTTTCCCGTCACCCTGCCACTTAACATTGAACGCTGCTCTCTCCCTCCTCTTTCTCTCTCCATCATGCTGTCACCGGCTCTGACAGGGACGATTTGAGTGGAGAAACTGATTTGTGATTGGACTTGCCTACAACCATGGCCCACATACATTTCTCCATTATAGTGTGTAGAGGCGAATGAGAGTGTTGCAGGTAAAACGTGTGTCACTGCGTCAGTCACATCTGTGGTTTAGTGTCACTGAAGGAATGCAATACTTGTCTTGTCACAACCGCCATTTTGATCTTTGAAGTGGGCCGCAAACTGCAGTACGAGCAAGAGCTAACTAAAAGGGTTTCTAACATGGTTAAAATTTGAAAATACAAATATGAGCTTTGTTATGAACATTAAACTACAATTACGTTAACACAGGAAAAACCTTTGTCAAAAAGTCAATTACCACAAAAGAGTTTGAACAGATATTGTTTTATAGCCTTAAAACTATCAGAATATCTAGTATTTGTAAGTTTAGGCAGAAGAGAGGAAAGATGGACAATTGGACAGTAATTCTAGTAGTACTCGTGGTACAAGTAAACTCTGCAGAGGCAGTGGGAACAATATGTTAACTTTTGATCATTTTCAATTAGTTCTTATGAGCATAAAAAGTTTCCTAACAATTCACATTAGGTATTCTGTTTTTCTCGTCTCTTATTCTCTTAATATGAAAAGCCACACTCTGCATCATGTAGTAGTCCTGAATTGGCCTTTGCCCCACTGACCATCGACTCCACAGTAAACATGGCCCATGGAGCGCACCATTGTGACTGATGCATCCTGCTGCTATGATCTGAGCCTGTTGTTTACGGAATGGGCATGTTGGCTGTACCCACTGGGATGTTGCCGCATGTGAAAGCAATGGGGAGACCGGCCTTTGAAGCTCTCCCACTCAGTCTTGCATCGCTGCTCCTCGGCTTTCTCTTTGATGAAGCTCTGTGAAGTGTTCTTTAGCAACAGGAGGCCGTTATATCAATACATACAGAGGACATGTAGGATGGACGGACACACAACCACATGCTAGTCAAGAACAGCTGTTTACCGTCAGCTCCCAACCCATTATATGAGGTAGTTTGATAGATGCTGGTGGCCTCTTGTCACCAGCATGGTATTGTTAAAAGAAAATCCTAAAATAAACATGTATGTGTGCATTGCATTAAGAAAGTAGAGGTCTATGATAATAAGGCAATTTCCTTTCCATGAGTGACTGTACTGTATCTAAAGTGATGTCCTCCTGTAAATATGGAGCATTCTCCCGTACTGGGTAATACTTGATTTTACTGTTATATTCCATTGCATCTGTGTTGTTGAGTGTACACGACCACAACATCACAAAGTGGTAGAACTATAAACATTAAAAAGAAGCAGTGCCTGACTTTTACAATAGCCAAAACGCACAAAGCCTGTTGGCACTTGGGTCAACATTGGGATTAGTTTAATTTGATAGACTGATGCCAGCTGCTGTTACCAATTGTTGAAATGTGCTTAGCTTGTGGAAGTTCATAACTTTTGCTCATCTCATAAAACATTTGATTGGGTTCTGAATCAAGGAGCAGTGTGTGAATCACTGAAACAATGCAGCATGCATTTTCTGGAGTTTAGGGTTTGACTGAGAGACAATGTACAGAGTCAGAAATGCACTGTAACATGGCTCACTTTCTGTTTTGTGTTGACACTTACCTGACAGTAAAGAGTTGTCAGTGTGTGTGGGTCTTCAGGTGCAGCTGCTTATCCATATGGATTTATAGCTCTTTGGAAATGAACTCTTCACCCAGAGAGAAGTGCAGTGGTGCTTAGCTGCACTCTGCAGCTGTCCCATCTGGAACAGACACACAGCCAAAGCATGGTTTGTGTTAGCAAAGTGATGTTTGAAACTACTTCAGTCTGAAAACACTTTGACAG
This sequence comes from Rhinogobius similis, assembly GCA_019453435.1. Taxonomy (NCBI): domain Eukaryota; kingdom Metazoa; phylum Chordata; class Actinopteri; order Gobiiformes; family Gobiidae; genus Rhinogobius; species Rhinogobius similis. Next base: position 28,883,276 of record CM033619.1, on the reverse strand, counting down.
CTCTCATCATTTTCCAAAGACATAAAGCTAAACCAGACATACTTTATTTGAAAGCTTGAAATAATTTGTACAAACTGATGAAAAGTTTGTTTTCTTTCTTTGCCCGGAACAAGATATATTTAGAAGACACAGAGATGTTACTGTTACTGTGTCTATTTTCTGTAAAATTCAAATCAGCTCAAATAATTTTTTTTTTTTTTTGCTTAGTAAATATTTACTTTGCAGGCTAAGACTTAAACTCTCAAAACCGTATTAAAAGGCGTGTTATCTTGTCCAGAGTAAGAGGAGATAAACAGAGCCCAACTAAACCATGAGGACAGGCTTGTGTCGGCCCTAGCCTTGAAGCATTGTGTGATGAGAGCAGGGCTCAACACCTGACACACACAGCAGAGACAGATGATTTAGTTGAGATTAAAGAACAACACACATATTGTTCTCTCATCTTTCTCTCAACCATTTATCCCCCTCAGCGAATCATTGATGCCATTCAAGGCCCTGAAATGCTACGCCGCTGTGATTTTCTCCTCCTCCTTCTTCTTTGTTTCTACGTTCACTTTTTTCTCTCAACCCCAAGCGTTCATGGGGCACTCTTAAGTATTCCTTTCCGCTGAGATTAAGTGTGACAGATTGGCCAAAAGAGCACATGACAGGAGTTCGGATGGCAGACAAGAATAAGATCAGACATGTGATGTGATATTAAGAGGTCACAAGAACTGCTGCGCGTGCACACACAGGCACACACAGACACCCTGGGCCTCTCTCTCCACACACTGATCCTAACCATATGATGCACACTGTCCAGCCAATGCTCTCAGCACAGCCTTATCTGTGCTTTATCACAACAAAAAGTGCACAAAGCATCAGGCAACCATGGCTAAATCGAAAGTGAAGCTTTGACGTGTGCTATAACGGCCATAATTTGATTAGACTAGGGTGACATTCTTTCACACAGCTCAGAGGAGAACAGCATCTGCTACTGCCAAACGCATTAACTTCTGTGAACTCACACACACAGGAAAAGTGAAGTATTGTTTGAATCCACTTGCTTTCCATTTGGTCAATAAAAGGCTTTTGAATGCTTTCAAGACACTGCACAAGATTTATATGTTTAAGAATTGCATCAGCAAGGCATAGATAACATTATATAGAGATAAAGACAAGATTTAGAGCATATGTAGCCAAAGTTACATTGGCTATTCACATGCACACAGAAATGATTATGCGATTTCTGCACTTGGATTTAAGATTATTTAAATGACATGAAAACTGCAAAATCTAAAGTGTGTAATCAGATGGCTCATGATTTTGTTTATGTATACAATTTAATCACAAACAAATATGTGAATAAATTCTGTAATTCTTTCTTCTATTTGTGACTTGTTTTGAGACGACAAAAAGCAATAGCCCAAGTCATATAAGAGGAAAAGCTGTAAAAGATAAAAATGGCCCCAGCAGCAATGTCTAATAAAAGTGTTCAAAAGGCCTGCTCCTGACATTGAAAAATAGTGAAATTATAAAATACAGAGCGAGGAGTTATTGTTTTTGGCTAAAACTGTGGAAGGGAGAGCCCAGGGCTGCCACATCAAATGAGCCTTCACTGACAGAGGGAGTTAGGAGTTCTGGTGATTAAATACAGTGCTCTCCGACATCACAACAGCAAAATGAGACCAGAACAAGACACTAGGAAAGAACTGCCCGAAATACAGGCAGGATGTGGTAAAAATGAGATCAAACCAATGTTTCATAACTTAACCATAGTTAAAGGTGCACTCTTACCTAACAGGAGGAGGGTACGCCAACAGCTTGTTTCCATGGAGTTGTTATTGCTTTGTCTGGAATGTTCCACAGTATGGCATTCAAAGTAAAGTGTTTTTAAAGGGGACACATTATGCTATATCAACTTAAATGAGCTTTTAACCTTGTTACAACAGTATTTCCTCATCATTAGTTTACTCAAAGTTGTATTTTGATTGCTTCCTGAATGTTTGAGTAATCCTGTATTGCCCTGACACTGAGGCTTGAGTGCTCAGAAAATTCCTGTTTTCACCTAATTAATATACCCACTCACATCACACTTGGTGCTTTAAAAAACAGACTGGGGTGACAAATGCCATGTAACCACTTTACAAAAATATGTAAATAACAATCCTCTGCTGCGAAATGTTACTATGAAGAGGCGGGGCTTATCAATTATACAGGACCTGTTCATATGATTAAGTCGTTTACATTAATTTTACTATTTCCAATGACCAAAAGATAATGATGAATGATTTATGTTAGTTCAATTCACCTTATTCCGTAAGTTGCCGTACACACTGCCGTCTTGTTTCCATTGTATTAGTTTACACGGGGCAGACGAGCTCAACAGAAATAAGTTCTACACGGACTAAAAAAACATTTTCAGACTGACCAGGAAATCGTTGCGTTGTTGACTTGTTGTTGCTCGTGTTCATTAAACATTTTACACAAATCAACCTACTTTATGTAACATTTTAGCGGCGAGACTTTTCCCTCGTTCATCATTAGCTTTAACGGCGTTGTCATCAAACAGAAGTGCGTTTACAACAAAAGTGCGTATCTGTGGCAAAAAAACGGCAAAAGTGGGCGGGGCAGAATAAGGTGAATAATACCTGAAAAAAGCCTAATATAAGATATTCTATTTTGAGCCATTATAAAACTGTAATTTAATAAATGCAAGATAGATATATTTAATGCCATACCACGGAGTATTCCAGGCAGAGCCATAACATCTCAGTGCCTGTTTATTTGTGAATGGCATTAGACAAGAGATTATCTTTTGGGGAAAAAATCATACTACGCTAAAACAAAAATCTTGTCTAAAACAGATTAGCATTTAAGATCTCAACTCCAGTTAAGTGACTGACAATGTTTTGTTCAGTAATAATGAATGTGCTGAAACCATGCCTGCTTTGGTTACAGTAGCCTACTGTGAATCCTGTTGAAATAACATGTATTCTTGTCTGACTTGGCAGTGGCCCATCACAGGAGACAACAGCCACTCAGACTGTCAGAGCCGTCTCCTCTCTTCTTTCAGCTTGTCCTTCTCACCATTTCCCCATCACTGTCTTCATGCGGCTCACGCTCACCCCAGCCAGGCCTTCCACTGGATCCTGTGTCAGAGCGTCTAAACTCGCCCTGACACAGTGTCGCTCCCAGCTACGCGGCTAATGTTACAGCTGCAGCCCAGGCAGACGGGGGAGGCTCCACACAACCAAAGCTCCTATCAGTGTTTGACATTAAAGATGACATCTTACTTATTTTCTTTCTCCTTTCATCACGCCTCACATCTCTCGTATTGTGGGTCTTTAAAGGGTGGTAAGCTGCGGAGGCTGGTGACAGTCAAGAAGAGCAGCCTTCAGAAGTGTCAAGAAAATGTAAGTAAAACACACAGATCTATTCACAAAACATAATGGTCAATGAAGCGATTCTTTTACCTCTTCATAAATAACTAATAACTACTGTTTTTAGAGATTCAGTTTATTGTCATGGTTATTCAGGTCACAATAAAATTTAACAAAAAAATAATAACAGTGAAAATCGTAGGCAGCAACAATGAGTCAAAATTATAAAGATAAGTCTTTTTTTACTGGCTGTTTATGTGCAATATCATTACTTTCTTTCATTCATTCAGAAAGTCATAAAGTCTGATATTATAAAGCTAGACTTCAAAGCAAATTCACGATTTCACTGTTGTTTGGTCATAGTGCCAACAACTGTGAAACTATTATATTTTTTTCTCACAATAATCCTAACACTAAAACTTGATATTGTGACATCGCTACTCAATTACAGTGTTTCTGTTTTGTTTTTGTTTTGTTTTTTGTTTATAGCACACCAAAAAATTCAGGTCAAGGGCACAGTACAGCCATTTTGCCCAACTTCTTTATCTGAAACAAATTATTACAAAATTATTTTGAACCTCCATTCTGGATACCTCTGCACTGATCAGGAACACTTTTAAAAGCCATTGCCTATAAAGAAGAACAAAATAAAAAAAACACATTAGACGGCCAGGAAATGTAAAGTGTCTTGTGTTGTTAAATCAAAATTGAAATAAAACATAGTAGAACTCATAAAGCAAGTTCCATGCTTCGATCATTGCTGCATTATTCTTTATGGTAAGCACAATAACGTAAAAGCTTGATGGCAGAAGACAACCGTGCCTTTTTACATGAGATCTGCAGCACCACTACTTTTGAGTTCACAGCTCAGAGCAAGGGGCTGACATAAGCAGAAGATTGTGTGTTTTGACAAATCTTCCCGAGTGACAGCGGGGACAGACAGCTAAAGAACTGAAGTGGGGGAAACCCATTGTGTTCCCAAAGCCGCTTTCATCCAAGGCCTGTCTCCAAATCTTCCTCATCATCCTCGCCTTTCTGATTCCCGCTGCGGAATTTGGGCTGATAACCTTTGAAGAGGGGATGCGTAGTGAGCAACAACAAGGAGGAACATCTCTCCGTCAGCACCGCCTCAACATGAAAGACATTAAGCTGTATGCCATTTTGAGGTAGCCTAATTAATTCAGAGTCTCCTTATCGGCTGGAATATAAAGACGGATAAGGCAGACGAGGGAGCGCTGGTGGTGATGGCATTGTCAGCATCTCTCAGTGTCAAGTCTAGGCCGCCTCGTCTCTGATTGTCTGGCAGCACTGAACCATGACTGTTGTGTTAATTTGAGCCAGATGATCTGCATTGTCACACCCTCAACTCTATCTGCACCAGAACATGCCCTGCAGGTGAGAGAGCAGTCTACCAGCCACGCTCTGTCTCTCAGGATTTCACATGTGGAGATAAGGCTGCTAGGCACACTCCAATGAGACTGTCACAGGATCACAGTGCATATTATAAATGAAAACATATCACTGCATCATTGTTATTAAGCTTCTAAAGACAAAAGCCACCTGAGTAACGACTGCTGTGAACTAGACTTAGACAATGGTATGTTTTGTTTTTCACACACTATTTCAGTCTGAAAAACCAAATAGGAACAGGCATCTGATATTTTTCCCATTTTATTATATTCTTTTATTGACAAGAAATGATGAGAAAAGCAGATACAGGGACAGACATTCCAATTGCCACCATTATCATTTGGACCATCATGGGCAAAATTTGCCAAGTAGTCTTCAAGCTGTAATTTGCAAGACTGGTGGAAAGCAAAGCTTGGAGGCATAAACAGCTTAATCTCTCTGAACTCCTGCTGCTCTATCACTCAAGCGGAGCGGATGCCAAACTACAGCAACAAGGTTGGCCCTCTGCAAAATAGATGAGGAGTTCAATCTCAGACACAAGACTGGAGAGGAACAGTTATTTCCACTATACTTTATGGTCCCATAGAATTGTATAAGATATCTTATTATGTTCTGTAGCTCAGAAACATCCATCCAATGTCTAAAAGTATAGCTATAGAACAATACTCCTTTTATTTCACTCCCAGACAACCTTGGTGCTTGTACTTAGTCACATCACTGCAGTAACAGCAGCAGAATGTTGAACATGGTTGAGGAAGACTGAGGGGTAGCAAGGTCCAGGGAAAGAGCTTTTGACAAATACCAAGACATAAATAAAGTGAAAGAAAACTATTGCATGAGAGAAAGACTGTGATTTTAATTGTTAGGTCAGAGTGCTGTCAAGAGAAAGGCTCAAATCTCACATTCCAAAACTGAAGAGAGTACATTATTTGTAAACAAAAAGTAGAATATCCAAAACATTTGCTTACAAATGTATGAAAATCGTCCAATTTAACAAGAGCAGGACTTTTGGTTTGTTTTACTCTGTAGGGAGCAAGTGTAGCACTTTCATTACATTACACTTCAGGATGAGGTCAAAAGGAGGGCAGCCTTACAGGTTTGTAGCCTACTCTAGATCCAGGTGTGAACTCCAGCCCCTGGGGCATTTATGGGAGTTAAACAAGAGGTCAGGGGTCATTGAGATGGGCTGTGAACTTAAAAGGAAAGATTTTGGAGGGGTTAAAGAAGAGTAAATGAGACGGCTACTAGCCTTTGGAAACAATATTATTTTAAATGACACAAAACATCAGATCTTTTATTATCACCTCGATCAGGAAAGATGGCCTTCAAAACACTGTCATAAAAGGTGAGTGTGTTATGCTGTCTATTCTTTCATTGACTTGAAATCAGCTTGCACCAGTGAGTCAAGACAAAGCCTCAACAACGTTCTGGCATTGCACACACATAAATCCACTTTATGACAGATTAGAGAGACCAATAGCTTTTTCACTGGTTTACCCATAGCACTGAATATGTTTCCTGCTGGCTACACTCCAGTCGGGTTTCAAAGGCTGAGAAAATACAGAGTGATGAAAGTGACAGTGAAAACCTAAACAGCTGTGTAAGATATGAATCAGCTTTGTTCTTCCTCAATGAAAAAAAAAACAAGGCAGACAATATTTCCCACACTATTAACAGTTCATGTCACACATTTTGGATTAGCTGAAAGAGACAGAAGGGTAAAAGTAGTGCGAGAAAGAAGAGGGCTTGTGTGAGACAGAGTAGCGAGCCAGTCATCAGATCTGATGTAGGCGTCTCTCCTGACAGCCATAATTCTCCAGCCTACAGAATTTCATCAACAGCAGCAAGCTCTGCCGCAGGGCAGCGCCTCTTTCAAGTCTCCATCCACTGACAGAAAGATTTATTAGACCTGAAATTTGTACAGATCACCCGTCACTTATGGGGAACAGCATCGGCATGTCAGGCACAGCTTATAAGGTGTAAAGTGTCATGACATCCTTTCTATAAGCCTCCATGAAGTTACAAAGGTAAAACATATTACATTAATTCATATGGAGATTCATACTACTTATTATTTATTACAAATATTTACAAAATGTGTGTAAATTGTTTGTTGAATATTGACAAATGTTTTTGATAAGATGGTGGGCCAAGGTAAAATTCCGGTGCGCCATCTGGATTCGTAACATGGCAAGTTGGGAGTCAGAGACACCAACTCCAAACTCAAGGGGCCAGTAAATGGACAAATACATAGTTTTAATCAAGGTTATAAGAAAGATAATACTTCTGAACGTAACACAGAAAAAGACAGGAGAATAGAAGTGAAGCAACAGTTAGAAAAATGGAAAGCAAGAGCACTCTGGGGTCCGTCTTTCACTTCCACATCTGGCCCTGATATTTCAGAGTTAATTAGTCATGCAGGGCCTGTGTGGAGATAAATCTATCATCCCGTGGTGCACAAACCATTTGAGAAATGAAAGGAAGTGAGGAGATATACACAGGCCGGGCTCCTTCATAAATCATCGGGCCAGATTAAAAACAGACACAGCCGTGATGAGAGGGACAGAGGGAGGGACCAGGACTTTCTCACAAAAACACTACACACAGACTGGAGTTGGTCATTGTAGACTTATACATACAACAGACTTCTCCTAGATACAGTGTCTCTCTCATTGGAGAAACCAATGGAAGGACACAAAAGAGAGACAGGATAATAGAATGACAACATGCAATAGAACTGGAGGCGATAGGAGAAAAAGGGCAGGGGTATAGAAGCTGAAGTTCAAAACAGAAGAGAGGAAAAGCAGAAAAACCGCTCTGACAGAGTTTGGAGACAGGCGCCTGCAGGGCCACACTTTGCTCTTGTGTGATTTGGACAGGGCTTTATTATGAGTTGCCCCACATTCAACAGCAGAGCAAGGTGTGGGCAAAAAACGTCACAAGCAAAACAATAAAATGCCCAGTCATATTACAACAAACCTTCAGCAATTTATTTCATTTACCCAAATGTTCAAATGGCTTCATAAACAATCATACTAAAAGCTTTGGAATGGTATCTGTAATTTGGCTATACAAAAACATTTTTATTTGAAACAAGCAAGCACAGAAGATTAATTTAAAATGTATATATGATTTAGAGAAATTAGTTACTGGTAAGGGAACCTCTTAAAAATAACCTTCATGTCAAATGAGGCTGAGAAGTTTACAGAGAATCTAATGTATTTTCATAACATTTCCCTCTTAATGATTGATAAATAATGACAGAGCAGGGAGTCGGGGAATTATCACAGATGTAAACATGCTGAACTCTAAATCACCCCAGGCCTTTGATTTAAAGCCAGCGGAGGATTTACAGGACAGGAGCTCTGTGTCAGGTTAGGGTGAGTTTAAAAGTGAAGGTCAGGATGAGGACAAGGTCAAAGGTCAAAGCCAGGAAAGTGAGAGTGCTGACAGGAGAACACAAATTGGGCAAAGAATTCTGACGAAAACATGCTACAAGGTTTGAATATCATCAGAAATGGAACATACCAAAGTGCATTCCCTAACTACCAAACATCCAAGTTTGTGGTGAAAAGATCTTTGAACGTTCTGAAGCACAGTTTTAGTACTTTTACCTCAGCACACATGTAAGGCAGCAGATAGCCATCTGTCTGCAGCTCTAAATCACAGTTGAACCAGCAGGGAGAGCGGTAAATCACACATTACAAAGAACGTGGTGAAAGCACAGGAACACAGCTCCACTATGGCTCTGTCCCTTATAGTCTGCCTTCAAAGCTGGCCCAAACAGGAAGCAGTAATTCCCATTTCCTGTCTCCACTACCCTTGTGAGGACACTGAGATGAAGGTGTCAAGGAAAAGCCGACTTTTTTTTATGTTTGCATATATTCTTTTTCTCAAGGACACACAAATCCACAGTGATATGGTTCATGGCTTTTTGTAAGCTGATGACAGGAGATTACAATAGCACAGGAATTACTTTTGTATGATTTCCGGGATGAATGTGTTGTCATGGAAACACTGATGATGGTTTTGTTGGGGTCAGTGGTATTTAGGATGAAAGTTTTACTAAGGGACTTTCCAAATCTGTAAACAACTCATCATCACCAGTGTGTGGTTTTGTGGGTTTTTGGGGTTTGTCCTTTACTATGTTGCCTGAATTATATTGGCTAAATTGAAGTGTTACTATGGGGAAAGAGATAACACAAAGCAAGATGATGTGGCCCACACTTCGAGCAATATTGTATAACTCTAAAGGAGTTAAAGCAGCTAAAAGGACCATATTTTATCATTAAGAAAAATGTTCCTCATTGACCATTCATAACCTGACTAATCCTTGTTCTACTCATTTGCTAAAAGGAGGAGAGCAAAGCCACGTTGGGGAAATCTTGTGTCTTATTTGGATCCTATTTTCACCTGCAGTTTGTAGTATACATGAGCATAGTTGAAACCATTTATTGTACACACAACAGCATTGTGGCCTTGTATTTTTGAACAGTTGCACAGTGTTCTGTTAGATTTATTTATATGTTTGAGTTGTTGGATTTTTGAACGTCAATATTGGTAACTATTGTAATTCTGCATTGCAACACTGGAATCTACCCCATTGTGAGACAAATAAAGATTATTCTATCTTATGCAAAATGTCTATTTGGCCTTGTATGATTCAGCATGAAGCTGGGCCCCCACTCATTTGGGTGCCTTTGATTTGTCGGGTTGCTGAAATGCGGTGGGTGAGAGTGAACCCCATTAGCCCCAGATCACCAGACTTGTTAGCAGCAGCACCTTCTGCAATAATTTACAACCCTTCATCTCAGCAGAATGTGTTTCTTGTAAGGTGTAATGGAAGCAATCCATTCTGGCTGTCAGTGCTGGAAAACACTTTGTTTTCAAGACAAATAGTGTTTGTATGGAAGATGCTGGCTGCACTGGAGCTGGGAAAAGGTAAAGTAGTTTTGCCATGGGTATATTTCATACCTGAGGTGCACAGTGGCAGAGTGGTTAGAACTTTCACCTCACAGCAAAAACGTCCAGGGGGTTTGCTGTCCCGCACTTACATCAGCGACTCAGGGGTAACCCTCCATCTGATCTACACATTTTTTAGTTCAACTTGTTGCTTGCATGGACAAATAAAGTACCTTACCTGAAATACACTTGTTAATTTAAAAAAGCAGATAAATCCTTCAAAAAATAAACACATAAAAAAAGAGATTATTATTATTATTTTTTTTTTTTTTTTATTAACTTCATTTTGTTTTGTTTTTGGCAATGCCAAATGTTGTTGAAACTCGTTTTGGTGTATAATAACAAATACCAAAGTATGGACCAGAACAAAAGCAGGTGACAGCTTTCCTTGCAGCCCTGTCCATATTAACGCTGAAAGAGTGGAGAATAGGCTGCAGGTGATGATCTATAGCCTATGAGTAAATATTTCAGATGACACAATTTTTTGTGTTACAGTTAAAACTAGTTTACAGGAATAACAACAACTGCAGATAAAGATCCCTTTCTGATTAGTTATTATAAAGTGTATAATGCAATTTTATCACTTTTTTAAACCTATGGCACACAGCCCAAAACTATCCATCTCCACTCCCACATTTTTGGGTTCAGCGTCACATGCAGCACCCTCCACTGCTCTCCTCATCCATCTCCCCAGTCCCCACAGTTCTCTCCATAAATCCTGGGACAGCAGCGCTTTAATGGGTAATTAATTGATACGGCAGCAGCCCTGTAATAAGACAATAAATTACGATGCGAGCCGGTGTGCTGTGTCAGTGTGTGTTGCTAATGGCCCCTCAGGGCTGGGGCAGGAGGCTAATAAATTAGACAGGTATAAACTGTTGTGTGCTAAGAAGCCCTCCACAGCTCGCTGCTCTGAAGACCGGGACAGGAGCAAGGCAACCAAGGAGATACAGGCAGCTTTTGTGCTTGGCGTGTTTACATGCACTATTTTATAAGACAGATTTCTGATGAAATTGCAGTAAATAATGAGTGTATTTTGACCTATCCTTAAACTGCATTATACATTTATATAGGGCATTTCACAAAAATATGAATATTATCCAAAAAACAACATAGGCGTCATTGTATACTTTTCAAATTGTTGAATGTGGATCGAAATAATACACCAGTCCATCTAACGGACTGTCACTTTCTAAAGAGGAAAACCAAAGCTTAGTAAACACAACAGTGCTTTCAGCTCAGAAAAGAGGAATTTGAGTAGATAGGGCTTAATCCTGTTTAATGGTTGTCTGCTTCAGAGGTGAGAGGGATTAGGGCGTGGTAAGTACCATATATGTGTTATGTGTCTCACAGCAAGTAAGTACAACCCCCTGTAAAATCACCACCTAAATGATTAAGGCTTCAATAAAATAATACATTTGTTGGAAGACCAGGCAAAAACAACAATAGTCGCATTCCTGTCTGTAAGATTCTACCCTTTTATTATCATATTAATGTTAAATTAGCATTCAAAGTTGACATTATATAGATAAAATCTCTTTCTGATTGATTTTGACTGCCTCCACGTTATTGATTAAACACCTAATTAATAATGATAATAAAAGTGCATAAGAGTGCATTAAAATTATGAACGCAGGATCGAAATCACTCCCAGTCACTACCGGTTTATAGACTCTATTCTGGTGGATAGATGGGAGGTTTCAAATGTGATCACTGCATTCACCTTCATGTTATGTGCTTCAGAATATTACTGCGAAAAAGATTCAACCAACTATAATGTGTGTTCTTTTGTTGTAACTGATTGAATTTGCTAGATCATCCAATTATTCATTATAAATACATCAAAATTCAGTTCATTAATTTCGTTATCTTACTACTTTTTAACCATGAAATTGTAGTGCTGGTGAACAAGACCTTTCTTGGTTGAAGCGAAGCAGGTTAGTCAAAAGTAACACTAATCTTCTTCTTCTAAGGTTGAATAAAACAGAATGAGGGAGAACAGGTGATGAAGCTGCTTGTTGGGACCATAGTCAGTCGGTGTGCTGCAGTTCCAACAGGGTGCATCATATTTTACTATTGACTGACACCTCCAAAGACAGAGTGGCCAGCTCAGAGCGCTCACAGCCCAGACTTCAACATTCCTCCATATTTTCTGTAGGCTGTCAGGTCGTCTAATAAAGCGGGCCAAATGGAGGGATGGTGCAGGAGCTGTACTGGATGAAGTATCTAGCACTGATGTAATAAGGCGTATAAATCTAATTTAATTACCCAGTGCAGGGACAGCCTGTAGAAGCCATGACTGGATTTATTGTGTCTTAACTTGGCGTCTTAACGACTTTGTGCTTTTAATATCATTACCCTGTAATTTATTCTTTTTGGTGCACATACACACGCAGTAGAGGATGTCACCCACACCCACAGTGCACTCCTAATCTTTTAATGTAGTAGCACCACAGATCACAGGACTGCAGAGGTGAATCTATAAACTCATTGTCCGCCATCTTTTCTGTATATGTCACCAAACTCACACTTTACACTTACAGAATGACCACTCAAGTTCAACGTTCATTACTGTATTGTCATTTTACTCCTTGCATTGTCAAGAGTAAATCAAAGGCCCACAAGTGGTTTCATTTTAGTTGCCATTCCAGACACAACCTTCTCCATTTTTTCCGAGCTTGAGACAAAGGAACATCCATGATAAATTTGTGTTCAGTTTTTGTCTATTGTCAACAATTTCACAAGAAAATTCCTCTTTTTGTGCTTATTGTTTGGTATTAGCCAAATATTATATCACTGCAATAGGCTAACATTTTGCAACTTTATATTCTAAAAAAGAGATTTCCAGATGAAGATGAATGGCTAAACGAGCTATGCCATCAAGCAAAGTAAACATCAACACCATCCACAAATTACTGCGCTTAAAAATACAACAGAGCCCCAAGACTGGGTTAAGGAAGACACAGAGTAATATTTGCAATCAATACATGCTGTACTTTTTACTTCAAAGACAAAGTAAGTTTTTCCTATCCAGAATATTATGTATTATTCTACGACTGTATAACTGTAGACATTCATTTACAGAATACGCTCTCATATTCATAGATGAGCAGTGATAGATCACGCACAACACACTTTGTGGTTCTATCTTAAGAAAACCGCAGCCTTAATGGATGTATTCTTCATCACCATTATGCTGTTTGTTTTTTGGTCTCTAGGGTTCAGTTTGTTTATTTTATTGTGGGGAAAGATATGCTTTTTATATTTGTATTTCTCCTTTATATAAAAACTCCCAAAGGCTGTGCAAACACGCCTTCACTGCACAGCACAACGTCACTATTAAAACTGGTGCTAGTGTGACTTGTGTTAAAAATACATGGACTTGCTTGGGTAAAAAACAAGTTCATAATAATTTACTTATATTTGTCTTGAAAAATGACAAAAATGCAGCATACAGTAAACACATCGGCCTGTCATATTTTACACCATTAAAACAGCAGCTGTTGAGCACTGAGTCCATTCATTATACATAATGGCAGTATCCACAGGAGCCAACAGGGCTGACAATAGAACCACACAAAACCAAAGCAGCTCTTGTCATGCACTTAAAATGTTGAGTATTTAATGTTTAGACAAATATCATTAGTTCTATATTATTACAATCATGCAATAAATTACCCTTAGTACTTTACTAAAGCAAATTTTACAGGGACAAAGTCTATTTAACGGCAGATATCGTTATTATATGGATATTAAGCAGGACACAAGACTAAAATTAAGTTCATGATAATACAATCATTACTACTGTGCCAAATGTAAACTATTTTGTAGTTTTGAATTTAAAAATAAAATCTATGTTATCAGGTGTAAAAAGATATTGGACCATTAAAGGGATTCATATGTTTGTGAAGTTAATTGCAAAGCTGAGCAAATGATGTGATATTGCAAGCAAAGGTGAATGTACTGTAAATGAACACAAAAATGGCTACTGCACTTTACATGAGTGGGATTATGTATTCATCAGTGTTGTAGCAGAGGTGAAGAGCAACTGATTACACATACTCAGATTACAGATTTCAACAGAAAAGAGTATAGTTGTTTTCAGAATCAGAATCAGAATCAGAATTACTTTTATTTATCCCCAAGGGGAAATTCTTTTTGTTACATGTGCAACCGACCAGTAGTGACAGTAAAGTATTATAAACAAAATAAGATATATATAAAATAAGAATAAAATACAATAGCTCTATAATGATCAACCCCATTTAACTTAACTTATAAAGTGTCTTTATTAATCAACTAAACCCCCGATATGAACAATAATCAACTAAACCCCCGATATGAACGTAACGTAATGAGTAATTGTACTTTTTTGAGTATATATTTAAACATTCTTCTTGTATTTAATTGTCACTTTTGGACTTGTACTACATTTTTAATCATAGAATTTAAGGAGTACAGTTTGAAGTCCCAATCGTCCCAATTCACGGTTGTCTCACCTCTGTCTCTGCTTATTTCTAAAACACACATAACACCGCTGATCAAATTTTGTATTAAAAAAAGTTTTACATAAAGAGTGATGAAAAATGCAACTAAAATCGCTTTAAAAAGAAACTCTGAATAATATTTTTCAAGCATCCTTTTCACTTTGAATGTAAACTTACTGTAACTGCACTTTTACTTGAGTGCACATTTTCAGTACTCTTTCCACCACTGCCCTTTAGTTACTTACAGCTTGAATTAAATACAATGACATCATATTCAAAATCATTTGTGCGAGTAGTTCTGTACTTAACCATCCACAGCCTGACCCAGCTGAAGTTTAAACTGAGATGAGAAAGCGTATATTTTTCTCACTTTGCTGTTAATATAAAAAACATCTGTGAGCTAACCACTAGGGCACCCTTCGGCAGTGGTCAGTGTGTGGCCCTCTGTCAAACACGTCAGCGCTAAGGTCAGGGCGGGGTCACGAGGAACTCTCTGCACTGCCCCAGGGCTGACAGAAACCACAGGGAGAGGGCCCAGTCAACCTCAGTGTGCCATCGGCCTTGGCTATAAAGACACTTAGTGCATAAATCCATAAACGCACATTATTTACACATCTGCTGTTACATACCAAAATAGTGCCACCGCAGATTTTTTTCTATGACTGAGGGTCAGAGAAAAAGGAGTGGTGTATTTTTTGTTCGCAGCCTGTGAATGTGTGTCCCATGTGTGTGCGCTGCCAAGTGATTTATGGGCCCTGTCTCCCAGTGCCAGCAGTTTGTCTCTTCTAGCATGGAGGATGAATGGCCCACTGTCAGCCTTGCCTCAACCTCTTCTACCTCTCTCTCTCTCAAATTACCTTTCTCTTTGTGCCTGCTCCCCACTCCTTACATCTGCACCATCTTATCTGTGGACATGCTCTTCCTCTGCACCTTGTCAGCTGCACTTCCTTTTAACCTTAGCCTTTTTCCGAGCTGTTCAATTGGTTCATTTGTTCCTTATTTTTCTACTTTGGTGAACGTGGCACACATTCTTAATCAAGCACTCAGAAGTTATCGTAAATTAAGTAATAGTATGATCCAATATACAGCAAAAACTACATGTCATAATAATATATTTTCATGTGTCAATGAGGAATGGGACAAGAACTTCAAGCATAATGCACTTTAACATCACAAGAAATGTCTTGTTGTTGTCATTATATATATTATATATATACAATGAATTTAAACCCATCTGTTGTGCTACTGATGTTGTTGTCCTTGGTGAGTCCAAAACAAATTTCCCTTAGCAGTCTTGTACCATAAAATGGCTCAAACACCTGAACTGGGAAGTCGAAGTTCCAAAAAGCAGAGTTACAATAACAGCAAAACCTGAATAATAAGACAAATACAATATTATGAGGCAAAATATTTGAGCTAAACAACACCACATTTTTATTAGTAATTGGGGCTGCATAATTAATCGAAATCAAATGAAATTGTAATGAACGCAATTAGAAAATCGCAAAGGCTGCACGTTTTGAAGTGCCATAATTTCCTTCACAAAAAACAAAAGCAAAAAACATTTTCTGAAAAACATGCCATTGTTTTATTAGTTCATAGACCTGTTTCAGTCTTTTTGTCAAATCTCCTGAACACATTTAAAATGTGAACTATGAGCAGAATCCTATTTCTAAAACATAAATTTCAAATCTAGTCGTAATCGCAATTGGTCAGAAAAATTGCAATTCGATATTTTTCCCAAATCATGCAGCCCTATTAAAAATGATGTCAAAATATTGTCTCGTTCTCATGGACCCAATCTCATCTCTCAGCTCATCTTGTAGTCCCAATGGTTCAGAGATTCAGAGTGGACATATTATTATACATATAATTGACTTTTATGGGGTTTTATAATAACGGTTTTCCATCACCATCACATTACTTAAAGTTGTATTTTAATTGATTATGCATTGTCCTGCATTCGAGGCTTGCTCAGAAATTTTCTAGATTTACCTGCTGCCCATCAGTTCTGCAGTTTGAGGTCAACGGACCTGTTTTATTATTAAGTGGTTTTAATCAATAGTGTGGTTTTACAATGAACAAAATGGAAAACTATGATCTACTTCCATTAGTGCATGGAAGTACTCTTCTACATGAAAGTAGTCTACTGTAAAAAATTAAAAATGATATAGGCATTAGACAACATTTCTACTTTCCAGGAGGCAGTTTTAACATATATCACCTCTAAATATTGAACCTGAATCAATATTCCTCAAATAGATGATTACATTAAATCTTGGTTATGTGATACTGAAAAAGTCAACATCTTGGAAAGGTTTACAGGAAGTTACTAGAAGCACGATGATTTATGGTGTGGATGCTGCCAGTTCCCAGCTTATACTTAAGCATCCGAGACTGCACATCCAGCAATAAAGATTTCCCAATTCAGCTGAGAGGGCAGTTTTTCTAATTTCTCCCTCCAGTTGCCCAAGAACTGGCTTTGATTAATCCAGTTTTTATTTTAAACAAAACCTCTTTGAAGAGAACTGTTGGCATTTGTCTTAATAGCAATAATTTACTTTTATTCATAGTGGAGGACAGTGTTAGCCACACTGCTGATACTGCCATAAAGTATTCTAATTCCCTGCTCTAAGCATGAGATTTTTACCAA
This sequence comes from Rhinogobius similis, assembly GCA_019453435.1. Lineage (NCBI taxonomy): Eukaryota > Metazoa > Chordata > Actinopteri > Gobiiformes > Gobiidae > Rhinogobius > Rhinogobius similis. The sequence goes on along the minus strand of CM033619.1, from coordinate 28,866,402 downwards.
CTTCAGCACTGCACTGCTCTAGCTCTCTTCTCGGCTAAGGCCAAACGGCTGAAGAATAATGCCTGTGCAGGTCATTAATTGTGCTGCCATTATCATAATTTAACATGCAGCTCACCTCTCTCCATCTTTATCACTGCTGCAGAGCTACACCAATTCATCAGCCTGAAAGAACAAGGCGGGCATTTGTGGGAGGGCAGACAGTCGAAATCAAAAAATGACCTCTGTATCAATCCTGTTTCCACATATTAGATAAGAGACACTTTTTCTAGCACTCCTCCTGGCGCTGTCTCATGCTAATGCTACGATACAGTGACATGGTAATGATCTGGCCACGGCTGCAGAGCACAGGGCTTATTGATCCTGGGCTGATTTATTGCAGGTTACAGCTGATTATTGGGTCATTAATCAGTCTAGGATTACCCTTTCAATAAAACTGCTTACGTTTGTTTGTAAAGTGCTGGCTGGGGCAGGAGAAGGGCATATTCAGGACAACAATGCACTAAAGCTAAATGTTTTTGGTACTGGTCTGTGCTATTTCTCAGAGCTGTGATCATAATTATGACCTTTTGCTGAGTTTAACATGACATCACAGCATTCTAGAAGTCAGCTGTGCTTAACTGAGATGGGAGCAGGCAAATGACTATTGCATCCATATTTTAGGCATTGGATGCATAAATATAGCACAATTTACCTGTATTATTACAAATGTATACTAAAAGAGAAAATATAATGATGGCCAAATTGCTGATGTTGAAATGGATGTTTAGGTTCTCAACAATCTTCCATCACAAAGCAGAATGGGACTCATGAGTCTCCCATTTGTGTTGCCAGTTTCAGTGCTGAAATCCAATTGAACCCATGCGTTTTTCTCTGAGACATGAGACATGGCCTGTCCATAAAATGAGAATACGAAAAACTTGTAACGGCTCTATCTGCAGGTTAAGGCACTGACAGCAAAGGTTCAGCTGTGATTGTAGGTCCCTTTAAAAGTTAGAGCACAGAATACATATCGTACCTTCAATTCTAGTAACGTTTTATGTTCATGTCTTAATATTAATTTATCTATCTGGCTTTTACAACACATTGTGGTTCCAAAAGCAACATGTACAACAGGTGTGTGAATGAAAGTGTGTTTGTGAGAGTGAATGCAGGACAACAGATACTAGGCCTAATTCCGGACATGGACTGTCCTGACCAAATAAACAACATTTTTAGTTACAAGTTTTATAGCAATGTTTACTTTATTGAATAGTGTGGTCTAGTAACAGAATGAAGAGCAAGAAGAGACATTCCATAAATTGTTAGAACAGGAAATTTCATATGTAGTAAACGCTCACTGTGACCCAACCCTTAGGGCGACACGACATTTGACCATTTCATGCCTTCTTTTAAAATGAAGCAATCTCAGCTTTTCAACTCCAGTAGCGGTGTCAAAATGTCTTCTTGGTCTACAACCTATTGGCTTAAAACATTACATTTAGCTTTTGTTTATATTTATGGTGATGACCAATTATCTGGTCACATCAAAAGTACCCACTGTTCTCATCAGTGTTTCAGCAAGCCATGGTAAAAAGTATCATTTGCTATTCAAAGAGTAAAAATTGTCTAAAAAATTGTAAAAAAAAAAAAAAAAAAATACTACGTGGCAGAATGGAGGAAAAAATAGCTGTGTCTCCTCATGTTTAACACCAAACACCAAACAAACCTCAATGCAATGAATGTAACTCACCACCTTTATCTGCCTTTCTTAAATTAGCTCCTAGATAAGAGATAGTGCCGCTGTCCGCCTGCCAACGTTTTACAACGTGCTATAAAACAAACGCAGGGGGAATACTGCGCTGTTACTCAACCACCTTCACAAGCAACAAACATTACCTGCAACACACCTTTTACAACAGCAAGCAAATTGAGGATAGTGATTTTCCTATAAAGGCCCCGAGGAACTGAGCCGACTTTAATGAGGAGGTTTAATGCCTGGTCTTGTCAAACAGACTAACTACGACTGCCAAGTGCTGTTGTGTCGTTTTATTTGAGAGTAACTGATTAAGCATCCCAGGACGTTGTGGAGCTCCGAGGGACTGCTGCCTCTCCCTGTACCACGCTCATAAACCCTGACTTGACAGAGGCCTCGTAAAGCGGACATAATGCTGTCGTAAACATGTCACGACACCTGTCATAAACATTAATGGCTGTTTATGAAGGAACATGATGGATCGGAGGACTTTTCTGGACGGCATTCAGCAGGTTACGGTTAGAGAAACATAAAGCCGTATTATGATCCACTTTTTGGCAGAAGACTTAAAACAACTGAGGCGGCAGTCCAAGCAAAAGTCAAAGCAAAGTCATTAGCTAAATGCATGTTACTTCATAAATTTTGCAAAACTGTAATGAATATTGATTATGTTGATATTCTCATGCACAGATCTTTACCCTGTTTCCTTTCAGTTAAATATCTAAATCCTCAGACTAAAGTGTGGCCCATGTATTCCGTCGTGTAGCACTAGCAAGACTTAGAAGATCAGAGAATTGTCTCACAATAGGGAAATTGCAGTGTTACAACATGTTTAACTAAAAATATCACTGTATCACAATGTGTCTCAATTAAACCGATGCATGTAATTCTTAGCACTATAGCACAGTCAATTACTTCAGTTTTGTAGATTTCTCAAAAATGTTTTCTAATATTTCTCTTAATATACAAAACAAGTGCAAAGAATCATATATGAAACCAAACAATAAAATAATGTTGGGTTGACCAGCTCTAAACACTTTTTTTCCCATTATGCATCTGTCTTAGCATAGCCCTGCATAAGAAAAGGGTCAGGTCATAAACTTTTGCATAAGGGAGCATTTTTCCAGCCGCATGTGTGCAGCTGATGTAAGCATGTTAGTGTATAATGACAGCACAGAGGAGCCTCTCCAGGCGGTCAGCATGCCTGTCTATGGCACTTACAGGGGAACATCAGAGTGCACTCTGCATGACCCACTGCACACCTGCTGTGACTCCATCATGCACACACACACACGCACACGCACACACACACACACACACACACACACACACACACACACACACACACACACACACACACACACGCACACGCACACGCACACGCACACACACACACACACACACACACACACACACACACACACACACACACAGGTGCATACAGCTTTATGTGCGTTGTCAACTTGTGTGAATGATGCCATATGCCGAGACAGTTTGTATTGAAAGGATGTCAGCAGATCCAATAAGGCTATGAACAACAGATGTATGTGAGCTTTATACTTAGTGTGCCGTGCTGTCAGACATCCCTGAGGGGACAGTCCAAGACAAATGTGTTGGTAATTTACAAGTGTGCTTAAATACCCATTATTCTTTCCTGTGCGAGCTCTCCAAGGATCTGCTGGGCTCATTTATCATCAGCTTTACAGAGGCATATGCACCGTAAAAGCAGAAAGAAAAATGAAGAGGGGTGGCAGCACTGTTGCTTTTGGAAAGCTTCAAGAACAATAATTATGGCTTAAAACAAACTTTTTAACTTTTCTATTTAGACTTAAATCATGTCTTTTACAAAATGTTCCTAAATGGGACCTTTTACTTTCCTGAAGCCTGTTTATTTTTTATTTATTTATTTTTTTTTTTTAATTATGTGACCAATAATCAGTACTGTAAAGTGGTCTGTGAATCTCACAACTGTCAAGGCATAACCTTTAAATATACTCTGTGTTGTTGCAGTTTAAAATGAAACGCATCATGCCACTGGCAGCAGCAATGGCACATCCATCTGGTCTGTAGAGGAAAGACGCTGTTTACAGTAAGGTTACAGTAAATCAAAGTGGGACAGTTTCATCCCAGAGAGAGTTGCACAACAAGAGAGGAATTCAATTTCCTAGACTGCCAGCACAGAGGCATGCTAATGTAATACAGGCCTAGGCACTCACTGGGACAGCACATGTGGGGTGGGCTGTTTGCTCTGGGGTCTCGCACCTTTCATGCTGTTCACAGGGATTACATTTCAAAAATACCACAGACAAGACAGACAGGATAATCAATCACGTGAGCTCTAACAGCAAATACACACTAACATGCACTCGGTTATTCTGCACAGTCTGCAGGCTGTGTCACTTTGCAGGCGTCATAAATCAATGCGATACTGTCAGAGGGTCTAACCCGCACTGGGAAGACTGCTCCAGTCTGTGAGCCACTCGGTTACATAGCACTGACAACATAGGCTGATCTTCTGTATGTGGACTTGATAATAGTAATGACATGGCTCCTCATTAATGAACACACTGAAAATGGCTCATCACTGACCTGATTATCTTGCTCAGCATTAAGGATAACATAATTTTACCTGTAATGGATGCAGTTGGCCCCCATTCAGGCGCTTGTGTGCCCATTAATGAATCAGCACCTACAAAATTACAATATATTAAAACATTTCAGTCCAAAAAAGAAGCAATCCAGAATACACGTATGTTTACAAATGTTCAATACACACCCATTATAGATTCCTACACCAAATTTGTGAGTTGTCACTATTCTCTGATCTTCTGAGTGAAGCCTCTTTGAGTGTCCAGAAAAATGCTAAGTATGATGCATTATTATTTTATTATTATTATTATTAACAATGACAAAGTAGAGCTTTATCCCATGATCAGTCCTCTTATTCCTTTTCATACACAATCTGAGTGATGTTCAAGCATTAACTAATAGGGATCCAAACAATTAAATAAATGAATTTAGCAGAAACAAGGTTATATATTTTGGCCATCTGAAAAACATACATTTAACAACGAGAAGGTGAGAAAAGCTTCCTTGATAAGACTTAATCTATTGAGTTCAATATTAGTATAAACAATGCTATAGCTTGTGCTATTCTGTGGCGTAAAGGGCTGTAACCAGGAGTCGTATGAGTGTGTTTTTAGTTATGCAACAAAATATAATTTTAAATATGTGAGACAGTGAAGTGAAGAGCTCTGGGTAAGTACATGTTTGGCCTGTCAGGGCTGAGATGTGGACAGCTGAGAGCTGTTGTAAAGGGATCTGCTGTGGATGATGGTGATGATAGTGTGGCTTATTGGCCTGTAACTTGGCTGTCTGCAGTAATAGCAGTGCTGACAGATACAGACCACCCACTATTCTCCGGCCAGAACACATTCATCATACTCTTTACTTTTTCCATTTCAATTCTCAGTTCAAGGCAAGACAAATATATCCACTCAAGCACTCAACACATTCCTAATCAAGAATAGGGATGTTATGCATTTGCCTAAAGTGCTATTTCAAATAAGTAGAGTTACCATTGCTTCATTCCTTCATGTTTCCTTTAGCCTCAAACTTCTTATTTCTCCTTTTTGACCTGCCTGACGTTTTGTGGCGGAGGCATTCTGTCATGTACTCACATCATGTCAGTGCGTGAGATGATAGGTTGCCTTCAGGAGACTTTAGAGGCCCTTGGGAGCGGCCAGACAGGCAGTAATTCAATGCACAATCCATTTGCAGTGGTGGGTCAGAGTATGATCCTCACAGGCTAACAGTGTTGGCATATTAGGCGGATGTGATGTCACAGGCACATCAACAACAAAGCCAATGCGGTTGAATAGGCTGATTCATCTGAGGAGAGATTCCTGCCATGTCTGCCGAGGACCATTTCTCATGGTTTTTATTCTCCAACGCTGTGGCTCTCCTGACAGTGATTAATGACCCTCAGCTGCTGTGTGCTTCCTTTCTGACACTCCCATCTTTCTTCTTCTCCTCTCTGCACTCTGTCCTAACAGAAAAGGGATTAAAGATTTTGGCCAAAGAAACGATTGATGCCACATGACTACAGAGAAAAATGAGAGGAGAGATTTTAAGATTATTAAACATTTCACTGTTCAACACACAGTAGCATGCCCTCTATGTATCATATTTGTATAGCAAATGAGGCAAATGCAAACATGTTTTTTAACTAACAGACATTTTTTTAGTTAAAGACACTATTGGTTATACAATGTATGCATGGCCAAGGTTGCATTTCAATATAAAATACTCTAAATACTGACACGATATATGCTGTAAATTATTACCATTATTACTATTGTGGAATAATGTGTGATTTAAATCTTGTTGGTGTTTCTCAAGTGCTGGGAGCCCTGTTTCACCTGTTCTCAGCTGCCTGTTGTTCTGTGATCTCCATGTGTCAGACTGTGCGCTTTCTCCTCACTCAGAGTCCAGGCAGCTGTCACACAGCAGCACCAGGGCCCAGATGAAGCAAGCCAACCTGCCACACAATGACACAGCTAATATATCTCAGTGTTCAGCATGTTTGTCTCTGCTCTCACACAACTCACACTGTGTGAGATTGATTAGAGGAGAGAGCAGAGGGTGTTAGGATTGCTGTTTGCACCTGCCTGTTGTCCAGTGTACACATGAATAAAAGACATACCTTTACACTTCACTCTAATGAGTAACTGCAGTAAATCATTCCTATAGATTAACCTACAGTCACCTCTGTCAGCATGTATGATAATGATGTACATCTTCACAATAGGTAAGCCCTTAAAAAAATTATCTACACTTTGTCCACAAATCAACAAACTGGTGGTGCTCTCTGAGCTCAGCCGCACAGATGCAATGGCCCAAGTAAACTGTTAACTAATGTCTAGAGCAGTGAGTCCCGACCTTTTCGTCTCAAGTACCCCCTGAGCTTTGTCTCACACTCGGAGTACCCCTTGACTTGAGTTTTGAGTAAATAAATGGGGTTACTAGTGACATATTGTGAATTATTACAATTATATTTTTAGTTTTGATTATATTTATTGTCCAAAAATATGTTGTTGTTTTTTGTTTTTTTTTTTAAATAAAAGTACATTTTCATTGTCTTTTAAAACCATCTGAAACCATTCCAAGTACCCCCTGGTAAATTGCTCATGCACTCCTAGGGGTCCCCGTACTCCTGGTTGGGAAACACTGGTCTAGAGAAGTACCCCTTTGTTTCACACTCCTTAAATCCTTAACTTGAGTCTCTGGCAAATAAATGGGTTTACTAGTCGAATATAGTGAACTATTACTATTATAATTATTGTTTTTTTTTATAATTATATTTATGGTCCAAGATATAGGGGGTGCACAGTGGCAGAAGCTAGAGCTGCCTCCCAATAAGGAGATTGTGGGTTTGAACCCGGACCACTCAAACATCACACGATCTCTCTGGGTGGAGTCTGCATGTCCTCCCCGTGTTACCGTGGGTTCTCTCCGGGTTCTCCGGCTTCCTCCCACCGTCCAAAGACATGACTGTGTAGGTTAATTGGCAACTCTAAATTGCCCCTAGTGTATGAGTGTGAGAGTGAATGGTTGTCTGTCCTTGTCCATGTCTCTGTGTCAGCCCTGCGCCGAGTTGGCCACTGTCCAGGGTGTACCCCGCCTAAAGCCCAAAGTCACTGGGATAGGCTCCAGTCACCCACGACCCCGGGAACGGGAATAAGTGGAAGAAAATGAATGAATGAATGATACTCTGGAAATATGCTAAATTTACAACTAAAGACACTTTTTTATTCAGATAAAAGTTCATTTCATCATTTAAAACCTTAAACCATTCCAAGTACCCTCGGTAATTCCTCACGTACCCCTTAGGGCTCCCATACTCCTGGTTGGGAAACACTGGTCTAGAGAGGCAGAACACATAAGACTTGTCGGATTCTGGTGTGTTGTCTGTAATGGCAGATAATTGGGTTTTGGGGTCTCACCTTTGCTCTTTGTTGCACATCACAAGGCAACTATGTCAAGTTGAGCAGACCCTTGTGTGTTGAGTGTATACTGTGAATCCATACAATTATCAACAGCAAGAAATATTTACATTGATGACATTAGATGGCAATTACAATTGTAGACTGGTTAGATGTCTGATCTCTCTCTGGAGCCCTCTCATTTTCTGTTCCATTTCTTTTTGTGAGTTTGCACCTGCAGCTAGTTAAGCACTGTTTTCTCAACATCCCACCCACACCGGAGGGGCAGCAAAGGCCAATTTATGGTTAGTCTGCTCAATACATCCAGTCTAATTTAATTCATTGCCAAGAAGCCGTGAAAAAGTTTAATGTGGTATAGAAAGCAAAGAATTAGCAAGAGCAAAGGAGATTAGAAAAGCATTAAGATCTGGGAGGTTGGGAGTGGTGCTTAACGACTCCTCTGCTTGGAGCAGAATTACAGCCACTGTTTGCCACCCTTATTGCCTGGCCTCATTTACTGGGTCCCACCTGAAGAAGGATTGGAAGAATAACACTATCAATTCAAAAGGCTGCCTGTGGAAAGTTCCCTGCAGTTAAAAAGTTACCTGCTCTGCTTATTACACCCTCAAACAACACATAACCCTAAACCCAGTAACATCATACACTTTTGGATTATTGCAAATTTAATACATTTTTTCCTGGTAATTAACAATAAACTATCAAACACATGGATCATTATTTGGATCAAAAATGATCAAACGGGTACACCGACTCCCTGTTGAAAACTGCAGAACAGGTACTCTGCTGCTGGTCACACCTCTTTATTGTGGCTTTTCAACGTAGCAAGCAGCAGATTTTCATTTGTGAGTGCTTTATTTTTTGGAAAATGGCAGTGCAACATTATTTTAACTCTAAGTCAGGATACGTGTATGACACAAAGGCTCAATGTTTCAAAAAATTACAAACAATTAGAGGGCAGGTATAAGTGATGGTTATAGACTGAAATGTTATACCCCTCAAGGATTATGCAAGAATGCATGAATCAATCAGAATTGATCAGGAAAACCTGAAAACCCATTATTACCATTAATGACTTCAGGCCTGTGGCGCTGACGCCTGTAGTCATGAAGCCATTTGAGCGCCTGGTCCTGCCCCTCCTCAAGTCCTTCACCTCCTCCGCCCTGGACCCACTGCAGTTCGCCTACAGAGCCAACAGATCTGTAGACAACGCCATCAACCTGGCCCTCCACTTCATCCTGCAGCATCGGGACTCCAAAGGAACCTATGCCAGGGTCCTGTCTGTGGACTTCAGCTCTGCATTCAACACCATCCTCCTGCTCTGCTCCAGGACAAGCTCTCTCGGGTCAACATGCCTGACTCCATCTGCAGGTGGATCACTGACTTCCTCGGACACTCAGACTATCAGCACAGGAACTCCACAGGGCTGTGTACTTTCTCCTCTGCTCTTCTCCCTGTACACCAACTGCTGAACCTCCAACAACCTGGAGCTCAACGCCCAGAAGACAGTGGAGATGATTGTGGACTTCAGGAAAGTCTCAGCCCCCCTGCCCCCCCTCGCCCTGACAGACTCTCCCATCGCCACAGCTGACCCTTCTCACCCTGGACATGGACTATTTGAGCCACTCCCCTCGGGCAGGAGGCTACGGTCCATCCAGATCAGAACCTCCCACCACAAGAACAGTTTCTTTCCTTCTGCCGTTGGACTCTTTATAACACCTGCCACTTTAACAATATATTATATAAGAACTATCTATTTGCACTGCTACATTGCATTGTCTGCCAACTGTACATTTCTGTATATAGTCTTGGTCTATTTTATTTTATCTTATTCTTAATCTTATGCATGCCTCGTTTTTATATTTTATTCATTGTTTTATGTTGCACCTTACACCGAAGCAAGTTCGTATGTTTGTGAATTTTGATCACTGACAATGGCAATAAACTGATTCTGATTGTAACATGTTTAAAATAATTATAAAACTTGATTTTGCATAATATCTCTCATCTCCCATTTCCTTTGGTACTTCAGTTGCCCCCATCAGCAGCTAATGTGCAGCTAACTATCCTTCGGCAAGGTACTCCTGACTAGGAACCTATTGCTCAATACCAAGACCCTGAGCTTTAGACTACTGTCATCCAGTGTTACAAGCCGGCAGGTTGCCCCAGTTACTTTGAAGCATGGGACAAATGTCCATTTAAACAAAAAACTTTACCTTAACTTCAATCTTATTCACATTATTCAAGTCAAATTGTGCGCACTATCTGCTTTCTCTCTGCAGGGAGACTGACAACACTGTTTTCTTCTATGAGCTGAAGCTGCAGTGAGGTACAGAAGAGAACAGGAACAGAGAGGACCAGAGGAGGCAGAGGAGAAGGACTGGTATCGACCAAACGCCAGGTGTGATGGATAGTGCAATAAGTGGCAGCGGCCGGCACAGGAGTGGAGAGAGTGATTTCTGCTGCTCACTCCTGACAAATGACAGTGTTGTCGGGGCAGGGGCGAGGGGGCTGGTGAGGGGGGAGGGCACTGTCCGAAGCTGCGGCGCCATGATGAACTTCTGTGTCAGTGGTAAAGAAATGGACAGGGAAGCAGGATGAACTTGAGAGATTGAGGTAAAGGACATTGAAGATGAGAAGAAGAGAGGTGTGGGGCTGCTGTGCTTTGAGGAGCTTTGGGGGTCAATGGAGTGCGCAGCGAGCGACGGCAGCTGAGAGGAGATTGATGAGCGAGACACTGGTAGAGTGAGAGAGATGGGGGCACGGGGTGACATCAGAGTGAGTTCATTTTTATTAATGGCCAAAGACCAGAGAGGGAGTTATTAAAAGGAAAAAGATGAATGAAAAAATGAGTGTGAATGAGGGAGGGAGATGTGATGTATGCCCCCTTCTGGCTTTATGAAATCCTATAATAACAGTGAGGAATGGGCCAGCTGGACAGCCAAGGAGAGAGGAGATTGTCCACACCAGTGAGGGGCAGCACTGAGGCACAAGGACAATAAAACTGGTACACAAAGCTACACAAGCTATTAAAATCAGTGAGGTGAACTGTACAGTTTGAACACCTGGAACAATGTTGTATTATGTTTAAAATGACTACAGTTCAGCTGATGTGTGTAAACCCATTCATTTTATACAACATGTGAAAATAAATAATGTTTTATCCCTAGCAGTAACTCATAATAACAGACTAGTGGTAATCTGTGAAAGTTTACTAGGTTAAAGGGTACGAATGAACTCATTAAGCTTTTTCAGAAAGGTGTTAATTTGCAACAACTGCTCTGTTAAACACACAGTGGACGGTCAGTATCTCGTCCCAAAAAATAAAAAAACAAAAAATACGACTTAAAACCGGTCTTATTGGTTTTCGTGGATGTTACAATAATCACAATTACACCATTATAAACTCTATGTTGGAGTGTAAAACATAAGTTTGAAGAAATATTATAATGATGTAATGAGGGATATGGGACTTACACAGACGGGCTTTTTAGTGACATTTTGATGGAGACATGGAGATGGAGATCTGTGAAGAATTCCTAGCCTATATCACAATACTACGCGAATACAAACACAAGATGCATTGTCTTCATTCTAACTATAACATTCAAACATTCTAACATTCTAATACATTCATTAATATCTAAAAATACTTACAGTCCAGACTGTCTTGGTTTCCCAATGCAGACATTTTAGTGACAATTTGATGGAGACAGCAATTTGAGGTACAACCGAAGAATTCCTCTTGACCATCATTGACACTGTTAGAAAAATAAATACAGAAATTATAAAATTTTCTAAGCTCTGGCATATTGCACCCATTGTACATAAGACACTTGACAGGGCTGTGGAATCAATCAAACTTAATTGTGATCAAATGATATCAAATATTATGAACATAAACCTTTTGTTAATATTTGTTTATAATAAGAAACATTCAAATTGAATAGAAATTTGTGGTCATTCAATATGGAGAAAAATAGTTCCTCATTTTGGCCAGCCCTGGATGTGCCTGCAGGATTAGAATACTGCACATAGTGAACTTACTTTGACTTAATGTCTATATGACAAGTTCTCAAAATGTTCTAATTATGATGCAGTTTGGTGGGAGGGCACCTGTGGCAATTATTTAATATAGTTTTACAGCCATGAAGTTGCAGTTTGTGAAGAAATTTAGAAAAATAAAAGTTTAATATTACAGAAAGTAGTGCTGAGTTCTAAAACGGAATCCCTCCACCTATGTGATCAAAAAGTGACGTACCACTGAAAATACTGAGACAATTTACAGACAAAAGACACATTTTTTTTGACAGTTTAAATGGTAATTCAACAAAATAAAGTTGTTATTGGGTAATGTTACTTGTCAAATCATATCTGTCATATCTGTGTCATTTATATGGGTTTTGGCCCTTGTTTTGAAAATGGTTGCTAGGTAACAGCTGTAAAATTACAAATGTCATATTTCCTGCCCATGTCCAACCAGGAAGTAACATCATAAACATCATGGGGATAAACAGGCAAAATGTTTAATAAATTCTTAAATCTAATCATGTCTATTACGTTTTAGTGAAATGTGACGTCTAACCTGTAATATAGACTTTAACATTCTGTGAATGTAAGCTAAACTTCTAGTTATTGACTGTGTTTGAAAAGTCAATCTTCACGTTTTTTGGCAAATAATTACCTTATTTTAGGCAAGAGCTGCCAAATTAAACACAGCCATGTACAAAATGGTTAATTGTAAATATTTGAAATAAGATATTGTACAGACATGCAAAAAAACTATTTTATTTTCACAGGTTCTATTTAGTAAATGGTACAGAACCTTTAGCTGATGGAAGTCACATTTTATATATTTTGTCAAATAAAAGTAAGTGAGATTACAATCTATTAATCTCAACCTCTGCCTTTAGACTTTTATCTTAATCAGGGTTGCCCAAACGTTTTTACTCGGAAAGACAATTAAAGATACAGCTGCTTCTGTTAAGGTTTCGCATAAGAGCATATAGTCTAGAAGAAAGTGGTTCAGGTGAAACAGTTGTAGGAGGGATGAGGGGCAGAAGAAGAAGGAGGAGCTGGAGCCAGACGAGCTCATTACGGAGAGGGCAGTGCTGTGACAAATGATGCATGGAGCTGGCAGCATTGATCTCCCGTTCATGAGGGGTGTCTGGATGAGAGAGAGTAATACTCAGGTGCCACGGCTCTAATGGAGAGGCCAGAGCCGCAGCCTGCTGACAGATGACTTGTCAGAGCAGGAGAGGGAGCAGAGGAAGAAGAAAGCAGCACCAGTGATTAGATAGTAGTGCTAATGCTTGACCTGCACTACCCTTGGGCTATCCAGACTCCAGATAGATTGTGTGGGAGAGCTGATGATAGGCTAAAAGGTACTGAGTTGTTTGATTTTACTTTCTATTGTCGATACATTTTTAATATACAGTTTTCACTCAAAAATGTAACTAAATGGTGTAATATTCAAAGTATGTCATTTACAAATTTCAGATAAGATTTGAACACTGTCCCGATTGTAAAAAAAAAAAAAGCTGAACAAACGCATCAATAAAAAAACTCAGTTTTCCAATTCTGGGCTGCAAGCGTTTTCCTTTTTCATTAAATAATATTATAATAAACAAAATATTCAACATCTGTGTTAAATATTATTGGCCAATTTCCATACGATTTTGAAGGTTGTTATTGGGCTATGAAGGTGGGGTCTATGATGTTCTCGTACAAATCATTCTCCATATATGGGTAGGTACGGAAAGCCAAGGGTTCAATTTAGAAGTCCATTCATGTACTCTAATAATATAACAAAATTGTTAAAATAGAATCCTTAAATCCTAGAACATGAGAGAGATTAGATTAAATATTTAAAAGAACCACATCTCAAATTTAGTCATATATGAGGCATCCAATGATTTGTACCTGGGAGAGCAGATGCAATAGGATTAAGAACAATTCAAGATTTTTACTGACCTAAATCTGAAACACAAATGTGCTTTCAGGAGTTGCAGGATATATTTCAAACAGTAGATTTTTTTTTTCTCAGAAAAAACAAAACCGAAAGTTTATATGGAAAAATAAAAGCAAACTGACAAAATCTGAACAATTGACTTTTTGAAATTATGACAAAAGATATAGTATATAAACGTATATATCTCATATTCAAAATCTCAATCTGTCAGGTTTCATATGAAAGTTTGGAATGAAGATCTATTAATATATAACTGAGACTAACCCAGTTCAGGCATGTGTCCAAACATTCTGAATGCACAGGAACACTGGTTTATTCCATCTGGTACATTGCTCTGTGCTGGGAAGAGATAAGGCATGTAACTGAGAAAATTATTATTACTATTGTTATTTATTTATTTATTTTTGATCCAGGGTTGTACTTGGTTGGCTTTTACCCAGAAAAACCCATATGAAGTGTTTATGAGTCCAGTGAATGCTAAAAGGTGTATTTCACTGTTGAAGGCGAAATCATGGCCCAACTGTGAGATATCTACCCTTCCACGGGAAGAAATAATACCCAAGTGCAAGCAGAGATTATTTGAATATTTTTGGGGGGCGTTTTTTTTTCTTTTTTCTTTCTTTCTTTTTTGCAAAACATTTTAATTTGTTAAGTTGTAAATGTGTCAGGTTGTCTTGTCTTTTTTTTTTATAGCCACCATGTTGTGTGTTTCTATTGTTGTTATATTTGTTTGAGGAACAAAAATATTATTAAAATTAAAAATATTATTGGCCTAAGAATGCTGAGATGGCATTTGAAACCCAGTAACTGGCTCAATAGATATGCTGCTTGATTGGTTGGATAAGACTTTACAGGCCCATGTTGGCCCAGAACATCTCATAATGATTGATCTGTATTTACACAGTGTAGCTCAATAGTTTATTGAAAGATAAATAACAGTTATATGACACATTTGATTTGGGTTTTGTTTTATGTTTAAACTGTTAATATGGGCTATTTTCAGCAATGATATTGACAGATATAAGGTGTCAGCGATACTCAAAGCCAAAGAAATGAAAAAGCTGGATCGCTGCATCAGTATCAACAAGTGTGTTTAAAGTCATCTTGTTAGACACATGTAAGCGACATATGAATATCCACATTTAAGCGCCACAGAATGATGTATATAATCCATTTACATTTAATAAAAGACAGCCCATGATATCTTCAAAAACAATGCAATAGAAAAGCAGTTTACAAAAGAAATCAAGCTACAAAAGGAAACATGGAAAGTGGAGGGTTCGTAGCAATCCTGGCAGCCACATCGGGGCCATCATTACCATATATCAGGACAATGAATGAGGCTTTCAGCAAGCGGTAATAAGAATTTGATAAATCATGAGCCGGGAATTAACTAGATGTCAAAACAATGAGAGCACCCTGATAGATGCAGAGAGGATGAGGGCACAGATTAGTCAGACTGGAGCGTCAAGGCAGGAGCGTAGGACAAGGAGGAGAAAAGCGAGGCAAGAGAGTACGCTTAAAGTCAGGCATGGAGTGAGGTGTGGAGCGCTAACAACACTGAACAACTGAACATGCTACAGAAATAGAAGCACCAAGTAAATCACGCAAAAGCCTCTAGAGCAGTGCCCAGACTGACACAGCACAGCAGTAACATCTAGTTCAGGTACCAGCGCTCTATCTGGCCTAAATCTAAAACACTGGCTAGTATCAGTATCTACATAAACACAATTCATACTTTCACTCCTGTTTGAGTAATAATATATTTGCCAGTGTAACAATACTCTTGCTTGAGTAAACGTTATGGTTTCAATTCGCACTGTGAGTAACAAGTGGCAAAAGATTTATGTTTGACAATATAATATAATATAATAAATTATTTGAACATGTGTTTTGTGCACCCCTAGATACAGTTTAGTTTGTCTATATTTTGTGGTCTTTCCTTTGAAAATACCAGACTTTAAATTACTTACTTACAATAAAACAACTTCAAATTATAAATAAGTTGTTATCCTGACAGTTACTCTTACAATTATTCTTACTTGAGTGTAGGGCTGCTCGATTATGGCAAATATTATAATCAAGATAATTTATTTGGCACATAATTGAAATCACAATTATTTCGAACAATTACTTCTATATTGTCAAAATTATTCTGCAGACAAAGTATGTTTTAGAAATGTTTTTGAGTGACAAAAGAAGTGCACTTGTGAGTCATTAATTACATTTTCAATTACAACATTGCTGTAATTGAATAGAGTAATAATTTAAATCACGATTATAAATATGATTAATTGCCAGTGGTGGAATGTAACGAAGTACAAAAGTAAAAGTACTTAAAATGTTTAACTGTACTTTACTTGAGCGGTTTTTAAAGGGGATACTTTTTACTTTTACTTCACTACATTTGAGACCAAGTATCAGTATTTTTTTCTCCACTACATTTTTAACTGGACTTTTCATTTTGTTTGAGGGATTATTCTTAGCACGTTGATGGTGACGTTCTGCCTGAAGTTTCTGCGTTCAAGCTCAACAACAAACAAACAAAAATATACACATAAAATTAAATAAATTAATTCGAATAGACCTTTGTTGAGCAAAATGAAGGACAATTCTTTACCAAAATTACGTACATTTTTTAATGTGATACTTTTAATTTTACTTGAGTATATTTTGCACATGTATCTGCACTTTTACTTCAGTTACAAAATGGAGTACTTCTTCCACCACTGTAAATTACACAGCACTACTTGAGAGTATGGTTTCCCTAAATACTATTTGACTATTTTACATAAGTAACACATTTTTAATTTTCTGTACTTTAACTTGAGTAGTAATATAGTAAAGTAATGTTACTCTTACTTGAGTATAATTTACTTACTTGAGTATAATTTTTGGCTACTCTACCTGTGGAGAGGGATGATGTTCCCTTCCTGTTGTCTCAAACTGCTCTACATTCTGTGGCTGGACATGAAACAAACCTAAAACTATCTTTACTTGAGGTGGAACAGCCCATTTAAAAGCCCTGAGTCACTTTTTCGAACAAAAAACATGCCAGTTGTTTTTCAGCCTGAACTACAAATGCAGATCTGTACATCATTGTGAACACTTTGGTCAGGATAAACATATAATAATACAGTCACACAATATCTAAGCTAACAAAAGGCTACATTTACTGCTAATGTGACTGTAAAGCCTAATTATAGAATGAAAATGAAATTATGTTGCTGATTTCTTGTACGTCACAGAGGTTATTGTGTTTGAACTCACAGTAAGATGAGGGCTCCTCTCCTCACTGCCTGAAGGATGTGACAGGAGGATGTTTATTTAATGAGAGCAGTCTGAAGGGGGTAATGAAATCCAGCCTAACACCATTTACAAGCAGCCTTATCAGTTCCATGACACATGCATGCTGCAGCCTTTTATTCTCAACTGCTCAGTCTCTCAATGGCCTCAGTCCTCAAAAGACAGAGACTTTACAGACTGACCTCACCAGAGACAGTAAGGTTACTGCTTGAATCTCTTGTACTAAAAATATTGGCACCATTGTGATAAAGTTTGGGCTGTATTGAAAAAAATGACAACATTTCCTGGCCCTGCCCCTATTAATAAAATGAGTACATGCGAAGTGGAACTAAAACCAAGATCTAAATTACTGAAAAACAAAAACTCAAAATTTTAACTTTAACCAAGATATAAGAATCTCATCTACAGGGGTGTGTTGGCTGGCCCCAGACAAAGGCATGTTAACATAAGCACTTACAGCCAATAGGGAGAAAACTTGCATCGTAGAATGTCAAATTTTAAAGTCAAAGACTCCTTCACTGAACCTTTTATAGACTGAAGAAAGAAGTTCCTAATGGCCACCACACAAGAGCATGTAAATGAGGCGTGAGATGTGCCCATCACTCATCATGCCAAATGCATGCTCCCATTATTATTTATGGACATAATTGGCCAGTGTTTCCTTAGGCTGTGGCTCTGTGATGGATCTGCTGATGACTCCACTCTGCACAACAATCAGGAAGCCTTCTCTCGAAGGGCAGGCAAAGAGGAGGGAAAGTTTCACATGCATGGGTGACATACAATGGACCCAGATAGCGTGGCTTCAGATGACTGCAAAGACAGATTACAGGAATAAAAAGGTTGTATTGATGGGATTCAAGTGTGGATTTTTTGCATAGAAAACAAATACAACTAATCCATCTCATCGATCATCCAAGGCTGATTTCCTCTCCTAATAGGTCAATATGGAGTGAAGCACAGTTGACAGTCGTAACAGGGGTGAATTGAGCTGTAGATTTGAATTGGACCCATACTGTCTGGTTGGTTAACTCAGCAACTGACACAAGGACACTAAGGTTATTGGGTAGGATATAGGCACTGTTAACTTGATTGGTATAGCTAAACTGCTGAGTTGTTCAGCACTTCAGTTATAACACTGCAGCTCTGAGCTAATGAGTGGAGAGAGGACCTAGTTGTAGTTCATGGACTCCTGCTTACAGCCTGAATGATTACTTGGTGGACACGTTGCTGGTGCAGGGGAGGCAGGCTAATATGCAACAAGTTTGATCAGGCATTGAGAAATGCAGAAAATGCTTAGTGAAAGATCTGTGTACCTCTGAGATTAATAACACTGAAGATTAGGTTTAAATCTTGACAGAGCAGATTAGAACCATCACATCAATGACTGAGATGAGACATGAGAGACATGATTTACAGAGCCAGAAGAATTTATAATGGTTATAAGAATCTATTACAATATTATGATTCTGATTATTATTGTTATGGTTATGATTATTATTATTATATAAGTCGACTAATGTAATCTTAGACATTTCAGAACCAATGTTCTGTTTTAGCAGCTCTTGAAAAAAGGTCCTTTAGGTTTATAGGCCAATGGCCTATGTGTTGTACAGACTATACTATGTCTATTTCTAGCACAGATGTCTACTGCCATCTGCTGGTAAATACATGTGTTTCATTGGATGCAGAGTATACCTGTGTCAAAGGAATATAAATATATTTAACAAGAGTGAGTCATAAGGAAATAAGAAATGCATATTCTTATTTTAATACTTAGCAAATATCATGATCAGTGTAGTTACAAGTGTATTTATAAATACGCAGACACTATCTGTAATAAATAGTCAGAGTATTGCCTTCAACAAAATTGTATTGTGGATATTCTAAGTGAAGTCATGAGATGAAATTGTGTTCTTGTCAATGAGAAACTGACCACACTCTGATGTAATTTCAAAATAAACTTGAGCTCTCCCACTTGAAGAGAATGTCGGGAGTCCACTCAGTGAGAAAATTACTTTCCTTGCTCTTATTTGCTGTACCGGAAAGTACAAAATAGGTCCATAACTGAGAACTCTTCTTATTTAATGCAACTTACCAACTTTGAGAAAATTGCGGAACTCTAGTGCCCGTAGAATCTGGGGCAAGTTTGTACAATTTCCCTTTGGACCATCCAGGTCAAGAGTAAAATTGGGTCAGTGATAAAATAAGCCACACGTTTATCCACGTTCTAAACACTTACTGAAAATTTCACAATAAATTAGGCTGTAATCAATAAAACATTATTGATCAGAATTATGAACACATTGATTGTTCAAATGTGCTTTGTGAGAACGCCACCCTGAAAAACCCTCACCAGGAAGTGTAGTCAAAGTGAAGTGGCTACTCTTTTTGGTGAGAGTGGATAGATTGTGGATAGAATGAATAGATTTGGATAAAAGTGTTTGTAGATTTTACCTGATTGACACTAGTTTGGGCTTTTGTTGGGTTTTGACTATTCATTAAAAGCTTAGGGACTTGTTATGAAGTAAAAAAGTCCAGGCGGAATCCATAGTGTCCAATCCAAGTGTTTTTTTTTTAAATATGTGCTTTTGTAGTAAAAACTAATTCTAATTCATTCATAAATAAATAAATATATATATATATATATATATAATATTTGTATTGTGTTTTACATAACAGGAAAATTTGCACTGAAATCAAAAAACACGTAAAGACATACAGAATCATCTTTTTTTTTTTTAAAAACCACACACACTGAGAGAGAAGAGTGTGCAGATAGATCTTTCTATTATTAAAATCTAAACAAAACTGGTTTTTTTGCCTGGATTTAAACATTGTCAGAGTGGAGGCCTGTCTCACATCTTCAGGAAGACTGTTGCAGATTTTAGCTGCGTAAAACTGAAACGCAGATTCCCCATGTTTAGCCCTGACTCTGGACACCAGCAGGAGGCGGCCCATGTTTAGCCCTGACTCAGCAGGAGGCCCGTCCCTGAAGTCCTCAGTTCCCCTGAGTGCGAGATGGTTCATATGGCACTAACATGTCAGAGATTAACTTTGGTGCTAGACTTGAACACAAGCAGAGCTGCTGTAAAGTCTATTCTCTGAGCCACAGGAATCCAGTGCAAAGACCTGAGCACAGGACTAATGTGATCGTACTTCCTGGTTCTAGTCAGGACCCGAGCAGCAGCGTTCTGGATGTGCTGCATAAAAATGTATGCATATAAAAATTCCCTTCTCACCCTCTGCGGGTGGTCTCATCCATCTCTAGCTCGGGTCCTCCACCAGAGGCCAGGGAGCTTGAGGGTTCGGCGCAGTATCTTAGCTGTTCTTGAGATGTCTGATGTACCTCCAGGGATCTGCAGTAGCCACTCCTCCAGTTTGGGGGTCACTGCCCCGAGTGCTCCGATCACCACGGGCACCACTTTGGCCGTCGCCTTCTGGGCCTTCTACAGCTCTTCTCTGAGCCTTTGGCGTTCCTCATGTTCCATTCTCCTGATGTTGCCATCGCTTGGTATCGCCTTGGTATCAACCACAAGTGCCTTCTTTTGCTGTTTATGCACCACCACGATCAGTCTGTATCTGGAAGTCCCACAGGATCTTTGCTCGGTAATTCTCTACCACCTTTGGAGGTGTTTCCCATTTTCACCTTGGGGTTTCCAGTCCATACTCCGCACAGATGTTTCTGTACACTATGCCAGCCACTTGGTTATGGTGTTCCATGTATGCTATCCCAGCAGCATCTTACACCCTGCAGTTATGTGACTTAAGCTTCTTTACACAATTTACACCTTGGGTCTTGTCTGGTGTAGTAGATCTGGGCCTCTATTACTCCTGTGCAGCCATGATGAGTGCCCTGTGCTGTCCTTCAGTTGAGTGCCTCTGTGCTGTCCTTCAGTCCGGCTCGCTCCAGCCATTGGTAGGATTTCTTGATATCAGCCACTTCAGTTATGTTCCAGTGGTACATCCCATGTAGGGGCTTGTCCTCCCATGATGGTCCTCCACCAGCACCTCATCCTCAGTTCCCCATTGCCTGAGACATTCACAGAACACGTCATCATCTGGGGCCTTATCCTTGATGTACTTGTGGATCTTGGATGTTTCATCCTGGATAGTGGCTCTCACACTCACTAGTCCACGGCCTCCATCCTTACGACCTTACGGCTAGTGTACAGTCTCAGGAGCTGGATTTGGGATGGAACCCTCCATGCATGGCAAGGAGCTTTTTCGAGTCTTCACATCTGTGGTCTGTATCTCTTCCTTTGGCCATCTTATTATACCCGCAGGGTATCTGATCACTGGCAGGGCGTAGCTGTTTATCACCCGGAACTTGTTCTTGCCACTGAGCTGGCTTCTTAGGACTTACTTTACTCGCTGGAGGTATTTGGCTGTTACTGGTTTCCTTGTTGCCTCTTCGAGGTTGCCATTTGCCTGTGGTATTCCAGGGTACTTGTACACATCCTCAATGTTTGCTATTATTCCTTCTGGGAGTGAGATCCCTTCTGTGTGGACTACCTTCCCTCTCTTCATTACCATGTTATTACACCCGAATGACAATTACAGACAGACAGACAGACAGACAGCCTAAATTACCGCCTTGCTGATCTTGAACACACCTATTGCTTACCCTTAAATTATGATGGCGTCAACATTTTATAGCTAATCTGAAAAGCTTTTGGTTCAATCTCCCTTGCAAAAATTCTCTGATTTTGTTGGTATTGAATTACTTACTTACTACTAGATTTTATTTTGAATTGTCTAAATTGCCCGTGAAATTATCAAACGTCCACAAGTCCTTGGAATATAAACAATATAACAATATACAACAATATCATTTTTCTCCTCATGATAGAAGAAGAAATCTTTCTATTACAAAAACTGGGATGAACATGGAATATGGAATATGTCAATTTTAAACCTGATGGACTTTCTTGACTGCATAGAGTTCATTCACAAATAAAATATAATTTGTTCCAATCAACAGTTTGGTGATGTGATAAATGCAATTCCTCAAGCTTTTACTTGCAATGTAAGGGGTTTTCTACTTTATGCAAATGCAGTACCCAGATTATATTCATTATCAATCTACGATTGCCCTTTCATGGATATTGTCAACAGAATGTGTGTGAGAATGTTTCCCTTGTGTTTAAGAAGACAACACACAATGGCAAATATTGACAGCAAGAAGGTGAAAAGTATTAGATGTAACTATCTAAAACGCTCTATTCCACCAAAGGCCAGAAAGGTGCATTTTAAAATAATAAATTATATTTACCCCTGCAAGGATTTTTAAGTTTAATATTGAAGATAATGAATGTGCGGTTTATGCCAACAATATAGAAACAAATGAGCATTCTTTTTGTGTGTATTTTAAAAAATATTCTGGGAAAGTTTTGTAATTGTAAAACAAAAACATTTGGGTCTTGTTTCATTGAATTTCACAAAAGTAAAATTTGGAATTTTTCTAGAGGACAAAAATAAAGACTTTATAATAATAACCTAATTTTGATGGCAAAATTCTATGCACAAATGTAAATTTGGAAACGTTAAACCTCTTTTAAGGTATTTCTGAACGAGATGGTCTCTCTGAGGGATTCTTTGAAATTGTGTAACTCTAAGAACTTTCTTTTACCCCGACTGTAAATCTTGACATAATGTGACATGGATACTGTCTCCTTTCTTATATGTATATTTATTTTTATTACCTTGTATGTAAAACCTGCACAATGTGAACATGTTTACATTTATAAGTCTGTATGATTTACTAATTAAAAACAAACAAACAAAAAAACTATTGCTTACCCATGGATCACCAATCCCATGCGCAGCATTGCGGTTGTAATGAGACTGTCGATTGGCTGATAGAAGTCACGTGACAAACTAACCACGTGAGAGGCGCAGTACATCCCCTGCTGGTTTATCTGTGAGCGTGGCCAAAAAGTTGCCTTACAAAAATGTATGAGTGACACTGTTGCTGTAGCATGATTTCATAAAATGACATGAAAGTACTTATCAGTAAGAGTATTTTAATGAGATGCAGAAACATAAAGCATGTTCAATAACACAGAACTCCAAAGGTCCAGGACAAACATTGTTGATCAGGTTCATTTAAAACATAGATAATAAGGCAAATACAATATGACTGTGCAAAAATCTGATCTCATGTCTAAAAAAAATTAATAAATAATAACCTGGCCTACTGTTATAAACTTAAAACAAAGCAGTACTTGGCAGATACTAAGTTGTTTTGCACTGCAAAACAAAACTATAAGCACCAAGTCTCTGGTAGACCTAAACGGTGCACTTCTACTGCACATGGATTAGCACTGACTATCACAGGTTTCTATAGGACTACGATCATCATCGTGGTCACCTAAACGTCACCACATTTGTTGAGTTGTAGGGTTTACCGGTAAAAATCTTTTAAATGTGGGAAAACAGGTCTGTGGGAACAACGAGCAGAGGGAACACAGGTACACCCCTCTTTCATTAAAGCCTAAAGCAAGATCCATGTGGTGTTATACAAAGCCATTACATTTGAACAGATTTGGTATTTACATAAAAGCAAAGTGGACTGCAAATATAAACTTCAAGGTTTTCAAAAGTTAATATAAAATAACCTGTGTTGCACAATTATAGTAATTTGTCTGGTTCAGAGTAAAGTAAGTGACCCTACAACTACTGTTGTTAATTTCACCAATTGACGATCAAATAATAAAAAAAATTGACATAGACCACCACCTAATGATTTACCTGATCATTAGGGGGTGATCACCTGATGGTTTTCCTTGACAAGGTAAGCATTTTGAAGTCCCTTAAAAGAAAAAAAGAAGGAAAAAAGTAAATTACATTATTTTCTAGCAAAAAAAATGGCATTGTTCATTTTAAATCCGAAGAAATCAAGGGACTTGTGAAGTTTCAGTTCATGCACAGGTTTTTAAGGGAGAGAAATAACAGACAGCTGAACAGTCTTTGAGTGATTAAAGCCCCACCCTCAACAGGTCAACCACACCCTGAGTATTTTCCTGTAATTCATTCTTAATACATGTTTCTGTGACAGGTAGAGTATCTGGTGGAAAATACACACAAGTTTAACAAATTACTCAATTATTTTGTTGCTAAAAAATAAGTTATGGCCATACCTCGTCTCACTGGGGCTATTCACTTCAAATTCTGCTCTTGCTCTTTGGTGCTGGAAGCATACAGAATGAAGCTTTACATTAACCATTTTTGTCCATATATTGTGGTTCTTTGATTTGGGGCCATTTTTCTAGCATTTGAAAAGTGTCCAAGACAATTAATTGGCATTAAAAGAAAAGAAAGACAATTTAACAGTGACCTTTAACTGCATTTAGTGCATAGGTGTATTGTTGAGCAATGGGTGAAGCTAAAGGCCAATGCGGTTGAGAAAAAGCCTCCTCATGTAAGGCCATTTGTGTTGTAACAAAGAGGTTACGAGTAGAACTCCTTGTCTCTGTTCCGTGTGACCTCAAAGATTTGGCTGGAGGGCTCCTGTTACCGGAGTTCAGTGGGTGTGGAAGCCAGCTGTTCCTATGCCAGTCTGAGTGGTTAGCACCGTTCCATTAACTCCTTGTGCTGTGTCCACCAAGCCACCATTGCTCAGGGCCCCTACACCAGTCCAACCCGCTCCAGCATGTAAGTGACTGAAACAGAAAACACTTATATATTTGAATATATCAAAGAAAGGGAGGGAGAATAAGGGACTAATAATAAATGCACTCTAGTTCTACATACCTGTAGCCCTGCTGATCCCACGACTGTCCATAGACTCCAAAACTTGGCATTTGCCAGCCATTAGGAACATATTGACCGATCTGCTGCGTGTTGCCGTACCACTGACCCCACTGGCTGTAGGGCTGTGCTGCGAAGCTCACAGTGTTCTGTTGGAAAAAAATCATACATTATTAGGTTGCCCCAAGGCTAAGATAGAACAGTGGTAGTTGTAGTTTTCTCTGCTCGTTTATCTGTCTTTGGTAAGGCAAGGCAAGTTTTATTTGTCATTATATATACAGGTTCTCCAACAAAATTAGATAGATGAGATGGATGGTTAGTCTATTAATGAGATGCTAAATATGCAGGACAGGGAAAAAAATCTGATCTTGTGTTTTCAAATGAAAACCGATAGTCTGGTTAATTAAAAATTAATTTATCATTGAATTTATATATCACTTTTCAAGACACACATAGCTTTACATTGCATTATTCATTCACTCCACACTCAGTGATGATAAGCTACTATGCCATCAGCCCCACCCATGAACACCAACCAATCATGCCCTCACCACTTCCACACTGGGCAATGTGGGTGAAGTGTCTTGACCAAGGACACAACAAAATTTAGGCTAAAACCCCACCATTCACAAAGACAAACATGACAGTAGGAGTAGCTATGATTGGGTTTGTGGGTAAATGCCAAACAACTGTACCACTTCAAAACATAAATATATTAAAGACTCTCATTGTCCAAATAGCTTAGACAGCATATCTGCAACATAATGCTCACCTGTGGCATCTGTACCTGCTGTACCGGAGAGACCAAGTCTGACGTTTCTTTCCCCCAGTAACATTTAACAACATACCCCTCAATGGAAGTACCATTTACAGAAACAATGGCATGAGCTGCCGCCTCATGCGAGTTGAATCTGCATTTAGAATGAACAAATAAGACAATGAATATAAAGAATGAACTGTGAAAACATATTTTAAACTAAATATGAAAGAACTTACCGAACAAATGAGTAGCCTTTTTCTGGAAAAACACGAACTTCCATTATTGGGCCAAATGGTGAAAACGTCTGTCTCATTATTTGCTCTAAAAAGATACAGAGAAATAGATTTCTCAAGAATAGGTTTTGCTGCCTGGCATTTACAGTTAAAATGTGTTACGTACCAGAGAGACCAGATGTGACGCCTCCACAGTAGACCGTGCAGTTGCTATGGCTGGACTGGTTGACCACCTCATCAAACGAAAGTTGCTTGGCATTGGGTGCTTTGGTTATAAGAAAAGTGCTGCAATTTTAGTACATGTATTTTCTACAAACATGTCAACATTTTTAAGACAATTTTATTTGAGGAATAACTGTAATATACATTTATAACACATACTTTCATTTGTAGTTTTTGGAGCAGGCTTTCTTGTGGCCCAGTTCGTCCTGATCTGTCTCCCTCCCAGCCATTGCCCACCCATCTGCTGAATGGCGTTTTCAGCATCCTAATAGGATAGTAAAAATAATAATATAATAGTGAAATATGAAATTATGTAATATAAAAATACTTATAAAACTGTATTTACCCATTTATTGAAAAAGGAAACAAAACCATAGCCTTTGGATTTTCCTGTCGCTATATCTTTGACCACCCTACAATCTCTAAAAGAAACATACAACACAAGAAAATTTGATCACTTTAATTCAGCATTTGTTGATTTCTTCTTAACTTACGATATTTTCCCAAATGGAGCAAAGGCAGCTTTGATATCCTCTGTGGTTATTTCTGGACTTAAATCGCCAACAAAAACATGGAAATGACCTAGAATAATAAATGATTTAGTAGTCAAGCTTATAGTTCACAATATACATATATGTTTATTTATAAACGTACTGCTTGTGTCTTTCTTTTGACTTGTTGGTGTAGTGGCCCAGTTAACTTTGACTTCCTGCAAAAAATAAATTGGGAATACAGGGAAGAGAATGGTTGAATAAATATAGATTAAAAGTTTAGTCGATATTTGAACACACCAGTATGTCATCATTGTCATCATCTTTGTAAGCGATTTCATATTATCCACAGCCAAAACAGCCTTTTCCATTTCACACATTTACAAACCATCGTGAAACAAAAAGTCAAGCAGAGAGGAGAGAAAAGGGATACCATCGTGATCAGAAAAGTTTCAAAGTCACACCAATACGAATTGGAGTAAAACTGTAGGAGGTAAGGTCCAAATAATAAGGGACTTACAAACAAGTGATTTTTACGAACTTGTTATACTCCTCAAATGGTCCTTCAATACCTGTTGAGGATAAAATATTTTCAACAGAATGGATTGTAGTGAAATTGTGCTTAGGAATGTATATGGAAATAACTTTCCAGAAAAAAATAAAAACAGAAAATACAAAGAGGGGCCACAATGCAATCGACCACTTTGGGACATCAAGAAAGATACAGAAATAATTACTGTGTTGGGACAGGATTTGATTTAATTTAAAGACTTGCTATATTTTTCCTGTGATTCAAATGGGCATTAAACATACAACAATACAATCGAAACAGACCACATTTGTACCTTCACTGTGCCTTTACACTACGCCTACAGCTGTGTAACACATTTTTACAAACTTGGAAATTGATCACATTTTTATGAGGTATAACTGTTTATTTTTTAAATGTATCGGGGATTCAACATATTCCATAATAAATACTTAACATGTTTTTCAATGTTATCATTTATCTTTATCAGTCAGTAACATTGTGTACAAACATTAAACCCTAAAAATACAATTGTCATTGTTGGAATTTATCAGATCAAATAACGAGGGGATTCTTTAGTATCATGTAATAGAGATGATGTGCAGTAATATGCTCCAGTGATACTCCGATCAAATGGTAAATACTTTTGTAGGGTTAAGTCTTGATTAAAGTGGAGGAGAAGAATCCTAGATCCTTAAATTGATTCAAGTTAACAATTTAAAGAAAGTGTTATATATAGAAAGAGATAAATGATTTAAACCTCCTATTTCAAATTAAAAAACAGCTCTGAATTGTGAAATTCTGAACAATCTGACTAATCCACCTCAAATAATGATCAGAATGAATGTGCACTACAAGGGTCGTCAAGTCTTCTCACAAATGCACAATTATATATTTTTATTTTGCCTTTGCTTTTCCGCCTTTTACTTTTACTCAGTCAGGAGAAATGGTAGCTTACCTTACCCAATATTTTCCGACCATTCATAGCTGCAATTGTGGCAGTGGCATGTCTATGCTCATAAAACTCCACAAAGCAGTACGGGTCATGACCAGCAGTCTATAATGACAGAGATACAAAAATGTAGTCACAAAAAACATTCATCATTTTTAACTATTATTCTAATTTTATTTCTGTCCAACGCTAAAATTGATCATCATTGCTTGTGTTACATAATAGCAGTGACTCCTTAAAGTGGGACAAAACACTGTTTCCAACTATGTAAACTGTGTACATTTTATTTTAACATTGTTTGTTGTTCAAAACTGCAGAACTTTGTGGCATTTCACTGCAGCAAGCAGCAAATTCTTACATTCTTTTATTGTTGAAACATGCATTACTTACTACTAACTGTGATTGTTTGGTGGTTCAGAGTCAGTAATTAGGGGTATAGTCCTATTTTGGACATAGATAGTCCACTTATAGATCTGGTGGTACTCAAAAGGCTAAACATGTTCTTATGTGCTTACTTAGTTTGAAACTTTTTATAGTTGAGGGTCTGCTTTCTGCTGGTATACATGAAGATTTTATTGTTTTACAAAGAATGGTCCAAAGTATGGCATTAAATGTATCTATCTCCATGGAGGCAAAACGTTTCAGTCACCAGGCCAAATTACAAATCTGGAGAGGCAATGCTTACAGCAATGTATTAAAAACAACTGTATATTAATAAATGCAAGATTAGAGAAGGGAGCTGTATTGAAAAGTATCACTACTGTTGTTTTGGAGATATACAAATATGAGGTATTAAAAATACCTCATAAAAATTAAAAAATTAAAAATAAGTGCAATCTCCAAAAAAGACCCATTTGTGGTTAATTTTATGGTTCATTAATGTTTTATACTACACTTAATCCTAAATCAAGACATTTGCAAGAACATTTTAGCATATTCTTAATACGTTGTCAAAATATCATGAATATCATTTGAAATTATGCTAAAAAGAATGTTATTACTGTTCATTTTTGGCAGTATCGTCCACCCCTATGCAAGTTTAACACTTTAACACTGTGAATACTTACATCTACAATCATTTTACAGCTCTTGCAAGGTCCAATTTGACCAAACAACTCCAAGATCAGGGCTTCTGTAACATCTCGAGACAGATTCCCAACATACCTAAAAAACACAAATTACTATTATGAGAATATCTTAAATACTTTTATATTGTACTTGACAGAAAGACAAACAAAAATATGAATAATAAAAATATCCAGGCTAACCACTTTATCTTCTTAACAAAGGGTTTCCTAGCCAATAGTAATGTGTTGAACACCACTGTTATAATGTCTAAGCACTCAGATGTACAGTGCTGCCCTCTCCTGTCCTGGCAGAATTCATGTCCACTTCTGAACACAAAAGCAGTGGGGCATTATTTATATACAAGATGTCACGTAAGTATTGCAGTACATGGTTTCCAATACCAAACTCAAATCAGATCACAACAAAACTGTATAGCAATACATCAAAAAACAATATACTGTCCCAGCCCAAATTTTGAGTGCTTTAGTGGAAGCAGAGACCCACAGTTAGGTCCATCTCAACATGTTAACATTTGGACTTGGTCCACAGTCCTCAGCCTCCCCACCATCAGGTCACTATTGAGGGTAATGGGAGGGGGCCGGGGTGCTAGACGCCAAGAACCCACAAACGCACCCATTTGCAGGCTGAGAGAAATGTAGGCTTTGTGTATTTCTCACTGGCCACAGGGGCATGCAGCCTCAGCCCAAAGGGGGGAAAACTTGGGATGTGCTATGTATTTTGGTCCTTGATCAGGGAGGAAGTATTTTTTATAGTGGGCTACATAAATCAAATATATAATGGTATAGGTTTTTGGACCATAAATGTTATTTTACATTATTTCAACCTAACTGCTATTTGTTCAATTTGTTGTGCAATAACACATTTTAGTGCAGTGGAGACATTTTACATGTCCCTGTGGGTCCTTTTTGTGAAGTTGAATTGGTCACCAGACCAGATTTTTCTTGTATTTTTTGTTACATGCAGGCATGTATTTATTGTATACATTTTATTTCATATTAGTTATATGTATTAAACTTTGTTCCCATTAACCACAATCTCAACCATGTGGTAAAGCTCTATATTTTTTAAGCAAGGGGATCTTTGTTTTTAAATGCTGATCATTTAAATACACCAAGACAAACATTTTACCATTAAAGGTTTTAAACACACTAAATTATCCGACTGTTTGACTGTGCACCATAGACTGTAGTTTGCACATCTGGATGATGGAGATACGGCTATTATCTTGTTCAAATCCTCAGTTTGCGCAGGCACCACAAGACGTTATTCTCTTGCTTTAGACACTGTATTTCTACAGCACTAAAGAGAGGATATAGTCGTATTGGCTGATTAACGCTTAACTAGTGGATTTTTTTGTCATCTAATTTAAATATGCATCTGGCCTGCAAAGACTCAGCAAAACCCTAACTATTGTGTGCTGCTGCCTTCAACTAAATGTGTGCACAAATTTAATGAAAGCCAATATCAACATTGAACAAATCTGAAAGCACACCACGAGACAAAATGTACTATTGAAGTCGCACTAAAGGTTATGAAGATGCCGGGTTTACGAGACGCCGGACTTACTCCCAGTTCTATGATGAAAACAAGGCTAAGCTAAATGTAATGCAGACTCACAGGGTTTTGGGCTGATCCTCGTCCATTTGGTTTCGCTTATTGGCCGAGAACAAGTCAGAAACCAGATGAAATCCCGACTGTAAAAGTCGATATATCGTATCCTTAAAATGAACTAATTTTGCGCTGCTGTTAGCTCCAGATTGAACAATGGAGCAGCCTGCGCCGACAGAGCTGGAGGCGCAACACGCACGCGCAGTCTAAACGTGCAGAAAACAACCACCAAACAGGACAGAGACAACAGTTTACTACTCAAAACCTTTATTTTGTGTAAGAAAACAAGATACAAATACGTTTTTAACACTGATACACTTCACACTGAACCAGTCCCATGTGCTTCATACATGAGTCATACAGCCGACCTGTTATAAAGGTCAACTCTGGCTTATGTGTTAAATACAAAGGAAAAAGAAAAAAGACGTATTTCTTTGGGGACCTACACTTAGTTACCCCATAAAAGGCACTGTTAATTATAATAAATAAATAACCTGATACAACCTTAGTGCACATTTGTTTAACACCATAAATAGAAAATTAAATTGATTAAAAAAAAAAATTGAACAAGTACGACTTTACTGACTCTCTATTGTCATCTGGGACAGATATGATGATCATTGACAAGTTTTTCCATCCTTTTTATCTTGCGTTTGTTCTTGGGCATAGGTTTGTCATACATGCCAGTCTTAAGAAGATGTTCCTTACTGTGATGAATCTGAGCCCCGTGTTGCAACTGAAAAGAACAAAGGGCTCTTAACGGCCTCAGCAGGACCTGGTGAGACAAAATGCAAGGTCACCATGTGCACCTTCTTTGTAATGACATAAAAAAAATAAAGATAAGAGGCAAAGTTTCAAATAAAGGTAAAAGGGGATATTTCCACCCTTTAGTAATTCATTTTACAGACATTAATTATAATAACTGAACCTCCGCTAATACGTCTAAAGACACATTTTAACACATTTCTGTTGGAAAGACATAATTTCATCTTAATATCATTATCGGGATACTAAATATTGGGATATTCATTTTTGTCCATATCACCGACCCCTAATAGTAGGTTGAGTGGGCTCACCTCTTGAATATTATCATTGCGTTCAAGGATGGACAGAGTGACAGCAGCACATTCCAGTGTGGAGAGACAAATATTAGAAGGCTGAGTCCGAATCACGTACTGACTTGAGAGAACTCTGTTGAGCTGTATCTGTATTGTAAATGAAAAATGCATGAAAAGTCCATATCATTTATCTTTTTGTTATTCATCGTTTACCTGTTTGGGCAAATGGAACATAGTATTTTTAAGGAACATATTTTTGGCTTGGCTCCAAGTACCATCAATGAGAATCACATTGTGTTGTGTGTTAAGTTTCTCTTCATCAAGTTCCTCAAGATTCTGAGCATTTGGTCCTGGATATAGGATTAGTGTTTTGCTGTCCTGACAAACTGTAGCCAGATCTGGATACCTACAATATTTAGGAAAGATAATTAACATGCCAGTGATTAATTATATAAAAGAAGACTAATGATCACAGCTTACCGTTCCTCACTGAATCTCCTTCCTACAATCACATTACATTTACCTTGAGGCAAACATGCAGCTAGAAGAGGCACAGTGCGAAGAACTCTGCTTTCCTGTGAATTAATGTTTAAGTAGACAATTATAAATAAACTTATCTAAACTCTAAAACGTATAAAAAATTAAATCAGTTATATGAAAATGAAATGGTTTATAGAAAAACTTACTTCATTTGGGTGCTGCACAATATATAAACACGTGGATACATCAAGGGGTTGTTGTGGAAGAAAGGGACAGAGACAGACCTTCTCAGGACGACTATGGAGGACAAAACAGGCAATCAAATCAAGCACACTGTAGTAAAATGTATGAGCGCTTTACATGTTTTAGCCTGGAGCACTCAAACATGATTATTATTTAAAGTTGCTCTCGGGTAGGCGTATACCAAGTAATTTATGATTTAACATTCCCCGTTATTTAATTTGACTTTGAAGTATTTGAAATGGCCTTATTTAACAATTTACAGTGGACAAACCCCTTATTCATATTGGCTTATATCGAAAGTACACTAGCTAGCATAGCATTAGCATAGTGCTCTCACCGGCAGCGTAAGCACGTTGGTCTTCTGTCTTCGGTCTCCACAGGAAGAACAGTCAGCTCACCAAATGCGTCTTCTAATACGTTTTCTAGCTCAACTGAAGAATTAGCGCAAAGTCTTTTCTCCGTTTCATCAGAATTGCTAGACGAACAAAAATGACCAATGTCCATTGTTGTGTTCGCTACTGCTTGCTAAAAGCTCTTTTTTCCGAGTGCTTAAAAACGCACCCCCGCCTGATGTCCTCATTGCCGACAGTGGACTGTTCACAGACTGGAGCACAACCGTAGACTATAAAAAAAATAAATAAAAAAAATCACATGACCAAAGTCCCACGATCACAGCTATGGTTCACATAATAATAACATAGCTAATATAAAAGAATGAATGATTAAATTTCTCTCGCTGGTTCTCTCTCTCGCTCTCTCACTCACTCGCACTGACACTGTATCATGAAAAATCATTCTGTTCCTGTGAATGAAATGGTACACTATCATAAACTGTTGCATAACCCTACTCCCTTTGGGCTGTGTATATATAAAAGAGCCAAAATACACTAATACAGTCCCGTCCAAAACCAGTAAATAAATAAATACATAATATTGGGTCTTAATAAAGTGCAACTTCAGTAAGCACCAAGAAATGGGAGTGAGACAAAAAATGTTTTATTTATTTTATTATTTATTACATATTTATTGAAAATAACATTTAAACTGAAAGGTTTAGGAGCACGTGCCTTTAAAAGTCCAAGTCTGCGCAAAAATGTGGATTCGGGGTCATTTTCTGTCAAGTATTCACACTGCCATGACGTGCTGATGGCAAAGGCAAAAAAAAAAAAGAAAAAAAAAACGTGGTCAGGTTGTTGAGCTGCAGAGCAGGGCCTCTCACAGCGCACCATCTCTGCTGAGGTAGGACGCAGTAAGACAGTTATCTAGAATTTCTTAAAAGATCCTGAGGATTATGAAACAACAAAGCTAAGTGAAAGACCCAAAATAATGACTCCAGCACTGAGCCGGAGGATCTGTTTGGCCGTGCGTCAAAACACTAGACCTGGATCCTCGACCTAAATTAACTGTTGCTGGTACCAACAGCGGCCCAATCATCAGACGACATCTGCCACTGAAGGACTTCAAAAACAAAAAAAAAACATCTTCAAAGGCCTCGTCTCCTTGAACGCCACAGATCTGCTGCTTGGACTTTACAAGAGACACAAACGTGGGACATTGAAAGGTGGAAGAAAGTTTCTCTGATGAGAAAACATTTAACCTTGATGGTCCTGATGGTTTCCAATGTTACTGGCTCGACAAACAGATCCACCTGATGTTTTATACGCGCCACGGGGAGGGGGCGCCATAATGATCTGGGGTGCTTTTTCCTTCTGTGGAACAATGGAGCTCCAGGTGGAGCAGGACGCCAAACGCCGCTGGCTCTGTGCAGATGTTGCAGAGAGCATCCCTCATGACTGCCCTCGTCTGTGCCTGCAGGACAAAAGACTTCTTCCATGAGACTAACATCCCTCTTTTGGACCATTCTGTGTGTTCTCGATCTAAATCTAACTGAGAACCTTGGGGATGGATGGCAAGGGAAGTTTTATATATATATATATATATATATATATATATATATATATATACATACATACATTTCTCCATTTCTACATTTCTCCAAGTGGTGAAGACGGCCTCACGAAGGGAGGAACTGGAACTGAGGTCCATATATATATATATATATATATATGGTGGCAGGGAAAGCATACATGGTACACCATAACCAAGTGGCTGGCATAGTGTCATAGTGTACAGAAACATCTGTGCGGAGTATGGACTGGAAACCCCAAGGTCGAAACGGTAAACACCAAAGGTAGTAGAGAATGACTGAGCAAAGATCCTGTGATACAGAGATACAGATACAGAGAATGGTAATGGCAAACCAACCAGACATTGTGGTGGTGCATAAACAGCAAAGGAAGGCTGTTGTGGTTGACGTGGTGATACCGAGAGAAAAGAACACGAGAAACTATAGTAATACCAAGTGCTCAGAGCAGAGCTGGAGAAGGCCAAAGTGTATTTAGGCTATATTTATAGTGTTTAAGTGCTTTGCAACCTCCTATTGAGTTCACTGTTATTTATCTCTTTTTTTTGTTGTTATTTATCTCTTTTTTAGGGGAGTCCTGACCCCAGAGGGATATAGGAATGTTTTTAATGGCAGGCCAGACAGGGGAAACAGGAGTACCCAGAATAAACATTTGCAGGCATGGAGAGAATATGCAAACTCCACACAGCATTCAAACAGAGAAGCACTCCATGATGATATCAAGAATACAACATATCATCACAGAGATTTAACTAAATGGTTTTTGTCATTTCAGCCAGCCCTGCTGTGATTTTCCAGAGGTCCACAATCATTGTCCCCTGTCTGCTGTTGTTGAGCTCCAGGTTGTTGCCGCTGCACCAGGACACCTGCTGGTCTGTAGGTAGACTTGACTCGACTGAGGTGAGGCCATCATGACATTCTGGAAATCAAAACACTAAAGGTGTATGTGCACATATCTGATAGATCTAGTCAATTAAGGAGCTGAGAGAGTTGTTTTTATGCTGAAATAGGCCAAACAACAACTAGAGTCTAGACTATACCTACTGAGTGAATGTCCCATAGGCATTTGAGTGCCTATTAAGTGGAAAAGCGCTCTATAAATAAAAATCATCATCATCTTGCACCTCAATGCAGCCTCATCAAACTTAATTTCAGCAGGTATCATTACTGAAAAATATACATAAACAGACAAAGTTGGACCTCTCTCAGAGGTACACCACATGGTAATAAAGAATATCCTACTCTTGAAATAACATATAGAAAGAAAGAAGTTTTGCTTTATTATCATTAGAGTAATATACAGAGTATAGAGTAGAGAATATAGAGAAATGTGCTTTTTCCTGAGAATTGAAATAAAGTGAAAATAATAGTTTTTTAACCACTAGGACCACGGACTCTCCAGGATCGCAGGCCCTGCGTGGTTCCAATCTGGGAGGAGATTTTACTTGCACTTTATAAGCTTCTCAAAGCGCTACATAGGCCCATAGCCGCGGGAACGTAATTTTGGAAGGGGGTGCAGTTTTTTGTTTTTGTTTTTCTCCGTGCAGTTACATACGTTTATTTAGGGCCAACTAAGGGTATTCACACAAAAATAGCGCCAGGACTCATGTAACGTCTGTAGAATGATCAAGATACACAAGAAAAAAGGCACAACACAAAGAATAAATTATTAGACGCTGATACTGACTCTGCTACAGGACAGCGTCAGCGCCCAGCCTCACTTCACGCACACACAAACGCACACACACGAGCAGGTGTCTGTATGAAATCATGAGCCTCGACTTCTACGCGTGAAAATGACATGGTCCACAGGGCATATGCCACAGTAAATAATATCAGTGTTTAACACAGTAGGACCCTGTAGTGTTACGGCAGCCACACGGTGCAACAACCAGCTGTTTACTTCACTACAGTTGAGTTTCCCCGCGACGTACGTGACTTCATCAGTTCACTCACCGCTCAGACGCTCAGATGAAGCAAAGTCCCCCCTCTGTGAGACGAGGAAACGTGGATTTGTGCCGCTGTCTTTCCGTGTAAACTCCCTTTGGTCTTTATGCGTCGCGTCAGATTCAAACACGAGTTGTTGCACATGCAGCCTGTAACTCCAGCAAAGTCCAAACATTTAGGCGTCTGCGGTGTAGTTTCCACCTCTTAATCCAACCTGGGGGTGTCATTTCCTCCTTTATTTTGTCACACTTTAGAGAATGTACGAACAGTGGTAAACAGCGGTTTGCGCTCAGGTCAGTGCTCCGCGCACCAGCGCAGGTTTAGTTTTCCCTGACTTTAACCTGCAGGCATGTAGTTGACTGCAAAAACATTTGATAAAAGTAAAAATATCATATTTATTAGAACATAAACTGTGTCGTTTTATAATGTTACCTAGAAAAGATATAGTTTTGCTCAGGGCAAAACCAGCAATGAGCTGCTTACAAGTTCCCATTGAGTTGACCATCCAGCAGGGGGTGCTATTGCCCCTTCTGCACCCGTACTTCCCGCGGCTATGCATAGGCCTTCACTCTGTGATGGCAAGCTACATCTTTTGGGAAATCTGCCCAAAGAGCTGACTGACAAAGGTGTGGCTACATCAATTGTCTTCTCTGACCACCAATCACTCAGTCACACAGACTAATGTGAGATTCAATGAGCCAACCTTGAATAAAGATAATTGCATAATGGTAATGGAAAGCAACCACATAAGTCTGGAACTGGATGAATACGATTTTACAATTCAGTCAGAAGTAGGCTGAATAGACCACAACATTTGATCTAAATAATAATCAAACTAAAAGTCCCAAAATGCATATTATTAGTGTACATTAAAAAAAAAATACCGTTGCTGTTACTGTTACTGATTGGATAGGTGTATCCATGTCTGCACATATGCCATGTGCATGTACATATATGTAACTGCATTATTACCTAATGCCTGGGTGGGGAGTGAGGGTAAGGGGAAGTACTAAAAATGTAAACTGCAATAAAAGATATTAATAAAAAAAAAGAAGTAGGCCAAATAATGGACATGATAAATGCCTCAACAATACAGCTATCAAAGAGAACTGTTTAGTAGTCATTTGTTTTTGTTAAGTCACACATTATTGTGTGGCAAATAAAACCAGTGGGTGTCCCAATATCATATATACTGTAACTGATTTTATTCTTATTATTTTATTCTTAGCATGCAGTTTCAAAACAGGTAATTTGGGCCATTGCACTCTGTTATCGACCAGAAGCATATTTTTATTACAACATATTATTTATAACAGCCACAAAAAGTGCTTTAAAAATATAGGTATGTTTAAATCAAGTTGATAGTCGTCTGCACTACAGTAACATGTTTTTTACACATTGCGTAAGTGGACAAACTGATATCAGAGATGTGGTGTAGGGTGTCCAGTGAATATTTAGGAAAGCTTAGCCTATTTATAGATTGGCTCAAGATCTGCCTGATCACTTCACACATATTTAACACGAGATGAACTGCCTCAGTTTAAAACCGTCAATGTAGTTTGTGCAGCAACATGTAAGGCTTATTGACAGACAGCATTGGCACACATTTTAGATTATACTTAATTTTAACACAGATGAACCCCAAGTTTCACCATTATGTTTAGATAAATGACAGTGTGAAGCAGTGCTTTACTAAAGGATGATACACCTTCCCCTCTCTTTGGCTTCTTCATGGGGAGCGGTTGTGCTCTCTTCTTTTGCTTCTTCAATTGATACTGTGGTAAATGTTTCTGACAGCTTTGCCTCTGTTGTTTCACTGTTTTCAACAAAAGCTGTGCTTGACACACTCTCGGTTGTTTCTGTTTCAGGGTTAATTTCTCCATCAGTTGTTTCTTCAGGTGTTATTGTATTTTCCGATGAGGTGGTCTCATTGAAGGTTTTGCTTATCTCTTCTCCATCACCCTCATCCGCTGTCTCAGCTGGGGAGGCTGTTTCTTTCTCTTCCTCACGCTCCTCCTTTGCACCTGCTTCCATCTCTTCTTGCATG
Organism: Rhinogobius similis; assembly: GCA_019453435.1. Lineage (NCBI taxonomy): Eukaryota > Metazoa > Chordata > Actinopteri > Gobiiformes > Gobiidae > Rhinogobius > Rhinogobius similis. The sequence goes on along the minus strand of CM033619.1, from coordinate 28,828,059 downwards.
TCAACAGGAGTAAGAGGTGCCAAATCAAGGGAAACCTTCTGAAGCGATGATGCTTTCAGCCGTGGAGGAGCAACAGGCAGTGGCATGTCCATGTGTTGCGATGGTTGTTGATGTGTAGTCACAATGTCTTCTTTTTCATGCACAGATACAACATCCTCAAAAGCACTCTCCCAATCGGGATCATCAAGAGGAAACTCAACAAGTGAGTCTGTTGTGCATTCTGGTACCTTTTCTTCCACTATTACAATTTTTTTCTTAGTCTTTGCTTTGTCTTTTGTTGCTGTTTGATCTTCATCCTCTTCAGCCAAACGAGATAATGGCTCAAAGGTACATGGAGATGAATTAGCACTAGATCGAAAGAAGTCTGTTACTTCTTCACAATCTGGTATTTGATTTTTTTCTGGTTTGGAAATCATGGTATCAAATTCATACATACTTTGAGATATTATCCTGGGTGAATCCTTAACAGATTGGGTGTTTTCTTTTTGTTGTACTCCTATTACAGGTGTCTCATCTATTAGCACATACTTCTCTAAGTAACCTCTGGCTTCTCTGTCTGAATGCCTGCTGTGAAAAGATTTCTCAGAAGACATACTCTCTGTATCCTCTTCCTTTTTTCGACTTCCCATCGCTTCTTCATAAAGGTCTGTGTAAAGGAACGCCATAGCTTTGGGCTCTTCAAGCAAAATGGGGTCAATAATCTTTGGTGGTCCTTCAGGTAGATAGATCGGAGTTAAAACATCTTCTTGGCTTCCAAACAACGTGGCACCAGTTTGTTTTAAGGAAAGTCTAGAAGGTATACGTTTGGTATCATCAGCTTTATCAGTAGTTTTACTGTAATTGTCGGTGTTGCCATAGAAGACGTCATCAAGCAGCTCACTAGTCAATTCTACCAAACTAATATTGTCTGCATTTTCCTCATCTACAGATGTTGAAGTGTTGCTGGTGACTTTAGCCTGATAAGACTTTTCAGTGTCCAGACTTCTAGTAGCCTCTTCTGCTTTATATTGTTCTTGTTCGGTAACGGCAGGGCTACCTGGAGCCTGGGCATCTATCAAGGTGAATGCCTCAAAATAATCCACATTAGGGGGTTCCCTTGTTGTGGGTTTGGGTACTGGGGCTCCCGGAGGATCCATTGAATGTGAACCTGTAGGTGGAATAACTGTACCAAGTTCTGAAGGAACCGGTATTTGAAGCCCCTCATTCTGCAATTCAAATATTTCCTCGTGGATTTCTTCATTAGCTTTAACAACAGTACTTGCCTCCAAATAAGACAAATTGTCTTCTATTTCCTTGCTCTCTTCCTCATCTACTGTGGCCATTTTAGAAGGGACTATAATGTTAAGAATTTCTGACCCTTCAGACACTAGCCTGAATAACTTCTGCTCTTTATCTCTGGAGGGATCACAAGCTTCCTCCTCACATTCATCTATATCTGCTTTGACGTTGGGTTGAGAGAAACCAACAAGTTCTGGCCTACCAGAGATGTTGTCAGAACTTCCCAAGGTTAGGTCTTGTTGCATGTCCCCTTTACCTTTAGACCCATGACCTTTCTCTTTTGTCCTTTTTTGTCTTGAGATTAATTCTTCATCCATGACAAAAATGATTTTGCCAGCTGAATAGGTTCCTGGAGGAGCAGGACCCACGGTTGTAATCGTGCTGAGGTCTGCAGAGAGATTTCCAGCCTCGGATGCCCACGGTGTAGTGCATCGACTTGGAGTAGTCTCCCACTCAATGCCACTGTCTTCCCCTTGCATGGTCACCATGGAGAAGGATGAGTCCATCATTAGACACTGCATCTTTGGTTGAATGTTTTCATCATGAACAGCTTCAAGGAAACTTGTGAAAGTAAACAAAAATATTGTCATAATAATTGCAGATCAAAATCTCACAATTTAAGAACCTTACATTAGCAGGCCAATCTGATAACAATGAAAATACAATTTTGTTATGTAACGTCCTATTAGGTAGGCCCATTACCTATTCTGTAGATTTTCCACTTCATCACGAGTATCAGCGTTCTCTTCAGTTATATCTTCATGTGTCAACATAGTCATTTCTTCTGGTCGTGAAAAGTCTTCTGTAAGTTGATCCATTGTTGTAATAGCGTAAATAATCAGTTCTATCCTCTCACTGCAAAGCGAAGCAACTGCTGCTCTGTTCTAAGCGACTGGGCTTGACATGCGTTTTCATGCTCAGCATAATCTTGAAATAGAAAACTAGTCTTACTGTGTGTCAGCTGAAGTATTTGCAACACGTAATGACAAATCCATCATCTGTTTATATGTTCAGACTTATTGTATTATTGCAGCAAGTCTTATTTTTCTTGTTGGATCCAAATATATTGCAGTGTCACAAGGTATATGAAACATCTAAAGTTTGATTTTGAATCTGCTAAGTATTACGCCACATGACAGTGCATGTGTTTAAATTATTTCTATTTAACCACAAATCAGACCAATTTGAGCGGGGATAATGTTAAACTTTATCATGTTGTAATGTAGTAAACAATTTATTATAGGTTATAGCTGATAAATATATAGGGTTGTAAAAGCTAAGAAGAGGGCTTTTTACAGAGTCATAGACTGCTGTATAAAACAGTGTTAGTGTTAAAAAATGGTATTGGAATACCCTGTAACTCACACTGAATATTAAAGATAAAGTAGCAAAAAATGTGTACTGAAGTGAGAGTAATGTTACTTCAAAACATTTACTCAAGAAAAAGCATTTGAATAGTCTTAAACTTGGGGGAAACGACTACTCAAGTAAGAATATTTGTAAGAGCTATCAGGATGAAACATCTGATTTATGACTTTAATGCAGGCCTAACTGGAGGATTAAAACATAAAATAATGCACAAAATCTGGTATTTTCAAGACCTAGAACACTGAAATGAAAAACAGTAAATCTTTCAGAAAGATTTTTAACAAGATTTGGAACAAGAAATACAAATGTTCAAATTATTTCATATGGTCAACATAAAGCTTGTGAGTTACTCACAGAGGGATTATACAAGTAGTCCATAAAAGTATGGTGTCCGAAAAAGGAACTACTCTAAAGTACAACTTCTTTAAAATGTTACTTAGACCCAAATTTAGGAAATGGCAGACTCACCCCACCCACCTCTGTCTTCAAATAATAAGGAATATGCACAAGGAATAAAATAGCATTCCAAACGCCCTATTCCTAAAGCATTCCTAAAGCCCTAAAGCCCACACTTTGAGCTGGTTGCAGAATTATAACTGGACTGTGTTATGGACCAATCACTGACAAAATCAGGTTTTGTTAAATATTGTTTTGCCCGTGGAAGCTCTTGCCAGGGTTTTATTTGAAACAGGGGAACCACGTGAACCTGACCTTACGTCGAAGTTCTGTAGAGACGTGATGACGTATGCAGACCTCTTCAGATGAATGGGATGACCGATCATAATCATCAGCTGCAGCCACGATCCTGATTCTTTCACTGTATCTTTATTAGAAGTTTGTTTTTGTGTGTGTTTTTCAATGCTATTACTATTTTGCATTTTGGCTTGAATGGCGTTTCCTCGCGACAACCACACAAGGACAGTTGTGGAGATGGAAGAACTAAGCCTATTGTATGTTTTCTTTAAAACCTCGGAGGTGAATCATTTTCGTAAAACATGTAGACTATGTTTTTGGTAGTGGGTAGAGGGGCCGCTTTTTGGACGTGCAGTGTTTTGATGAGCGTTAATGGCACATTGGACGTGAGGAAACTGGATTTATAATCACCAGCGGGTTCGTTGCTGCAGGGACAGACGACGTGGTGCCTCTGAATATGTAGCCTGTTTCCCTCCTCCAGTCCCGGTTTGTGAAGTGAAGTGGACAATCGTGGACACCGAGGACCACAGCGATGTCAAGTGTGGACAAATTATACTTACGGCGAGGGTTAACTCTGGTGCTAAACGCTATTGCCATTTAGCTCGGATGCTTCCAGTCTTTTATGCTCCGTGCAAACAACTTTTGTACCTTGAATGGCCAAACATCTCAGTCATCCTGCACAGATCCGTCCCGTTCATCTCGTTAATCCTCAAATGTGAATAAGTGTAGTAGGATTTAAGCTAACTGCTGCTAGCGCCCGACTGTTCTCGCTCTTTGGGCTTTCACAGACACATTTGGACCAAACAAATCTGTCATTTTATGCAGCTGAGGTCGGACGGGACAACGAATGACCATGTCGGACTGAAAATACACCACAGTGGCTCCTGGGAAGTCTCTCAAACACGGGGTTTAGTGGCTGGAAAGGGGATCAAAAGCTGCTAGCCTCCACCCGGGTCACATCGCCCTCAAGAGACCACCCAGAGGACCACTTCTTCTCAGTTAGCTACCATATTCTGCAAAATGGGGTATGTAATTCAGGGCATGGTTTAAGAATCTCTATGGACCAGAGTGGCTATACATCTGCAGCAAAACAGGAAAGAGCAGATTTCTAGAATACCATAGTAATTTAATAAACAATTTCCTATAACCTACAGTGAAAATGCTCCACCACTCACACTGGATATTGACTGGACCCCCAACCCCCCCTGTGCTAGTATGTGCTCAATCCTCATGATAAATTCCAGTCACATCTCCCACAGCATCTGACATTTTAGATTACAGGAGCCAAAAGATTAGGCTACACTGCTGGATGTAATGAAACAGGCTATTGTGTGAGTAACAGTTTGAGTTGTAGATCTTTTTTAGCGCCTTACTGCTGTCAGAAGACTTTCCTACTCATCATTGACAACAAGTATTCCGGTGATTATAGTTATAACGAAATTATGTCAGTCCAACAGAAATGGAAGAAAACATGTCTTTAAATTTATTAGTTGAGTTTTAATAATCAGACAAGTTTACAACATAACTTTTGTATTTTAATCATCTCTTTTACAATAAAGTCGATATTCAAATGTCACATATCTTCATAACAACATTCATGATGAGGTATATGATTGATTGCCTTCTGCTCAGAGTTATAAGTGTAATCTTGCTGCTTTTACTAAAACATTACTAATATAATAGTGATTTACTTTTCTAATACATTTACTTATATAATGTGCTTGATCTACACTCTCTCTCACGCGTTAATTTTGTCAATATAGAAGTAACTGTTTGAAATAATCGAGGTTTAAATTATGAGCCAGCTAATCAAGATTATAATTTGTGTCATAATCGAGCAGCCCTACGATAAAATAAAAAATTTGATATGTTGTCCACCTCTCCTCATGGGATTGTAATTCTTGTAGTGTGTGGAAACCTGCAGATGTGTTGTGATCCTCCTGGTCAAGAGCGACCTAGTTCTTACTCCACATGAAAGCAGATGATGTAGCATGTGATTGTTTTGATGTCATATTGTGGTTGGGGGTGAACTGCTTACCTCCTCGTGCAAAGCAGTAAGTCTCAAGCCTATAGTGCTTATAATCCAGCCGGTAAATCAATTTCTCAGACAAAGGGAGCATGCATGTTTGTACCCAGCTCCTAATTAGTGACCGCTTTGTGTGCTAAAGGTGTGTTTTTTATTTTTTAATAACCAACAGTAGACATTTCATCATCCTTGAGCCTGACAGTTCTGAATAGGCACACCAAAACATGACATTGGTGCCATATTTATCACCGTTTAGTGGTGTTACGTTAAAAACCCGTAGTGTATTGTCAATATGTCAGAAGCGAGTGTTCGTCCATGAGCTCGTTTATGGCAGATGGGCGATATGAAGTGGACAGTGATTCTGTGCCAAGTCCTGCTGCTTTGCTTTGTGAGTGGGTTAACTGATTGGCACACTAGGATGGGATTGGGCTCAAGAGCACGTGGGAGCATCAGGGAGCAGTGTAGCTGGAAGATGTTCAGTCCTGAGTCACATGGCTGTTGCTATGTCAACATCATCAGCTAAGTTAGAGGTGAAGAAACTAAATATTTTACTTTTTGGAGACTAGGGAAATATTTGAATTCATTCAAACTATTAAAAAGTTTTTTGGTCAGGTGCGCCAAAAAGTTTCTGATTTTGCTTGCTTTGCCTTGCTGAAAAATAATATGTAAATTATCTTAAAACAGTGGTTCTCAAACCGTATATGTGTACCCGTGGTGGTATGTGGTGTTGTCACAATACTTTACACTTTTTGTTTGACAATAGATTGTAATTTACAGCACAAAATTACAGTGTGTTCTTTAATATTACTGATCTTATACTAGTTCTGATAAAGCTCAATATTATTCTAAAACTGTTCAAGAAAGGTTACATTTTGATTAGTAATGGATTTCTATACTTTTGACACTAGTGTTTTTCTGTTGGTATTTAGTGATTTGTGTATGTCTCATATTCATAAATTAGATTTCAGACTTCTAGAGATGTGTAGACTAGTCTATTCACTTTCAGAAACTGTATGATCCAATCCTAAAGGTGCCATCTGCAAAGTTTTATTGCTCTAGTGACCACACCTCAATTGCAAGTCATGGCTTGGAAGTAAGTGGTAGATACTATTAATACACAGAGGCACACAGAAGTTCTGGATACTAAGTTGTTTGGTAACAAGAATGTTCAGGAGAGAGTTTATCTTCAAAACTCCATTGCAAAACTTAAGAGGGCTTGATTTTACTCCATGGACCAGACAAATGTATTATGTACATCATGAAAACAAATCTATTATCTGGAGATCTATCCAAATAAAGAGTGGAGTAGGCTTGTCAACAATCACAAAAAACCCCAAAACAAACAAAAACATGACGCAGTAATGGAAACAAACTGCTTCGGGAGATTAGAAAAAAGGACTTTTAGATATGGACCATTTTTATTGTAGGTCCAGTTTCAGTCATAACAGATTTATTATGGGAAAAAAATGAAGGGATAAATATATTTTGGACCTAACTGCACGTTGGCATGCTGTCTACACCCAAAAATAAAACAGCACTTCTTCGCTGCCCATAAGACACATGCCACAGGCTTGAAATCACTAGAGCTGATAGTTTGTTTTTTAAAATAATAATGGTCACATAAGCTCTACACTGTCATTATTGATCACGCATATACTTTATTACTACTTCTCAAGAAGGCACAGTAGAGTTAACAAAGGCTAGGCTGCCTTTGTTAAATCTTAAGGCTCGGTCTTTTGACCACCACCAACCACTCATGCACACACACACACATACACACACACACATGCGCACACACACACATACACACACACATGCGCACACACGCACACACACACATGCGCACACACACACACACACACACACACACACACACGCACACACACACACACATGCACACACACACACACACATACGCACACACACACACACACACACACACACACACACATACACACGCATGCACACACACACACAAACCCTAATTCACTCTAGGCAAGCTGGGCGAGGAGTCTTGCCCAAGGACACAACAACACTTTCTTTCTACATTATAGCAGTAGTACTAAACACTTTATACTGAGAGTTTAGTATCTATGATCAGGTGAATAATACTGCTTATGTCATCTGGGTTGAGATATTACTGCTGAGGTGTTCAAAAGTATTTACTGAAGCCTGGATAATAGTAGAATAAAACATAAAACTCATTCTGAATTCATGACACATTGAACTTTGAACCCGTATTTTACTCAGCTGTTTCTTTGTTTGGTTAACAGAGAGCAACCTATCTTCAGTACACGGGCCCATGTCTTCCAAATTGACCCCAGCACCAAGAAAAACTGGGTTCCCACAAGTAAACATGCGGTTACAGTCTCCTACTTCTTTGACAGTACAAGGAATGTGTATCGAATCATCAGTCTGGAAGGGTCTAAGGTGGGTGAAACAAAAAAGAACTGTATTACTGCTACTGCTATTAAAGGGATTCACAAGATTATACATGTGATATAGATGGGCTTCAGTACGTTTTCAGGCCGTGAAAATTCCTGTACTTTGCTCTTAATGATATTGTAGTTTGTGTATTTTAACTTTAGTAATACAAATGAACCAAATGATTTTTAGCATGCGGCTACACCATAATAAAATTGAAGAAATTCTTACTGAATCCATTGCGTCATCAAATTAAGACTTGACATGCAGTGGCCTGTCTCTGTTGTGCTCCGTTTCAAACAGGCACAGAGAGTGGTGATTTGGAGACCCTTTACTTTTGCTGTTCATGTATCAATCAATACGGCTGTTGGCTCACTCTACAAGCCACGTATTTAGATAGACAGATACTTTATTAATCCTATATTTAAATTATATAACCACATTAATTATTCTTCCACACTAACTAAAATTGCAAAAACAAAAGTGCAATGTTTCTAAATAAATGAGCTATATGTGGATAACCCTAGATTATGAAGTAAAAATGATAAAGTAAAATAAGAGTCCAAGCCCCTTACATTTGAGCTTATCACAAGGGAAATCAAAATGTTTGTTTTATACTGATTATTGATTCTTCTCCTAAAGGCTATTATTAACAGCACCATCACACCAAACATGACTTTCACAAAGACCTCTCAGAAGTTTGGACAATGGGCTGACAGCCGGGCAAACACTGTGTACGGTCTGGGGTTTTCATCGGAGAGCCACCTGGTCAAGGTTAGGGGGTCATGCCTGGATTATATTATGATATATTCTAAAGAATGATAATAGAAACAATAACAAAATAATACTTCTGTGTTTTTATAGTTTGCGGAGAAGTTTGCTGAGTTTAAAGAAGCAGCTCGTTTGGCCAAAGAAAAGTCTCACGAGAAGACGGAGCTAACCAGCACTCCCTCACAGGTAAAGGCTGTTGTGACGCTTTCTTTTATGAAAAAAATCAATCAAAAGTCTTTGCTGTCTGAGGTCTTAAAAGTCTGAGGTTTATTTCAAATTTCAGGTAATTTGTAATGTTTTAAAATGCTTGTTTAAATGAGATGCATGCTAAATGGACATTTCTGAACTTTTAACCGTGTAATAAGGTTTGTCCCATCATAATCTTACTCAAAGTTATATTTCGGTTCTTGCATGTTTGAGTCATCCTGTCCTTCATTTGAATGCCCAGAGAAATTCTGTTTGCACCTACTTCCTACCCCCGCCCACACGCAATTCTTTGAAAGAGTCAGACTCCTGGTCATACACAAATGTTCAAAAATGTAATGGAAATTGTACACCTGGAGCTTTGCATTGTTTTTCTAAATCAACCTCAACAAACCTTACACTTTGAAGGTGTGTAGGTTAGTTTTCATGATCAATTATTCATGAAAAGAAATATGTTTTAAATGTTTCTTCATCAAGTGCTGTGTTTTCCTTTCCAAAACCACTGCACCTCAGGGTGTCGTTGTTAGGGGGAACATGCTACCCGTCAAACTTGGTAAAAAGAAGGTAAATACTACAGTGAGGATCTCTGTTGTCTCACCAACTTAACCCTGTTGTTTCTGCCCTGTTTAACCTAAAGCAGAACATTTACATTGGTCTTTTTATGCAGGACCCAAACTGCAAAAACTGTAAATAAATAATTTATAAAAACATGCAGAAATGTGAAAAATTATAAATAAATATATTCAGAATTGCATACATTTGGAATAATAAAAGTTTCATCCATAAATAAACCAGTATATTTATTGTTCACGATATACATTTTAAGTTTGAAGTTAAACATTACTCTTCATAAATGTTCTTTTTTTTTCTTCAGTTTTTAAATGTATCAATTAGAACAGAAAAACACAATGAACAGAATGTGACAAGCGATAACAGAAAAAAGGCAATAAAAGACATGGAAAAAAAAAACACATTGTCCAAAGTAAAAGTCTCATTTTGTCCGAAGTTAAATTTGTCCATTTTCAAATTAAGCCACAATGTGATTTTTCTTCGATTTTACTTATGTCAATTATATTGTCAGTCCAGTCCTTAATTGTTGGTGCAGTTTGCGTCATCCATTTTTTTGTGATGGCCTTCTTCCCGGCCTTCAACTATTAAGGTATCCATTTATTGTGTCCATGGCAGAAGTTTTAAGAACTAAATAGCAACAAATAGTTAGGTTATTAATATTTTCTCCCTTTTTCTATTTATTGAGACATTTATTTGTCTATTTCTGTACCTCTGTGACTGAAAATCGAACATGACCACACCCGGCCATTATGCATTCTCCACCATTCATCAGATTTCAGAATGAAATGTCACAGAATGAAATAAATTGTAATTGTTGAAAAAAAAAAGACAAAATCATATGTGACAATAGACAAATGAACATTTATATATATGTGTGTGAGTGTGTGTGTGTGTGTATATGTATATATGTTTATGTGTACAATAAAAATAAATATTTACATCAAATCACAACAAATGTATTTATTTTTACATATTCTTTAAAATTTGCTCAAAATGTATTTATCCATTTTCAAATTTCTACATTTATTAATGTATAGTTTTAGCAGTTTGGGTCATCCATACTCTTTGGCTGTTTATAAAGACATCATTCATTTATCCCATTTTCCCATCAAAAACCCCTTAATGACCCACACATACTTCACAAAAAATAATACTTGCAACACAGTCCATTTTCTTGTTTGAATGTAAAAAAGAAAAATCCTGCAATGCATGTATTCATTAAATATTTCACTCTTCATTTGACGTACACAGGATTCAGCTCCAGGTGAAACACTTCAGCCACCTTTGACCCCAGAGACTGTAAATGGTACAAATGAGGACAGAGTTTCACCCGATACACAACAAACCAGGGCAGAGCTGACCCCAAATGTACTGCCCTTCTCTCACAGGTAAGCCAGATATATACACCTTTTCTACAGAGGCTTATAGTAAGACCTTATTTTGATCTGTACAAAACTAGCAGCTATTTAAAATCATAGCCAAGTGCTGCATGTGCAAGTTAAGTCAAGTCATTCATTCTTTATTCATGGGGTTTCTCAGGCCCTTAGCGCTTTCAGAACACTGCAATGAAACACTACGTATGGTACCTATGAATTATACAACTACAAAATGATGTGCTTTTCTACAATACATTTTCTCATAAATTAAAAATGATATATTTCTCTGTGCAGTGTGAAGTATGTTTTAGCTCTTTCAAAGGTGTTTGTGTGTGTGAGGCAGTGACCAGAGCACCGGCAGCTGATACACCTCATATTTAAAAGACTTGAGGGGCCGGTGTGGGTTTGTGTTACAGTGAAGGTATTTGAATGCAGAAGCTTGTGCGTAACTGACATTTGATAGTCAGCATTTTCTCATGTGGGAAAGGTTCACGGATTCACATGCATTGCTCTAGTCATAAGTTGCCCTTGTTTTGTTGCACTAGCTCTAAAAATGTTCTTCACAATCGTGTCCACAACATTTTTTAAAGATACATTTTGGTGTTGTTGGTTTAAAAATATGTGTCTACTGCAGTTCATCCAGCATCAACAAACACTGGGAGGCAGAGCTGGCGGCTCTCAAAGGGAACAATGCCAAGTTGACAGCAGCGTTACTGGAATCCACAGCCAACGTAAAACAGTGGAAACAACAACTGGCAGCCTATCAGGAAGAAGCAGAGAGACTACACAAACGGGTATCATCACATCGAAATGGCTGGAGATAACAATAAACTTTACTTAACTGATTCTTTATACATTTTTATTTTAAATTTTTTTGCAGGTCACTGAGTTGGAATGTGTCAGTGGTCAAACCACAGCTATCAAAACTCAGAAGACAGAACTCAATAAAACGATAGAGGAGCTAGAGTTGGCTTTGAAGGACAAGGAGGAGGTATAGCACTTAAAAAAGTAAACTACAAAATCAAATAAAGATTTGTATTCATACTTTGCTGTACTCAGGAGTTGGAGAGGCTCAAAGCTGAAGTTGAGAGCACTAATGTCTTTGATTCCCAAAAAGACTCCCTCACACAGAAACTACAAGTGAGCAGCTGTACTGTACGATTTATCAAGTTGTAATTCCCAAGCGCCGATGAATGCAATGTTACTCTGATTATGAGTCTAGGCCGTAACTGATGACACTTTCTGTTTGGTTTGCTGCAGGACACAGAGAACCGTAACCAGGCACTGGAGGCCCAGCTGAGTGAGCTGGAGCAGCGTTTGGAGAACACGCAAATGGAGAGAGAGGCCTTTCGGAAGAGCCTGCGCTCCCTGCTCCAACTGCTGGATACAAAAATATTTGAGTTGACAGAGCTACGAGACACACTGGCCAAGCTCATTGAGACTAGCTAGAAACCAACTGTATTGTATGTGCACTTCTTTCACACCAAGGAATCTGTCACTGCTGCCACCTTTGACCATGCCTTGGTATTGCAGCAAAAAAGAAGTCACCTGCGCCATCTACTGCATGCTTGAAGCCACAACACTCCCAGATCTGCCATTACAATGCTTGTATTTGACTTTTGGTCTGCAAACTCAAGACACATACTGTTTAAAAAGATATTTTGTTAATCTCATTAATGACCACTTATGTGTGGGCAAGAAATAACGCATTTTTGTTGCACGACAAACATTTGATTTAATTCTAAAGCTTAACAACATGTTTGCTACCGTTTCCTCTTTTTACAATGTTCTCACTCCATTTCAAATGAAATGGCACAAGACGTAATCTGCTGTGTGGGACAATGTTTTGTTTTTTTGTTTTTTGTTTTTTTTACAAATATATTAGCAATACTAAATGGGTGCACTGGAGTCATTTTCGGTATCACCTTTTTTACTTTATCAGTGAGACCTTGTTGGAAATCTGACCTGAGCAAAAAAAGCATTATTTTTGCAGTCTTATTTAGTAATATTTAATGATTTCTAATGACAATTATCAGAAGGCACTGGTACAAGTTGTGTGATGTTTCCTACTATTTTTGTTGCAACTTTAATGACAATGAATCCTTTTTGAATTGTTCTGCTACCAAATATCACACAGATTGTCAAAAACATTCACATATTTAACTCAATTTGTCTGGTACATAGGTGTTTTGTTTTGATATTAATTGCAATATTTTAAATATTTAGCAATGGAATCAGCAGGTGGTTGCAGGTCAAAATGCATATTATTTTGCCAAATAATGTTGTCATGTACAGATTTGCATACTGCTGTTGTTGCCTTTTGGTACAGACATGCACTGCTGTTGTTGCCTTGGTACATACATGCATCAATGGTAGCTAACTGAGATACTTTTCTTGGGATTTACTATTGCCAAAAATGTCACAAATGTTTAACAAACTTAGTTTGTCTACCTGGGGAAAAAACAAAAAAAACCCCACTTTTTAAGGGCTTCTTGTTATGGTACATTTGAGAAATTTGAGTGGCTGTATCACAGTGATTACTGTGTTAGAGCTTGAAAGGGAATTTGAATTATTTTAAATGTTGATTACATCACATGCTTAAACACAAATCGTAAGTTTGACTTTGTAGTAAAATGTATTAAAACATATAAATATCTATGTGTATTTAATTATACATTTGGAACACAAACTTGAAAAAACCTTTTATTTGGAGAATAGTAAAATGGATATAATCGGGCAGCAAAAGACCAAAAAAGACAGACTGAACTCTAATGGTAAACAATGTAAAATGCAACAAACCATATAAAGTACAATTGTATGCTTTTAAAAATGTCCTTGAAATTAAGTTTATTAGGCTCTAAATAAATACTTATATATTTTGACATGCTTATATATTTGAGGAATTTACACTTCATTACAATAAAATCTTTTTGACTTCTTCATTATTGCACTTATGATGTAATGGGTTTGTCAGCAAGTTACATGCATAATGTCATACAGGTCAAACATTACAGAAGAGACAACATGATGTAAGAATAAACAGAGAGAATCTGCAGTAAACTTCTATTGCTTCTGTGCCTTTTACACATGTAAAAGACAGATTCAACAAAAAGTAAACAGGACTTAAAAATATATTTAAAAAAAGAAATCACACACAAAACAAACTCACAACTTGAATTAAAAGTAAAGCTGAACAAAAGGCAGTTTAACAAACTAAAAGCAGAAGAAACATGTAAAGGCTGCATGTGTTTCCAACAGAGGGCGTGTTTTCAAAACTCACAAGCCCACGTGCTTTCAGACCTTTAATCAGATGTCAGAGCTGAGCCAGTGCTCCTACCACATTACTGTTACTGTGTGTTTACATGTAAAATATATATTTAATTCAAATACTGACTTGGTCAAGAGCAGCACAAAATCAGTATGGGATGTGTTATTCTGCCATTGGTGTTGTACCTTAAAGGACATTATACATTTACCAATGCACACAAAAGTGGCACATTTAAAGACAGACAGAGGCAATAAAATGTGTACAGACTTCCTCATCCATTAGACTAACTTTCTCAAAAGTTAAAAAAAAAGTTAAGAAAAAGCATTATATGGAATTTCTTACAGTAGGCAGAATTAAATTCTACATTAAAGCAATTAATTTAGGAATAAATGTGCTGATTAAAAATTGAGCATTTAGCCAACCTTAAAATTACACTTTGTTTACATACAGTACATGTGAATATTAAAAAAGTTGACAGCAAAACATTTAAATGTCCGCTGTGGGAGGAGCACAAACGCTACAAAAAACAAACCCATTACAACAAACAAAAGCACAGATGCCATGTAGACTGGTACAATGAGAGGTTAGAGGTTGTATCCTTGTCAAGAATTTCAACAACTTCTCATACTCGGTCCTACAAAACGTTTTTTTTTTCTGATTTACAGCAGTACAAAAAGGCAATATCCTGTTGTCTTATACAAAACTTTACTGCTTTGTTGGCTATGTACCAATATTACTTCAGATCACTCTGTGTTCACTTTGTCCTCTGTGGCAATCTGCCACTATAAAGGTATTAAGTTGATCTAGTAAACTAGTTTTCCCAATCAGTGCAAGGAAGGCCTTCATCTTCAGACTCAGACTCAGGTGAAGCCTCCTTAATTCTCCTCAGTGCTTCATGAATGCTGCGTGTGAGTGCATCAGTTGAATGGGGGAAACTCTTTCCATGGCGCTGCTGCTCGGGGCGCGCTCTCACCTTTCTCAGTCGGACACCTTGCCTGATTTGGGCCAGAATATTGTTGCTGTCATCATCCGGGTCAGGGGCCAAAACACGAAGCTCAGCCTTTCGTAAATGAAAACTACCCCTCTTCAACGAGGCCAGGACTTCATCCATGGGGGAGCTCGCTGTAAAAAAAACAAAACATATTGCTGTGTTGCTTTCTGAATCTAAACCTTTAAATCATGCAAATTTTAGAGACTTACTGACCTCTTCTCCACTGTGATGAGTCCAGTGACGAAGTCTTCCTCAGTTTTTTCCTTGCGGTCAACAGCTGGCTGCTGTCGAAGAATCGAGGAGAGAAAGGAGCTAGAGAGAGTGAGGGGCATTCAGAGTCACTGCGCTTCTGCTGCACTGGGCTGTTCTGGGCCTTTTCTTTTGTAACATCCTGCTGCTGCTCCTCTGTAGGAGGAGGAGGAGGTGGTGGAGGTGGCGGAGGAGGAGGCATGTGACCCATAGAGAAGGAAAGTGAGGCTGAAAGAGCAGGCACAGAAATGAATGGAGGGGAGAAGACAGCATCCTCAAGAGCAGGGGCCGGGGGTAACGATGCAACATCACAGATGTCGGCAACAAGCGGAGCAGGAGCTTCAGATGTGAGAATGGATGAGCCTTCAGTCTGAACACTGGCCACTTGCATAATAGGCTCCAGACCTCTCCTCTTTGTTTGAGTCTGGCGGAAGCAACTGGACTTCAGAGTCACCTGACCTGGATAGCGCTGATGGACAAAAATAAGAATGTCACAAACACTGAAACCATAAACATATCTGCAAATGACAACCATTTAGATTACAAATACATCTCACTTGTCTAAGGTTGCGAAGTCTGTCCAATGTGCGCTGTCTCTCCTGGCTCACCCGAGCACTTCTTTGAGCTTCATCATCACCATCACCCTAAAAAGATCAACCATCAACACATCAGGTATATAGTATTTGCCAACCAATGTGGTTAGAGATGGTAGAGATGGTCTAGTAGATGGTCTGGATTTAATTTCAGAGTTACTGATCGTACACATTCCACAGATATCACTCTTACCTGCTGCACTGGCTGCTGGGGATTGTTCTCAACAGGGCTGCCTTGTTTTTGCTGTGACTTCTGTTTGTGATTGGCTATACAGATTTCCTATAGAAAAAGCATGTTTGAGAATGACATAATTTGCCTTAAGCAATTAAGTTGTGTTTTACTGTGCTGTCCAAACTAACCTTCTTATTTTTGAGGTAGACCTTTTTTGCAGTAATGCGGCCTCTGCGTGCTTCTAGATGCCTTGTCTTTTGTTGTAGGACACACAGTTCTTCATCTCTGAGAGGTGAGGGGGGGCTTAAAGCTTCTTCAACAGCCTTCATGGCATCAGGACTTTCAAAAGCATCATAATAGACCACTTCATCTTGTCGCTCTAGTTAAATACACAGTGCGTAAGTTTCCAAAGATCTTAAACAAGTATTATACATTAACAATGCGCACCAGTCATCTGCCTGCGTAGACTCTGCAGTTGAGCAGTGAGCAGCAGCTCCTCACAGCGCAGCACCTCAGACTGGACATCATAGAGCTGCAGCTGAAGCTCATAGTACAGCGCCTCCAGCTCATCCACACGTAACATAGCCTCTTCTCCACCACGGAGACTCTGCATCTAGGAAGCAGAGCAAGTACAGGGTATGACAGGAGCCATTATTCGTTTTAGTTTTATTCGTTTCCATAGATCTATTCCATAGATTTTTTTGAGGCTTTGCCAATTAGTTGACGTTGTCATTTAGTCTCAGCTTCCACCATGAGTCTGACCCTGTGCATAGATCTAATATGATAGAAAGAATGCCTCTTTCTTTGTAAATGTGTATTCTTTGCTTTTGCTCACCGTTATTTCCACTATCCTCATGGTCCAATGATCTTTCTTTTTCATTAGTGTAAAATTATTTACCTCCTCTTTTAAGCTATGTTTCCTTTGTTCCAGGCAGATCTCCTTGGCCCTCATCAGCTGCAGAGTTTCTTTAGATACAGCATACTGCAAGCGCTCCATGCGATCAACTGCTGCTGCCCAAGCAGATTTACCAAACTTCTTCTGATCACCTTTCATTCGCTCGTATAAGGCTGCATTAAACCACAAAAAATAGATTGCATTAAACTATTTTAGTAGTACACTAGAGTTACAGTGATTACTTTGCAGTTTGTGTATGTATAACACATACCTACAATAAAATAGTCATAATAATAATAATAAGATTAAGAATGTGTGGAATGCTTTTTTTTTTACCTTTCTGTGCACGAGTGGTGGTTTCAAAAAACTTCACAGTCAGGTCTTGTATAGATATCACAGCAGCATGAGCCTTTTTCTGCCACTCCTCATCCTCCTTCCTGAAGCTCTCCACTCGCCGAGGGCCCAGACGCTCCGTCTCTAGTGATATCTAGGTTAAGGGGCACATGGTCAAAGGTCAATTCTTACATCTATCTTACTTTTCCACTATATACACTACTATAAATACAGGAAATCCCCCAAAAAACAAGATTCACAATATTTAATGTCACTTATGGTTTTGTAAATTTTTTCTAAATTCTGAATGCATCATTCTTAAGTAATCTACCATTCATTACTTAATCAAATGTTAACCATAGTTTTTGAATCATGTACAAACACCATTATCTAACATTTGAGCTGCTGTGAGAAGCTCTGTTTGGGTAAAAACTAAGAGTCTGAGTAAGCGAGGACTGTTCACACACAACGGAGTCTGGATTCAGATCACCTGTGAAATTTCAACTTAGTTATAATCTTTACAGGGTTAAATACCTGTGTCTAACTGAGCCTGCTTCATTGAACAGTTCATGTGTTAGAAATGATTCCCTCCTAATCACTGAGTGATAGACATTAAGAATAGCCAAGCGGCAGAACAAGTGCCACGTGTTTTGTGGACAATGCTCCCTTTAAAGAGCACACATTTTCACCGGTAAGTGTAATATTACCTCAATGTGATCCAGGTGTGTATATAAGCACAAAAACACACAACACAAGACACAGGAATAAGTGCACATGTTTTTGCTGTGGTGTGTGTGGTCCCACAGCACGTGAGCTCCACAGCAGTGAGTGGTTTGGGAGGAACACAGAGTGATGTGGGAGGAGTGATGACATCAGGCTGTTTAGGGGAGACGGAAACTCAAAGGGAAAGAGAAATGCAACATTCAAGGTCTCTATGTAGATGCCTAATGTTTGCTCTGAAATGGACAATACCAAAGCAGAACCCCATCTTTAGTTGAAGTGGTTGGATTGGTGTCACACACCTATGGTCCAGTAAGACACAAACTGCAAGAGGTCAATGGAAGGGGTTATCTATGCCTGTCAGTGACAAAGCACAGATGTCAGACTGACACTCAAGTGAAAACAGAAGGAAGAACCACTCGAGAGGGTAAATGTTTGACAGAGGTCTGTCTGTGTGTATATTATATATATATATATATATATATATATATATATATATATATATATATATATATATATATATATATATATATATATATATATATATATATATATATATATATATATATATATATATGATCAAATGATGAGTTATTGGTTGCAAAAGACAAAATGGTAAAGACATAATAATATTTACCAGGGATCATGGGACAAGAGCTCACAAGATAATATTGCCACAAGATTGTGCACACATGTGGAAAAGGATCTTGTGATCTTGTTTTCTGTGTTATGTTTTTCTCAGACAAAAAAAAAAGTAAACAATGGTGAGTTTGAGATGCTGTGGTTTAAAAATGCAGTGCCATTGGAGAAAATCTAAAATACAATTGTGAAGCCAAAATTGTGAGCTGAACCGCACCATTTATTCATTATAAATAATTTCAAAATCTCATCTTGTCTCGTTCTTGTGGACTAGGGCATAAAGATTTGTGAAATGATGGGGAATTGGTTTTTTTTCTGACAAGCACTGCAACTTATGTTTCAATAATAGGATTCTGTTCAAAGTTGACATTTTAGTTAGTCAGTTATTTTTTTAATTTGCCATTTGTAGTTTAAAATCCACATTGGACAAAGTGCACAGTAAAACTGGTACAGGAGAATTGGGGGGAAAAAAGACCGAAATATGTGATCTGAACTACAAGAATCACATAATTTGTATTATTTGTATTTGGTGGATATTTTGCTTGAGGAGGAAATTGCAGTACTTCAAAAATTGCAGCCTTTGCGATTTGCTAATTGTGTAAATTTGATTCGATTGCAATTAATCTTGCATCTTTACTGTGGACCTAATCTCTCGTCTTATATTTATGTGTTAAAACATCCTCTGCAGAGAACTAAATGTGTTATGATGTATAAAGACTACTACATACATGTTGTGAAAAGCATTATTGTATTAGTTTAGCACACAACTTGTACGGTCTGACAATAACAGTTAGTAAAATAGTAACTGTCCAAAATGCTTCAGCCCTTATGCACTTGGTGACGCAGAACTCACTCACTCAAACAAAAAATAGAAACTCTATGGCAGAGTAACTTCACAGTTTCAGTTTAAACTTTGTTATCATCAGAAACACGAGGACGCCTGCTGAATGAAAACTATGTGAAACCGTAACTGGAGCCCATTGTGTTCAACAGTATCTAAGACAGGAAAAGCACATTTCTAATTCATGGCTGCCCTCTGACCTGCCAGGAAACACAACACCATCTCTGCACCGGCCTCACACACAGTAAGGACATCACACAATAACCTGCCATTCAACAAATACTCAGCACCCTTTGTTCTTGGTGCGCTCGTGTATCCATCTGTCCTGTCAGTTACACATCACTACACAAGCCGAAGTATTTGAGAGTGAAAACAAACTGTATTTGCATAAAGACGTTTCACTCGTGTGCTGAAGTAAGGTGTGTTAAAAAATATAGACCTCACGTGTGGACTTTAGGGCTGAAAAAGGTTAACTGTTAAAACAGCTTTATCGCAAAACTAATCAATTATTTAAATACTGCTCAACTAATTTAGCTTTTGAATATTTTTTTCCTGAACTGTACACAGACTACAAAATCTGCCATGTGTTGAGAGAAGAGGGAAGAGGGAAGAGGGAAGAGAGAAGAGAGAGGAGCTTTAGATAAACCAGAAATTAAAACAAAAGGACACATGAAAATTGTAAATTCGGGTGTGTCTGATCAAAATCAATTTTATCTGTAAATATGCTTTAGTTTTTAGGGCCAAATTTCAGTAAAAATATTACATTCATGGACCTTTTGTGACAACGTATAGAACAATAACTAGATTCATGAGTTAACAAAATAATTGTTAGCTGCAGCCCAAGTGGACTTCTTTTATCTCTGTTGTTAGTTAATTTGTTTCGTAAACACGGATATTTATTCAAGCCAAGCCGGTGAAACCAGGCTGTAATTCCAGCAGTCACTGATACTGAGGAGCTGTGGCTTTTCTCACCTTCTGAGGTGGTTCATTCTTTTAGTTTCCATAAAGTCACTTTCCACCATTCCTTAAGTTAAGGCTGTTCAACTAAACCAGAACTAAACCAAAACTAACCCAGGTCTAAACCAGGTCTAACCCAGGACTGAAACAGGTCTATAAACAGGTCTAAACCAGAACCAAACCAGGTCTTATCCAGGTGTACACCAGGACTAAACCAGGTCTTATCCAGGTGTAAACCAGGTGTACACCAGGACTAAACCAGGTTTTACCCAGGTCTAATCCAGGTCTAAACCAGAACTAAACCAAGTCTAAACCAGGACTAAACCAATAACAAGAGTTAACAAGAGAATATTTCTATATTTTTGGAAGATGGGTTTAAGGGCCGGATCATGTCCCTTGGAGGGCCTGATTTGACCCCCGAGTCTTAAATTGAACAGCCCTGCCCTTAGTCTTCACTTTGTGAGATTAACCGCCTCTACTGGCATCAAGCATTTATTTGCATGTAGCTTTGTTTTCAACTGTTGGAACATTCTACGGGTAGCAGGTGGCACGGATCAAAATGATGGCACTATAAACAGAAATGTGCTGGCAGAAGGTTCATCAAGCATTATGGAACATGTTTGATCTAGAGAATATGTCAATAATATTTGTCTCAACACGTTCCTGTAAAATATTTAATTTAAAAGGCAGAATAATGATTCAGCCATTTTCCCAAATCGACCAAAAGAACATGCCAAAAACAGAACATATGGTACTCTCTCTGCTTTGAAGGCTAAACCGTCTCTGTGGCTAGTGACTAACACTGATAAGCAGGTTGTGTTAACAGTTTATAACAGCTGACAGTGTATTGGACCAGCATTATGTCAGTCCATCTTTTATGACAAAGTACTTAATGAAATATGTTGTTGTGGGTCCAGATTTCAAATAAAAGTGTCTTCTTCTCAATCCATGGGGTTCAGGCATAAGGATTCTTTCCAGATTTGAAAGATTTGACAGGACAATGGTCCTACATTGTCACAGCAATAGCTCAATTCAAATCAAAATATTATATCATTTGAATGGGGTAAAGTCCTCACAAAATCCTTCAAATCAGGAAGGAATCATTAGCCTAAAACCCACGAATTGTCACTTCTTAACATTCTAGTAAGGAATAAGGTGAATATGGCCCAGTGATGCCTGATAGAATCAAATTCTGTAAAGTTTGCAAATCCATTTTGTAATGTATAAGTGAAATGTTATGAGCAGGTTCAAAAATGAATTAAAACAGAAATGGCAAACATAAAATGTAGAAGACGCAGGAGTGTGTCTAGTGTGCAGAATGTAAGTGGTTTAGTGGCTGCAGCAATAATACTTGTGCTGCTAGTTAAGCCGCTCTGGCCGGGACAAAGAGCCTCTCTGACTGATCTTCTGCCCTCCGCTGCCCCCAGATGCAAAGCTCCAGGGCAGCACAGCTCGCACCACTATGGCCACAGTAACTCCAGCAGCACTGTTACTGTAGTATTGTGGTTTAGTGTGTGAGTGGCACCTTTATCTGTTGTCTCCGCAGCATTGCCAGTTCCCTCATGTCTCTGAAGGGCTGGAGCAGGTAGTGGTACAGCTGAGTGGTGGCCTCCAGTAGATCGCTGTAAGCTTCATCCTCCTCGGGGTAAACTTGCAACAGCTCCACCATGCTGTCTATGGCTTTGTGCTTCTCCAACACCTGGAGCAACACACATGGACAATTAGCAAGTAAATCGTTAATGGGGAAATGTAATGAAGTAAAACAGACTTTTATGAACTTTTAATCATGTTGTCACTGTGTTCCCTCTTTGTTAAGTCCACTCAAGTTGTATTCGATGGATTAATGCATGTTTGAGTAATCCTGTATTCTCAGAAAGTTTGTGTTCTTACTCCCCGCCCTCTTGTCTTCTACTTGTAAAATCATAATCTACATATCTTACAGTTTAATACTAAATTCTCGTTCTAAAAAGGGGAAAAATATAATTTATTTTCTGTCTATGTAGTTTTTTGACAAGATTTGCGATTGCAAGTAGATTTGTGATTTGCATTTTGATAATCGGATTCTGTTCAAATATGTTCACATTTTAAATTTGTCCAGGAGAAGTGACAGAAAGACTGAAATGTGAGCGAACAAACTATGTATTTGTATTTGTACAAATCTAAATTACAGGGTTAGCAGTTTTTAGGCAGAATAGAACAGGATACTATGTTGTTTGTGGAGAAAATGATGGTACTTGCTAATTGCGTTAATAAACTTGCTATTTTGATTGGATTGTGATTAATCTTGCAGCCCTAAAATAGTTCCACTTCAATAGACAGTTTGTTATAAAATGGTTAAACAACATTGTGTGATATAAAATAATAAAGAATGTGGAAGCAACACACGACTTGACGTGACTGTGTAGGATTAATTACAATGATGCTGTGGGATTACTCGGATAATACATTTCAATAACTTGGTCATGACTGTTACTGATTCTATCCATATGTGCAGCGATCCACAAACGTAGCATTGTTCCTGAGACAAACACGGTCAAAACATCCATTGTACACTCAGAAACGGTTCATGCTGCATCTGTCAGAAACACTGACCACTGAATTCAGACATCACAGTACGTTTCCTTCAGATTTTATTCAAATTTGCTCCATGCGATGTTTAATGTAAAGTGGAGAATAAAGTGCCCCTCTCTGCGCAGGCCATGGACGTGAATGGGGCTGTTATTAGAAGAACTCCAGGTTGGTTTTCCACAGCCCGACACACACTGCATGATTTAGCTCGGACACTGCTCCTTCTGTTTACCTTGGGTCTGTGTCTCGTCTCCTTGGTAACCACTAGTACATCCCAAATCGTGCCCGGACCTTCTCGGGAGCTGGAGGACCACTGGACTGCAGCAGAGGAAGCTAATCCACTGAACAACTCAGTAGATAAAAGTGAGCCCACTGCTGTAGTCGAAATACTTGATTGACAAAACACATGCCCTGCCGATCGATTTGTGACTAAAAAAGGAGGCATGGCAAAAGCTC
This sequence comes from Rhinogobius similis, assembly GCA_019453435.1. NCBI lineage: Eukaryota > Metazoa > Chordata > Actinopteri > Gobiiformes > Gobiidae > Rhinogobius > Rhinogobius similis. The sequence goes on along the minus strand of CM033619.1, from coordinate 28,804,667 downwards.
TGAAAAGTATTAAATACACACAGGGGTGGGCGATATTGACAAAAATGAATATCTATATTTTTTTGGGAGTTTCCCGATAACGATATTCAGATATTATGCCAATCCAGTTCTCTTTAGTTGAAGTTCAATTATCAGTCAAATGTGAAATGTCGGTCAAATTAATTACAAATGCGTAAATATCACCTTATATCCTTATTTGAACGTTTAGAACCTAACAAGTTTTAATTTTCAGCATTTCTTTTTACAATAAACAAACAATTTGTGTACTTTCAAAATAACTTTTACGATATTATCTACATTTCTATATACCTCTAGTTTCCCATGTATCTGCCCCAAAATGCGCTCAAAAGTCTACAACCGCACAGGAATTCATGCAAAAACAACAATTTATACAGAAAAATAATTGGAAACAATGTTGTTATGAGTAAAAAGGTACATTTAACTCCCAAATCTTCAACAGACTTACTGTATGTCTTCTCTTACCCATTCTGTAATTACAGTCAAACTGAAGCCAAATAAAACATCCTTAAGGATTGTTGGTCTGTTGGCAATATTTAATGCAACCTCTCAATGTTAAAACCAAAATGTTAAACCCAGGAACATTGTATAATCATGATCCTGTTAAGTACAGAATAATATGGAGAACCTAAAGTATGTTTTCTCCAGGACTGCAATGATTAATTGGCTAATCGTGACGAGGGATGTCAAGATTATTAAGTTAATTGATAATGGTTATTATTTAGGTAAAAATAAAATAACTGACTATTTTAGAGAAAAAATTAATGATAGATTGTATTTGTTTTATTATTATTCAGTCTATTGTTCAAAATACAATCTAGATATAAAGTTCTTTATTATCTGGCCATTTCTGACACATTTACTTTATTTTGTCATTCAGACAGTTCAATTTCATAAAGTTTAACACAATCTTGAGGAATAGCAATGCAACTTTATTATTTTCTGATCACAGTCTCAGTAATGTTTTTCTCACAATAATCGCAGCCCTAAAATTTGATATTGTGACATCCCTAATCTTGGCTAATCGACAATATAAAAATAAAATCATAGTCATATTTTGATAATCCTAATCATTATCTGGACTATACAGACTCTAAAACACATAAAAGAAGACCGTTTAATGCCCAAAACAGTGGGATTCTTAATAGGGCTGCACAATATATCGAAACAATACCGTTATCGCACTTGTTATTATTGCAATATGCATATCGCAAAGATGCGCAGTAATTTCTAATGGTTAAATGCTTTAATCTTGTGTTTCTTGTGCACCCGAGCCTGTCTTTACTTTTGACCAATCAGAGTCAAATGTTTACTCCCAAAAGCACCGTTTTGCTAAGTACAGATGCAGCAAGTGAATGTTTATGTGTTTTTTGTTAAAGTTCTTGCTTCAAAATCCTCATAACGTTTTCTACTATTTTGTACACATAAATGAAGGTGAATAAAATATATTTAAAATGATTGAGTAATGTATTTTTATTGTAAAATAAAGCAACTGCAGGTTTTAACACTCTCCAATGTGGTCTCCAATGTGTGTATATTTGTACCTAAACTACTATATTTTAAAGTAAGAGTTGAGTTATCCTTCATACCTGCAAAATAAAAGAAAAATAAATGGAAATGAGGAAAAACCTATCGCGACAATATTGTTATTGACACATGACACTTATATCGCACTAATTTTCCATATTGTGCAGACCTAATTCTTAAATCTAAATCAAAATTATAGTTTTACTAGTCGACTAAGTAATCACTGACTAGTCCACTACTAAAATATTTGTAAGTTGCAGCTTTAGTTTTCTACCACCCTGTCATCAAGAAAAACTAACTCTTCCAGTTTCTCTTCACAATTTCAGCAGCTATTTTCTTCTTTTTTAACTGAACCACCCAAATAGATGTAATTCCAGTTAGACGCCTTTCTTAGGACGACATCTTCAGACAAACACCTGTAAAACGGAAACTTTCACTCATAAAATACACTTGAAGGAATCAAGACATGTAACATGTTTTCTCTAAGGGACCATGTCTGACACAAAGCGCTGGTGCATGAGAAGATTATGCTTTAAGTGTGTCTAATTAACACAGTCACTAATCCAGACCCCTTGTTGAGAGTCCACCCACTACTTGCCTGGCAAGTCCAGAATGATATATACTAGTTATATCAGTCTGGTCGCCCTGCCCTCCGCCGTGCCTCGAGTCAACTCCAAAACGTACCGATCAATCAGAATCCTTTATTTCAGTGACGGCGTCGCTCTAGCGCGGCGGAAGAAGCAGAGTTGGCTACAACACACATCTCAAAGGCTGTGTCCAAATGTCCTACTTTCTCTTCTTCTCTAACCCTTCAGTCACTCCTTAGTCCTGTCCTGTTCAGTGACTAAATAGTGCCCTCAGTCCTGGAGCGATTCGGACACACAGCGCACTACTTTCTCCTCGCAGCACGTCACGTGACTCTGGCGCCTGGGAGAAAAAAAAAGTAGGCAAAACTCCGACAGAAATGTATTTCTGTAATGAAAATGGATCAAATCCGCCTTACCCACACATATTTATAGACTAATAAACATCATACAAGTTTTATTCATCATGGATCACACGTGAAACATCAAACGAACTGGATGATTCAACTTTTTGCCGGAGAGTCACGATCTATTCACAGCCCAAGCTACGGTAAGTGGCTAACGCCAGCAATGCTGCTGCTAACGGTTTGTTTAAAGTGTTTTGTTCATAATCTTGGCTCAGCAGTTCGTTTAAACAGCTCCTCTTTCTGCTTTCATTCAGTTCGCTATGCATTGCGGTTAATATTGACCGGTCTAGTGACCATCGCTGGACACTACTTTTCAAGGTGCATTGTGGGAAATTTTGAGTGCACAACCTGTTGGACATTCGGACACCACTAAAAACGTGTGACCCCTATACAGTGATAACTCTGATTGGTTTACTCCGCTTCCTGTTCGCTCGGGTTTGCTCCGCCCTAGAAATCAAATTGACTCAAATGCCGACCAGACTCATCCGCTGGTGCAGCGGGGAGTCTGGATTTTTCCAGGCAAACCCACTACATAAAGGCTTTAAATGAGAAACATTTTAGCACCAATCTTATTGTTTTTAAACGTCAGCCACAATGTTTCAGCCCTAACACACAAAATAAAGTGTGCAGAAGTAAGTCTTAGTAAGAGGTTTAGTTGGCTAATTATTTCCAGAAACATTGCATAGGGTCTTATGGTTTAACTACTAGTCAATCATTTTGAATTTTTGTCCTAGAAGTCTAAACTGGGTTAACAACAGTCTGTGCCTTTGAGATAATGTAACAAGAGTGATCAGCACTAAACTAAACCCACAATGTTTCAGGCAAGTGATCAACAAGAAAAATGTACAGTACAAACTGTATTTTTTTGTTAATATTAGAAGCAGGGCTGGGCAATATGGCAATAAAAATGTAATTGTGATCTGATTACTGTGACAATCTGCTATTCTGATCAAATCCGCAAATCGTGATGCATTCATTTTCAGTTTAATACAGCTCTGGTCAGTCTCGGCAATGTTCTGAGAGAGTGACTGCTGGAATTAAATAATTAAAGGAAAGTCTGAACTTTAAGAAGAAGGATATTACTTTATTTGTCTCTCACTCAATATAAAGATACTAAGTTGTCACAATGCAAAACTTTTCAAACTCACTTTCGATATTAAGGAAAAGGCTTGATACTTGATTCCAATTTCAATACCACAATGATAGTAAAAACACTCATAATAGGTTGCACTTTTTCAACAAAATAAAAGCTTAATTACATTTGTAGTTTTATTTGAGTATGTACCCTTATATTAGTTCTAGATCAAGGAGGATATTTCTGAAACAGTTCAGGTAAGGTCAAAATTTGCCCTCTTTGTGAAGAAAAAAAAAGCACATATTGATACTCGTTCAAATGAGCATCTAGTTTTGATATTAGTATAATACTAGCACTGGTATAATCTATTGTTATCTCACTTTAGATACTTTTTAAAAACCTACTAAGTTTATCATCATGATTGAATCAAAATTGTGATCTGGAAGCAGGAAAATCGTGATATAAATTTTGGGGCATATCGTGGACCCCAAATTAGGAAGATATTGGACACATTAGTAGAATGTGTCATTAAGGCCTCTTTTCATTACGTTTTATGATTCTCTGTTAACCTCTGCTGTCTGTCTGTTGTCTGCTGGGCACAGGAGCCAGGAAGCACATGGGACAGCAAGAGACTGAACAAGAAAGTCAGAAGGGACTGGACTCACAAGTCACCCTGAGTGTGGGAGAGATGCACTACGGCTTTTTAATATTAGAGTTGTGCAATAAATAAAATGAATTACACTCAGCAATTACAAAATTATCAAGATTAAACTATTATTTACACTAACTAAAGTACATACACATTTCAGTGACAAAAATTAGGATTAGAGCTTTCATTTGTCTTTTTTGTGCTAGATGCATCTCCAGTTTGGCTTTTGTCCTTTAGGATTTTTGGGTATAAATACCCAAATATAAATAATGGGGGTCAGGGCCAGGAATTGATCTCACACCACCGTTCAAAGCCTGGCATATGCGATGCTGCTTAGAGCACTCGACCACCAGGCACACGAGCTTTCAATTCACCTGTTTGTTTTCCTTTCCTTGAATTTCAATTATGATTAAAATAGTGTGAATTATTATATTTTACATAATGGAGTATTCCTTCAAGGTACACGTTATCATTGTAAATATTTTTTCCTTTCATTATCTTGACCATAGCATGCCCACTTTCTTATTTACTATCGTATTACTGTTCACACTTTATGTACATTAAAATCCTTTTCAACTTGCACCTGTTTTTCCTAAAATGCCTGTCTAAAATTAGCCTCATTTCAAACTGAAGCTGTTTCAGAACCCTTTGGAGTACAAACTATTGGTTGGACATTTTGTGAAGCTAAGACTCTGTAGTTTTGGTCTCTGATTTACTCTAATTACAAATGGAAACAAGACCAATCAAGAACAAGCAAAATTTAAAGTCTGCCTAAATTTGCTTTGTGAAATATATGAAGAAGTGAAGCTGGTGTTTGTGGGTTTTGCCTGATTGTTAGATTTTGACAGTTCCTCTTTCAAAGCTGGAGCTAATTTAACTAAAAATTTGTTTTAGGGACTTGCAATAAACCAAAAAAGTCCAAGCAGAAGCCATATAAAAGTCCTACTATTTTTTCTGAATTTTAGTGTCATTTTTAAAATTTGTGCTTTTGGAGTAAAAACTGACTCTAATTCAGTGGTGGATTTGACTGTAACTAAGTGGATTACAGCCTTCTTTTCAAGTATAACATGTCCAGCAGATTGATAGTTTCCTTTTATCAGATGGGGGATAAAAAGGAATAAATTAACAAAAAGTCCAGCATCCCACCGGCAGGACGCCCGAATCGTAACATTAAGAGCTCCTGTGACAAGTGAATTTCTCCACTGTGAGGTCATTAAGTTCTAGTTATCTTAAACTGTATCTTTAAATTAGAGTGAAGAAGAACATTGACCAATACATAAATTCCTGGACTGTTAAACGTGTTGTTTTGTTCCAGACACTGATGACTGATTTTGAACACTTCAAAGTGAGCCGTTCAGAAGACACTACCAATTATGAGGCAAAGCAAAGCACCTCTGTCTGCCATACTTCAGTAGTTATGAAAGTTCAATTGTTTTCCCATTACCTAAAGTCAAAAGGAAATGGATCTCAACAACAGCTGTTGAAACAGTGAATACTTCAACTCCACCTTTAATTGTTCTGTGGTGTTTTCAGAGGAACTCCCTTCATGTGCTCAGCTACAGTGTGATGTCTGGCCTGAGAGGATCGTATTACAGCCATGTGTGTGCAGCAACAGATGGTAGATCACAGTGGACAAAGAGAGAGGAGGAGACAGAGCAAGCGTGAGGCCTACAGTCACAGTTTCAAGTTTAAAACAACTGTGTTTTGGATTGTTTTTCCATCACAGGTTAAAGAGGACTGACGTTATAACAGGATAAAAACCACACATACCTGCGTACATAATATACAAAAATAATTACCTCGTGCATGTGTCTTTTGGCCCTCTCCAGGGCATCCTCGTAGCCCTTCTGCCTCAGTTCACTCAGGCTCTCGTAGTATTCCTCTGTGTCGTCGCCCTCTGAGAACAGCACCTGGGACAGGATCTTCCAGCCGCAGGTGTCGAGGGCATGACCCAGGTACACCTGGAGCTGGTAGCACAGAGCATCTCTCTCTCGCTGTGATAAGGCTGGGGACCCAAACACCACCGTCCACACGCCGAACTGCTCCTCTGGAAACGGAGGCAGGCACGGCTCCAGGTCCGAGTTGACGGCGCACAGTTGGAGATGGACCGCGCGCAGGTCCTGGAAGGAAAACAGACCGGCCCAGCTGAAGTCCTCATGCCCGCTGTCCTCACTCTCCCCTGGCTCCATGCCCACAGGGGATAACAGCCCCTGCATGTCTACAGGCTCTAAGACCTCCATATCTACTGCTTTAGGAGTCACAACAATGTCCCAGGAGCCCATGTTGTAATTCACGTTATCAGTCGTTTTGGAGCGAGCAGCTTTGGACGACTTCTTATCCGAAGCCTCGCTCTTTGTGAGTCTGCCTTTGGGAAAAGAATGAGGTCTTACTCTGGCCTCCTGACACATCTCTTCCTGTTTGGTTCCGACACCGTTTGTGTTGTGTTTTTCTGCCACGGAGGCGCCATGCGCAGGAAGCGCAGGGCTGCACTCGAGCAGAGGGTCCAGAAAAGTAGTCCTTCTTTGTACCGTCCTGTTATGACAGGTTATGGCAAACTTTTCCTCAATGTCATTCCAGGCGACAATAAAAACAAATTTATGTCTCTCTTTTTCGTCAAAGACCTTGGGACGGACAGAAACCCATCCCGACTCAAAGTTATCTTCCATGGTGAATGACATTTCATCCAGCCAATAAAAGGGACACGTAGATTAGCGTTAGCCACAAATCCTCTGACTCCAAGGCTAAGACTGCGGCTAGCTTACGATGGATAGCACACAAGGCCCCAAGAAAAGTACAAAACTGCGTTAGTTTTGATAATAACGCATTTGGCGTCAAACAGGGTCGAAACATACAAGATGTCCAGCTTTTTTGCGACCAGAGCGCTCGTGAAAAACAGGCTGTCCTTTCGGTGGTCGTGAGGCGTCAGACATTTATTCCGCGTCCAGCGCCATAAAGACGGGGAAAGGGCTCCTTCATATCGCAGATATTACAGGTTGTCATTACACATGAGAGCCTCGCTCACCTGGAGCTACTTTAGCGCTGTCCTTGTCTCTTTGTCCGCTCAAACAAAGCGGTGGCGCTGCTGCTCGCTTTTCAGTCACGTGTGCGCCTCTGTTTACAAGCAGAGGTACGTGCGCGTTGTCAAATCCGGGGCGGGGCTTCAGCGTCATCCCCCTCCCCCAAGTGTTGCGTTTACTGACAGTGGGGAAATGGGACGTAGTCTTTTCAAGAGATTTTTTGAAGACGAGATTGTTTGGGATAATCATACTTTCTGCCACTAAATATTGCACAAAGACATACATTACATTTAAACAATGCTTTTCCAATTAAGTCCTCTTGAGCTACATATGTGATATTTTTCAATCTGGACAGTGGACAGATCTCTTGCTTATTATCGCCACCCGATGGACAGATTTTGTCATTACAATCTTTTCGAGCGGCGCAATCTTCAGTTGTCATGTTGCAAGTGTTACTGAGTTTTCAAGCAACAACAAAGTGTGCCACTTATTGAGCAGCAGCGACAATTTTGCTTTCATTTGAGAGATAACCTGCTCTGTTATGAAATGAAAGCCCACAAATCTTTAGTTGAGACATTTATTACAAGTTATTTTTCAGGTAATTGGAGTGTAAAGATTGTTCAGGTACTTCATGTGAATGCATTTTTAAAATTTCAGTCATGTTATTGGGTTCAAAGATGTAAAACAGACATGATGTATTATTGTCATTATTATTGTCATAAAATGGTCCTATTTCAGCTTCAATCTTGTGGCATGTAAACAGGGGAATGATGACAACCCTCACAGTGTGTCACATTAGTGCTTAGCTTTGTCAAAGAGTGCCTTCAGTTGTTCTTGGGATGTGGCTTCTTTTTGTTGCATAAGATCAGCATGACCTTTAGTAATACCCCAGCCATCAGGGATAGACAAAGATGAACAATAGGGGCGGCCAGATGCAGGCTTCAACTGCTCCCAGTAATCACGACGAGCCCTGTTAATAAAGGTAATGCCATTAATATTATTTTAGAAAAGTATCTCTTTTCTATGACATCTTCAATACCAACCTAGCTCTGACCCAAGGCTTTGTGTGCATCTCTAGGCCACTGCCCCAAGATCCATGTTTGTCTGAACCAGCTGGGAGAAATCCCCTCTCAGTGGCCAGCTCTTCAGACAGGGCGCGGATGTGGTAAGGTTCAAAACCACAACAACCTCCAATGTAACGAATACCAGCATTATAAGCTTCTCTGGCATATCTCTGCATATCCCATCTGGTCAAGATTCTTGGTTCGAGAGCTGAAAACAAGATTTTCACGTCTCATGATCATGTGACATGACAAGGGTTAACAGACAATAAAAATAAATACCAAATGGGAACTCTGGCAGATCAATGAATCCTTGTCTGTTACAGTCTGGTGTATGGTAAGCCAGAGGCTGGGTCATGTAGTGAGCTTTGAGGCCGGCTTTTTCCACTCCCTCCTTCATCATTTTGACTGTCTTTACACAGGTCTCAGGGTCAAAGTGACAGTTGATGCCAACTATGTCAGCTCCTACAGAGAGAAAAATGGATCAGAAAAGCCACGATACTCTTAAGATGAACTGTGTAACTTTTCTGGTCAAGGTTCTTACACCTGCTTGTATCCATGGGGATGCTATTGCTTTGCCAAGAATGTACAGTACATTAAACATATGCATCTTCTTTGGAGAGGTGAGCGCACACACAGTAAGAAGGAATGTTATTCAAGGTACTTTTAATGCGTAAAAAACAAACTTGAATAAATGCAAGTATTAATTTAATGCCACACTGTGAAATATTTCAGGCAAAGCATTAACGTCTGCTTAGAGGATACAAAAATGTGTCAAAACCTTCACCAGAAAAATTACAGCGCATAAGTTTGTCACGGAGTTGTACGCCCCCATGTCCCATCCTGCCACTAGATGGCACCAACAATTGGCGTTGGGGTATTTTGTGGGGTGTCCTTCTCTTTGCACAGAAGCTTTTCAAAATAAGTGTTCTTACCAGCCTTGACGAGTTTAACAGCACAATCTCCTGGGCTAATTTTGTTCAAGTCTCCTTCTGGTCCAATACACAAAGTTGCAGCTACTGGCTTTCCGGTGGCCTTCAGAACCTGCACTGCCCACTCCGCTTCTTCCACATGTTCAAAGTACTACAGACAGACACATATTGAGCATGCATAAAATCTGAAAATAAACCATCTGAATAAGCATCAGATCCACATTAAAAAAAAAATCTCACTTCTGCAATCAGGAAGTCCACATCTTTCTTGACAAAGACATCCAGCTGCTTCTTAAAGACTGCCTTGACCTCATCCTCACTCTTGCAGCTGAGATAAGTGGGGGTCTGGGAGACACCTCCTGCCACCAGAGCATCCCCTTCATTGGCCACTTCCCTGGCCAGGTCACAGGCGAACTCGTTGATCTGCTGGCCCTGTGGTGAAATGGAGGTTAGTGTGATTTGAGGTGGTTCAAATGTGCGACGTGTTGTTGGGCACAAGCCAATTATCTTAAATTGCTACCAAGTACCATCACCATTTCTGACAATTTAGGACACGTGAGACCAGCTACAGTGAACCTTCTGTTAACAGATTACTCACCGTAAAGCGTTGAGTGTGGCCCCTGTTCTCCAGTTTATCATCACTGGCGTAGAAAGTGAAGGTCTGCATGACATTGGAGCCAGCCCTTAAGAACTCCCTGTGCAGCTGTCTGACTGCAACAAGAAACGCACGGTCAAATGGGGTGTTTAAAGCTTAATGGAGTTGATTAGAAACTAAATAAATAAATAAAACAAAATCAGTTGCGTGTTACCAGCTTCGGGGTTCTCGGCGGCCGCCTCAGGGGTCCACGGCCCTGCCTTCACATAACCCCGCTTCTCGAGAGCGAAGACAAAGCCGCCATCCCCAATAACGATTTCTCCAGCACCCAGGCGCTCCAGAATACCCTGCAAGTTCACATGCACAAATGCATCACTGCAGAAATCAACGAGATAACGAAATCACGCACTGTTAAAAACAACTTAAAGTTGGTTCATTCATTCACGGGTTTCTTGAAAGTTGAAGAAGACTCGTCAAAGTTGCATTGCTGTGATAGTGCGCGCTTACTTTCTTTCCTGCGGGTGCCATTGTCTTGGAGTAAGGGCGGCTCTTCTCTCAGACAGAAGTTCTGAGTTCGGGAAGGACTTCACGCAGACATCCATGCTGTATTTATAAGTCATGGAGGGGAGCGGTTCTAGTGATGTCACATTAATTTGGTTCAACCCGCTTCTTAGATAACGCCCCCCCCCATCCCTCTGGTTCATTGTTGGCCATAGCTATTGAGACGTCTGATGAAGCACATTTGATTTGATTGCTTGTTAGCCTGAGATGAACTCTGAAATTGAATCAATAAACCAAATATTTGTTTATCATCAAAACAATATAGGCCTAATCAATGCCACAACTGCCTCCCTTGGGATACTCCCAGATGGGGAGCCAAAAATATCCCCAAAAGATATGATAATTACACTCAAAATTAAAAAAGCTACAGTATGGCATTCAACTTAATTACCATGGACGCAAGTGGCGCAATCAGGCCAATAACAGGTTAGATCTGGAGAGTCCGGTCAATGTAATGCCTGATATAAAAGTACATTTTAGCAATAAAACATCCATAGGGGAACAAATTACATAGTGCACATTTAAATGCACTATCACGTCTTGTCATGTAATTTCAATACAAGAGGAAACCTCTTGTTGTTGAAATGTTCTCTATGGACTTGTTACTTAACAATGTCCGCTATAATGCCTCATGTCTGAATCCCAGTACAAAAAGCCAGAGGTATGCCAGGGTCACTGTGCAGCATCTCACTGATATTTAATGTTAAAGCGGGGGTATTTCAAACGCTCACATACATGAATAAACAGACATATATATGTTAATGATTTACACGTTGGTTTTGTTAGCAACACAACAAGCCTTTAGCTATGCTTTATTTTAAATGTGCACCTGCAAACATAATGCAAAGCCTTCCAGGTTGCACTTGTGACCCACAATTGCATAAGCAGCACTTGAAGGGTTAATGGGGCAGCGGGTGAGTCGGGTTAGGTCCTGTTCAAACTGACTAGGGAGTCCATTTGTGGGCGTGCCAAACCTCACGTGCAAGTGGGAGCTTTGTAAAGCATGACTGAAGCGGACTATAGTAAAATCTCCGTTATGCTTTGACTTAAATCGCAGTCGCAATTAGTCGTGCCACTATGTCCAACTTATTAAATTTGCTCAAATGTGGCGCGCGGAGAGATCTGAGCACATGCCGTGCAGTTTCTCATCTCTTTTTGAGGACTATAACCTGCTCTTCTTCAAGACGTCAAGCTGTAGAAAGGTGAGACAGTCCCCTCTAAACGTGCACTCGTAAATTATTTTACAAATGCAAATGTTATGAATCCTTGTTTTAATCTAAACAATACGTTTGTGTCTTTTTTCTAGTGAGACGTCTTCTGTTTTGGGGAAACGATGGAAAGACTCCGCGGACACTGTGATCATAGGTGGGGGCTGCGTAGGAGTCAGTCTGGCCTATCACTTGGCCAAAAGTGGTATGAAGGATGTCGTGTTGTTGGAGAAAACTGAGCTGACAGCTGGTTCCACCTGGCATGCTGTATGTCAAAACTATTGCTCTTTTTCTACTCTCTAAAGCTGTTATTCTAGGCTCAAAAACAAATGTTAAGTCTAAATAGAGGCTTAGGCTATTTAACCTACAATGGAATATCAACCAGTGCTTCTGGTAATGTAGCCCATTATAAGAATACTACACAATTTGGCTGTTAGTCTGTTCCCTACCAGCGTAAGAGTGTTTTGCTTGTGATTCAAAATACCTTTTATTTAACTACTGTAATAATTTCCGTAGGTTTTACAACACTCATCAGTTGACTTGCATTATCTGTTTACTCACAACATATTTCAAGGCACCTAAGGATTTGACCCACTTAATGGGTTACTCCTTACAACTACCAAGAACTTCACTGCAATACTATAAATACACATATGACATATTAGAGGTAGGAGATCAGTGTCTCAGATCACTTTACACTTCTTATAGTAAATCAGCTGAAGTTGTGAGACTCTTTTTAATAATTAGGCTACACTTAAATACGTATATGCATTAATAACTTTTAAAATGTGTTTTAAATTGCAGGCAGGTTTGACCACGTACTATCACCCAGGTATCAACCTTAAGAAAGTTCACTTTGACAGCATTAAACTGTATGAGTCACTGGAGGCTGAGACTGGCCAGGTGATGCTTTTCACATTTTGTTATCATTCTCCCTAGACACTGAGATTTAATCAAATGCATATTTTTTTCCAGGCTGTAGGTTTTCACAACCCAGGTAGTGTCCGTATTGCTTCGACACCTGCACGTGTAGATGAGATGAGGTATCAGATGACCCGGACGCACTGGCATGTCACAGAACAGTACTTCATTGGGCCTGAGAAAGTGCATGAGCTGTTTCCACTGTTGAACATAGACAAGGTCTGTACAAAGCCTTGACTCTACAGTAGATGTAACATTAGTCACATGGTTGATTAAGGTTAGTTTGGTTACTTATAGGTGTTGGCAGGACTGTATACCCCAGGTGATGGCCACATAGACCCATACTCCCTCACCATGGCCCTGGCAGCTGGGGCTCGCATGTATGGTGCTCAGATTTACAATCCCGCCCCTGTGACCGAGCTGAAGCCTACTCCTGATGGCAAATGGGATGTTCACACTCCTCATGGAACCATTCGTGCAAACCGCATTGTTAACACAGCAGGTAATGCAGAAAAACAAACTCTGTATATTTCTAAGTTTTATAGAAGGACATTTCACTGACACATTCATTGCCTTGTGATTAGAAGACAACGGTTATATTTAAAGATCAATGGGGCATATGCACATGTTATCCCCTCTGGAATTATCTTGAAAATCACTGAAAGATGGGGCTGGCTGAAGATACTGGCTGAAATGTACATTTAAGTATATTCTTTACTATTTATTTCAACTGCATATTATTCTTGGGTTTGTATTTTTATCCAAATCCAGATGAAACTAGTCTGTGTGGATCCTGCTGGCCTTTTGCCCTCACTGTGTCCAACAGCCAATCCCAACAAGCCAGCAGTTTAGTTTTCATCCAATCTCAGTGCAGCGGCTAAGCACACCTCCGAGCCCATTTCTCCCCTTTTTTTGCAGCTTTTTCTAGTTTCATAAATCAAGATATAAATTGTCTGCTCCAAGGTTTGTACACTGACCTGGATTTGTTAAAGTTTGTTTGTCCCCCTTATGTTGTACCAGTCCTGCTAATGTTTCCATCCAAATACTTGATTATGGAGCATGTGGTATGCATGTGCCTTGTTTGACGGTCTGTGTGGAATTCAGTTTTATCTGTTCACTGTTTCACTATTATTTCAATATGGTACACCAAATATGTTGGTTGGAACAGTTGTAGAGTATGTAACGGAAACAGAAGTTTTAAAACTTCCTCCGACTCCTCTGGAGCATCATGGAGTGGAAGTTCTTTTTAGTTTCTCTCAATTTGAATGATATATGTATTAATAGTGCCATTTGCTATCTCCTTTTTTATTATTTTAATTGACAAATATCAGGAATCCCTAAGTGAATGTCCTCAGTGTTTGAAGAGCTTTACTCCAGTCCTGACCTGAGCTCACTGGGTTCTTATATAAATGTTTGTTTTGTAACTCCCATGCCCCTTCACAAGGTACATTTCACAGAAATTATGCGACACAGACGGTATATTCCGGTTAAAATTTGTTTATGTAATTATTGTGAACATTATTTAAAAATGCACAGCAGTAACACAGTGATAATTCTTTTGCGATTGTTATGTTATGTTCAGTAATATGCTATGTCACTGTGTGTCACTGCCACTAGGAATGTTGTGATATAAAATTAAATTAGAATTATTGTGCGACGAAATGTCATAATGCGACATCACAACAAAACAACTGTTCATTTGTTAAATTTTCTTTCATTCCCATTGTCTGCCCATTCATCTCTGGCACACTGTCAGCATAACAAAATTTAAGCCACCATATATTGCTACAGAAAAAATATAACGCTTATATTGAAACAAAAGCAGGATAAGCCCAGTAAATATGTTGTAATTTATTATTTTATCTATCATTTATTGAGCAATAAGTCAATTACAGGCCTATTTATGAATGAAAAAGTGATGATATTTTAACATAATTAACCATATATTAAAAACTTTACATTTAGGTTAACTATTTTGGTATATAGATTGATTTGAATAACTGCTTCTAAAATAGTCACAATCTTTATCTTTTAGTTCATATGTTTGTATTGTGACCTAAATAATCTTGAAATCCCCACCGGCCACACTGAACAACTGAAGAGGCACAGCGCTGCAGTTTTCTTTGTAGCTCTTTATCATTAGCTCAACATGTGCTTCTAATTACTATAATGTTTCATCAGGATTTTGGGCCAGGGAGCTGGGTCAAATGATTGGGTTTGATCATCCAACCATCCCAGTGCATCACCAGTACGTGGTAACAGCAACAGTGCCAGAGGTGAAGGCTCTGAAGAAGGAACTGGCTGTCATCAGAGACTTGGAGGCCTCGTACTACCTGCGCCAGGAGAGAGATGGCCTTTTATTTGGTCCATACGAGAAGATGGAGAAAATGGTGCTGCAGGACTCTTGGGTGAGAGAAGGGGTACCTCCAGGTTGGTCTTGCTACTTTCATCTTTGAAATATTTAATCAATTGTACACATAAGTGGTTAGCACGTAAATGTGCTTGAGTAACTTTTGGAACAAATAGTACTTTTCAGAGTATATCTGTTACTATACTTTTCTCTTAACTTGAGTCATATTTTATGTGAAGTACTTGAGGAAAGGATTTGGTTCCTCTTACTACTGTAAGTCTATAAGTGACTAAGCTTTATGTTGACAATATTAAATGATTTGTGTTTCTTGCACGGTTAAGATATGATTTAATTTTTCAAATTTCTTTAATTTTCTAAAAGTCTGTCTTTTGAAAATGCCAGATTTTACCATAGTTTTACCATATCATTATTTTTTTTTCTCTTCCAATTACATTAACTTCAAATATAGATATGAAGTCCTGAGACTTACTCTTATAAATATTCATACTTGAGTAGTAGTTTCTCAAGTACATTTTTAATCTTACTTGAGTAATTTCTTGGACCTCTACTTTGTACTTTTATTAAAAATAGTATTATTTTGAAGTAACATTACTCTTACTTGAGTACAATCTTTGGCTTCTCTATCCTGCTCTCACTGTAGAAGTCTTTTCAATCTTCTTTGTTTTGTTCATAGGCTTTGGTAAAGAGCTGTTTGAGTCAGACCTTGACCGTATCATGGAACATGTGGAGATGGCTATGGAGATGGTACCTGTCCTGAAGAATGCAGATATTATCAACATTGTTTCTGGACCAATCACGTACACCCCTGACTTGCTGCCTATGGTCGGGCCACACCAGGGTGTTCCTAACTACTGGACAGCCATTGGATTTGGGTACATTTACAAGCATAGATCTTGAGGTATAATTTTCAGTACTTTATTTGTGATTGTATTTGTTCAGGTATGGAGTAATTCATGCCGGTGGCATAGGAAAGTTCCTGAGTGACTGGATTAGAAACGGAGAACCTCCCTATGATCTGATTGAGTGTGACCCCAACCGTTACGGCAAATGGGCAGATGTCCCGTTCATGTGTGCCAAAGCTAGGGAATCATATGGCTTTAACAACGTAGGTAAGGCAGAACTCAAAACATCTTATGAGCCAGGTGAAGTTGTCGGTGTCTTTGGATGAACAAGCTTTTATTTTTGAAAGTAAATATTTGACATGATTTCTGTCATGATTTCTATTTTTAGTGGGTTACCCCAAGGAGGAGCGTTTTGAAGGCAGACCAACAGAGCGAACAAGTGGCGTTTATGATCTCCTCAAAGACAAATGCTCCATGGGCTTTCACGCCGGATGGGAACAGCCTCATTGGTATTACAAACCTGGAGATGACATTGGATACAAGTAAGAAACCAAATGCTATCACATTTTTGTTGTATTCTCTGGACATTGCACTTTTGTTCCTCTAGAGGGACTTTCTCAAACCTTGGAGTGCAATTCAGCATAGAGGAGTAGAAGACAAGTGTTTGGACTGAAGGCAGATGCACACAACTGTTACGGAAACAGATATCACTTTGTTATACCAGTTGTCACTTTCTTTCGACTCTGTGACACACTGGGGACCTTAAAACACACGGCTCTTCTCACTAAGGCCCTTAGGCACCCTTAGCCCTTGTTTCCATATGTTTTCATTGGTCTTGAATGTCTACAGATTGAAGTTCTTACTATTATACTAGTAATTAGTAATAGTAAGTAACTTTTGCATTGCATTTTTCTATCAAACCATGCAATATTATGTGTTTGTGTTTAGGCCCAGTTTCCGTCGTACAAACTGGTTCGGACCAGTTGGAAGAGAGTGTAAGCTGGTGATGGAAAGGGTAGGCGTAATCGACCTTACACCTTTTGGAAAATTCAGTGTGAAAGGAGAGGACTCCCACAAGCTCTTGGACCATCTTTTTGCCAACACAATGCCCAAGGTAGAGCTTTCATAACTCCTAGCGTACACTATATAAATGCAGTGTTATATAAATGCACTAATACAATAATATTTTGTTTGATACATCATATAAAGCATGTATAACCATGATTACTATTACTCTTTTGTATGCTAATCCCATAGCTCCCACATTTGTCTCTCCCTGATGTGGTTTTGTTTGTGTGATCAGGTTGGTCAAACTAATATCAGCCACATGTTGACACCCACTGGGAAAGTCTATGCAGAGGTCACCATCACACAGGTAGCACCAGGGGAGTTCATGCTTATCACAGGCTCTGGGTCAGAGCTGCATGACCTCAGGTAAATGCAACCAGCTGTATTCATTTTATGATCACTCTAACGTCTGAAAATGTATTCAAAATGATTGCCAATGTTACCATGCTGTACTGAGGAATATATGAGAAACTAGCTGTTCTGAATAAAGTCTTTGAACAGCTGTAAGTGCAACGCCCCTCCAGTTGCTCCAATTGCAAAGCAGTATTTTGTTACATTCCTGTGGGTTCCCCCACGGACAACAGTACAGCAGTGTTAAAATAGATAGCTAGTCTTAGTTATGTGTTACACAGCACACTCTAGTGGTAAGAAAAAAAATAGCAGAGATCATTGAGGTCAGTTTTTTATGAAACGTGGCAAATGTGACATAACATAGTGCATTATTGAAAATGTTCCTACTTGAATTGAACACAGGTGGATCGAAGCAGAGGTTGCAAATGGCGGATATGATGTCGAGATCATCAATGTTACAGATGATATTGGAGTCTTGGGTGTTGCAGGACCCAATTCACGCACAGTTCTCCAAAAACTGACCAACGAAGACATGAGTGACGCTGGTTATAAGTTTCTGCAATGCAAGACAATTGAGTTAGCGGGTGTTTCTGTCCAAGCCATTAGGATTTCCTACTCAGGTAATGTACAAAAAAAGCATCAAAAGGGGAAAGGTTTGTCTTAATTAAATATATAATCTGATCAATTTACATTTTTGGGTGTTTTAGGTGAACTTGGTTGGGAGATTTATGTTGACCAAAAGAACATGGCAACTGTGTACAAAGCCATTATGGAAGCTGGAAAAGACCAAGGCATCGACAATTTTGGCACATATGCTATGAATTCCCTGAGACTAGAAAAGGGCTTCAGGGGCTGGGGTGCTGAGGTAAATCACCACATTTAACATTGTGTTTAAAGGGTCTAAATTTAAATATATGGTGTTGAATTAAGAACCAAACTATTTAACATTTTGTTCTTTTTAGATGAACTGTGACACAAACCCTTTGGAGGCTGGACTGGATTATTTTATCAAACTGAATAAGGTAAAAAATATATTGTGCACATTTATATCAAGTGTTTGAAAAAAGTAAAAATAAAATAACTAGCTTTGATTGTTTCAGCCTGCTGACTTTATTGGCAAAGAAGCTCTTAAGGAAATAAAAGCTAAGGGTCTGAAGAGAA
This sequence comes from Rhinogobius similis, assembly GCA_019453435.1. NCBI lineage: Eukaryota > Metazoa > Chordata > Actinopteri > Gobiiformes > Gobiidae > Rhinogobius > Rhinogobius similis. Next base: position 28,786,319 of record CM033619.1, on the reverse strand, counting down.
AGCTGTCGTACATCAGTGTTGACACAGATGACATCGATCCCGAGGGGAATGAGACCATTTGGTTAAATGACAAGGTATGCAACAATTCAAAGTGAAAAGGCATTAGTGTTCAGATTATCAAATTATTACAATTTTGTCTCATCAGGTTGTTGGCAACACAACCTCTGGAGCCTACAGTTACAGCGCCCAGCACAGTCTGGCTTTTGCTTATCTGCCGATAGAGCTGACATCTGTGGGCCAAAAGGTGGAGGTCGAGCTTCTGGGAAGACGATATCCCGCCATGGTCATCCAGGAGCCACTGGTCCTGACCGAGCCCACACGGACCAGGCTGCAGAAAAAGGCCAAGAGCAAAGCAAAACCAGCTGTTTAGGATTTATTACAAAGACAGTTGAGGAAGACTGGGATATTTTATTGTGGTCCATATTATGAAGGGATTGTCTTAAAAATAATCATGTCTCAAGATTTGATTGTTTAACAACATATGAAAACAATGTTAATTCCACAGAGTTTACATTTTTGTCTTTTTATGTGCAAGACTGTTTTTGTAAATGTTATAATTTTAATAATGACAAAAGTAAGAGTAGGGTTTCTTGAACAGACTTATAACCAGTTGTGGCATTGTTGTACAAACCTATTTCTGTATGACTGTATGGTAATTGTTTTTAAATTATATCATCTCAAAAAGAAAAATGTAGACTATGTAAACCTCTTAAACATGTATATTGTATGTAAACAGCAACTATATTGTATCAAAGAGCTATTCCTTTTTTGGATTATTTTGTGTTAAGCGTGCGTAGCCTAATTCACAGTTTAGCCTATTTCACACTGCTCTGAGTCATACCAGACTTTACAGCCCACTGAAAATTAAAATAACATTCTAACAACCTGTATCTCATAAATCACTAGTTGTGCGTGTATAATGAATGGATAATAGATTCTATGGCGTGTATCTATTGGGTTAATCGCGTGGAGCAACTTCCTTATGTCATGTGATCTTTATTTTTCTGATTGGCTGCTCCAGCCAAAGTGTTTTCAACCAGGAAGCAGCGGAAGTTTCGAAGTGTACTTGTGTAATATCAATATTTGGATGTTTGTTGCAGAATGCTGCGGTGAATTCTCCAAAAAGCTGTTCTTGTGGCATTACATGTCTCCTGTTCACCTTGTGCTGCTGTCGTTAAAGAGACTTCAGGAAAGATGGCGTTTTGCGCTCTTCTACATGTTTTGATCGTCAGCTGTTTTTTAAAAGAGTTTACTGCTGTTTCGGCGGCACAGCGGCCTCATATAGTTTTCATCATGGCTGACGATTATGGTTGGTATGATGTTGGATACCACGGCTCTGAGATTAAAACACCACATCTGGACAAACTATCGGCGAGTGGTGTCCGCCTGGAGAACTATTATGTTCAGCCTCTCTGTTCCCCGTCCAGGATCCAGCTGATGACAGGGAGATACCAGGTGACATACCACACACACACAGGCTTTAGACGTGTGATCCTTTAGATGTGTGTGCTCTTTAGGGTTACAGCCACGACACTGCTGTCAGGTTTATGATTACCCTCTCATTATGTCTGTGCATTGGGCACATATTTTATAACAGACACTTGCGTGTGGTTTCTATTTTTATATGTGCAAGTTTAGTGATACATGTCTATGTGTCTCCTCTGTGTTCTCAGATCCGCACAGGAATGCAGCATAATATCATATGGCCCTGTCAGCCATATTGTGTGCCACTGGATGAGACTTTTCTGCCACAGCTGATGAAAAATGCAGGCTACTCCACACACATGGTGGGAAAGTGGCACCTGGGCATGTACAAAAAAGACTGTCTTCCTACACGAAGGGGGTTTGACTCATACTTTGGTAAGAGAAAGGTTGAATTATAGTTAGACACTGTTAACTTGCGTGTGTTTCAGTTAATTTCTGCTCTTGCTCACACTCAGGGTATCTGACCGGCAGTGAGGATTACTACAGCCATATTCGTTGTTTTCCAATATCCACTCTGAATCTAACTCGATGTGCGTTGGACTTCAGAGAAGGAGAAGAGGTCGCCTCTGCTTATGATGGAGCCTATTCCACAGAGTTGTTCAGTGAAAGAGCCACCAGCGTTATAAAAACACACAAATCCAATGAGGTACCAAACAACAAAATCTGTACATGTAAAGTATTAGAGAGAGAATTGTATTCAAACTGAAAGACCTGGGCAGACATTTAGTCAATAGTATTGTACAAGTTGCCGCTTATAATGACAACACCTTAATTAGCCTTAACAAATGAATGTCTTAATTCATAATGAGCAAATGGTTTATGATTCAGGCTTATTTGGTCAAGACAGCACTGTTTTTCATTTGTTATCCTGCATTCACTCTCACAAACACACTCTCATTCACACACCTACTGTACATGTTTTTAGCGGTATGAGAAACCAGAGCACCCGGAGGAAACCTACACAGACACGAGGAGAACGTGCAAATTCCACACAGAAAGTTATAACATTAGGGTATTAATTAAGTCTTGTCTTTATCTTTGTTCATGCTTTATTAAGGCAAATTAAGGTGTAGTCACTACAAAATATTTTAAATTACAATACTTACTTTTACTACTTTTTATGATTTTGACCAGGTTAGTGTTTATAAGTAAGGTTGGTGGTATTAATGCATTAAAAGTACTATTCACTTTTCATTAAACTGTATTGAAAGCACGTTTTTTAACATCAATCTCATCTGTCTTTGTTTCTGGTCTGTAAACAGTCTGATAGAAATCATGTGTTTGCCACTTATCCACTTCCTGCCTCATGATCTTTATTTCAGCCGTTGTTCCTCTATGTCGCGCTGCAAGCAGTCCATGCACCTCTGCAAGTCCCACAGCGCTACTTGTCCCCCTACAGTTTCATCAAAGACCATAATCGACGAGTCTATGCTGGTATGGTGTCGGCTATGGACGAGGCAGTGGGCAACATTACTTTGGCCCTTAAAGAAAGTGGGCTTTGGGAAAACACTGTGCTTGTCTTTTCAACAGGTATGATCACTTAAAAGGTGTTTAAAGTAGTCGTGTATATATCAATTTGTTGGTTTAAAGTTTTTTTTTTTAAAGGTAGAATGTAACTATAACATAGGCAGATAAATAATTATTCAATGTAAACGACAGGTTTGACTTCCTGTCAAACCTGTCCTCAAAACTGCAGAACTGATAAGCTCCGCCTCTTCATGGTGACATTTCACCATAACAAGGAGTGGACTGTCATTTACATGTTTTTATCTTTAAGTGGCTACATAACCTTTAAGAAACATGCATGTGCCAGTCAGACTTGGAATTTTTCAAATAATCACAATAAATCATAATTAGGGTGGGTGAATTGAGCACTGCCACTGAGCACTTGAGCCTCAGTGGCAGGACAAAATATGATCAATCAAACATGCAGGAATCAATCAAAATACATGTTTGAGCCAAATAATGATGAAGAAACACTGTTGTAATAAGGTTGAAGTTGATTTTATTTCCCCTTTAAACTACTTCAAATGTCCAGCAGAGGGCGATGCCTCTCAATCTTTTGACTAGTGGTCTTCACTAGACAGACCCATTAGAACACACAACTGTTCCATGTTGTTCATTACACAGTTTAGCTTGTGAATTTTTGTAGTAAAATGAAAATAAATGAAAAATGTAAATCTACTACAAAAAATATGTAATTCGACACAAGGTTTATGTTTCCCAGGCTCATTCTGAACATGTTTTCCCTCTCTAATTGGACTTTGTAATGATTTTCATGTGAAGAAGGTATGCTCTTTGAACCGAGAGGGTTATTTTGGGCTCTTAAAGGGCAATTAGAAGACAGGAACTGCCTGTAAGTGTGAGAGTTAGTTGGCTCTGCCCTAGGTGGTCTTTTCATTGTTCTTTCTTCACATTTGGTTGGTGCTCATGTGGAAGACAGCCATATGCCAGGTAGACGCCCTGCTTGCTGACTCGAGGAAAATACTTCTGATGTTGGCTAAATGGTGGCCTTGGTTGACCTGGTGAATCCACACCAGTTCTTCCATTACCTTCCATTAAATTCTTAACCCTTCCCATTTTTACAACTTGCAACGTCACTTTGGTTAAACTGTAATCACTGAGCTGTTACTCTTATACCCGTAAGTCATATCAGTCTGAACTGAAACCCAGTGAGTCACTAACTGAAGAAGTTCTCAGATTGTTTATATGATTTTCTGTAAGCAAGCAGCAATATAAGGAAACACTGGAAGAGTTGGCCAGTGAAGTACATAGCAGCTTGAAAATGCATTATATAAGCACTCTGTCTTTTCCAGAACGTCCCAGGTTTGTATGACAGAGGACTAGCTGAAAGTGAGACTTGCCTCACTGTGATTGGCCTGTGTGTGTTTATACTGGACAACCCGCTGGGCCTGATGACCGTTGAAACTTGGAGCGTGTATAAGTGCCTTTGGGAAAGAGAAGCTTAATGATAGAGAAAGACATGGTTGTATTCTTTCTATTTTCTTTGGTCTATTACTTTTCAACGTCTTTCCAGTACACTTTAATGCCCAATTCACCGACTTCCATGGTTTGCGAATCTGTTTTTCCGAGCACTGAACATTATTATTAAAATTACACTTGTATGAGGTGAACAACTTTGTTAAAACTGTAATGGCTTTCAAAACACAGCTTATGTGTGGCTTCAGTGTTGTATTGTGTATATATATATTGTGTATATATATATATATATATATATATATATTTTTTTTTTTTTTTTTTCTTTCTTTCTTTTTCTTTTTGAGCAGACAACGGTGGTCAGACCTTGACTGGTGGCAGCAACTGGCCCCTACGAGGGAGGAAATGGACCCTGTGGGAAGGTGGCATCCGGGGAGTCGGGTTTGTTGCAAGTCCACTTATAAATCGACCAGGTACCGTTAGTCGTGAGCTAATCCACATCTCTGACTGGCTGCCGACACTGGTGACTCTGGCTGGTGGGAGGACTAAATCCACCAAACCACTGGATGGATTTAATGTCTGGAACACAATCAGGTGATGTGTTTAGGGGGTCTATGTATATCCCAGTGTCCAACTGCAAGCGTTTTAACAATCAAATATTCTCTGGTCCTACAGCAAAGGCCATGCCTCTCCCAGACTCGAGCTCCTGCACAACATTGACCCTTTATATGATGACACTTCTCCATGTAAGTTTATAAACAACTTATTTTCTCTTATTTAGAAAGATAAATAAGGCATGTATATATTATTATTTCCCATCATACATACAACTATGTGATAAGGTTGTGTAATAAACAGTGCTGTAATGTGTGATATATCACAAGATATAGAAAAATTTCCATAAATCAGTCCCACTACACAGTCTTGTTCTGGTCTAAACCACTTTATTTTGGGTAGAGCAAACCACTTCCACCTCAGAGGGCTCTGGGCTTTGACCTAAGTTCACTATTTTTGAAACAAGGACACTACACCTCCAGTAATACGTGCTATAATGACACGGGTGGAGTACTTTAGAGATATGTGCAAGGGACACATGCTAAAATTTACACTACCCTACATAAAATTATATTGTTCTCCATTATAGCGTGTCTTATAAATGTTAAAACACCCTCTGGACCCATCAGAGATCACTGAAGCATTTCACAATGTTTTGTTTTTGTCATTACAAAACTTTTCACAATGATTTATTATAATGTAACTGAGGTCAAGTTAAGGGTGTTTGTAAACTCTTCTGTAGAGATGTACAAATGTGTTTTTTATTAAAAACCAATTCATGATTTAGTGCTTTTGTGACAGGATGGTTTATCCCAGTGAACACATATTACTGTCATTCACAATTTATGACTTTATGTCTTTGTGGTATGAATACAGCAGCACCTAATCATTTTAATGTCTTTTAATAGTCACACCCCTGTCCAGCATGTTCTTTTTTTTTTTTTTTTTTGTTCCTTGAGCTCATGACCACATAAAGTTCCTTCTTGACTTTACTTCTACTGCTTTACTGTCCAGGGCAGTGTTTCTCAAACTGTGGTACGTGTACCACACTTCAGTTGTAATGTTTACCTTATTTAAGGTACATTTTATTCACATTTTGGTAGTACTCAGAAAGCCTAATCTTTTCTTTCGTGGAACTTGGAGTAAAAAGTTTGAGAACCACTGGTCTAGGGCTTAGCTAAATGGGTCACACAGGAGACAAAGCACATTGACAAAAATTGAGAAACCCTGGACCATCCCCAAATCAGCCTAAATTTTCTTTCTCCCCCTCACAACTTCTCACTCTCTGTCCACTCCCCCAGTCCCACCCCTTTCCTTCTTTCCTACTATTGCACATTTTGTAGACTGTCCTGCTGTGGCTCTTACATGAACTCAAGGTGGTTCTTCTCCTCATATTGAAAGAATGTAACAAATTGACATACATATGAGGCTTTGGAGGGTTAGCTTTGAAGAAATGACAGACAAGTTTTATTTTTATTCTTTGATTGCCAATGCACACGAGTTGTGTTGTTGTTTTTACCTATTGTACTCTGACAGTGAACATCTGAGAAGTGGACCATTGCAGCTTATACTATGTGGCCACACAAACGCTGACAATATATTTTATTCTCATTAGGGTGGATTACGCTTATAAAACTGACTCCAAGCGAAACATGACAAACTTTAAAAGACTTAAAACGTGCAAAGAATGCAAGGAAAATACTTTTTGATAGTGTTAAAGGGGAAAAACTACTTGCAAATCTGCCTAAACACGACCATATTGTTAGGGTCAACCACACTGTGAACCTGAAAATACTCTCAAGGCCACATCTTCTTTGTTAAAACCCCAGACACATGGGCTCACTTCTGGGAGGCATTTTCAGTAAGAGCAGAAATAGCTCATGACCAAGTGCAAGGATTTCCAGACACAGAAGAAGGCCTTTTTGTTTCAGAAACTGATAAGATCTTTGTGATTGGTGCACACAAATCTAAACTTTCAGCCACGAGGAGTAGGGGTGGGCAAAGATTAACAATAGGTATGGCAAAAAATGATTAAAAATCAAGCGCTTATGTGACAGAATATTATGTTCAAGAGGTAAGCTCTGTGTAAAATGTTCACACTTCACTGTGTTTTGTTAAATTCGTCTGTCAGTCACCCAGTGCATTAAATGAGAAAACAGTGTATCATTTGTTATAATAAAAAAAATGCTCCAAATTGACAAAGGTCTCATGCTCAGATCACTACTCAGTTTTCAGTCATCATATTGCACACCCGCAATGAGGACTTACAAACTAGAAAACACTATACATTTTTTAAATTCCTTGATTCCAGAGTTTTACAAGTTTGCAGAAACTTATACAGTCTTAATAATAGGCCCATTGTTTTAAATCGTTTGTTTTTATTCATTTTGACCCACTTCACCATTAAAGGCTACTCGCTTTACGATTCAAAGAACAGCCTCGTGTACTTAGTATTTATTTTTACGTCTCTTCCTGGACTCGCAGTAATGTAGCTGACCCTCTTGGTTGTTTAAAATCCACTGCAAAGGTTTTATATCCAATATCATCTCAATCAGCAGTTCCCCCTCGTCTCAATAGATGACCTTCATAATGTGCACTGTCCTCTGCTCTCCACAGGCCCTGGCAACAAAAGCAAGTTAACTTTGGCTCAGATGGACAGTGGAAACTCTTGGGCTTACTCTGGCTTCAATGTATCCTTTCATGCAGCTATTCGATGGTCAAACTGGAAACTGCTAACTGGCTATCCAGGTCTGTATCTTCTGTCCGCTTTAGATACTTGGGGAATATTGTTGAAATATTCACTTTTGTCCTTTTGGTCTTTATAGGCTGTGATGTTTGGTTCCCTCAACCTGACGGTAACAATCAGTCCAATATCCTTGAAATGCATCCACTGAAGCCAGTCATGCTATTTGATGTAGAGAAAGATCCAGAGGAGAGGAATGAGTTGTCTGCTAAGTTCCCTACTGTAGTTGACTATCTTCTTAGCCGACTCAACGTCTATCAAAAACAGGCTTTGCCAATAAACTATCCTGATGACGATCCCAAGTGTGACCCAGGCCCTGGTGGAGCTTGGGGACCATGGGCCTAGAATGACATTAACTAATGAAGCTGTCACGATAGTAAGTTTATGTATGTAAATCATGTATTATGGCTGCTCAGACATGAAGAAAAGGATACCATATTTTTCAGTTCGAACATACAAATATGCAAGAAAAAAGTGTCATCCAGAACAAACCTTTTTTTTTCTGGCCAATTTGTGTGTTTTTTTCTTTCCTTTTTTATTTTTATTTGTGCGTTCAAGCTAGAAAATGTACTCTTCGATTGGATTCCCCTCTCAAGTGGACATAACACGGCCTTATTATCGTGACAGGCCAAATATTACCAAAGGAATATGTTGTTTGAGGTTATTGTTGCAGAAATATTTGCTCTTGTTTAGTTTTTTGAATTCCTTGTCACCGACAATCTCTGTGGTCTTCGTAGAGGGTTCTGTCTTAAATTCACTTCTACTCCAACTCTAATTACTTAGGCTTACAGATCTGGGTAGTGGGAGAAAATCTTGATTGCCTGCAGAGACAAGGTAATTCAATACGTCATAATTTTTTTGAAATTCGCTATTGATGTATAGATGCTGGTTTTACGGCAGCTGAGAATGGTTTGAAACCATATTTAATTTGAAAATAACATTTCGCTATTTATTTTGGGGGATTTTTACTGAAAAAAATCATATTGTGTCAGTGTCATATGTGTGTAATGTGAATATTGTAAATGTAAAGATTTTCATTCAGGTGTTTTATCTGTTTTACCTGTACAGGCCGACCTTTGACATTCATATGCAGCTTTTTTATGTTATAGCCTGCATTGTGTTTAATCACACTGGAGATCATGCTGATTTTCCAGTGGGTGATTTTTATATATGCAGTCTCAAGGGAAACACATTTCTGCTAAAGAGACGCCCTTTGTGCCCTTTGACCATTGGCAGTTAACCTTTTTCTTCTTGTAATATTCAAAGTAGCACAGGAAAGATTCCCCACTGAGAAACCCTTGATCTGACATGTGACCTGGCCACCTCTACATCCTCCGAAAGTCTTCTTTCCTATACATTTATACAATTTTCCATGTAATTATTCATAATTGGAAGATTTTCAGTCAGATTTCTTTGAATTATTTACTTAAGCCTTTGAGGCAGTTCATATATGGTCGCCCCCAGGTTGTGAACCCTGTGTAAAGAAAACCGCTAAATCTTGGTTTATATTTGCTTTGAAAAGTCTCTGCTGCAGATGGAATTCAAACCAGGATTTGGTAATGGGTGGATGTGAGAGTATTTATTTTATTGCCAAAGCAATAAATTTGTCAGTTTGTTTACTCCACAATCAAAACTTTGGATCTCAGGGTGATGGGATTGTCCATGTAATTAGATGCTGCCAGTGCTTACCATCTATCTAAACTAACTCTTGCGCCTAACGCATTTTTCAGAATAACCACTTTTGCACTTCTCATACATGTCTGTGGTGAGCTACCCCTCCTGAAGAGTTATTCCATCCCCTTGTCATTATGAGCAGCTATAACCTCAGCAGTGCCACGACTTGTCTCTTCTTCATAGTTTTTAAAGCTGCTTTGGTGCTCCTTTTACACTTAATCCTGCTCTTTTGACTCAGTACTGTGAAGTGTGCCTCCCAAAGCGACACCTTGACTCTGGATGGATCAACAGTGGGATTGGCTGGATGTGATGCAGTGCTCTGTTATTTCAGCTGTGAGCTATAGTGTGTGCCTCTGTGCTGTACTATATGATACCCCCTGACGAGATGACAGTGGAGAGATTATTTGAGTTGAAGCTGCATGTTTTGATAAAGTGCACATAGATGATAAAAACGCTGCCACCTTTGGGTCCTCTTTGGTATGTCTGCATGGAGAGACAGACGGCAAATGTCATGGACTGGAATTCCAAACAATATTGTCCCTGCCTGTGCTCCCTGTCTGTGAAAACAGATTAAAATCATACTAACCAGTGTAGCGAGGAATGTGTTAAACTTAGAGCCCTGAAGGGGAAATCCAACAGCCTGACACATCTAGCAAAGAGTCAAAAGTCCCTCAATGAGAGGCCACCAAAGAGCACAGAGAGTTCTGATGGACGTTTGATAATCATTCACTCTGGGCACTGCATTTTGTGTGATGTGTGAATTTGGGGTTAAACATTTAATGGACACAAGCCAAAGCAATAAAGAACCATGTTAGGCATGGATAAAAGTTAAGTCATAAAAGTTAAAATGTAACAAACATAATTGCTGAAGAATGTCCCATTGTTGCTGTTTTCTCAATAAAAAAAACATATTTTTGCTATAATAAAGGATCATTTTATTTATGGTTCACAAGATGTGTTGAGAAGCAATATGTAAACATGTATTCAGAATGCTAATTTGGTGTAACTGTATTCCGGCACAGTTACTCTTTCGTTTAGTGGTATTCAGAATACAATTACTTTTCTAAAATGAGAAGAATACATACAGGTATTTAAAAAATGTATTTAGGCTTCACACTTCACAATAACACACACTAATTTATGATAAAGAATCTCTTATATCATATCATGCATAATAAATGCTCCTTTATCCTAGTTTTCATACTATAATGTATTCAGAATACAGTGCTCAGATCAGACCATGTGACCTGAAAAAATACAACAAAAATGTACAATATATTTTATTATAGGTATTCAGGTATTCAGAATTCAAATACACAAGTATTCTCCCCATCCCTGAAGATGCTTAAACAGTTTTGATAAATGTTCCTGTTCTTTTGAAGAAATTAGATAATTCTTTCTTTTCCCAAGAGGCAAAACTGTTTTGTAGCACAAACCTTTGACTGTCCTAATATCAACGATCTGTGTTACAGGACAGGGACATCAGGGCAAGTCATTATTGACAATAAACAGTGCATTGTTTTGCCCCAAACTCTTATCACAAGCCTTCCCTTAAGTCATTAAGTGAAAATGGAACCAACTGTTGCTCTTACAGGAATTAAAGGTGATCTGTTGGATGAGCTGCTTGCTGTGGTGATAATGAAGTGACGTTAGTGGCAGAGACAGCCTTTTCTAGTGATAATGTAATCATAAAGCTGAAAGAAACACTAAGACCACAATCGGGTCAATTACACATTACACATAAGGGTACTTATTTTTCTGCATTTGATAATGTGAAATTCGCTTCTTGGTCCCACAGCACCAAGATTTACTGACTATTATGGCTTTTAGCTGGGCCTACAATGGGTGTGTGCTCAAGTTTATTGTTAAACGAGTAACAAGAGACAAGGCCAAAATATAATCTTTCTCAGCTGCTTCTTGTGGAGTAATGGGTGACCTAATGGCCTACATTAACTAATGCAGTCACTATGTTGTTATAGCCTAAATATGCTTGTAGCATTGGCATTCATCTGTGTAAACCCTTGGAATAGTCTATAGTTGATTTAATTATGAGTTAAACATGTACAAATGTGATAAACCGAGGATATAGCATATTTCAGAACTCAATATCTAGTAACATACAAAAATCCCCCCTTGAAACTTTTTAGTTTTGTTTTTTGCTCTTTGCATAATCTATTTTTTAAGACAGACATCGTGAAAAAGTACATTTGGCAATATTTATTTTCAAGACAAACAGCTGTCTCTTTTTGTTTTTGTTTTAATGCCCCATCTCAAAATGTCTTGCGACTACATACACATCCAGAGAGAGGACAGGGCTGGGGGAGGAGGCAGACTGCAGGCACTCCCACCACAGCCAGCCGCGGTGAGAAGAGCTGAGCCATTCATTGTGCCGTGCCGTCGGGGTAAACGTGCCACCAGCACCAAAGGAAAGGAAAAGAAAAGTCAAACGAGGGGCATCGCTGACTGAAGTGAGCCACCGCTGCCTCTCGCGTCAAGGATCCATAACTTTCTGGACTTCAAGTGTCTTTTCAGCCAATCAGCGAGCGGCGAGCGCGTAAGTGTCCAACTCAGTCATTGTTTTTTCAGCCTCTGTTCAAAGCCCGTTGTGATGAGTAATAAGCAGGCCGGTGTGATAAGTTAATATGAAGCAATTGTCCTGAGAATGGTTGTGCTTAGTCAGAAGTTTCCCTCTCCTTTTACGCTTGCGTCAAACTCTTGGCAGCTGCGGCCGACCTCACTGACACCATCTGTGCAGCATCTTTGATCAGACTTTGATAGATCGTCACAATCTGATGATGCTGACGACATAATTAAGATAGTTAGAAGTTTATGTGACTTAAGATCATTTACAGGCCTGTCAAACATATCGAACCTAGCCATAAGCGCCCACTGTTTCTCTTGACCTTCCCTAAAATGAATTTAAAGCTGCATAATACTAAAAATGGTTTATTAAATCATGAAAAGGTGAATGAAATTTTTCCTTTTGGCCTTTACCAAGACCCCAATCGACTTAAAACAGATAAATACACGACTAACAACTGTCTTCATTAACTTCCCCAAAGACAGGAAGAAACAGTCTTAAAAAGAAGTCAAATTTGGACTTCAATTTCTTTTAGTTTAGTATATTTTCTTCAGTCATGACTTAAGCAGAACTTATAACAGACTTTTTTGTTGTTGTTTTGTTGGAGAAACATTTTCCAAAGGTGTTTTGTGGAACACTTATTGGAGAAATAATCTTAAATGTCTTACCATTGGAGCAAATGAATGCACTACCATCTGTTCCTGTACCACAGTTTTAGAGCCTCTAAGTTAACCAAAGTAGACTTTCATTGCATATTTTTGTGTTTTCATGTATGATGTCAAACTAGGTTTGTTGTTTCTTTTCTAAAGCCAGCATGAAAAGCATTAAGAAGCTCAACATAATAAACAGGGCTTGAGGCTTTCCAAAGTCTAGGGTTGCTCCATATTGTCTCTGAACGACAGTCCAAACAAAGTGCAACACCTATTCTTGTTTTGGGTTTTGTGTTTCAGGGGTACCGAATCTGACACCTCTGTAATATAAAAAGAGACTGCACTGCTGTAGAAGATGTTTATCCTCCTCGCAAATGCTTATTATTTTTTGTTTTATTTTATCTTTATTTCCACTTGTGTTGTTGTTCCAAACTCCTGCCCCTGATTTAAAGTGATAGGAAACTTCACCACCACATGTCTCCATCGTTATACGCGTGCCGTACTATCATGATCTTATATTGCCAACTGTAGTTTTCTGTAGTTTTCTGTTATACAAAAGATTGCCAGTTTTGTAATTTGCCATGTGTTGCAGCATGAGCGGAAAGTCCTTTTATTGGAGTACCATAACTTAACTTTCCTATCACTCTTGTAGTAACAACACTTTCTCTGTTTTAAATGGTGATGAAGTAATTGACCATGCAACAAGTCCAGAAGGTTTGAAAGTTTGAACTCCTTTGCCAGAGTAAAATTACTGTTATTCGTCTTTCTATTGTTTCTTTGCCACAAAAAAAAAGGACTTGTACAAACAGTCGATCCTTTTCTTGCACATGACGCACCGTAGCTGCCACATCATCCTCCTCCTGTTTCCCTGAACTTTAGTGACAGCACTATGATCCAAAATCCAGATCGGAGCCAGTCAGTTTATTTCCCCTCGAGAGGGAGCTGTTTTCAGAGAAGGATTTTGATCTCTAACCTCTCCACGCTGCTTAGTTCTTAATGAAGGTCTACATGTTGTGTGCCGATTGTAAATATCATTGACTGGTCTGCTCATGGAATTAGACCTGAACACTATCCGCTTCAGCGTGAAACTTAAGTCAGTGTGAAATTCACTAATTGAATGGCTACTTTTGTGTCAGAGGTTACGACAGATGATTCCAGCTCAACATCTGGAATACAGTTTGTTACAGTGAGGGGCCCACTGCGCGCGGCCCGCAGTGCCAACAGCCTAATGAGAAAAAGACATTTGCATCTGATGTTCTTATTTACTTCAAATATTCTCAAACATCTGCCTTGGCCTACGAAAAGGAAAGCCACACTTTTCCTTTATGTCTCAGTAAATGCAACCAATAAAAATAGCAACAGAAGTATTCAGGAAGTGCTCTAATACATTTACAAAGTGCATTAAAATAGACACCCTGCTCTTAAGACTGTTTATTTGGCCCTAAAACTGGTGTAATGTAAAGATGCTGTTTTCAATTTAATCACAATAGACACAAGGTTTTCATTTCTAAATAAAATTTAGCTGTAGGGTTGTTGAAAGATGGTCTTACATAGTGTTATAATAGAGATTGGTACACATATTTATGCATCTTTATGCTTTTACTGCTATATTTTTTTCTTTTTACATTTGTCTTACAAAAGCTCTCCTCTGTAGTGTGGCTCAGTCATGCACATTGATTAGATTAGGCAGCCAATCGTCTTTTTCTCTCCTTTCTTTTCTGTTCTGGTCACTCTTTTTAGTGGCTGTCCTTTGGTATCTCTTTGGCACCAACTGCAGAGCTCATCCTGCCCACTGTTTACTGGGAAACTATATGGGTGGGGTCGTCCTCACAACAAAGCTCACAGTCCGTCTTCTCTCGTTCAATAGGGACCTGGCAGTGGGCGCAGTGTCATTCCCTGAAGAGAAAGAGAAGTGAATGACTTGTGGCGGACCAAGTGGGGGGCAGGACTCTCTTGTCGGGTGAAACGAGGAGAAAAATTCAGCAGTGTTTTTTTCCTTTGTGGTGCTGGGGGTCAGTCTCAGGGGGAATGCGAGGCAGACATACGTTTGGGCCGACAGCTGCAGTGCCTGAAGCATTTTCGGGTCCCAAAGCAACTGTTAAAGCTCTGCTGGTGTTTTACATTGACTTTAGTTTGTCCAAGAGCTGGTAGACCGTGCAGTCATGGTTAAACTCCTCACTAAATGTTGTACCAGAAACAGAGACATAGACAGAAAGATGGTGATTTTGTCAGGAGTGTTGTGGATCTGGCCTCCCAGCTGTATTCTAATGATCAAAGGTTAGGGTCCCACACAATAGGCAGTCTGTGTATTTGTGATAAGGTTGGTCATGTGTTCATCGTGTGTCAGGCCTTTAAGCACTATACATTTTGTGAATCATTTAGACCTACAAGATAAAATACATACATACAAGTCACAATATAATCATAAAAATTAAAAAAAAAATAATCATGAAGATTTTTGAAGAAAAATTAAGTATTTTTAATGCATAAATCTAAATGCAAAGGCGTTTTTTAACTTTATTTTGTCATTCAGAAACTTCAATTCCATAAAGCTGGTCATAAACTTGATCAATAGTAACGTTAGACGATGGTAATGAATGAAAATGAATGATTTTAGTGTTGTTTGGTCACGCTCTCTAGAACTGCATGATTTGGGAAAACGATTAAATTTTATTTTCTGTCCAGTATTGCGATTGCAATTAGAGTTGCGATTTATCTTTTCTCTGGATTCTGTTCAAAGTTCACATTTTTAACGTGTTCAGGGGTTCACAAAAAGACTTAAATGGGATGACAAACTAATAAAATAATCACAGGTTTTTCAGAACATGTTTGTACTGATCTGATGCAGAACAGGACAGGCTATTTTTTGTTTGTGGAGAAAATTATTCTACTTGAAAAACTGCATTCTTTGCGATTTGCTGTGTCCATTCAAACTGCAATTTTGATTTGATTGTAAATCTTGCAGCCATAATGCTCTTAGTTACTGTGAATAGTCTACTAGGCTACTCTTGATTCATTTGTAATTCACCATTAAAAAAACAAACAATCGTGTTGAAATTCTATGTTTATTATTAATCATGACTGTAGAATAGTTTTGCTCTAGCCACTTTGTAACCTGCCCTGCATGCAGCGGCATATTGCTTTAATAAAAGTGACATAGGCCTTATATATATATATATATATATATATATATATATATATATTTAAAGCCTGACCCAGTTACCATCCCACTCAAAAGTGCAACTGTATTTTTCCGTCTTTTGGAAGTTCTTGGTGAACGCCTTCCCTTTAGCCCACCATCTGCCTAATGGTCTGTGCAGCTGGAAATTGATTTACTAATCTCCGCCTTCCCAGATAAGGCTGACTTGTGCTCCACTGGTTTACTTAAGTGTTATTGCATT
The DNA here is from genome assembly GCA_019453435.1 of Rhinogobius similis. NCBI lineage: Eukaryota > Metazoa > Chordata > Actinopteri > Gobiiformes > Gobiidae > Rhinogobius > Rhinogobius similis. The sequence goes on along the minus strand of CM033619.1, from coordinate 28,770,293 downwards.
TGAAATCATACAACTAGAATCACATTCAGTGTTTAATTACTACATGTATCTACCTTTAGATAATGTAATTTCTTTTGTGTATTTGATCTTTCTCTTGTTGTTCTGACTCCAACTCCTTCAGTCCACTCTCCAAATAGCAGGCTGTCCTGGCTTAGGTCAGTCTTTGAGAGCGAAGAATGCAGCAAATTAGGTATTTCTTTGTTTGCTGTTGTCATTTGAGGCGGTCCGTGGCAGCTAAGTGGTATTTGCCATCTGAAGACAGCAGGGATTACTCTTGTCTCCCTCTGAAAAGCCTGGGACAAGAGGGTAAACATAGGCTCAAAACAAGTTAAAAAGAGTGTAATGGTAGTGCTGAAATAAGAGCGCCTGATGCATGAAGAAATGACAGCTTTAAACAAGTAAGGTTTGAAAGGCCAGGAGTACGGAATCAGACGTAATGTTTGGCAGTTAACTGGGACAAGCCTGGGTCAAACATCTGTGATCCATTTCTCAGGCTTGGAGCTGCCCCTTTCTCTTTGTGTCTCTGCTTAAAACTGTGCCTTTTATTCCAAGTACTAGACAAACACAGTATTTTTCACAATGTTGGTGTACATTTTGATATTTAGTTTAACACTTGTTTGTTTGTTTTATATTCAGTGTCTGTAACATTTTATAATAACTGCACTTAATCCTGCCTCAACAAAGCATGAACAAAGACTTAGACATAGTTAACAAATGGTTACTAAGGATGATTCAGGCTCAGTAAATACTTAACAAATACTAATCCTAATTCTCAACCCTAACCTATATGTTCACTGTGAATTATCTTTGTTTATACTTTGTTAATGCAAATTAATGTGTAATTATTATAAAGTGGTACTTCAGTGTGTGTGGTTTTTTTTTGTTTTTTTTTTACAATACACACCCATACATTATCTGCACACTGTCCTTTAAATAAATAAATAAATAAAAAACTCTGTTACTGAAACAAGTAAATATCAGTCTGTTTTTGCTACTGGTTATAGATGACTTACAGTTAACAGCAAATCCACATTTACTCGTATTTACTTTACAAATACGAGAGAAAACTCTATTGCATACATTAAGCATATTGCACATAAACCGACACTTATCTCTGCCTGATCCTCTAGAGTCATTAGGTCATTAAAGCAGTCGTTATGTTACTGCGCTGCCATCAAATTCCTCTGACCAATGACCTGTGGCACGTCAGCTCAGGGTCATAACCCACAGACACAAGCTGGCCTCCATAAAACGTCCCTAATACAATCCAGCGAACAACCGGGCCTGTTGTATGAACTCACCTCTCACATAATCAATCCAGTGTCCATTATGGCTTTCATTATGTCTGACAGGGCTGTGCAATTAATACAATTCTAATCGGAATCATAAGTACTTAAACTGTAATAACATTGTCTGTACTTTACTTAAGTCAAATTTGCATTGGATACTTTTTACTTTTTTGTCCTATTTCTATACGTTTTTGCAGTTGGGCTGAAATATTTGGCAAAGTATCCAATTGGGATTTTTCAGACAAACATTTAGTTTTGCAATTTGTGTTTTAAAAGTTGGATTTTGTACATTTTGTCCAGAAGCATCAACATTCGAGAGACTGAAATATGAACAGCTAAACTAATACAAGAATCACACAAATTTCAGACCATGTTTGTCTTAACTACAGGGTTAGCAGGATATTTTGTAGGTAAATAACTGCAGTCTTTGTGATTTGATCCATTCAAATTACGATTTTGATTTAGATTTGATTGTGAAATATTTTGCAGCCATAATCTGAGGGTTTTTTTTCTTCGCATTTAACATCCACCTGTCCACAAGTCACAAATGAAGAGAAAACTTCATGCCATAATAAGCCAGAAAACCGACACATGTGAAAGAGTTGGCTGGGTTTTGACTGGTCTTTTGTTTGCTGTAATAAAATTTAAGCTTGTCTCACGATGGATGCCCTGAGGCCATCTGTTGTACTCAACCTAATGACTTCATATGATGTCATTCTGTCTGTGTGCTTGGTGTGGTCTGTGCGCACATAGACACATCCATAAAGCACAAGGGGAAATCAGCTTGTGGATAATCATTGTATTACTGCAGCGAGTTTAATCAGCGTGTGCCGCAGGGACCCAAACACACCTTTTGTTTTTACTTTACTGATGGAGGGGCTTTGTGATGTTGGCCATGAGGCAGTGTTAAGTGTTTAGTGGAAGAGTAGGACTACATGTGTCAGGGGGGATTTCTGTCTGAGAAACCAGATGGATCAGGACATACAGCATAGTGTCATGAAGAGTTGAACATTTCTTAGTGGAGTGGCAAGATGTATCACTATCGAATCGAAATAGCAATTTAAATTTATTTAACAAATCACAAAGACTACAATTATTTAAGAAACCTGTCTTAATCCTTTAGCTTTAACTCCCACAAACATGCTACAGGTGTGTTCTGAAATGATTCTCGTATTAGTTTTGCAGTATATTTTTCAGTGTCAAATGTTACAGCATCATGAACGTGTTTAAAATATACATTTAAGTTGCAATGCAAATGTATACCGAATCATCCTTGTATTAAAAACTTAAATCACAAATCGAATCGCAATTGCGATGCTTGTCATAAAAATTGCAATTTGATCATTTTGCAAAATAGGCTAGCCCTGTTCTAAAGATACAAGTTCACTGTAAAGCCTTGCAGTAATATTATTTACAGTAGCACAGTCTACTTTATTTCTCCTTTATTCTTAGTAAAATTCAGATGATTTAACTGGATTTCCCACTGCTGTGAAAGGTGCTACTACACTACACTACTGTCTTTAGAGAGGTTAAAGCTGAGGTACGTTGAACATTTTGTATTTTCGACCCAAAGAGTATCTTGTAAAAACATTTCTGCATCTATTACAAAAGTATTTTATGTCTCATCAACTCGTTAGTAAGAGCCAAAAGCAGTGCTCTGATTGGCTGTGCCAGGGGGGTTTGCACAAGTTTTGTTTTGCTGTCTAAAAAAAGTAACTTTAATGCTAAAAATGTGCCAAAGGGTTTGTGAGAGATAGAAACTAGTTCAACACATTTGAATACAGGCAGCCCAGCTTTAAATGTATGTATTTTCTTTATAAGAAGAAATGACTACTATTATACAAATAAGACTGAAAATGTTCTTGGGTAAACTATTACTCAAGTAAGAGTCATTTATGTCTTTGGACATAACGTCTGATTTATAATTTGAAGTTCTTTTATACTGAAGGATAAACATTCTCAAAATCTGGTATTTTCAAGGGATAAAAACAAATATAGAAACAAAATAATATCAGAAGAAATAGTGCAAGAAACGCAAATCATTTAATATTGTCAAATAAAGCTTTTGTTACTCATAGATTCGAAGTAGGAAGAGTACTGTCACTTCAGACAAAATGTTATTAAACAAAATAAAGGTATGCAGTCCAAAATTTACTCTGAGATGTAAAATTTCTTTTAAAAATGACTCAAGTAAATGTAACTGAATAAAAGTAACGGAGCACTACCCACCTCTGTATTTGAGCTAATATTGTCTCTAATACGACACACAATGTGACATGTTCCGTTCTGGTCCTATGAAAGTGTGCAATTGACAGAGAAACTGCAGCTGTGCTCGGAGATGAGGTCATTGTTTGTGAGTGTTTGGGGTCTGGAGGAGGCAGCTGTGATACCCATTCACTCCAAATCTGAGTGTGACGCTCTGGTTTACAGCGACAGCACAGTGTCTCTGTAAACGTTCACAGATGTTCTCAGTTGACTCACAAATCCCATTCGTCCTACACTTTTGATCTCACAACAACTCAGAACTAAGTAACTTCAGCGACAGAGCTCCCCCTGCAGCTCTCTTGTGAAAATACACTGCCAGTAAAAAGACGCAAAGGCTACCCCTTCCTTTTTATTAAAATATGGAAGAAGAGTCACATTCAAAAACATTTAATGTCGTATAAAAAAGAGAGCCAATGTTTCTCAAGAGAGTTGTCTTCGGGTCGGCATCAGGAAATGTTGCAAAGCTGGTTTACCGCGCAGAGACAGCAGGGGGCGATAGCGGGGCTTCAAATGCCCCGAAAATACATTTAAACAACCACCACACAGACTTATATAGACATTTAATATGGTAAAAATGTTGCTTAGTTCTGCTTTAAAGAATGTATATGTAACTTTTCTGGTGGAGGGTCCGCCACCTCCTTGTCTCCATGGAGATGTTATTGCTGTGCCCGGAATATTCCACAGTATGGCTTTAAAAGTATCTATTTTCTATTTGACTATTTGTGACTTACTTGCACTGACACTGTAACATTCTGAGCCTAGTTGTTTTATTTAGGAAAACTTCAGCTAAACAAAGGGGTTTCACAAGAAATTAGTTTGTCTAATAGTATATTCCTAAGACGTTAAAACTGTGGTGTTGTATGGTTGTAAGTTGTGTTTAGTGTGTGTCACTTGAGTAGCGTCTGTTTTCTGACACCTGTGCTGTGTATGTTGCCAGAGGACATGGTTATTATGAAGAGAGCTATGTTTTCTTTGCCCTACATCTATCATAAATCTAACGAGTGTTTAAAGGGTAAAAAAAAAAAGTTTCTTTTGTGTTAATTATTCATAACATTTATCTCCCCTAGTGTGTTTTTTTTACTTTCTGTCATTTTCAACAGATTTTTAAACTTTTCTCCACAAACAACTCCCTGATTGGTGTAAAACTATAATTTATATTTGCAATAGATATTAATACAGAAAAAAAATCAATATTAGAAAATGATCACCTGTCAACGCACTTTAAGGCTACTGCAGTAACTTTGTGGAGTTGCATGAAAAGAAGACGCTTTTGCCTAAGGTCATTAGATAACACTGTAATTTGTCCAACATTTATAAATGCCATGGTATTTCCTGATCCTTTGTTTGTCCTCTAGTCTGAACTGAAATGTCGATTTTAACAGTTACCTATCCCAGAGCATGTATGTATTTATGTTATTCGTTGTCTATGACCTATTCTATTTTTGGATTTGAATAAATATTAACTGCTTCAACTCATTAACTCCATGTGGATCATTGTTTCCTGAGTCCGGCGCATGTTGTGACATTTTGAATCAGCGTGGTAATCTCACTGTTGATGGGTTCTAGTCCTTTTAGAGTCTCTGTAGTCCTGAGTGAGGAAGTGAGTCGGCCATTAGTTAATTATGTACAGCGTGTGTGTGGCCTGGGCTCTCCCTGTGCTTTTGGTGAATACCATGCACAACTAGTATTATTGATCTTTGGTACTCTTGCAATTGGTGTTAATGATTTATTGACGTACTGTGACAGAAATATGTTTTTGTTTCCGTGGCATTATCCTGCGGTGGGAAGGAAATACTATATGAGCAAATAGTCTCTGTTCTGTATTGCGAAAGGGAGGTTTTTCTGTCTGTTTTATATGTGAAAAGCTTAAGGATTTCTACAGGTGCACTCTGAGGTCATGATGGAAAATACCGAAGAGTGAAGGAAAAAACATATACAATTTTATTAGTGGAGCCAACAATGACTAATGTCTCTTTGACCATTTAACCTCAATTTTAATGTAACCAATTTTAATTTATTAGTATGGCATTTTTCAACCAACACACTTTTTTAACTAAATGCCACACCAGCCACCAAAACATGATCAAACTCCAGTAATTAAAAATAAATCTCAGTAATATCTGTGTCATTGTGTCTGGCTCTTGTTAATGTCTTTTCTGGGTAATAAGTTTGCTCAGGATACTTTAAAATGCACACAGATTTGATCAAATTAATGTAAATCACAAATGGTCTACAACAATTAGGGATAAGCATTTGTTTGATAAAATTTGAATTATTCAGTGTAATATGAAGAATTTCTAAATCCACTGGGGCACTACACACTTTAAGGTACTCACTAGAGCTTATTATATCCACTATCACTTGTCATTTCAATAAACAAACTCGTTTACAATGTGGTCACGATACGATATGATAAGGGAACCTTTATTTGTCCCACATTGGGGAAATTCCAATGTTGCACCGCACAGTTCAAGAACAGCAGGTGAATGAAACATGCTATAAAAAATCAAGATGAATAACTGTATAACTGTATTGTATAACTAGAGGTAGAGTAACTACAAATTAGAACCCCACTTCCTGTTGTTCCTGTGTTGGGTTCATAGCACATGTTTACCATTAGCGCATAAGCGGCCGTTTCCTCAGGCCGTATTGTTCCATCCAGGTGGTTTTAGAAAATCACTATTTATCAGCAGTGTTTCCCCCACGAGAATTTGGCACTAATAAAATCCTCTCCGGGCTCTATGGGACGTCTGATGCGTTGGTACAATCATTTCTGCCCACTTGAATTTGCAGCTGTTGAGTGACAGAATATAATCTGTCTAGCCAATAGAATATAAATAATTTATCAGTCCTATTGATGAACACTGCCTGCATTCATTTATCTATTATCTTCTTCAGAATTTGTGTTGAAACATATTCTTATTGTCTAGATTATGGAGTCAGGAAGTATTGGGCACTGTATGTTTTTTCAAGATGGAGGAAAACAATAGGACAGGAGACCCTGAATGTGGACCACCTGAGAAGGTCGTTTTAAAGCGGAAACCCCCTTCTCTGATAATAAACAGGGTAAAGGTGTTGTTCTTAAAATAGACTTATTGGCAATGTCCATCTTCCTGTTATCACTTTCTTGAGTAGTCATCTTTTTTGTTTCTTGTTTTGTTTCCTGTCATATGTTTTATGGATCGAATATTGAATATAAAATCTGTCATGTCAGATGACAGATTCAAGCTAATTATTAACTATTAAAACTGAGCCCATATTTTATTATAGTGTATGTGGTATGATTTCTAATTACTCCTATATCATCCTTTACCATTTCATTTCTAGCTCCTATAATAATGGTACTCCAGTTGTTTGAATGTTATGAGAAAGAAACCAAGTTGACCCATGACCTATTCCTCCATCCTTTTAGTTTGGTTTTAGATGGTGTCAGGTTAAGCTCAGAGTGGCCTCACTGTGACTCCGGCTTGAGGGCATCTATCTACCATGGTTTCCTGTTGCAAACCATTGTTTTATAAATTCTTCTAAGGGAGTCAAGATTAAACTGCACTAATCTTAAGCCTACACACCCCATTGAGAACAATTCAGTTAGGCCCCCTGTGGAGGGGGCCAAGTATAATCTAGTCGTGCAGCAGAGTTGGCCCATCTGATTTCCTGAGTCTGGCCTCAATACAGAGGCATCAGGGTTTTGAAGTGGACTTTCTCTTCTACAGCGGCCTTACTTTTATGAACCCCTGGGGCTATTGGCAGGGCCAAGGTGGGGCTGGAAATGGTTGAGCATAATGGAGACAGTGTTAGGCCTAAGGGCCCCCAAGCTCTGCAGCTTCAGCAGTGGGTAACACAAGTGCTGGGACACTTCACATTCCCAACCAGTGCAGAGGCCAAATCCTCACAGGGCACAAGAAACCAAAATCAGACAATAACTTACTCTGTAATAGTGTCATAAACTATTGATGTTAAGGTAATATTTTATGTGTACAGGCAGAACACAAATCAACACTGGCAAATACAAAAGAGCAGAGCTCTTCCAGAGCATGGAAAGGGCTGCCATTAACCTAACCGTACAGAAGAGATTCAAGTTCTTCTGGTCCTCCAGACTGGTGAACCTGTCAAGGAGACCAGAGCCAGTCAAAAAGCCTAAAATCAAAGAAAAATAGAAACATGTACTTGATAAAGGTACATGTTTTGCTCGGGGTCCAAGGATAAAAAACAAAATTCAATCCAGTCCAATTTAAAAATTAATTCAGTGGACTGCAGAGTTTGAGCCCTGTTTTACTGTTCAAAAGTTAAAAGTTAAAAACACCAAGCCAAGATTCAAATAAGTTTCATTTTTTCCTATCGTATTTGTCAAATGCTTCATTTCTTTAGGTAATAAATATAATGACTATTTTGTATGTCTTGGTCTTATTTATAAACAAATAAGATTTGATTTAAAAAAAATCTGATAGCTGACATCTGAAATTGTATATGCATTTAAAAAGTTGTTAAGCCTTGCCTGCTTCTCACGCTCTCAGTTGCTTCCCTTGGAGCTGACTGTTGGGATTTCCTCACCTCCTTCCTTCTGTTTTCTTTTTGTTCTTCCTGCTACATTCATAAATTAGAAAATTTGGTACAAAGACAACTCTCCCACATTTAAGAGACAATTAGCATGTCTATGGAAGAAAATGTTCTTGTACTTTGGTTGAACACATTTTGACTCCAGGTGTTGATACACCTAGAGTCAAAATGTTATTTAATGAGTAAAGTGCACTGGCGGTTTTCAAGCTGTTGTGTGTTGTATTATACAGTCCCAGTTATACAGTTCCAAGTAGACCTTCACGATGTCTGCCGTGTTCACCGCTTGAAGAAATGTTCCCTCTCACCTCCTGGAAACAATTGAATCAAACACACTGCAACGAATTTTTGAAGTGATCAACAATAACAGTGGCATTACTCATTACTGAGTTCATGTTTGGGACTTTGATTTCTGTTTTGAGGGGCTTTTGGGGTTGTTTTTGAGGTGTGGTCCTAAACTTTTGATCAGCTGCCTATTTCAGTTGAATTGTTGTTTCCAATAAAATGTTTACTCAAACTCTTTTTTTTTTTTTTTTTTTTGTCACACTCCCATTTATTGTTGCTTATTGAAGCCTCTACTTGGACCCTTGTTAAGATTGAACCATGCAAAATGTGACTTTTGCCATTTATTCAACTGGTCTTAAACTTATGATCGGGACTGTACCAGGCTGGTATTGTCTTTGGCCTAAGATCACATGCAGCTCGTCCCACCCAAACAGAGCTGTGGGTTAGAAAATATATATTTTGCTTTTTCCAGTGCACATGAAACATCTGTGTCCATGTGCTGCTGATGGCTCTGCTGCGTCTGTGGCATTTGAAGTGGCCAGATGGTCAGAGCTGTTCCCTCTGTGGGATTTAATTCAACACAGACCTCTGTGATTGCAACAAGATATGAACAGCCAAGAGATATCAAAGTTGTCTTCTTCATGTGCGTAGTATCAGTATGACAACTGGGCACTGGACAATGGAAGATGATAAATATAGAAAATGAAACAACTTTATTCAACAGGCTCTTCCAGGTGAGTCACAGGCTCTCCCCATGTGATTTGGGCACTTGGGAGTTTCTAGGGTTAGAATTTGGTTACACGTCACCACACAAAGCTTTCATATTACAGTTACTCCACAACTGAAAACCCCATAATCTACAACCAGACCAAAGATTCCAGCTGTCCATTTTTTTCCATATGCCTTTTCTGGCATCCCTCTCCATTTATGGGGGGAATGAACCCAGGTTAGCCTCTGGAGGATGACTGGACTGTGCGCTGACGTAATACATGCACAGCTTGAAAACACATCAAGATTAGAAGCGCATTGAGACATCTGAGGCACGCCCATGATTTATGTGTTGACTGGAGCTTAAATACTGTAAAACATTTATTGTTGTGTCGAATTGGTTGTTTCTGACACAGTCCAAACTGTTTTGTTGCATTTGGCACATCTGTGTTCCAACTGACTGTGGTATTTTATATGATGCTGACATTTATTTTACTGACAATTTAATTTAATTAAAAATGTGATTAAGGTTATTTTTTGCAAGTATTATTAGATGAAGATAATCTGGTCACATAATCAAGGCAGCAAAAATCCAAAAAGGTGATTTTGCCAGTTTTAAACCTAAGAGATTCTGCTTTTTAAGACACTCTGATATGTTACACTGCATTCTTCTGAGTTAAATACATTTATCACCACGAAAGATTGAAATATGGTGACTAAGGGATATCAGGCAGATAATATTTTCAAACAAAAGGGTATCATTTATTAAAATCAGATTTGTCATTCTTTTTGACATTTTGATTATTGATTTTGATTGTTATAAAAGGTCTTAAAATATGTCCGTCTGTGGTCCATATAACGAGTATGAATATTTATAGTTGACTAGTCATGAATAGTATGATTTATCATTGTAGCCCTATATTATTAATTCACTCTATGGTGATAAACTCAAGCACCTCCAGCCCTCCAAGTAGTACTGGGCAAAAAAAAAAGAATCAGTTATTTTTTCTCATATTTATCAATGGTGATTTTTGACTTGATTGTATTTTATATTTGTTCCTCTAAAGTCTGCTCCAAACCACATGCTTTTAATGACAAAGGACTGGCTGTTAGAAATGATCTCAATTACACATCCACCACCCATCACTCAAGCACCTACCAGATTCAAACAAGGAGTGAGATTCAAACCTCCGGCCTTTGGGTTGGTGGGCGAGTATTTAACCATTTACACTGCCGTCCTTGGTTTCCAGTTGTTGAAGACCAGCTATAGTGACATAACACTTTGTATTGTTAACTTTATTGTACAGTAATTAACTAATCATTGCTGTCTTAATAATGCATTTGGCTTTAGAATATAACAAACTATTGTAATGTGTGAAAAGAACCAGCAGTTGGCTTCAGTCTGAAGGGCTTATGCTGTGTGCTAGAATCTGTCTTCTATGGGCCGCTGGTCTTTGAAGTGAGGGTCTGCTCTTTGTCCAGAGTATCAAACGCTGACAAAAGACATTTTCCAGAGCATCTATAGAGAGCATCTTTAGAAGTGTGTCTGGCTTTCAATGACTGTGTAAAACAATAGATAGATTTTAGATAGATTTCTTAAAAGATACTGGCATCACCAAATCAAGGGTCAAGTTGTTTTTTGATTGCGCTCAAGCATTTGAAGCACTTGTGTGAAATTCTAGACTTATGTCAGATTTGACATAACTTTAAAAGGTCCATTTGGGTCTAAGTAATTTAAAATTCAGTTTACGGCATGAAGTGAATATGGCTATTTTTGACTTTGTCTGAGCCTCAATCAGGGCAGATTTGCATGCTGCGTACAACTGCACAGCCTTCATTCTTCTCTTTTCTGCTTGTTTAAGTGGGCCCAGTTTTCATATGGAACTCATTTGTGTCTCATGTGAGTGAACACGACAATCCGGTGAAGACTCAAGCTAAGTGCCTCGTCGGCATCATGCACGGATTTAATAAGTTGGAAGAAATGCTGAAACACTATCATCAGCATGAAACCATAATCCATAGGTGAGACGGTAAACTATGTACTATCTAATTAAACGAGGCTGTCTGCTGATTTAGTTTATGACATAAGCTGGTTTTGTGTTGTGGTTAATGCAGCCCTTTAGTGGTGAGAGGGAAACAAGCTTTGGGCATGTTTTATTACACCAAGTGAAAATGTACTTTACTTTAATGTTGAGCGGTGACAGGTTAAAACGTTTCACATGGTGATGAAGATCAGATAAAGAAAGAAAAGAAATTACAAACAATTGTGAGCAAGAACTTCGATTCTGTTATTTTAACCCAGATTCAGCACAAAAATATGGTCACCATGTGGACCCTCACTGAAAGCATGGCCTCAAATTGAGCCTGGCCAATCAGAGTAGAAACTGCAGAAAAAGGAGTGTCATGGGGAGGGTCCAAGAGCTGTAAACCCAAGAGCAGGAATTAAATGTGTGAGAGCAGAGCCAGAACACAGCAGCCACATCTCCAAAGGAGCTGGACTGTCCACCAACCAATGGAGACAGGTCAGATCATTCACCATCATTATACTACTTTTGTATTCAATCTCCAACGAATCTGATTATTTATGCCATGGTGTGCGGAGTGTGGTAGATACTGAGCAGATGTGAGGAAGTGTCAGGGTCAGGAAAGACATTTTTGCTGTGGAAAAGCTGACTTAAGACTCTGTTGTTCTTATGTGCCCTTAGACTTTTTATGCTTAAAAGGTTATAAAAGGAATATGCTGTCTACAAAGGCTGTTTGAAAAACCCCAATATGAGCTTCTGGGTTATAAAACTAATCTCAGAGTCCTACATTTCTAAAAGAAGAGTATCTTTGAATATTTTGCATAGCAGAGTGTTTTCCCTCTCAACAGTGGGTTCCAAATGATCCCTTGTAACTTTCTATAATAGAGAGTTTTGTATCCCTCCTCATCATGTGCTCACTTCTTTGACCCCAAAACAAATCTTCACCATGGTGACACTGGACTCAGTTAAGGCATGTCCATAGTCATGCAGATTGCTTCCTGTCAGTGGCTGTGTGGAAAGGCGCTTCCTGCTGTTAAGTTGATAAGGAAAAGCCTCCATTGCCAAAAGTCACAATTTGACCAGAATCTATTTCTTGTACTTTTATTTAAAGATATTTAAATGTTACCTCTTGCCCTGCTGCTGATATAAGTTTGCAGTTCAGTAAGAGTAACATGTGTTGATTTGTGGGGTGTTTAGATTATTGATGGGACTCACTTTCCTTCTGGGTTACACATATAGAATCTATCTTAAGAAACAATTCAGTCTAAGTGTGTGTCTGGTGAGAGCAGATGTCTGAGCTGTAATGTGTGCACATTAATAGAAATTGGCACGTGTAGATATTTGACACCACAGCTGACCCACATTTGAGCTTGATAAATGCAGATAGACACTGTATACACATCATAGTAAAACATTCAAGCCTGTCTCCCTCTGAGGTCAAAGGTTAAATGCCCTGCTCTTCAAAGCGGTTCATTTACCATTCACATACCTCAACAGATGGTCTGAATTGTTTTAAGACAAAGATGTTTTCCATCTATATTCCTGTCAGTGAGAAATTAGTCTTTGCAACTGGCCAACAAATGTTTGACCTACAAACTCATACTGTTAAACTTCCCCAGGGATTTCAGTGCTTTTTTGCCCTGGGCGGAGAAGGATTTCACAAAGATCTGTCCACATGAGAAGTGTGTTTACAGGGTGAGCTAATGAGAGTCCTTGTGAGTCACAAAATAGATTTAAACCAAATTTCCTCAGGTGGATTTCAGAGTATGTTCTTATGACCTCATCTAACAAACTGTATAAAAGGCACACCGCCCTGCAGACAACCAGGCATTTAAGTCAAGTTCTACCATGGAAATCAACAGAGACAAAAGGAGAAGAAAATCTTGTTTACATCAAAGGAAAGCAAGAGAGAGATGTGTTGTTTTCTAGTTTACAGGACTCTGACCACAGGGCAGGCTTTGGAGCTTTGCCTTTGCTGATGTGCCCTCACACACCAGGAGAATGAGGAAAACCTGTTGTCTCTTTACCAAACACCAGTCACTGAATAAATGACATGAGAAAGTGGAGAGCAATGCAGAAGAATCAAAGAAACAGACTTATATCTGTTTTTATTCCAAGTGAATGCACAGGGGTTAAGAGGAGGATGTCGTGTCCACTGTTCCATCTGTGTGGAGTCCCTGACTCTGCAGTTCACCACAGCTGATGTCAGAGGTTATCAGCGGTCATATGACAGCAGAACAGTCAATGGATTATCAGCCTACGGCTGACCCGAGGTCAGCTGTATGGGCTGCCTGGTGAGGGGCCCCTGGCTTGTTTTTGTGTCTTCATCTGCATCCGCTTCTATTTTAGCATTCAATTCTCATTTTTTTCTTCTGTTAGACAGTTAAACCATTGCTGTTTGCAGAAGTAAAGTATGTTTTGTTTGTGAATCCTCACACTGAAAGCTCTCTAAACAGAATTGGTTAACTTCAAAGAACACATTCCCTGACATTTTGTTAGAACCTCCCATAAAGAAAGCAGAGTTTCCACCACTCTGCTCTTTGTCCACTATTTCCCTTATCACAATTCAAAAAGACTACTTATATCCAAAAAGAAACACTTAGGCTATTAAAATTTAAACATAAAAAACTAACCATGTAATGTCTCTCTGCTTTTTTATCTTTTAGGTGTGTCTGATGTGATGCCAGCGGGCTGGCTCCGGGAGCTCACCTTGAGTACAATGTAGACACCAAAAATAAAAATGGAGACAAAAGTCTAAGGACCAACGAGTTAAAAGAACAGTCCGTCTCCACAAGGGGAGAAGATCACACACGGCTTTCTCCTGCTGCACTTGGAGCCCAAAGCTGCACTAGAGGAACATTTCTTATGTGAAAGTTTTTTGTTTTTTTTTAAAGGAGCCAACCCTTCAGCAGAACTGTTTTAAACGTCCTATCATCAGACGCTCATCATGTGCCATGTCATTGTAACCTGCCGCTCCATGTTGTGGACTCTGCTCAGTATTGTGGCTGCATTTGGGGAGCTCATTGCCTTCATGAGCACAGACTGGTTGGTGGGATATCCACGCACTCCTGACGCAGTTTTTGGCCCCCATGGGGCTACCACAGCAGGAGAGGCATACAGGCCCACACTTGGAATCTACGGCCGCTGTATCAAACTGCCTCACCTGCAGAGGGGCATTCTTTGTGGACCTTATGCTGTACACTTTGGGGAGATTGCCAGTGGGTTCTGGCAAGCTACATCTATTTTCCTGGCAGCAGGAATCCTGCTCTTATGTGCAGTGGCATTCATCTCTGTTTTCACAATGTGCTTCCAAAGCATCATGAAGAAGAGCATCTTCAATGTCTGTGGACTGCTGCAAGGGATAGCAGGTGAGAACAAAACATTATTGATCTATTGAGACAAAATTATACCAACAGAGACAGTGTTATTGTTCCCTTTCATTCCTGTGGCCTCCAGAATCCATTCAGGTAAATGAAAAATGATGGTTTCAGTTGAACATATTCATTCAGAGCACCACAACTCCCACTTGGTAGATTATGTGTTTTACTTCATGGCGCCTTCAGTGAGCAGGGCTTTTCACAATGACACAAAGTCATGAGCCACCATATAAATATTTACTTTACCTGCTCAACTCAGTACATTTTCTTTATGCTCTTAGATTTGGACACTTTGTGTTTTTTGTCAGACCACTGACTGGCCTCCCTGCTGTTGTGAGCTATGGGATGGAGGAGGCTATGAGCTCATACGCGACTCCTCTCGTTTCACAGAGTGTGACTCTTAGGTCTCTGGTGATTATGGCTGTCCTCCCCTTCAGTTGTTTATTTGGTTCAGACTTAAACAAAAAAGGTGGGTGTGTGTTGAAGGCCAGGGTAAATTGTAAGCCTTGGCTCAGAGGGCTACAACACAACAGCGAAGAAGAGAAAAGCAACAGATGTTAGTATTTCGCAGGATTATGAGTTAAAATTTTTTAAGACATTGATGCTTTTTGTGTTTGCCCTCTAATAGCACTCCTCTGTTGGTTATTTCCTGTTAGATTTAAGACTTTTGCTGATAATGAATAAGGAAGTCAAATGTGTAGACTCCTCATTGTGGAGTGGTGAGGATGTGGAGGAGGAAGAGGCGACTGGAAGTTCAAACACAGTGGCGGTTGGATTTCCTTTGTGGCTCTGGAAACAAAATGACCACTTCTCTTCATCTGGACTGCAGGATGAGATAAGCACAAACAAGCTTCTGACTGCCAAGTGTGTTAATGCCTCAGATATAGTTATTTCACTAATTTAGTACATTCATATTTATCAGTTGCAATGCTAATACACTGTCCTTTTAGCTTGACCACCAACAAATGAACAAAAAGCATGCATACGCCTCTCATTTGTTGAAGTTACTGATTTCAGACGGGATGTTTAGCACTATCGAGGTGGTCTTGTCATTGTACAAGCCTAAGTCAAATCTGCTTTTTAGTTTGCACTTTATATGACAGTCCCATTGTGACACACTGTTAGTTGGTCTGTGTTTAATGCCATTTGAATGAGAGAATGGTATGAGATTAAGTGGTAAAAATATCTGTGTAGTTTATGCAAGTTCTGCCTTTTTATTGAAATGCCTTCTTTACTAATCATCCAGTATGACAAGTCAAAGACACTGGGGAGTTAAGAGACCAGACGTCAAACAAAGACAGTTGTAAAAATGTCTCAGCTCTTTGTGTAGGTGTTGTATGTTTTTTATGACTGAGTATACAGCTCTGTAAAAAATCTGTAAGTCATGGACACCCGCCATTTGACACAAGTTACCATAACTGATGTGTCTGCATTACAACAATACAATGACAATTTACTGTATGGTATGCATTTATTTGTGCAAACAGAGCACAGTCCTAGTGAGATGCTGGTGTCAGGTTATAGCATAACCTGCACATAAACACACGGACACTACATCTATCCTGTTAATTAAAGCCATATCATCCCTAAAGATATCAGTGGTTCTCAAACTCTCTTACCAAGTACCACCTACAAACATATTTGGCCTTTAGAGTACCTTCAGATCTATACCAGGCCTAAAACAGGACAATTCTAAAGTAGGTTTAAACCAGGTCTAAAATAGGACTACAGAATTGCTATGTTGGTTCTAAACAAGGACCTAGCCCAAAAGGTGTCAAAAATGTGGATTAAACTGAATCGAAATTCAGCAGATCAGAACGGCAGAGGAATCTGCATGCCACTTGAAGAACTCGCTTACCACCAGTTTGAGACCACCGCTTTAGCTATTTCACCAATGCTCTGTGATAAAAGCTTCATCTAATCTACATCCCTTTATCTGCCTTATATGTGATGGATATGCACTGTTTCAGAGAAGATAAAAGTAATTGTAGAAATCCCCTCTTAAGCCACCCATCTGTTTTAATCACCAATGTCTTGGCTGTGGTTCCTTTGCTCTGTCATCTCCCCTGTCTGCTCATGTACTTCATAGGTGGTTGACCCAGCCGCTGTTTTCTTCCAGGAAAAAGAGAAATGGCTAGATTTTTTGGAGTGGTATGGAAGCCTGCTGGGCCATATTACAGGTTGCTGTCAATGGAGAGGTTAACCCTAGAGGGGGGTGTGGAGGAACCTATCAGCGGGTTTGAAGATAAGGAATTGACAAGTTTGGAAGTGAACTGTGACAAGAGCCAGGGCAGAATGAGCTGTGAGGCTGGGAAGGGTAGAGGGTCGAGGGGTAGAGCGGTCCTGCCTATGGGGGGCTTGTGTGACTCACAGTGTGTTGTGCGCATTAGGAGGGGCTGAGAATTAGAACCATACCTTCAATCCATCACTGAAGCCGGTCTGGACGTCAGAGCTGTGCAACATGTGGAAAGAATTTATGACCCAGTTTTCATTTCCTTGTTTAATACAATATTGGTGCTTTAAGAGAATGGGAGGAGAGGAGAAGAAAGGGGGAAAAAGAGGTAAAATAGGGGAAAATATAACAGCAGAGGTACTATGAAATGGCACACTTAAAAAGAGTCAATACAGGACTTACTGAGTGAAAACATTACAAGGCGTTATCACATTAAAAGTGATATGCTGGAGGAAAATGAATGGAAAGAATCGGAATCAGAAAGCTTTATTGCCATTGTCGGTGTATGAAATTCACAAACTAGGAATGTGCTTTGGTGACATGATGCAACATAAAACAGTGACTACTGATAGTAAAATCTAAATTAAGATCAAATAAAAAGGCAATTCAACTAAAGAGGCTGTAGATATTTTTTTTCTTACATTGAAATAGTGTTTTTAAAAATGTGAATGTATGAGAAAGGCCTGTTTACAAAATATGTGTCAGAAAGGTAGTGGAAGTAGGTCACAGAATCAGGAAGCGACCCCCTTCGTCTACTCGGTGGCAGGATGTGAGGAAAACTCATAGGATCCACTCTCCTGTTGTCTGCCACACTGCAATTGATTAAAGCTCGAGTCTGTCTTTAGCATTTTCTTTGTTTTTGTTTATGTTTTTCATTTGGATGGAGTTTTATAAAATACTCAGTAACACTTAAAAATACATGTTTAGTATTTGTTTATTTTTTATTAAGGCTGAAGTTGTTTAAAAATAACCCTAACCCTGATGGGAAAAAATAAGTATAAAGTAAATGTAATTAATTAATTTAATGCAAAGGTTTTGTTCATGTCCTTGTGTCTGTGTTTTCAGGATTGTTTCTCATCCTTGGGCTCATGTTGTACCCTGCTGGCTGGGGTTCAGATAAAGTCCAGCTGTACTGTGGTCCTGACGCTGCTCCGTACCGGGCCGGGCTCTGCTCCATGGGCTGGGCCTTTTACACTGCTATGGGGGGCACCGTACTCACCTTCGTCTGCGCTGTGTTCTCCGCTCAAGCCGAGATTGCCACGTCCAGCGATAAAGTCCAGGAGGAGATCGAGGAGGGCAAGAGCCTCATCTGCCTCCTCTAGGCACTTTAATACAACCTTTGCCTTTGTGCTTTGTCCCATAAGGCCACTGTGTTGTTTACCACTAAGACTGATTCTATGTGTGTGTGAAAATACTTCCAATTATTTTTTCCATTGTCTTTCCACCACTAGAGGTGCAGCATCCTTCTGTCTGTCTTGTCTCATGTCATGCTCTGTAAACACTTGTAATTATATATTTGTACATAATTATGATGCAGAATGCTGATTATGTCACTCTTGCCTTAAACACTGGTGTTTTTCCTTTGTCACCAGAACTTACAACCAGCAAACCTGGATCTCTTCTCATGTGCCAAGTGTGTGAGTAATAACAAGGGAACCACTACTCAGTCTCAATTACTCAATTGCCTTGTCTAGAGTGGATGTCTTTAAAGCTAAGAGAATGTACTGTCCTTTGAATGATTGCAGATTTTTAATTGTACTATTAAATCATATGGACTGCACAAGTGCAAACAAAGCCCACTCTGTGATGCATTTTGTTTGTTCTTTATTTTGTTAATAAAGTGATTTTAAATCTATATGGCTAAAAGATCTGAATAAAGACTGTATGCCTGGGCCTTTACAGACATCCTTTTATCTGTGCCCAAATATATGAACTGAATAATGAGGAAGAAGACATTTTCTTTCGTCGTGCTGTTATTATCAAATGTCTGATTTCAGGGAGAGCTGTCCATCCAGCAAACTGGACTTTGTCTAGTCATAGTGTTTTTTTCATTCCAGTTTGTTTCTGCCAAACAAATAAAGAGAAGGGAAGAATGAGATGGTCTCATTGTCATTTTCTATCAATCTATCTCCAATAAACACACAAGAGGGGAATTTCAGTGTTTGGAGAAAGATGTTTGGGTCTTTGGGTAGAAAGGATATGTTTTCTGTTCACTAGAAGATTCTTTTCCCCACTGAAACAAAGCATTACTCCCCATGTGTCTGTGGGCCTGTTTTTTAAAAGTTAACTAAAACACACATATATCCACTTCCAAACTTATTTTGTTGCTCGAACACTGAGTCTTGTGTATGTGCAATCAAAAAGTGCCACTCTCTGCACAGATGTTCCTGTTTTTATATGAACCATGACAAGGCCTCTGACACAAACCTGTGGCTCCCTCTCTCCACCAGAGAGCTCAATCTAAACAGCTTGATGACTTCCAGATTAGGCACAGGGAAATCATGCAATCGGAGTCCTGCAGAACGGCAGCTTTTTCACTGCCAGAGGCTTCAGTTATGCCCTAGTTCTTTTCTACACACAATGGAGAGTGAGGACTAAGATTACATTTCAGAGCTAATGTATCAAAAAATAAATAAATAAAAAGGAAAAAGAACAAAACAAAACAAAACACTCAAAACGGGAAGTTTGGACGATATTAAAATATTTTGTTGTTGTATTGATACACAGTGGATGGCTCAGTTACATTTTGCACATGGCTGGAAAGGAGTTTGAACCAGTTGTGGGCTTTTACATAGAGATCACTGTACATAATGCAGTTAAACTGTGCTTTTAACGTGAAGCTGACGACCACTGGGCAACTCCTGACCTCTAATGGCTTTAGTCTGCCAGTGCATGATTCCGGTGAAAAATGTAACAAATATAGTAAAAAAGAAAAGGGAAACGGGCATACTGTATAACTTTACAGTATTCCTTTTATTTAGTATGGATTCAATAAATATACAAAACTACTCAGCACATTCTGAAATGAACAATTGCATACAATACATGTACAATACAGAGGAGAAAATAGCTGGTAATTGTACAAAATATATACATTATCATTTTCTTTTGTTCCACACAAATATGAGAAGCATAATGATAAAAGCAGCATAAAGAAAGGCTGAATAATTTAAATTATGACCCAATAAATTGCATACAACGTTTTAAAGAGGACTTTATGAGATTTTGTAATCATAGTTAGCTTTAATTTCATGGCCACAAATTAGAATTTTGAGGTTTAGTCTTAAGAAGTAAAGGGGAAAAATTGTCTGAGAACTGGCGAAAAATTATTTTAATGATAGTAGATATCTTCAATATCAATAAAAATAAATATTTGTTAGTCTCCATTGTAGACTTTGTTCAACCACAGTTTTTAAAGAAACATACACAACACTCACAAACACACACAGAAGAGGAGAGTGGTAATGTGGGCAAAGTGCAGTACTAGTGCTGTCTCCGAGCAGTGTGACCAAGGCAGATATGGTAATACAGAACTATAGTCCTGTGTCAAGGCTTCCAGCGAATAGTTTCTGAGGGTAAATATTAGGCAAGATTCTACTTGCCAACTGTAGTGCCCACATTTAAACCCAGAGGGCTGGAAAATACTGGGAGCAGAGCATTTGGCTCAGTGAAGCCTAGAAGCTGCTGCTGCTGCTGCAGGGTTGAAGCCAGAAGGCTCTTGGATCAGACCTGCTCCCTGAAGGTCTCCTGTGCCGCCTGAGAAGCAGCTTTAGCAGCAGCTGTTTGAACATTCTTGTTGGACATGACACCAGTGGCAAACTCCTGCTGTGCCTTCTCAAAACTAGCTCCAGTGGTCCGGTACATTGCATGAACCTGGTAATGACACAATTGGAGAAAGGATTTAGGAAAGCATTTAGGACAAAACAAGGAAAAGCCCATAAACACCAAATTACATTTTTAAATACCTTTTTGAACATGACAAGAGACATGGCAGCTAGTGATGTGAAGAGGGCAGCTATAAGTATCATGAGAATACCCACAGGGATGTTTGTATTTAAGCATGTAAGAGCAGAAATCCAACCACTGTGAAGTATAACATGAAAACAAATCAACAAGAAGTATTAAAATGTTTTTACTTTAAGTAATGACAAATATTTTAATTGAATTCAAAATGTTTTCAATGCCTTTTTTCCTCACCTTGTGCCCCAGCCAGAGAGGCCAACAGACTGTAGTACATACACACCAACTTGACAAACGTAGACAAAGAAGAAAATAAAAAACCTGAATGAGCTGTCACTCCTGCAAAAAGACAATACAACTACTGTTTATATTATAATGATGACGCGCCATAAATATAAGTATGTTTTGTTCCATATGTGTTATTTAATTGTATTTAGTTTCCATCACCTGAAAGCTCCATAAAGAGGGCGATACCAACAGACAAATGAGCAGGGAGTAAACATTAAGAACCAAAGGATGGACAAGCCAAAGTCTCCCCCACGTCCAGTGTCCACACAAAACCAGGCCAAGCATCCAACCACATTTGCAAAAAGAGTGCCAGCATGATCTACGAAAGAGTCACATATTAATGAAAGTTTGACAGTGCATAGCAGCCTATCCACGATGTGTCGTACCAAAAACAACAAAAAACACCAGTTCTTGAGGACAGACATTAGACAGTAGAAACCAGGTATTACAATGTTGAACCAAAGTGTGAAATATGACATGAACCTGCTATTTGGCATGCCAGAGATTATTCAGAAAAGTACATATTTGATGTGAAGGGAGTATTAGTCTTAACGTTAACATCAGTCTGAATTTACACTTACACTAACCATTTGGTACAATACACTTATAATACTTTAATATGGCAAAATGCATCACACAATCAGCCTTTTAACATTATCTGACTTCCGCCACATGACCATCATGTGCCCAGTTTTGTCATGTGCCATCTCTTTTGGAAGCCATTCCTTTGTCCTAAATCCAATCAAAGCGTAACTGCATTTTTCTCTGAGAGAACGATAAAATCATGTTACTTACACATCCAAAGATAGTACATTATCTTGACAGTTTTCTGGAACTCTACGGGAATGTCTACTGTGATGTCATGGTAGAAACATGGGGCCACAGGAAACTTCTCTGGGAGCGGTGGCCAATTGTTTCTCCTGCCTAAAACACACAAAAACATTATTAATCAATGTTTGACTAATCCTGTGATATTTGAGGCTTGAGCGCTATATGCATCCACTTATTGTCACTTATGTCTCTGTGCTTACTTGTAAAAAGAAAATCATACAAAAAGTCATACAAAAACACAAAACACATAAACAAAATTTTAAAAACATTTTAAAACCATTTTAAAAACACCGTAAATTAAAATCTGAGAATCAGTACTGCAGTGGTGAACAGGAAGTCAATGGACCTGTTTTCAATATTACGATTTATAATTAACAATGTAAAACATCTACAAATGTGATAGTTTACTAAATATCAGTAAAAACCTAATGTATTCTGTAAATGACTCTGACCTCCTGAAGCATTGAGTGACTGCATTTCTCTCTCGCGGCGGTCAAGCTCCGCAGCCTTGCGTTCAAGCTCCTCTTGCCTCTTGAGCAGCTCAGTGGCTCCCTGGAGATACGACAGATGCATATGATGTTTCATTATTTTAAAATATCAAACAACACATACTGTGGTAAATACTATAACTGTCTAGTTTTCAATTAATATTATGTTCATTTATTCATACAGGCTCTCGTATGAATAAATTTACATTAGGGGTTTGGCGATATTATATAAATTAATATCTCGTTATTTTTTGCATTATCTTGATGATATTCAGATGATATTTTAAGAACACATCTGGAATCTGAGTTGAAAACAAAGTCTAGCATAAAATGCACATGGATCATAAAATGACAGTACAAAAGTGTACAAATATCACTTTATGCCCTTGTTTGGAAAATTACACTAGACATTTCGCTCTCGCTTTGAGACCATTTTAATTGTTATAATTATAGACAATATACTCAGTATTCAAATTTTGAGTACATCTAAAATAACAATTGCGACATTAACCTTTTATTTATATCTCCCACCTCTACTGTACAGTGACTAAAAATGCAGGCAATAATTATTTATGGTTGAGGTTTATTCTGATGTAAACCAGACGATCAGTTTCACCTGTGGTTGGCCCTGTGAATACGCTGGAGGCTCCTCTGTGGCTTTCATGATGGCTGGTTGTGTGTTAAAGGTGGAGGATGCAGTCCTGGCTGCTACACCAGCTGAGCCCTATAGACAACAGACACATTTTAACGTAACAATAGTGGACATTTGTGCATCTATAATTAATTCAGAATTACTGAGTGGTAAATAGGGATGTCAAGATTATTTGGTTAATTGATATAATCATGATTAATCAGGTCATAATATGATCACAAGAACTAAACAATAATAATCATGACAATTGTCAAAAGCATATATTTTTACTTTTTATCCAGCTATTTATGTCAAAATATTATTACTTTTTCAGTCAGAAAGTTTGATTTATAAAGCTAGAGACATAAATGAGGAATGGACAATGTGAATGAAAGAGAATGAAGGATTTAATTGTTGATGGTGTCAATAATCGTGAATAATTGTAAAACACTAAAATTTGATATCATGACATTCCTAGTAACCTAGTAAATATCAACTTAGCAGGTTAACCATATTCTTTATGTAAATGTCAGTTGGAAAAAATGCAACTATAATCACCGATTTGCCATCTGTGAACGGGTTATACTCCTCTAATACAGGAGGAACCGTGTGCCTTGCTTGAGTCACTGATGGATCCTTAAAAAAAATAAAAGGCAAAACATTAACAGAAGTGACACAACAGATCTCCATGGTTCTGTCAGTAAAATATGAAATACCCAAGAATTTGTAAATGTACATAGTATTCTTCAAAAAAATACCTCATATAACATTTTGTCACCACTCACTGAATGAAGGCAAAATAAAATATGTCATATGAAAATACATGAATCCTCAAATAAATAAACTTACCATCAGTTGGTGGACAAGCAATACACAAGATAGATCTATGTATGCTGTGTATCCCCTCTGTGATTAAGTCCTTTTTCAGTATCAAGTCGTCCTAATGTTGTCTCTGTGTGTTTCTTAAGTTTCTAAGAGCATTCCTTCTCTACTCACCCACACACAATGCACAGGACTTGTCACCAGACCAGGGTCATCAATATTTTAGAACATGTTGCGTTTAAAGTTTAATACTGCACTAATGAATAGTCAAACCAGCAGATGCATATTTAGCACAATGAAAATATAAAGCCACCGCCATTCTGTGCAAAAGAGTGCAAGAGTGTTTGTTTTTGCATAATTAGACTTGAGAATTTACACAAAGATACACTGGCTGTTGGTGCATTTCTTAAAATGTAATTTGCTATTTTGCTTGAATAGTATGAGCGGTAATTGGCAAACAAGTGTTTTCAAATAAATAAAATATGAGTAGAAGAATGATAGATGCCACCAGAATTTCAAATTACTTCACCATATGAGTTCATGAACAATTTAAAATACCTCAGGGGGAAAAGCTATTTAACTCCAGGAAATAATGTGAGAGCCAACAGAATCACTCAATAAACCTACATAAGCCTTGTATAGGCTAGGTTAATAGGAAAATGAGTAATAATCTTCACTTGGGTGAGACTTAACTGTGATAAATACAGTATATTAGAGATGCAAACCATTGGAAAAAGGCTTAAGACACAAGATCTGACAGAGCATATCCTAAATGAACATCATATTTTTCATGTCCATAATAGTTTTGTAATAAAAAGAAAAGGAAAACTGCATCTTAAGAAAACAGCATTTAAACACCACACAGGCTACATCTATTGTGAAGATTATAATGTTACCTGGAATGGGTTGTTTACATCCTGGTCCGCGAAAGGGTTATTGTCGAAGCCTGACATTGTGCCACAAAAAGTAGGCCTAGCTTATCACACCAAAGCCTATTGTTATTTTGTGGGACACTTATGCGTGTTATCTAGTTAGCTTAAGTTGCTTTGGTACAAAAAGGTGAATAAAAAGCTACACTAGTTAGAGAAACTGCCCATGGTTTAGTGTGGACTATGGCCAGCGGCGACGATATCAGAGGACTTCGGCGACCAGCGCTGGATCAAATGTCACCTATTACGCGGAAGTTAGAGGTCACATGGTCCTAAACATGGGAAATAACGCAAAATCTGTACGAGACGAAACTTAATCAAGCAAGATAGGCAATGTGAGCTTGGTGATACAAGTTTGAGAAGTTTGAACCCCCATTTCTGCACTGACTGCACAGTAGAAAAGGCGCAAACTAGCTTTCATTTTTTCCGAGGTGCGTCGTTTCTATGGCAACAGGCTGCAGGCGGACTACAAGGCCCAGGATATTTATTTATTTTATTTATTTTATTTATTTTATTTATTTTATTTATTTTATTTATTTTATTTATTTTATTTATTTTATTTATTTTATTTATTTTATTTTATGTTTAAGTGACATTTAATTTTCAATATGGTGTGCATTGTTGAATTGGATAGATTGCCACCCTATGGTTTGAAGAACTTGTATTTAGGTTTAAAATTGTATATCGTATTGATTACATTTTTTATTTTATTTTTTGTAGTTTTTACACGTATTTCATACTTTTTTCTTGTTTGGCCCATGTGGCTGTTGCTTGTCATGTGACGCCGTTTGTCACGCCCACTTGTCCAACTCACACTTCCGCTACTGCGTGTGGAACTGGAAGAGAAAAAAGTTTGATAGAAATCTTTGAAAGTTTGTTGGATTCGAGCACCCAGCGTAACATTCAGTCTTATTTCCTGTGGTATAAAGTTACGAGTTGTTCTTGTAAAGCTAATAATGTCAAGTACTTCGCTGTACAATGATCAAGGAGGAGCGGAGGCTGCGGTGGAAGCTGGTCAGGAGAGCGTCCCGAGCACCTCCAGCACCGGAGCAGCCTTTGGACTTTTCAGCGCTGATTTCAAAAAGTAAGTCAACAACGTGCATCTCTTTTTACGGCAATATTTGTGGGGGGAAACAAAAACTTTCCTGCTGTCTGGTAAGTAAGCTACGATGGCCAATAGCTGCACTGACGAGTTGTTATTCTTCCATTAGTTGAAAAAGAAATTCACTCATAAAGAGGTATGATCATTAATTGGTGAAATCATAAAATTAAATGATCAAATAGTAGTCCATAAAACTGCATTCTTGTTTTAGTATTTTACTTCATCAAACTGGCCACTAGATGTCAGCCAACCGTCGTTAACTGTCTTGCCTTAGTCGCCACTGCACGATGTGACTTTTTGTGATTGTAAGTACGTGTGTCTGTGTGCGTGTCAGTGCGTGGGTTTGTTTGTGTGTATGTGTGCGCGTTGTTTGTCTGTTATATTTTGCTCTTGATCAAAATTGTATCTTGCAATAATGTATTTTATCCTGAGTATGTCTATTGCCCTATAATATCCTGTTTGTAAGCTCGCTCACATGACACTGAGATCATGTGTCTGGCTCAAGGCACAACTAGAGGATGTGTGTAGATATGTATCAGAGAGGTGCTTTATGTTTGTGTGTACAAAAGGGCTGGGCAATGTAACGAATAAATGTATATCACGATTTTTTCATAATTTAGTTTTTCGTGTTTTCAGTTCGTGTTTAATATTGATTTAAGAAACTAAAGCTATATGTTGCTTCTAGACGTTCACATTTCACTATGATTAGTTAAAACAGCCTGTAACTCACTCAGATCTTTAGGACCAAGATGACCAATAGTGTCTGCGTTTGAGTAAATTATGAAACTGCACTTTTGTGTTTGTATCAGTATTTGTAGGATCGACAATTTCAGGCACTTTTTAGTGAATAATAAATAAAATCAGACAGAGCAACACTGAATCATGTGTCAGATCATGATTGGATCATTATTATGTACAGCTCTGGGACAGACAGAACCTCTCTGCAAATTGATTGCTAATGCTTCAATTCTTAAAAGTGATGAGGATGAGGTTCTGCCACCTGCTTTTTCTCCACGTAGATGTATTGCTTTTCCTCATGTTCCAGAGTATGGTTTTAAATCTGTCTATCATGTGTTTATTTAAGAACAGATGTTTTTATTGTAAAAGAAAATACTTAGCGTTGTTGCACTTGCTTGTTTCCATGGAGATGTTTAATGTCACAGTCATTCATGTAGAAAACCAGGTAGCGGACTATCCACATGGTGCATCTTTTCTCAACATCCACAACTTAATTGCAGTCTGCCAATCTAGAAAAGAAGTTCTTGATGAAGTGTGATTCAGAGCTTGTCTGTTAAAAGCAGCTCTACACTCACACACAACTGCCATCTACTTTTCCCACCCACATTCTCATGGTCAAACTCACGCTGAGGAACGGATGGACTCAGCCAATCACAGTGAAGTGTGTACTTTAGAAGAAGCATTTTTAAATTTATGTGCAATATAAAGATACAATACATTTTTTATGATACAATAAATATTTTGACTTAAGGTAAAAAGCAAAACAACAACAACAAAAAAACAATGATTTAATGGACAACTAACTTCTCTCTACCGTCTCTCCTCACTGCTATGTGCGGGTGTAATTAGGGTAAACTATGCTTCTGTTTGCTTGGTATCTGCTGACTGCAATGTGCAGTTGTTGCCGTTTGACTTTCAGAGTGTATCCTATATTTATGCTTAGCTTTTTACTTTCTGACCTGAAAATGTCTTGGTTGAGGTTCAAGTATCACACAAATAGTGAATGGACTGCAAAACCAAAGACAAACCTTTAATTGCAAGATTACTCTATACATTTCTCTTCTGTTTCCAGATATTGTTTGATGATTTGTTGATATTTGTTTTCAAATTTGTTAAAGCTTTTTTTTTTCTTATTGTAGCTGATATTTTTATGTTTGTTTTACATATCTTCACTGTCATATAATCTTCATGTAGATTGTCTATATCCTTTAAAACAAAACAAAAAAAAAAGTTCTGATTTATTGTCTTAATGAGTTATTAGGCTATAACTGTGAAATTGAAATTGAGTCCAGAGTTTAAATGTACATGTCTGTACAACCTTTGGCGTTGATTTTATACTCGACATAACATTGATGGCAGTCCCTCCCTAAAACAACATGAATGGCACTTCCTGACATTCACTTGGCTGGCTTTATTTTGTATTTAGGCCTGTTCCTCTGACCTCGTTTCACTTATTAAGCGTCAGTAGTGTCTCACTTTAGTCTAATCAGTCACTACATTTACATACATTGTCCAGTCTACATCCAGGTCCAAGAACCAAAGATGTGTACGATAGACATTCAGGAGACTCTAGTAATTCAGCATTAGCAATTAAACTTTGTAGGTTTAATTGCTAATAAAAATGGCTATCACACTTATAACCACATTTTTGGCAAACATAGACAAGCACCACACATTTTGAAAATTGTGTGTACATTGGAGTAGTTATTTGTTTTTCATGGTGTGCATGTAAATATGGTGACTGTACACTGGGTAGGAGTTGATTAAAGGTAGTTGAGTGTTTACCCACTAGTGTAGATAAGGCCCTCCTTTTTCCCTCCAGGGAAGTTACAGCAGCAGTCGCACAGAATGAGAGCTCACACTGGGGGCGGCTGAGAGAAATCCTTTTTAACAGTAGAGTAGAAAGTTAACCGGACTGGACCACATGGTTTTGGAATGTTTTATTAAGCAAGTGTTGACTATAGCGATGAGGCCATGCTACAATGAACAGAAGAACGAGCTGACAATGCGTCTTGTGACATTTTTTTGCCTCATTGAAAAGGAGGGGAATTGCAAGACACCATGCCAGAGGAACTTGTGGCTTCTTCCCATCAATGTGACCGCTTAGTATTAACATCTGTCAATAAGAGCTACAGAAGGAGATAATAATTTAAAGGAACATAATTGCTCTGGTTCATTTTGCGTTTTCACGGGAATAACAGCAGTTTGGACAGCTTGCAAACAGAATACCCAGAGGAAACATTGTGTGGACTTACTTAACTGGCTGTGGGCTGCTGTGGATTGAAAGCAACATGGAAGTGGGTTTCTTTTCACGCTCGGAGGCAGTGGGAGTTGTGAAGATTGCACTGACGTCGGCCGAGAACTTACAACTGACTCTGAGGACTGGGCTCAGTCAAGAGGAACAGGCTCTTACACAAAACACCTGCGCTCCCAAAGATGACCAAAAACCTGGGTATAAGCATTACGAGTGGAAATGCCTTGGAAATAGTGTTGAAGCTGTATTAAGAGTTATAATGTATTGCATACCACATGTAGAACAGAGGTGGGACTCATTGAAATTGAGACACAAAGAGAATCAAAAGTATCTCTAAAGCATGACTATTTCTGGATATTGAGATTGTCCTTTTCCTCTTTCAAATATGTCTAATATATTCTCTAACATATCCTCTCTTTACTAACTCACTAACTACTTAATGAGGGTTCTTCTAATTTGTGCAATACCCAAAATGTGTCATTAATGTCTGTCAGTATGTTTGAAAACTACTTTGAGTCACAAAATGTCCACCATACTTTACCTTTATTCCGTTGCACAGTTTGATCATGTTTGTTGTGCCTCCTATAGACCTTATGACATATGGCATATCTGTGTAATAAGTGTGACTAACGCAGATGTGAATAGCGTGGAGCTTTCACAGGCCTTAACTGCTTTTTCTGGCCTTGTAGGAACGAAGACCTTAAAGAGATGTTGGAGAGCAACAAGGAGTCACTTAAATTGGAGGCCATGAAGAGGATTGTTGGGGTGAGTGTAGAGGAAAGATGGACTTATCTGATATTGTGCGTTTAATGTAAACAGCTTTTTCTTCACTTTATGTCTGATCGAACCTTTTTTTCTGTTTGTTTTTCAGTTGATTGCCAAGGGGAAAAATTCATCCGAGTTGTTTCCAGCTGTTGTTAAGAATGTTGCAAGTAAAAACATTGAGGTACAAAATTTAAATCTGTGTGGTGACTAACTTCATCTGTGAGCTTCTATGAGTTTATAATGATTTTATTTTGGTGCAGAAAAGCATGCGCCCGTCATTGCAGGACACAAAAATCTCTTTAAAAACTAAACCATATTTCTGGAGAGTGTTTTATCTCCTAGGGATTGTGAATATTGATTAGAAGCAGCAGAATATTCAGGTGGAGTGAGGGGCAGCATGTGAACAGGAGGCCTTACGCTCAGACTGTGAGTAAGGCATGCATCCAAAGTAGCTCGTGGCAGGGGAGGGGAAGCAGGTGGGTGGGTGTAATTGTACAAGAAAGCCCACAGTCACGTCTCCTCTCCCTCCCCGCTCACACCAGCTGCTAAGGTACCGCTACATCCAGGCTCATGTTTTCTCACTTGCCACCTTTTCCACTCTTCACTTGCAGTTTATTGAGAATAGCTTTCCATTTTTATCTGTATTACTCAAATGTACAGATGTGCTGCTGCTATACTTCAGTGATATGTTGTGTACAGTTATATTCCTGTAAAGACAAGTAAGAAGTATAACTGGCTTTTAATACCAAGTCATAAATATTGTTAAAGTATAAAATTTATGTCTCACTGTTATTTGTAAGTAAAAACAACACCATTTAATGATTAAGTTACTATTCCTCAAGTTTGTGAATCTGAAAAAAGTGAAAAGTGAATCTGAAAAAAAAAAAAAAAAAGCCAGATGAAAAAAAAAGCCAGATGAAACATTTAGGTGTATATATACATATAAGACATAATTTTGCATCTAACATTGTCTAAGAATGCTTTTATAATGCTGAATGCTTATTATGCTGAATAATTACAACTGTTTTTCATATTGAAAATATTGATAAACATAATTAGCCTGCCTTAAGACTGTTACATCAATGCATAAGAATTTTCTCACACCTTCCTGTGAGAAAAGGGACCTAACAGCTAAATCACAGAACAAATTTTAATTGTCAATCTGGTATTCTTTATTCTTCTTTTATTTATTTATTTTTTATTTTCTTTGCATAAAATGTATTTATTTCTTTGTGAAAGTCAAAGTGCTATATGGTAAATTGAAGGCTCTTACTTCGTGAAAAAGTACATTACAGAACAAAATAACTCCCTCAAGGCCCAGTGCTTTTAAAGTGTTTCCATGCCAATGTTTTTGTTCCACAGTTAAAGAAGCTTGTTTATGTTTACCTTGTGCGGTATGCTGAGGAGCAGCAGGATCTTGCCTTGCTGTCAATCAGCACCTTCCAGCGAGCCCTTAAGGTATTATTTTCTGCTCCCGGGGACATTTTTATTGCATTTTTTTAATTATACCCTAAATTTATCTTTTTGTTCTAGGATCCAAACCAATTTATTCGGGCCAGTGCCTTAAGAGTTTTGTCCAGCATCCGTGTTCCCATAATTGTTCCTATTATGATGTTGGCTATAAAAGAAGCTGCCAGTGACCTTTCTCCATATGTCAGGAAAACCTCAGCCCATGCAATTCAGAAACTTTACAGGTGAGGGTTTTCAATTTTATGTATTTCTTTGGGACGGTGCAAGTTAAATGAAATTGCGTCCCACAGAAGAAAGAACACAAATATTACTCACATCACTATCACACATATAACACGTCACCTTTAAACAAACCTGCAATTGTACTGCACATATTTTTATTGATACATTTTGGATTGTTTAATGTTTTACTTATTTTTTTTATATATATTTTAAGCCTTGACCCAGACCAAAAAGAGCAGCTGATTGAAGTCATTGAAAAACTACTGAAAGACAAAAGCACTGTAAGTATCAAAGTAGCTCACTCCTCTTCCTCTCTCGTGCTGGTAAAAGCAAACCACTTGAGGGCGCCCCAGACAAGCTATTGTGCTTTAAGCCCCAGATCCCCACAGCTTATTCCGCAATGCCATGGTTTGTTAACACCCACTTAAAACCACACATCTCAGATGCTCCTGGTTAAGGGTTCATCTAAAGGGAATTTTCACACTAAAGCTTGATTTTCTGAAGGCCAACATCACCTTTTCAAACAGAAACTATCACAAATGAGGCTAGATTTGTCTATATCTTATGATTAAGTTGATCACTTATGTTATTCTAGTAATTTAAACTATCAGAAACTAGATTAATCCAAGGGTTACAGTAACAATTAAATGCATAAACAAAATAAGTGAGTCCAAGGGGCTAACCCATGAATTAATGCGTTGCATATTTAGGCGGAGACACTAACGAAGACAGATGACTTTTCCCTTTAGGGGCCATATGATGCTGGAGAAGGGGAGAGTGCACTATAATAACACACTCAAGCGTTTACCCTTCTTATTAAAGAAATGAAAGATAGGCAACTGCTTTTACTGTTAGGCACAAATAACAAATACCTAATTATTCATGGTGCTGCTATTGTCTATTCTTGAAAATAATATGTTGGAAATTTGAATCGTGTAAACACATATAATTGATTAAGTAGCTAAAACGATTATTTGGTGATAATGAAAAAATAGTTTTTGCTTTCTCTTATTTAAATGTGTTCAGTTTTTTTATAGACGCCCTTGGGCATATTAGATTTTTCCCAATAAAATTAGGCAGCGTGTCAATTATGTAGCTACTTTTAGGTAAATATTAAGTGAAAAGCTAATGGGCTGCTGTCACCCCACTTCCTTTGCTAAAGGAAACATTTGGTTATTGTCCCCATCTGTGCAGTAGAGCCAGGCCTTGGTGACATTTACCTTTACAGATGTGCTGTTTGGTTAAATGGCTGTGACACATGGGGCTTGCATAAAGGCAGGATGGTTTAAGAGAAAATGGGAAGGCCTGATGACAGAGACAACATAGGAGTTTGTGCAGCTGTTTTACTGTGATGGATCTATTATCCAGCCATTACAAGATAAATGATCGATTCTGCCCAGCGTCCCCCTCCTGCACCTCCTGCAAAATTGAAATGAGAACAGAAGGGAGGAGCAGGGGCGGAGGGTACTATGATTAGAGGCTAGGTGAGATGCCCATTAATTTAACCGAGCAGGAGAGGAGGAGTGCCGTGAGTGAACGGAGGATAGGCCGACCTCACACCAGGCCATCAATCAAAAAGGCGCACGTTGTCTCTGGCGTGATGACCCAGCAATCTCTGCCTCTCTGGCACCCTAATTAGAATTCATAGCAAAATAGATGCAAGGAAACGGTTTGGGCCCTTCATAATTTTAAAGGAAATTTATTGTTATTAGAAGAACCATTTGCTTAGTGTGATTTTTCCATTACTGTCTTGTCACACAGGGTAGATAATATGGTGGAGGAGGAGGAGGTGTATGAACTCTATAGATTGGGGTGTCAGTTTTGTTGATGGTGCATGTAGTTTACCTTGGAGCTGTGTCTAATGGGGGAAGTTGGTAGAGAATGCACAAAGCCCCTCAGGATGCTCGTGCTGCAGGTACATCGAGGTCTGTAATAGCATCAGAGACACCAAGGTAAAAAACAGTAATGAGAACATTGCCGACGTACACAACGTTCTTGTCTGTTTGAGATGGTAATATTCCTAGCCACTTATGAATATTTATACTAACTAGGCTCAAATTAAACACTAAACTGTGTTTATACGTTTTGACAAAAACTCTTCAAAAACTATAAACAGATTCAGGTTCGAGGTTCAAAGTTTAAATTAATTGTTTTATAATTACATTTATTATGAAAATCACATCACATTTGGTAATGTGTCTGTAACGTACCCTCCCTTTGATCTAAACTGA
This sequence comes from Rhinogobius similis, assembly GCA_019453435.1. Lineage (NCBI taxonomy): Eukaryota > Metazoa > Chordata > Actinopteri > Gobiiformes > Gobiidae > Rhinogobius > Rhinogobius similis. The sequence goes on along the minus strand of CM033619.1, from coordinate 28,736,827 downwards.
TTTTCCAAACAATCACTATTAATGCAGTTAATAGATAGAGAAATATCAAGTAATTTCAACCATTGCATAAGCCGAACAGCTCTCAAATCTCACAGAATAATAAACTGCTCAAGGTCAGTCTTACTGCACCTTGGTTGAGTGTGTTGATGGTGTGTGTAAATGGAAATATACATTTTGTATGTTTGCATGTATCATTCGCGCTGAGGCTGAGATAAACTAGCTGGCCAGTTTGTGTCTTGCATTTCAAATACACACTCATGCAGGTGCACACACAATCAATGCACGTTCATGACAATACTGATGGTAAATGCACAGGGTTCCCACAGGTCCACTGGGGGCCAGAAAGCTTTAATTGAGAAGACCAGATTCGGCTCCCATTCTCCTCCTCTTCACCCTCGCCTGCCCGTGATAATGCTGTTTGCATATTAATGCACTGCCATGTCAGTCACTCGGTCTCCAGTCAGTCTGTGTGGAGCAGCCGTAGTGTAGAGGGGGTTCGCTTCAGCCAAATGGGTTTTTTCCTTCAACCAATAAAACACACTTGATTATTAGCTCTCTGAGGTGCTTCAACCTCCATGTCGTCTTTTCCCTTTGAATTGAACATAAAACGAGTTTTGTTCCTGAGAAACTATAATTGAAGAATTGAGAAGCAAATTCCATTGATAGATTTCTTTCACACTGTTGAATCAAATGAATTAGTACAAATCTAAAGTACAAACCCTTTCCATTTAATTATCAACTAACTGCTTAAATGGTGAATAGTGTGTATTGTAATCAAAGTTGTAAATTGTGATGTGTTTTCTTCCAAGTGTTTTAGACCAGGGGTCATATCAGTTACATCTTGATTTCTCCTGAGGCTATAATTTATCTTGTGTGGGTGATAAAGTAATTGTTGGCTTTGTTTAGGAAAAAAATCATTACCAACTTTTCTGTCTTGATCCTCTCTCTCAATAGCTGGTGGCAGGTAGCGTGGTAATGGCTTTTGAAGAAGTGTGTCCAGACCGCATTGATCTCATACATAAAAACTACAGAAAGCTGTGTAACCTGCTGGTCGATGTGGAGGAGTGGGGTCAGGTCGTCATTATTTCTATGCTGACCCGATATGCCAGAACACAGTTTACCAGTCCCTGGAAGGAGGTGAGACAATCACAGTATTAAACTTATTGATGATATTTTGTCATTGTTGGGCCTGTTGTTGCTACACCATTGTCACTGTCCAATAGATTATTTTCTGATCTTTCAGGATGTTCTTGATGAAAATAGTGAGAAGGCCTTTTATGAGTCAGATTCTGAAAAGAACCAGACTGAGACCAAATCGTACGTTATGGACCCTGATCACAGACTGCTGCTAAGGAACACCAAGCCTTTACTGCAGAGTCGAAACACTGCTGTGAGTGGCTCATAGGCAAAGTAGAGAAACAGTAGTGAAAACACATTTAAATATCTGTGGACGATACACTTTGGCTTTCTAGTTCAATACCCTGTGGCCATTGAATTCTCTGTCTGAACATTTCTGTGTGTGGTTTGGAATAATTTTTACAGGTAGTGATGTCTGTTGCCCAACTATATTGGCATTTGGCCCCTAAACATGAAGTCAGCGTCGTCACAAAGTCTCTGGTTCGACTTTTGAGGAGTCACAGGTAAATTTGATTTATTTTAAGTGATTATTCTGATCACCTGACTGATTTCAGGGTGTTGCTTTAGTGATAAGTGTGTATTTTTATTTTTATTTGTGGACTATCTGTATACTTTTGCAGAGAAGTGCAGTTCATTGTGCTACAGAACATTGCTACAATGTCAATCCAGAGGAAAGTAAGTTCTAATGTGGGTGAAAACTGTTAATTACTTGATATTAGTTTGAATATTCATATTTCTGTCCATAGGGAATGTTTGAGCCTTTTATGAAAAGTTTTTATGTGAGGTCCACTGATCCGACACATATTAAAACACTAAAGGTAAAGTACTTAATTTAACCCTGCAGTGTGTGGCAAATGTATTTAACACTTTTCTTTTTTTAGCTTGAAATTTTGACCAACCTAGCCAACGAGGCCAACATTTCAACCATTTTGAGGGAGTTTCAGGTCTTTATCATTCTTCTATATTTTGGTTAACTTTTCTTTTTATGTGCGGGCCAATTGTATTGTATGCATATATAATTCACAGACCTATGTGAAGAGCCAGGACAAGGCTTTTGCTGCAGCCACTATTCAGGCCATTGGCAGATGTGCTACCAACATATCTGAGGTGGCAGATACGTGTCTAAATGGTCTAGTACTGCTGCTTTCAAACAGAGATGGTAAAAATCTTCACTTTTTACCAAGAGATTTGGGTGAATCCCCTTTACCATTGTTTGAGGCTGTTTGGTTTTGCAGAGACTGTTGTAGCTGAGAGTGTGGTGGTGATCAAGAAGTTACTGCAGACACAACCGTCTCAACATAGTGAGATCATTAAGCACATGGCCAAGCTTTTTGACAACATCACGGTACGGTTTAGAGTTTTGTAGGCTTGTCAAAATATTTGCTGTATCAACGTTGTTCAGTAAATAAGAGCTTGAACTATATTTTTTAGGGCTCAATATTTATCTCATATACCCTCTCGTTACACAACTGGAGACATTTTTGTATTCTATTTTTTTGTTGTACGATAACATTTGAGCCTAGTGGGTTGATGACTTCTATGACTCATTATAGATACTAACTAACTACTTAAATGTTTAAATTTTGCCTCTTATTTGTTCCAGATCATCTTTTTTAATGATATTGTACGTTTTGAAAAAGGGTTTACTGGGATTATCTTGCTTTAGAGTTATTGTGTCAGTGGCATAAGTAGTTTCAATATTCTCGTTTATTCTTATTTTTTTGTGTCAATGTATCACTCTTGAAAATTTGTTGTTGGCCTAGCTTTTTGTAATTTTGGATGTAATCAATGACACTAAATGTATTTGATAATATAATAACTTGTTTGTTGGTATTCAGGTTCCCATGGCCCGTGCTAGCATCCTCTGGCTAATAGGAGAATACTGTGAGAAAGTACCAAAGATTGCTCCTGATGTACTTCGCAAAATGGCAAAATCTTTCACTGCAGAAGAAGATATCGTTAAGCTGCAAATTGTGAATCTTGCGGCCAAACTGTACCTTACTAACTCCAAACAGGTGATAAACATGGTTGAATTTCATGTTTCACTTGCAACATTGTAGTATTATATTACATGAACGTTATATTATTGTAATGTTGTAATTGTTACTGCCTGTGATCTCAAAGTAAATTGCATTAGGTAATCCTGGCCCAAGAGACAGGTTTATGATCCCACATTTTGCTTCCTCATTGAGTTCTTTATTGCATTTACCGCTCCCTTTAATGTGTTACTAGGCATAGAAATAGAACAAAGTGGCATTTAAGAAGGGTAGCACAAGTCCTGCTTTTATATTGCGGTTCCTATTAAAAAAGCAAAAAAGCTTCATTTCAACTAGTTATATAAATCATGCTGACTTGTACAAATCAAAGTACTTTGCTTAAAGGAGTAATGTTCTTCTCTCTTCAGACAAAGTTGCTGACCCAGTACATTCTTAACCTGGGCAAATACGACCAAAACTACGATATTAGAGACCGGACGCGCTTCATCAGACAGCTGATTGTTCCCAGTGAAAAAAGCAATGCGTTGAATAAGTACGCCCGTCGAATCCTGCTTGCTTCAAAACCAGCTCCAGTCCTTGAATCTGCCTTCAAAGGTACATAACCTTAATACAAATGAATTACATCACTTCCTTTTCTTTTCTTATATGATTCTTAGGTTGTGTTTTTTACGTAATAGGATATATTTATTTCCTATCCAAAATATATTCTTTTCTATTTTATGTACGGTGCAGTATTGGCTTTGTTATTCAGGTGTGACTGTCTCTCTGAAGGGCAATAAGGTCAAATCCCCTTAACCAGAACTAATCAGATGGGTAAATTGCAGGGCTAATACTAATCTTTTTCTTATGCATATAAGGAAAAAAACCACATCGTTCTGTGATTCGTCTTTGACTAAAGAGATGGAAACAGTGTTGCAGCGTTAAAATTTAAAAGCGGTGCTATCTATTGAATGTTTATGAGGGAGTGTTAACCAACCCTGTCAATCTTAATATTCAGTGCTTTTCTCTTTTGTTACCATATAATATTTTTTATAACCCATAGATACAGAACTCTTTATGCAGACCCTCATTAATTTCACTGGCACACTGTAATGGACCCCTAAAATGCTTAATAAGTACCATGATTACTATTGTTTTCAACTTTAGATCGAGACCGATTCCAGCTTGGTACTCTTTCACACAGCCTTAACATTAAAGCTACTGGATACCAGGAGCTTAATGACTGGCCAACGGTAGCACCTGATGCATCTGTAAGAAATGTGGAGGTCATTGAACCAGTAAGTCTAGTTGATTAAAACATTATAATCAGAAAGATTCATTTTCAAACGGCACGTGTATCTTGGCTGACAATCTATAGGTGAGTGAATTTGTGCCAAAAGTTGGAAAGTCAAAACAACTCAAGTCTGAGAAGTTTTACTCTGACGAGGAAGAGGACAAAGAAGAAGGATCTGAAAGCAGCAGTAGTGAAGACAGTAGCAGCAGCAGTACTGAAGGTGTTATTTTAAGTCTTTAAGTGTCAATTAGTTTTTCAGCTTTGACACCCACATAATGTCGCTGTTGTCCTTGTTGCATTTAATTAATTAACAATCTGTTCTTATGTTATTTTCTCTACAGAGTCAGATGATGAAAGTGAAGAAGAAAGCAGCAAAAGTTCCAGTGAGTCAGAAAATACATCGAGTGAAACTGAACAAAACTCTAGCGACTCGGAATCTGAGTCAAAACATAACAAGTCTAAAAAAACAAAGCAGAGGAAGGCAAAGACAACTGCGGCTCAGAGGTATGTCTGTAACTTGCTACTGTGATCACTAACCATTTACGGACAGAAGGTTACATCCATATGTTCTTGTTTTTATTCTTACCTGAATGGTTAGTTACATTTGTTGGGAAGAAACTTGCATGGAAGTTAAAGCTGATAGTAATAACTGGGTACTTAATATTTGGGGTGCAACACCCTTTTCTATGTCACACGCTTTCGTAGTGAAAAAAAATATTATTCAAAAAGTAAAAACAAAAAACAAAACCCCAAAACAAATCGGTTCTACAGCAAGTGTGGCTTTTCACAAACTTTAGATATTTTCACATGTCTAGTGGTGTCACTGGATTCACATTCACTTCAAATTTGCCAATATCTTAAATTACTCAAGATGTCTGGTGCTAGTTAAATAATTATATAATTCGATCCATGTTGAATTATATTTCTTTCAACAATTTTCTTAGAACTAGTTTGATCTCCTGCAGTGTGACTGTGACAAAATTATTTTTCAGAAGTTTTTCAGAAATGTTGCATTTTGTAATTGTAACAGTATAATAATAATTTACCTGTAGTTTTATCTCTGAACCCCAGAGCTTGTCCTGGGGCAAATATGACAGACAAGCACCTTGTGCTTTCTAAGTGCTTTTAAAAAAAATATTTAACTCCGGATTATATCATTACACTTTTCATCTTTTCTCTGACAAGAGACTTATACTAAAAAAAAAAAAAAAAAAAAAAGTGAAACACAGCTGAAACTGAGTAATTTATAAAAGACATTTTTGTGCACTGTTGAATTGAGTTGAATTGGACGACGTATCGTGTGTTCATAAGCTGGACCAGGTACCTCTCCAAGACACTTCATACTTGTATGTGTATTTTATAAAGCATAATGTAAATATGAGCCATAATTATATTTGATCATGCGGCATCCAAGACCAACAAATGCCTTACGTATTGATGTGTCTTAAATGCAGCCTTGCTCTCACACAAAGATCGACCATCAGACCTTACTGAACAGTGCAGCTATCCCTGGTGTAAGTTCTATTAGTAAGCCAATCAGAGAGAATTTTCCTCCAGTAGCGTAGCCCACATTTACATGGCTAATGGATAATGACTTTTGATTGGTCATATAATAGGCTGGTGTTAGCAGTGAATGAGATTTGAGTCATTACCTCTGAATATGCTCACACACTCTCTTACACTCTGGTAAATTCAGTTTCTTGCGCACTCTCCTTCATTTGCTGATGGTCACACAAACCACACACAGAAACTAGGTACATTCTGTGTGTGACAGGCCGCCGGCTGACCCTGTTCTCTCCATTAGAGAATATAATTAGAGCAGCTCACCCCAGTGCTCAAACACACACACACATACAGTCAGTAATTAGGCAGCTCACCCCAGTGCTTCCACAACAAACACAGCATAATGCCCTCATTATGGCCCAGTCATTTCAGGCAGGGCCTAATCAGGGCCACAGTGATTTATATCACTTTTTCCTGTTCACAGCAAATGAAATCTGTAGGCCAAATTAATACTGGCTTTTCATCATCGCCCAAGTTAAAAAGCCAGTTACCGTCACAATTCCCCTCATTAATTTAACGGCTGTGAATTGCAGGCAGGAGGAGTAAACACTCATTATAGGAACAAATTGAAGAGGGACAAAGCAAGTGAAAGAGAGAGGAGAAAGATGGTAGACATCTTTTTGTTATTGTGCACCTGAACACTCACAGTTTGTCTGTGCGTCTTATTTATACATTTGCTTTAAAAATTTCCAAATTTAGTCATACAATTGTCCAATTGGCCACATACAGTGAGTAGTCTAAACTGTGTATATTCTGTTAAATCTTATGTTTCTTTCAGTGATTCTGATGAAAATGGAAATGGACCTGTAGCTGAGGCCAGCAGTTCCTCAGTGGAAAGCTCTTCAGATTCAGAAACAGATTCAGAGGACTCTGACACAGATGAAGACATGAAACCAGCACAGATCAACACAAATGGCATTAAAGCCAAATCCAAGGTAACATCTTTTTAAATAAATATAAGGATCAAATTGTCTTTTCCAAATAAAGATCACATCCTTAATTGTTAATTGGTGATATAAAATAATAAAAATTGTAGACTTTAGTCAGTTTAAAAAGTGGAGCAACCAAAGGACATTCACTGGTGAAATGCAACATGAAAGCAGCAGTAGATTGATTTTGTTTGTTAAACATGATTCCTTTGTCTTTTTGACATTTATGCTCATCACTTTATTCTTTTGCTTTCTTGGTTTTCTAGACAATTACATTTTCATGTCCACACTTTGCTATTTGGTTACAGCAAATGAAATAAGATTCCTTTGCAGCTTTTCAAACCCATTTGCACATAGAGGGCTTCGACTGTGCAAACTAACTCAACCTAACTCTGACTTGATACAGTGACACAGCTCTTTATTTAGGCTGTTTCATTTTTGCCTGGTCTGTCTCTTGTTGCTATCTGAGTTCTCAGAGGATTCAGCCTTTGGTCATAACATTCGAGTTAGGCCATGCTTGGTTAGGGGCATCTGGGAAAGTTGATGAATGATGAAAGTTGTTGAATGATTGTAATATTAACCTCAAGTCAACCTCTGACAAGCCAAGGCTTCTCCCGAAACCATTATTCATTAATCATTACGTTACCATTTACTTTAGGTACAGGTAAAGCCCAAGAAAGAAGTGTCCTTACTGGATCTAGATGACTGTGAGTGTGTGGCATTTTAGTTTTATACATACTTATACTCATATTGTTCTTTTTACTTTCAATTTACTCTTCGACTTGATTATAATTTAGTGTAACAGATATGATGTTGATAATGTAACGTTTATTCTTACAGTCTCACAGACGGCAACAAATACATCAAAGCCCTCAGTGGTCTCCCAGAGCCTCCTCTCAGACCTGGAGGGACTGTCTCTCTCCAACATCTCCTCTTCCATGCAGGTTAGTCTATATCTTTACCTGTTTGTCCACATCAGCCCCAAAGCCACATTTCCTCCATCTGCTTCTTTTCCTTTTGTGCAATACAGAAGGTCTGACACTGATGGTCTGCTGTAACTGCTCAGTAAGATGGTAAAATAAGCCCCTGTCCCTTGTGGAACATTTCTGGCCCAGACACCCACTATTGACCTGTTCTACCTTATTATATTTATAGCCAGACTGGTGCAATTGCCCTGCTTGTTTCCTGTATCTCTCATATTTTGTCCCATCTACTGTCTGATGCTTTTCCACACCTTGAACTCCATTTCTGCTTCATCTATAAGTCCTTCTGCTCAGTTTGTCTCATCTCTCTTCTGCTCTGTCACTTCCCATCTCTTTCTGTCAGACCCTGTGTCCCCTGTGCCTCACTTTTGTGTATATCTGATGGTTGACCTTTCTTAGTATGACGGCTCCTTTCTCTGCTCAGAATCTTTGTATTGTGTCTCTCGTCTTCCCCTGAGAACAAAATGTCCAGACCATTTTTTGTGTTGTTGTTGTGTCTATTTTGTGTCTTACAAAAGAGTTTACATTATTTAGCAGGCAGTGTAACAGTATTATGACTTCACAGGTCATAAAAAATAGTAGTATATTTACTATCTCAACTAGTCCACTGCATTTCACTATTAAAGCTGTTTGCACCCAACACTATTTGTGTGAATTAGTACATTTTGTTTCTGTTGAGTCTTCTGTAAAAGCAGCACTTTGTGATGAAGTCAGACCACTGTGCACTGTCTGCATCTGATAATAAAGTATTTTACTTATCACTAACACAGACATAAGAGGCCTTAGGATTGACCGCGGGTTGGGAGTTCACTTTGCAGCCTGAAAAAAACTGTAAATATTAACAATGTGCCAAAAGGTTTGTCAGAGCCAGGAACTAGGTAAATTGGTACAAACCTTCCATGGTTTGAAAATCATGTAAATCATTTAAAGTGCATCCTTCCATTAAAAAGCTAAACACTTGTTGAGCAGCATCAACTGGATTCACTTGAGTAAGTGTCACTGAGCAAATGCTTCTTCTTCTAAATGTAATCATATTTATACATTTTAAAATTCATAATTTTAAGATAAGACAATTGTAGTCTATGTATGTAAGCCTCTTAAAGCACTGTAGCGGCGCTGGGGTCTTGGTTGTTCTATAAAGTATTGTACAGCTCATAACACTTAAAGTAGAGCTGTGGCTGCCTGTCAGTCAGAATGATTGACAGCTGCTGACAGACCAGTGTTTACTCTACACCAGACTTGTTAGTCATTCTCTCCTTCTCAGGTGAAGGCCAAGGAGTAATAGAGAATAGAAATGCAGATCAGAACAGGGAACTTTTTGCGCATCAACATCTGATTTAGAGTCAATTCTATGCATAAATACATGATAGGGCATTGGGATTCATAGACAAGGGTAAATAACCTCACCTTTATTCACACATGCCCCTCCCCTTTATTTGTGGGACCCAAGCTTACATATTCCACATGCACACACACACATTTACACACACTGGCCCCAGTGTCATTGCTATTTCTCTCCAATCTGCCCACAGAGGCAGCGAGTCTGTCTCAGCTGAGCGCTCAGGCCCTTTTAGAGAATTACTGCATGGTTATCAAAGGCATTTAGATTAACCCAGGTCACTGTCTTTGACCCAGCTCCTCTTCTGACTCCTCCTCAGCTTCTGCATGCTACCGCTCTCTCTAATAACATTTTGACATTAGGATCTCTCACAAATGCTTTTTAAATCCCCCCTGCTCTCCCTCCCACGGCAAACCCCTTCCGCTCGTTGTCCGTATGTGCAGCGAGGTGGCTCAGCCTGATAACTTTTCATTCATAATTAGCAGTCAGCGAATAGGACTGCGTTGGAGGGAAATTGAACTGTCAGCGGCCGGGCGCAGGGCGTTTGACCCCATCACACCCAGAGGGGGCCATCATAATTTGTTCATTTGGTGTCCATCAGACGGGCGCCGGCTCACCCCCTCCTTCCACCTCGCCTCCCTCACACCCTTCTGACCTCCCCGATGTGGGCGCTCCGGGTTCACGTCTAATTATGCCTGAGCACAAGGACCTGGAGAGCGGCCAATATAGCACCCTCTGCCCTCCAAACCTCGTGCTGCCACTCAAACTGTGGAGATTGCCTCTTAAATAGTAATAAATGCCCTCACGGAAATTGCCAGTCAGTGCATGAGAACAGTTTTTGTGTTTTAATGCTGTTGTCTTCCTCTCCCACTAGAATCCAACAGTTGTTCACGATTGTTTTATACTATACTTTTTCAGTCCTTGTAAAGTGTGCATTATAGTCAGGATGCATGCACAATTACTTCAGCTTTTCTTGCACACAGAAAAATAACGTAAAAGCATTACATTGAACTCAAATACAGTATTTACATGGGTGCAGTAATATGTTTAATTGATAGGACTCGTTTTTATTTAGGTCATTCTGCTTTTGTACCAAAGTTCTTAAGTTGTAAAAGAAGTATGTAAAAAGTATTTTGGGTTGGGGCTGTGCAATTAATCAAACTGATTTCTTTCTAATCATCAATAATATGGTTTGGTCTTTTTGATCAACAGGTCCAAAGCCAATCTTCTGTCAGTAAAAGCATGTGGTTCGGAGTAGTTCAGACTTTGGAGGAAGACATTTTATTTTTGGGGAACTTAAACGACACTGAATAAAATACATATTGTTTATGTTCAGAAAACTAATATTCCACACCATTTTTATTTGTTTTAAATAGATAAAATATCAAATGAAAATCATGATTGATTGATTGGGCAAAAATGTGGATACATTTTGTTCATTTTGCTCAGCCTTATTTTAGAGTTCCTAATTTAATGAGATATTGGTATAACTAAATAACCTTTGTTCATATACACTGGAGGCAGACCTTGTTACATTAAAGTAGTTTTAGATGGGGTAGTAACATTCACTTAATTCAATTTGTTGTCAAGGTCTTTCTGACTCCCTTCAATTAATTGTCATCTGGAGAATGAAGGGAACAATTAGTTGTAAAAGTCAAACACATGTCCCTCACTTTAATCTTCACAACAGTTGTATGGCATAATGAAATACTGTTGTCAATGTTGGAGGCAGACGGCGCCTGAAGAACAGAAATGGATTTTCAATATATGCCCACATATTGCTACACTCTCTTCTCGGCTTTCCCCTAAATTGTTATGACACAAGGATGCCCAGCTATGCTTAGCCCCTTTTGAATATGTCAGCGGGATTTTCAGGTCATTTGCCAGAGAGGATGCTGGGAGCGTAGCGTCCAGGCTCTGAAGGTGACTGGTGTCTGTGTCATCCATCACAAGAGCTTCCTTTAAGTTGATGCATAATAGAGCCTCTCAATCAACTTCCTGCCTTATCGTCACCTTGCCTATGTCTGTCCGGGATGGAGAATCGTGGGCTGAGAAAGAAAGGCAGTCTGTCAAAGAAGTCAAGGTTACATCCCTCATCTTCTGTTATTTACACTTGAAGTGTTACGAGCTTATGTTGTGTAACAGGACAACAATGGATGGAGGGGGCCAGGGCAGATCATGTCAGGCTTTAACTGTCCACTGTGTTAAATTGGTGATAATAAGTAGTTTGAAGAGCTGTCCGGCTTCTGTTGCCTCGCATCGTCTCAGGCCGGGGCAACAGACAAGGACCTTGAAGCAGGATGTGGCTGTCAGGAAGGTAAATTTTAGTTTTGATGCCGTGGCAAACATTACGGCCAGCTTTATTGACATCGACTGCTCTGACACATCTAAAAGCGACCCTATAAATTCTCAGTCTGGTGGTGGCGTGACGGGCGCCTGTGAGGGCAACATAGAAACAAATGTTGGTTTGACCTACACAGGCACAACTAGAGATGTATTTGTGCATTATGCAATTTGCATTTCATTCACATCCTCAGATTTTAGCCACAACTAGTGTTTTCTGTGTCATAAAACTCACTGCAAATAATAACGCATTAGTCTTGTATAGCACTTATCCAGACGCTCAAACTCACTATGCAATTTAGTGCATTATTCATTCACTCCAGACTCAGAGATTGTGCATGATAAGGTGGTATGGCCATAATCAACAAATTACTGTACTTTTAGAGGAAAATTATATATTGAGTGTTGACGTTTGAAGGGGAAGGCCTAAATAAATCTAGCATTCAAACAACCACTGATCTTGAAACGATTAACACTGACAGCGTCTGAAAGTCAAACCAATTTTTACACCACAGATAATTGCTGTTGATTATATTCTTATCCAAGTTATAGCACAATATTAACCAAGGTTGGTCATCCTTGTTTCTTAGAGATTTAAAAGTTATATTTAGTAAGATGCTGGTAACATACAAGTAGCTGGAGATATTTCTTGCATGGGAGTTTGCTTTGATAATTATCAATTTATCTCAAGGTGTTGAATCCCATCTGTGTGATTCACGTGGTGTTAAAATCTACAACTATAACATGTGCTGTCAGTCTTACCGTGATCACACAGTGTAAACAAATCCTTAGCATTTCTCAAGCTTTTAACACTTGAGTTTGATATGTATTTGTACTGAAAAACCATGTGAGTCCCGTTCATTTGTATTTGTGTTTGGTGTTTGACATTTTAGTTAGTGTCTTGGGTGTGAGTATCCCATTTTTCACATCAAGCCCTCCCTAATACTTGCCATATGTTTAATGCTAAATACAGTAGATGGCATTTATGTATTTATTTGTCCTAAGATACAAGCAGTAGATGCAAATTCTGCATTTCAAGCAATACTTTCTTCGTCTGTGCAGGTTACCACATCATCGTTCAGTCCAGTGAAGACCTACGATCTCCTCCACCATATGTCGGGGAAAGGTCTGGCAGCCAAGTACCATTTCCCCAGGCAGCCCTGTTTGTACCAGCCCTGTATGGTGGCAGTGCAGCTCATTCTGACCAACTGTTCGGACCACAGCCTGGAGGAGATCCACATTGGAGACCGCACCCCTGCAAGTCTCAACATACACTGCTTTAACACTATTGGTGAGTGCCTTATTTACATATTATGAAACCATTTTTTCTTTTTTGATTGTAACAAAATTAACAGCAAATAAATACAAGTCGATACCTATAACAATTAATATGTCTAAAGCATTTTTGTTGGGTCAGGCTATTTAGGAGCTTTGTGAAATGGGCAGTGCATCCATTGAAAAATATGTTTACATGGCTTGTGTTGTACAGTCCTGATCAAAACTCTAAGACCAGTTGAAAAATGGACAAAAGTTACATTTTTCATGGTTGGATCTCAGCAAGGTCTGAGTAAACATTTTATTGAAAACAACAATTGTTGGTCCTGACTGTTTCCAGCGTTACTGGCCTGACAATCAGATCCATCTGAGATCGTAGAAAGGTTTCAGGGGTTGTCATCCGGACGCTGTTTGAAGATTGAGACATTTCGACTTCTATCCAAAAGTCATTGTGATTTGACAATGGTCTTTTTTTTTGTCATGACTTTTCTACGATGGAAAACGCCTGGACGAATGAGGGATTACATCGACGAATCCACCTGATATGTTTTCTACATGCTACAGGGAGGGGGAGCCATAATAATCTGGAGTGCTTTTTCCTTCAGTGGAACAATGGAGCTCCAGGTGGTGCAGGGCGTCAAACGGCCTCTGGCTCTGTGCAGATGTTGCAGAGAGCATCACTCATGACTGAGGCCTTCGTCTGTGGAACCACTGAGTTTTTCAACAGGACAACACTACAGTTCACAAAGCCCCAAGACAAATGACTTTTGGACCATCCTGTGTGTTCTTGATCTAAATCCAAATGAGAACCTTTGGGGATGGATGGCAAGGAAAGTTTACAAAAATGGACCCCAGTTCCAGACAGTAGATGACCTTCATGAGGCCGTTTTCACCACTTGGAGAAATGTTCCCTCTCACCTCCTGGAAACGCCGCAATGAATTTTTGAATTGATCAACAATGACGGCACTACTCATTACTGAGTTCATGTTTGGTTCTTTGATTTCCGTTTTGAGAGAGTTCTGGGTTGTATTTGAGGTGTGGTCCTAAACTTTATATCAGTTGCAAAAAAACTATTTCAGTTTAATTATTGTTTTCAATAAAATGTTTACTCAAACTTAATTTTTTTCTCACTCCTATTTCTTGCTCTACTTGGAACCTTGTTAAGACCCAACCATGCAAAATGTGACTTGTGTCCATTTTTCAACTGGTCTTAAACTTTTGATCGGGACTGTATCATTATTGTGTCCTCAAGAATTTTACCATTAGGACTATGTGACATTTTCTCCATTCATTGTCCCTGTCCTATTCCCCTAAACCTGAATGCCATTGTTATGACTTCTGCTAATCCCTGTTCACCGGGATCGATCCAGCTAAGTATACAATATTTTCATATTACTTGTCATGCTGTTTGTGGTCTCAGACGGAGAATAGCAGTCCCCTTAGATTTTCCTTTTTGGCGTACACACAAATGGTGTGCGGTGGAGCACATCAAAAAATGTCAATGGTAGAGGATTGATTGGGCATTGAAAGAATTCAAGCATCCAAACAGTAGGTAATTTGGATCGATTGTGCCTGGCCGCTGTGAGCAGTCGGCTACAGCTGTAGAAGTTTCAAGGAACAAAGTGCAGGTACAGAGTTTAGGTATTGTTTATTTTTTACATACAAGCTGAGCTATACATTATTCATACCACAGATATTTTTTATTAATTGTTGTCATTTAGCATAGTTAAGAGCTTGTTAAAACTTGTTACAATACAAAATAGGTTGTGCACAGACATTATTTAATTCAAAAAATGCTCCTAACATTCTGACACACACAGTACTGATAAAATGTGTTTTTCCTTTTGTGCCCAAACTTTTGTCTGTTATGCTGTTGTTCAGCTCAAATTAACTTGACAAAATGGAAAGTGAGAGTAGTTTCAACAACAATGAATTTCCTCAACAACTCAAAAACTTATTTAAGGACTGAAAGGTACAGTAATCAGTTGAACTGTGTGTGATCATAAAGACAGTATCAGTGATAAATGTGATCTTTGACTGCTGTGTTCCTCTTCTTTGTCTGGTTTTGTGCAACTGTTTACTTGATTTTCTTCTTTTTAGATGTCAGATACAAACTAAATATTCATCAGAATTACAGACTTTTATATTTGTTATCAGACCGTAGCAGCGCTATCACATTTTAGTTGTGTTTTGCGTTCTTACAGGAGAACATTTCATAAGTCTCCATTGACTTTCATGCATTTTTTCCCCACTTGATGTTAAAATTCAGAATGCTTGTGATGTCATCTGCATACATACAACATAATGGCAATATGAAAATCAGAATCAGAAAACCGTTTATTGCCATTGTCAGTGAAATTCACAAACGTAGGAACGTTGCTTCGGCGTAGGTGCAACATAAAGCAATGAATAAAATTTAAAAAATATATAAAAAGGCATGCATAAAATTAAGAATAAAATAGACTGAGACTATATACAGAATGTACAGTTGGCTGATGTGCAAATGAGTAGTGCAAATAGATTGTTCTTAAATAATATGTTGTTAATGTGGCAGGTGTTACAGAGTGTTCATGAGTCCAACGGCAGAGGGAAAGAAACTGTTCTTGTGGCGGGAGGTTCTGGTCCGGATGGACCGTAGCCTCCTGCCCGAGGGGAGTGGCTCAAATAGTCCATGTCCAGGGTGAGAAGGGTCAGCTGTGATCCGACCTGCTCGTCCCCAAGTCCTGGAGACGTACAGACGTACAATAGAGGGCTCCATCGAAATCTTGAGAATTCAGCCAATCTGCAGAAAAACGTGTTCGTTGGGATAGTGTAGATATTTCCGCACAACAACAACATCCTAGTTATGTGCAACCACATTATATAAAAAAGTCTACTGGGATCTAAAATCAACAGGCTAAAGTTAATTCTGTGATTTATTTCACATTGTAGGGATGGATGGGTGGGTCACATGTATTAAGAATAGTCGTTATGTATACATTTTACAAGAAGACATGGAGGCTGGAGGAGGTATTTCTACTTGTCATTTGAGCATCAGTTTGACTCTGAGGGACCGTGGAGCAAACTACTGTCTGTTTATACTTATTCCTGTTCTCCACTCAACTGTCCGTGCTGCCGCTGTCTTACTTTTGCTAACTCTGTTTTGTTCTCATGTTTTGCTGGTGTGTCCACTCTCTCAATGCTTGACACACTCTTTGACAAGCTGTTCTTTTGGAAATATGCTAGTCCTTCATATGTTTTGCGTCATGCGTCTGCAGATGCAGGATGGGATTGAAGGATAGATTTCTCACAAGTGGTGGCCTTGCTTTGTGAAGTAGAAAACACAAGTGGTCTGGATGCTTGTCTGTTCCACTCTGTTGCTTCCCTCCCTGTTTCCCTCCAGCCCTCCCTCTGCACACACTGCCCTTGTCACTCATTCTTCCTCTTTTCTTTCTTTTCTCTCTCAGAACGGCTGGAGCCTGGGGCCTCTGTGACAGTTTCCATGGGTATTGACTTCAGTGACTCTACACAAGCGGCCAACTTCCAGTTGTGGTAAGACAAGTTGATGACATACATCTCTTAATTCCTAATAAGGACAAATCTTTCTCAGTTTTCACTTTGATTGTCACTAATGTATTTAGTAGTTTTGTGTGCATTTCTTATTTTTTATCATATCTGTTCCTTTTATTTATTTTGTTTGTCTTTGTATTGATCAAAATGGATCTTGGTTCACTGGGATAACGGGGAATCCTCCAGACCGTAATGAGGCTGAGCACAAATCAACTTGTGCTAAGCTATTGGAACCACTGCTTAGATAAGATCAATCCTTAGAAAATCACTTTTGGAACATGCAAATTTGTTGATCTGCAAAACAATATTTATGGGATATTATTAACATATATTTACAAAAAGATGTTATTGTATTTTATTTTTGTGGTAATAATGTATTACACAAGAAATCTATGTTTGTGTTATGTATTCAAACTACTACACTCAAAAATAAATAAATAAATGAAATTTTCTTCTACTACTACTGCTATTCTTTATTAGGATCCCCTAACTATCATGATTCATTTTCTTAAAATCAACTAAATTGCTGCTGCTAGATTTGTTTAGAAAAATGTGTTTACAAAATGAAAGTTTAACTGTAAAATGTGGTTTACACAAAATACATGTTTGTTTTTGTATTTCAGGTTAAATGACTAAAACAAGAAGTAACTACCAATTGACAACAATGTTTTGTTACTAATCTTTTTTTTTTTTTTTTTTTTACACTCCCCAGCACCAAGACAGACCAGTTCAATGTGTCCATCCAACCCGCAGTTGGGGATTTACTGATGCCAAGTACCATGACAGAGGAGGATTTCTGCAAGGAGCAAAGTAAGCCATAGTGTGTTTATTTCAGGCGAGACACTACAGTCAAAGATGTTTTGTTTGGTTTGTTTGTTTGTTTTTTTGGTCAGTTTGTTCTCTCAACATATAAGCTTATTATATATATATATATATACAACAAATATACAACAAAACTGTCCAATCTGCACCTATGTGTGTTTATTTATTTTTTAATTAATCAACTTTTAGCCATAGATTTATTTGGACATTGTAAATTGTATTGAAAAATTGTATTTTTCTCACACAGAGACAAAAAGATCACCACTTAGAGTAGCTCCTACACACACAACATGATTTTGGCTCAGATCATACAGAAGGATTTGTTAATATCAGATTCTAAATCCCCAAGTTTTAATCCCCAAAAAATAAGTAAAATATGAATTTTTATGCCAGTTTTCAGTAAGATCTAGTTTACTAAAATACTAAATAAGATCCAAAATCCCCTTTGTATATTTCTGTATATTTTTTAAATATTTTATGTCAACAAAATGAAGCAAGAAATTTAAACCTGGTTCTTTCTGTTTTTTAGAATTATATGTCTCAAATATGTGCAATTTTGGCCATTTTTACACATAAAATGTGTTATTTTTACATTACATGATGAAAAATGTAATGCATTTTTCCCTTACTTGGGAAATATATTGAAGAAGTTTCAAACTGATACCTGAATTGAAGTTTTTTTCCTATTCACCGCAGTGTCTTGTCTTATCAAAGTGAACGCAATTTTGATAATAATAAGTAAGTGGCGTAATCATATTTGGCCATGTCATATTTGGTGACACTGAAAATTGGTGATCAAATGTTTCTCTTTGTCGTGCTCCTTCTTATTCCCAGCTATACTTAGGCATAGTTTACCTCAGTGTTTATTTACATGTGTGGTTTCTAACCAGTTGTCTTTCATAGCATTTGTTGGTCTTCTGGAGCTATTAAGTGTTTTGAGCCCACACCTGTAGATTTCTTTAGTGTGCTGTGAGTGCCCTCTCTTCCTCCATCAACATCCTCTAAGTGCAGGCTGAATGCTGCCTCTGCCTTAATTATTCTTTATTCGCTGCCTTTGGAGCTTGACTGAAAAGCACTTACATTGAGGATTGAACAGCGAACAACAACATGCTTTGCAGACCTTTTTCCTCTCAGACAAAAGACCGTGTGAGTGAGGCTAATTAACTTTCATCGTTATTTGCCTTTGACCTCTTTCATTTCAGCCCAACTTGTGTATTTATTTGCTTTTTATTAAATGTATAAGAACTGGTCTATTTTGGTTGGTCTTTTAAACAAATTTGCATTAATAAAGGAGGCCCGTTTCTAGTATTTAGCTTCTTTTGACCAGCCTTTCATTATTCTCTTTCCCTTTTATGGTGTTTCCACTGCCGGGTGGTAATGGAAAATGCTCTTTAAGCTTCCAAATAATTGAAACATTAAATGGGTTACTCTTTAATTTACATTTATTAATTACATACATACATTTTTCCCTGTGTTTTCAACATTTACTATTTTACACAGGTAAACTTCTGGGGATGAACGAGACCTCAGCGACGATTAACATGCCAACAGAAAACTCCTCAAGTCTGGCCATCAACAAGGAAATCCTGTCTGTGGCCAACGTTGGAGTGGTGTTGTCCAATCAGAAGGATATGCAAAGGTAATTTACTGAATTTGGTCATGTCAAATGGACATTTAATTAACATGTTTATATGAATAAGTATTCATTACCATTAAATATGCATGAGGTCAGGAACAGATCCAGCAGTTCTTATTATCCATGTTTTTTACAGTAATGCAACATTGCGGCTATAGTAATCAACAATGAAAATCAAAATACTATGTCCGTTGAGTGAGCAAAAAGATTGTTGAAGGTGCACTATGTAATCTTTTTGTAGGAAGGACATATATTGACATTCATAGACACGAGATTCTCTCTTTGCCCGTTGCTCAGACTCGATCACTTAGTTCGCCGATGCTACCTGGATTTAAGACAAATCAAATGCTCGTTCACAAACAAATGAATGGTGATGCCAATCTCCATATTAAAGTATATACAGTGCTATATCAAGCTATTATGATATTTATGTAATTTATCTGTTCTCCTCACCAGTAGCACATAGAAAAGGATGTTCAATGGTCATTAGATTGTTAACAGAAGTGCACAAGCTCAGAAATCTCAACTTAAAATTAGTTAGTTTCTCTGAATTATTCACAATTTGTGGGCTAATGCTAACGGCTATAGGGAAAATACATTTGACTAGCTCCAGAGTTCTTCAAATCTTACTGAATCAGCCGTTAAGCGATCGAGCATGAGCATGAGCATGAGCATGAGCATGGAACGCCGTGTCTATCTATTTGTCTATGGTTTTGTCACCTGCTTGTCTCCATAGAGATGCTTTGCCCTGTTGTTGCATATATGTTTAATGGCAATAACATCTCCATAAAAGCAACTTTTAATTGTAATGTCTTTAGTTTGTTTGGTTCCAAATGTTCTGAGTTCACAAACAACAGAAATGGAGACCTTGTATTAACCTCCAGATAAATTAAATGGGGTAATATATTTAGTTATGCTAAAAATAATGTGACCGTTTATGTTTGAAAACCATCTTTGTGCTTTATACAAAATCCCGGAGCTGTTTAAAATCTGCACAAATTCCATTATAGTGAATGAGAATGGAATTCTATTGGACCCAAAAGTAGACAAAGAAGAGTGTATTTCCTGTTAAATACAATATTATTCATACAACTAAACCCCTCACTTTGGAACGAGAATGATCTTCAACAAAATAGCCCATAATAAATGTAAAATGAAACAGAATAGAGGTTGTTCTGGTGATACATTTACAGACCTTGTGACTACACTCAGTTGAACTGATTACCATTTTATCCCTAAATAAGATGTTTTTGAGTTGAAGTGTCCTTTATCTCCCCAGCCTTTACAACAAGCTAGCTAAGCTCTGCACAGTTACAGCACTTTCAGTTTCCATTTTGTCTTATAAAGTTCATTTAAGCAAATCAGCAGCTTCATGGATAAAAAATTAGCCCAAAAATAAAAACAAAAGAAAAGAAACACATAGCAGTTAGCAGTATTCCTTACCATAATTCTGCCACTCATTTTTCAAATAAAAGAATGTCAATGCATAACCTTTGTAGTGACAAAAACTTAAGTCATCACCAACCATAACAGTAACTACATGTATATAATTCTTCTCATTATTTAAGGACCATTAAATTCTACCATTTCCTCAGAATGAGGAGACTGGTTTGAATCCTCTAATCGTGTAATAATGTTTTGGGTACTGTTAAGATCCTTGATGTGGATGTATAGGAGTTGGAGACAGTGAAATGTGGGTTTGGTTCCTGGCTGCCGACATGCCGGGGGATTGCCCTGAGAAGGCTGCCTGTGTAATTGGTGTACACAGAGTGTGCTAATGAGCTTCCTCCTCTGTCACGCACACTCGAACACCTGATAGATAATTACAGCTCTCTCTCTCTACGTGTGTGTGTGCATTTCCTGCTCTCTCTCCCTCCCAGTTTGCGCCGGGGCCCCCATCTGTTCTTCCTTCACTTCCTCTTTGTCATTCACTCCATCCCTTACGCTCCCAATGCTTGTCTCTTATCACCCTTTTACTGTTGACATCCCATTGGTTTTTGCAATAATTTCTTGACAGACCTTTCCTCAAAGTGGCACTGTCGTTGAGTGAATAAAGGGAAAATGCAGGAGACACGGCATAAATATAGGACAGTGTGGAGGTAAGAAAGCCACAAGCAGAAGGGCACCAAGGTCTGCGAGAGTGAGTGGAAATCAATATGGACCAGTGGGATAGGCCTCTGTCCAATAAGCCCAAAGCCCATTCAGAATAACCAATAGTTCAAATGGCACCACGCTATCAATCTCACTGCTGGTTCTGTGATGGCTGAGGAGAAAGTTTGCTCACTAACGCTGCCTTGTTGTGAGGGGTCTCTGAGTGAGCGATACAGAGAAAAATTTATATCTTGATTTTTTTATTTTTTTGTGAGTATCCCGATAATATTCAGATGATATTATATCAATCCAACTGAAATGTTAAAACATGTCTTTAAACATATTAGTTATGTTTTAATTGTCAGTTTAGTGTGAAGTTCATCACAAAATTACAGAAATATCACTATAAACCCTTATTTGAAAGTTTATGGTGATGTTATGAGCTCTGTAACTTTTCTCACTATAAATGATATACCGGATATTTATATTTGCATATATTCAAAACAACATTTACAGTATTATCTAAAATTATTTTGCGCTCTATGTCTCCTTAGGTCTTTAGCTCTTTATTAGAGGCCAATTATCATATTGACAAAGTATTTGTTTTACAATTTGGTCCTAATATCATAAATAGCACCTATTTTGCAGTCGTGTTAATTTCGTACATTTATTGCAAAAAGTGTAATTTTTACCAAAAAAAAGCATGTTTGTTCATTTAAATTGCAAAATGTCGTTACAAAATACATTTACATTTAAAATGAAGCCTGTGTTTGAATTAATTGCTTAACTGACTTTTTATTAGATTTTGACTCTGCATGCTAATGTTACAATATGTTATGTAATAACCTTATGAATTGTTGAGTTTCGAGTAATTTTGAACTAATTAATTGAAAAATAAAAAAGGCACAATAATCAAATTAATCAGAATACATACAAATATACAATAATAATAATAAAAATCTTTTAGTTTTCTGTAGTCTATGTTGCCATAACAGAATATATTTTCCCTTTACTTTCAGATAAACAACTAAAATGGATTATTTATTGATGTTATGCGACATTGACATAATTTTCAAGTTAAATTATGTTAATTGTTCTATTTGTCACGACACTCGATTCTAAACAACAATCGATCTATGCTCCCAAATCTACACTGGGTCGCTTATGTTATTCATTTGTGCAATGGCAGCATTACCATGTTTTGTTAATGCCATTTAGAGTAAATTTAAAAGTGCAACAGCTGAAGAACACTCAGGCTGAGGAGATCGATTCAGTCGGATACACCTACTGAGAGCTTATTGTGTAGGTCACTCGACATTAGACGTGATGTGTGAGGTGACCTTTAGCTACTCAGGACCCCTCCCCTTTTTACACAGGAAACAAACACACTTTTTATGCAGTTTGGAGGAGAACAACTCTGTTGTTTTCTTCTGCAGGGATTTTATGACAGTTCTCTCGGCAAAGATACATATTCCACTTCAGAAGTAGTCACCTGCAGTGCCTGTTTGTATCAGCAGGGTGCAGCACTGCTTTTTCCAAACCTGCTGAATATGGGATGGAGGGGGATGCCACAGAAACTCCAAAATTGATTGCTGTAAAGTAGAATTGCAATAAATCAAGCAGGAAAGCAAATGTAGAAAATGCTGTTCTTGTTTATGTCTAAACAGGCGGAATAAAATAAATGTGCTCTATTTTTCAGCCCGTTTGAAAGCAAATTTGATCAAATTTTACATGTATTTGCCAATCTTTCTGCTCAGCAGGTAATTTTCAAAAACAGCAGAGTTTACAGTGTTCTTATTTATGCTTGGATTTAATGTGATAGT
Organism: Rhinogobius similis; assembly: GCA_019453435.1. Classification (NCBI taxonomy): domain Eukaryota; kingdom Metazoa; phylum Chordata; class Actinopteri; order Gobiiformes; family Gobiidae; genus Rhinogobius; species Rhinogobius similis. The sequence continues at coordinate 28,714,066 of CM033619.1, read as the reverse complement.
CTTTTACAGAAGCAGATGTTTTTATTTGTTTTTTATTATATGATTAAAACACATGGTGCCTTCTTACTTTTAACATAAAACAGTATTATGAAAGCACTTATTTTATTACTTTTTTTAGGCTGTAAATGTTGTGACCGTTAAAACGCAGTGTTATTCATATTTTTTAGGGCTGTAGTCCTTTAGTCCTTTAGTTGTAGTTGATTCGTTGGTCGATGGTATCTTAGTTGACCAAGATTTTTATTAGTCGACTAATCGTTTTATTTATATTAAATTATTAGTAAGTGATTTATCTGGCAAAAACGAGAAGATATAAAGTGAATTAGCTAAAGATTTTGGAGTCTTAACATATAAATACACTGTCTCCAAGTACTTTTGTTTTTCCAAGTTGTTTTTGTATGAACTCCTCTACAATTGTGTTCTTTTGAGAACAGTTTGGTTTACATAAATGGAAATGCTTCATAGTTTTTATATATTTTTGTCACACCCCCTTTTAGTCAACTAATCGGTCGGTGGGGCCGGACTTTAGTCGACCAAGAATTTCGACTACAGCCCTAATAATTTTATGAAGAATATTTATTATGTCGTTGTTATTATATTGTTTTTATTTTAGGAATAAAATAATAGTATTGGGACCTTGTCTTAACCATGAGAAGTTGGCTTGTGTAATGAAACAAGACTTTCAACTTGATAATTAAATAACATGTTTATCATTTGCAAACACTTTTTCTTCCAGCTGTGCGTCCTTTTCCTCCTCACTCTGAATGCGCTTCTCTTCAGGCCTCCAGACCGTGGGTGTACGGTCGAGGGCTGACTATTCGTGAAGGGTCCCTGGTTCTAATCGGGGCTAATAGTTCTGGCCATCTGCTTGCCCAGTCTGCTGGTCTGGGCCTTGCTTTGGTCTCACTGACCACTCAGTTGAAGGACACACCACATGTCCACCGCCCAAAAAAACAAAACAACAACCGGAAAATAGTATCCTGATGCAAATTCACATTTATCCGGTTTTAGTTTTGTAGCGACGTGTGTCTTCTGTGGTACATGTTAGAAATATAAATGATTGGAGAGGCGCAGGGGGCAAGACGTGCGTTCCTGGTTGTTGAGTGGAGGGTGTGTGAGAGTGAATGCAAAGGTGAAGCCCACTTTTGTTTTGCAGTGACGAGGTGGAGGGAAGGCAGATGGCACACACAGGCCCTCTGCACTGAGGAGAATCACAGATAATTGGAGAGTGATGCTTAGCCGCAGCCCTGCCGATCGATGCCAATCCGCCTGCTCTAAGTCCAGGGGTTATGCTTTTCTTTTCTTTCCATACACCGCAATTAATCCAATGTTTATCCCAGTATGTGAAAAGTGCAGGAGAATACCAATGACCCGTTTAGAGCCCACTTGCCCATAATCTTCCTTAAAAATGCACTGATGCTGGACACTTGAGAGTTGCACACGAACACCAAATATTCACTTTGTATCTTGACATTAGAACACCTGCTTTGTTTCCCCGAGTTCACTTTTCAAATACACAGAACAAAGGCCCAAAGTGGTGTCTCCGGAGACAAAATAGAAGCACCCGCAGGGCAGTGTTAACTGGCTGAGTAAATGATAGATTTATATCCTAAATCCATTAGTAAAGCCACAGGGAACATGTCAGCCCTCGGGCTGCTGACAAGACTTGACCAACATGCGTAAGTGTGCCTATTGTTTTAGACAAAAGCTACAAACCTGCTGTGTAAAAGTCATGAGTTATTGATGACTTGCAAGGGTAAATCATCGTCTAAAATACTGCCAGCCTTTATTTAGGGAAGATGCAGCATTTGGGACAGAAATGGATACCCTTCTTGAATGGTCTGTGTTTCCTGCTGAAGTGGCTAATATTTTAATTAGCCTAAAGAGGCCTCTTTCTCCTCCACGAGAGCTTCTGATAAACTCCCTCACTGTGTTGATGATAATTTAGCAGCTCCCCAGAGACGACCCAGACACGTTTGTGGGCCTCTGCTGTTTCATTCAGGATGCCCCCCTCTTCAGTGCCCCGCCACATGTTTAACTCAAGTGTGCTAATTGGTGGCGCTGTATAACCTTCTCTCTGCTCAGGCTGGACTTACATGGCCTGTCGAGGGGACGTCCGATTGGAGCTCGTCATGGGCGTCTGTCAGGCTTAAGTGGAGCTTTTTGTGGGTGTTAGTCAGGCCTAAGCGGGCTGCCACTGGGGGTCCTTTCAGTACGGGTGTTGTGCTAAATGGAGGCAGATGGCCGGGGCGCAGAAGCTCATGGATGCACAAGGCCAGAGAAGGGCCCCAGCTCCCCCTTGTTGGCCTAAAGAGGGTCACCCTGGGTCATAGCCCCTGTCTGCCTCTTGTTAGCACTCTCAAAAGGGACCATGTGCGGCCAGATTTGCCTATAGTCTGCCGGGGCAGTATCCAAGGAAACCTGGTGCCCCAGAGGGAGCTGGTGGGACAGGACATTTCCCATAGGGTTCCACATGCTCATAGACACCCACAGTCCATAAAAACAGCTTGGTCCTGTTGACTGGGCCTGAGGGGTGTGTCCCGGGCCTAATCACTCTTTAGTCACAGGGATAATAGACTATCTGTTGTTGTGTTGTCTATATTTTCCCTCAACTGCGACTCACTCATGGAGCCCAATTACAATGTTTAAGATGTAAAAAAAAAAAAAAAAAAGATACTGCTGCAAGGATTTATGACATTAGGGAAACAATGCCTTTTAAGTACTTGCTCCACGGATTAAGTCAATCCACACTGACAAAGTATTGACTCCGTTGATGTTTTATGTTTGTCTTCTCAGTTACAAGCACATGTATTCAGCTTTAATTAACAAATTTTAAATGCCTCACACATTCAATTAAGAGGAACACACCATTACAAAACAGCCATTCTGAATGCACAATTACACCACTATTTGGTTTTATGAGTAGTATTATTCAAATGAGTTTCATTTAGAGATGAATTATAAACTGAAACTCTCTTGTACTGTTTAGAGATGCATGTTCCTTATGTTTTAATAAATGTTTTGTTTCTATTTTGTAAAGTACAAGACTGACCACTTTTTTATCTGCTTGTGTCCCACAGATTTGCTGGAAAGGCTGTGAGCAGTGGAGCGCTGGTGCTCATTTCCTTGTCACTGCAACAGTCGCCCACAGCCCTCCTCACCATCAACACAGAGAAGAGTGTCATGGCGTCCATGTTGCTACGAGATCTCAAACAAGCTTTGACCAAGGCATAGATCCACCATTAGCTTTGATAATGACTATAGGTATTGAGTATATTGCCATTATTCTCTTGTATTTACCATAAGCCTCATAAGACACTGGAAGAAGCTTTTAAAACTGGAAGTTCTGTGTCTAAGCTTGGCCTCGACAACAGTGTTAACTTATATTCTGCCTCACAATGAAAAAAGTTATTTGTTACTTTCCAATAGATACAATGCAGTACAAATGGAGGCTATATAATTTTCTACATATAACAAATAGCTATGATAGTCAATGATATAGAACTACACCTTTAGATATCTTTTGCAAACAGCTGTTTAAATTACACTGAAGGGCTAGGGTTAGGGCCTTTTGCCAGAAATGTATCATGATTGACAATTCGGGAGAATTGAAGTTTGTTCAATTAGCAAATTTTCATTTCAGCCGTACAGGTATAGTGTTCATTCAAAGTGTTCTAAATAGTCATACTTTAGTCATTGATTATCTGTACATGTTTTACATTCAAAAATCTTTTACAATAAAAAGCCACATTGTTAAAACTGTAATCACGTTCTGTCCTATTTGTTCCATAAATTTTCTTTAGAAGAAACTGATGCACAAGAAGAGAAGAAAAAATACTGCAAAGTAAGAAGCCGGACAAACTTTCATAATTACAATGTAAGAAGATGGTTGATTGTTGAGATGTGCCTACTGTCTGTGGTCTGTGTTTAGCATCGAGAAGGCTGGTGCTGGTGGTGTAGTGTGCTTTTGGGTCTGGCTGTCTTTTCCAGCTCATAAATAGCATGTCTCCACGGGCCGTGGTGAACACCTGTTAGCTCATCTGTCACCGGAGCTCCACTCGCATCCATCACCTCTCCCTCTGTACTCATTCCCTCAGCCAGCTGTTCCCATTCCACGCGACGCGGCCCTGCCAGAGACGCACACTCGCTCCTCTACAATCAAACTAATCCAACACCAACACAGTGCACATTCGGCAAGTTATACTCCAAACAAAGAAAGAGCCAGCAGAAATCTGCAAACTACCAGGTGAATTTATTGTGATTTCATACCAATTGTTTTCTCAGACAGCTGTATAATAATTTCAGTGGCAGAAGAACTACCCAAGATTGTTACTCAAGTAAAAGTTACATTAAAAATCTACTTGAGGAAAAGTCAGTTGAAAATGTACTTTTACAGTTAAAAAAAAAGAAAAAAATAATAATAATAATGTAATGGTTTTGATCATTTATTTACAGTGACTTATATTTGTCCTGTACTGTTTGTTTACATTAGACAGTGTTCAAAATAGTTATTATTGTTGGGGAAAAAAGATAATTATGTGAAAGATAAACTCTGTCTTCCTTAAGGCAAGCATTTTAATTTAATGTGTCTCCTAGACCAAAGAGTACATGAGTTTTCTTCCATCACCCACATTACAGTGCTGTATGCAACGTCCTCAGGCTTTTAATTAATTCTGAGCTGAACAGAAGAAAAGAGCAGCGGTGGGGGTCTCGTTCAAATAAACATTTACATATTCATTTTCAGTTATTACACACATGTATCAATCTCACAAAGCATTGCTTGATGAATGTGTATCAGAGTAAGCCCATTTTTCCATCTGCGGAAATTCTATCTTTGGAAACAATCTTACCATAACGTTTGGAAATTATCCACATCTAAAGACGTGAATGCTATTTATTTACGGAACATGGATAGTCAAATTATGCTGTCTTTGTTCGAAACGTCTTATCTTGTTTTGAGCACAGTATGTATGTATGAAGACAAGTCACAATATGAAATTGTAATGTTACAATTTTTGTGAAAAGAAACATCACAGTTTTATAATTATTCACTATTATTGGCACTATGACTAAATATCAGTGAAATCCTTAAAATCCTTTTAAAAGATCATTCTCCAAAATGAAATTAAACTTTCTGAACAAAAATCAATGAAAAGTGCTTTGCTTTTTTGGAGAATAAACTGAACTGAAAATAGTTATTGAAACTACTCTGTTTCTTATTCTCCCAATTATTATGTTTTAGTTCTTACGATTATATTGTGACCTGAATAATCGATTATTGATTAACTGTAGGTAGACGTTACTTATCTTACCATTTGTATACTAATCAAAGTCTCACACATCACCACGTTGGTAAATAAAAAAAATAAATAAGTAAGCATAGTGTGTTTTTAGCATTGTGTTATTTTGTATTCAATTCAAAAACTATAAGTGATTTTATTAATTACTTGTTGAAACAATGCCTGAGCTCTGAATCCGATAAATCAACTCCAATAAAACTCCGAATGTTATCGACAAAAATATAGTGTTCGGCAGCTTTTCTGTGACTACACCATTAGAATGTTTACCTTTGATGAACAGAATGTAATATTATTATCATTATTATACTATCATTAATATTATCAAAAAGAGTTGAAAAGAGAGTGCTTGTTTAGCGACACAACAATTAGACTCCGTGTTCAAAGCTAATAATGTTGATAAACTGGGACGTTAAGTAACTATGAAGCCTCCCCCACATACATATTGAATCCCCTCGGTGCTCTCGTTGTGTGTGATCCATCTCCACTGTTGGCTGCTGTTTTAATGGGCTCCGGAGCCCCTACGCGCTCCCTCCTCTTCACATACCTCTGCACTGACAGCTTGATTTCATTGCCTTTCTGGAGCAATAGCACTCAAATGATGAGCCTGTTCATTTGGTCTTATACGGCCTGTTTTAGGAGATATTGGGGTACAAACAAAAAAACAAAAGTGAAAAAAAACGCCTGTACGGTCCCAGTTTGCAGATGTCTAAACTACATAATATACAGGCTTATGGTATTATACAGTAATATAAAACCCATTAAGTTTTGAGCCCATAGGTTTATGAGTAACTGTATGTGCTCTCCTGGTGTAAATAGAGAATTAATGATGGAGAAATTCAGTTTGTCTGTCTTGTCAGCTAATGTACTCATTTAAAAGAATCACTACAAAAGATGTTAGTGCCTCGATCTTCATTACTGACGATAAAGATGCAGCCTGTACCAACCATAGATTTTATCAAATGCAGTACTTCATTTACTTCTCACACGGTGCTATGAAATAGTGCAATTTTCTTTTATCAACCTGTCTAAAATTAGATAAAAGGTGTCATATTTCAAGTAATACCATGGCTTCCTAAAACAATCATAGTAACTCACCCGGACTCATGGGACTGGTAATTGTTGTGATTATGTGTAGATTGATGCTTCATAGCTATTTCTGTGGCCCCTGTATTGTAATTAGGTGTTTTCCTTCCTCTGAAGTTTCTTTTGAATACTTCTTTAGATCATAGAGACTAATGACTACATGTTTCCGCTCTGAAATGTTCAATCAGTGGCTCATTAGAGGAGCAGTCACACCAGCCTCAACTGATTTAATTTTTTTATTTCTCCTTTTTGGTGTCCAATATTTATCAGTCAGCTATTGTACAAGATGAGATGGACAGAGGTGCTGATGCTGGACAACCAATCAAATTATATCTGCACAATTACAAACACCGCCTTTGTATCCACTGTATGGACAATGACAATGAATCTATTTGAGACTAATCAGACGACACACGGAATGACCCATATCTTGTCACTATTTTAGGCTGGGTTGGAAATAGGCTAATTACAAATACTCACAGCATACTCTAACTGAGTAAAAAAAATATTGGGCAGTTTTATTTTTTAGTACATTATAAATCTGCACTTATAATTGAGTTAAAAATCTAGCCATGTAATTGTAATTCATTACATTTAACATCATGAAAGCTGTACTGAGCAGAACAAGTCCCACTCCTGCTCCTTTGTAAACACAACCACGCTGCCTGCTCAGAGAACACATGGCTTGCAGTTTAAAACAACAAAATTCAGGGTTAGGGTTATGTTATAGGGTTATGTTAAGTTATGAACAAGTGATCTTTCAATTCCATTTTTTTTGTAACCCCCAAAATCACAACAACAGTTGCCTCGATGGGCCACAGGTACAAAGCAGTATAAATAAACAATGTTCAAGAGAATTTAATAAATGGATCACTGTATCGGCGTGCCCCCTGGGCTTGACCTTTCCTCCTGGATGGCCAGGCTGCAGATGGTCCAGGACTGACGCGCATCCATTTGGACTGTGGAGCCAGAACCACTCAGTATGAAGGAAGGCGACTCATCTAGTGCAGAGAGAGTTCCTTTCAAACATTTTCAAACCATGCATCCAGCTTGTAATGTTAAGCCATGTTAATTATATGTGCAGGTTTGAAATAAATACTCGACTACATCGGGTAAGAGGTCAGAGAAAAAACATGTGAACAGCGATGAACATACTATAAATGTTGACAGGGACTGTAAGAACCAGAGGATAGCGCTCGAGCTAAAATACTTCCCCCAGCATGCTCCTAGGATAGCGCAGCTAAAACTGTAGATTTAAGCAGAGCAAAGCATGGCTGATGTGCACAAGTGCGCACAAAGTGCCCTCGCCCGCTTCAAAACACTGGTAACGCACTAGTCCACTCATGCATGTCCCGTGCATACAAATTATAGTGGGACAATTGAACGGTACTGTAGGCGAAGCCCGTGCGAAAGTGCGCATTAAACGAGTACTTTACATGGGGATGACGGTCTTCACGGCCCTCACATACAAAGTCCAAATTGCTAAAATTTTAATCAGTTGTTACCCTCCTTGCCCAAAACTTACTTGAGGTGAAATAATTGAATTTGGCGCCCCCTACAGATCAAAGCAAACTTTTATATAGGGAGCAAAACAATTTTTTTGAAACTTTCTACAAAATTCAATTTTGGTCAATCAAAGTACGTGTAGCAGTAGCGATGACAGAAAACCCCATTATCCCTATATCGCCAAATCTCTGAAATTTTATGAACTCCTCCTTATCTTGGGGGAGTGGGACATCAAACGTTATCCAAAATATTTTGCAAACGTATAACAGTCTTTATGTGGCACAGCCGCAAACTTTGACTAAATTTTAGACATTTTCAATCAACAACAATGCCCTATGTGTAAAGAAAAGGAGGAGGCGTGATAGCGTCACGTATTCCACAGTAGGTGTTCTATAAGGAGGGGAATTAGCGCCCCCTCCTCTTGCGTTGTGCAATTTCTTTTTTAAATTGACCTGACCATTAGCTATTTCAAAGAGGAACGTTTTGAGCCTGGTCTTAAACGTAGAAACTGCGTTGGCCTCTTTAACATGAACAGGGAGTTTGTAATTGAGTATTTTTGGTTGGGTTTCATAGCAAAATAAATAAATAATTATGTCAACTGGTTTTATATTTTTGGCCATGTGGCCTACTTTTACTTGAGCACAATTTTTTCAGTACACTTTCCACCACTCATTTTATAAAATTACTCTTTAATACACAACTTGGTTTTACATGCACATAAATAAACTAAAATAGGCTAATTATTATTTTTTTTTTCAACAAATGTTTTAGAGATGGTTCAATCTGTCAAAACAAATTAGCAAATTTGCATGGCGTACTTCAGTAAAAGTAAAAAGTAAAGTAAAAGATATAGGCATATTATGCCAAAATATAGTTAAATATTTCAGTGCACAGGGTATAGACCTAATACATTTTTGATTTGTTCATGTCTTTTGATGTACCAAGCTTTGGCACACTTCTAAAGCACAAGACAAAACTCATCCTTGCAGCCTTTTTAAAGCCTGTGCATTCAGTAGCCCTACATTGTTTTTCTCCCATTTATTTGAGGTCCTTCAATAACTGAGAGCCCTTCTTGCAGGTGCATTTAACAATTTACTCGTGCTTATGCTCCTGACATGGGCTTTTGGTGAAAGCATGCACAAAAGAAAGAGAGAGAGACGGGGCATTTAACGGTTTTAGAGGTAATAAAAAAAACTCACATGATTTTAATTAGCATTTGATTGCACTTTAAAACCACTCAAGTGCATTAAAAAGTGATCAGACAGTGCAAATGGAGATCGCCTTCATTAATTGTGACTAGCAGGTAAAAGGCTGCAGATAAACACATTTGCTGCGGGCAACACGCCGCCGTAGAGTGTGATTTATTTGTGCTGTTGACAGGTTAAAATGAGTTAATCTAAGTTAATAAGTTAAAAGGGGTGAGAAGAAGGTGAGTGCCGCTAAAGTGCTCCATGGTCCTATTCTGAACCAATTTGCTCCCCTAAAATGCGCACTAAAGCAGACTCCATCTGACATAGTGGCTTATTAGTGGTGCAAAACACTCATAAAGCAGAGTGATTCACGCACACAAAGGGACTCTGGCGCTGTGCTCCAAATGAAGACCTGTGACTGTAGAGCACAAAAAATAAGGCACTGGCCCGCGCCATGCAACACTCATGTCTTATCAGCAGGATTATTGTGTCTGTGGTGCTTTGTTTGCTTGCTTTAGCGTTCATTCCCTATTGTTCTTCGATCAGCTGCTATTGGGAAGATGGAAAAAAAACAATAGGTTGCGCTCACAAGATCGAAGACCTAGCCTTTGAGTTTTGAGAAGTAGGCCCTAATGATAAAAATGAATAAGCCTAATAGTAAGATTTTGTCGAATTGGAGCTACTTAGTGGTGTTTAATGCCTCATTAAGGCTTATATGGTTCATCGTGTGAATTTAAGTCTGAAAGGGACTTTTGTCTTAAAAGCGCGAGTCTGTGCGCGTGAACACTTGCCCCGCCGTGTCCTGCTCATCAGAATGCTAATGCACCATTTTAAAATCCTCCCCGTGGCTCACAGATGTAGAGAGCCTCTTGCTCGGTCCTGAGCCCGCTTCATTGGCCTGGACATGCGCAAGTTGGCCTGTGGCTATAGTTTCTGTCACAGATTTAAATGCGCATCTCATTTCCACGGTGCTGATCACGCACTGACCAGGCGCCTCTTTTTAGCTCACAATAGCGCGATCAGAAACAGCAGAGCCAGTCTGAATTCCCCTGAGAGACTTGAGAGGGCCGGCTCGGGGCGGACGCAGTCACTTTTGAGGACTTAAACGCTTTGGAAAGATCCCTTTGTTTGGGCCACGCACGCAGCAGGATCTTTTGAGGTTGCTTAAATGGAAAGTGACTGCCCTTTAATTGGACTGGTCTGTGCAGTTGTCATATGGAAATATGTGAATAGAGCTCTTGAGCCAAATCCAGTGTGGTGTGGTGGGCTGGTGCAGGGATTAGATAAATGGACTCAATCACACAATTAACAGCGCGCGCCTTCAGTAACACGCTGGTTAACATTTGAAAAGAGTTAAACGCACCGTGCTTAAATAGCAGATGTGTCCTAATGTCGCGGATTACACTGAGGGTCTTGTAATCCTGTTAGCTTTGTATTAGTGGAGTGTACTGATTCCTGCTTCACGTAACAACTTTCTAACTTTGGTCAGCCTCTGTGTGAATGTCTTAAGCTGTATTTGGATAAGAGACAATTGTTCCGTTTAGTTTCATTTCTCGCCGGAGATGATTTCACATCAGTGCGCGGCCTGACAAGGTTACACGCTGCATTTGTTTGAGTTTGGCATTCTCTAATCATAGCGTTTCCAATTGTGTGATTTATGTTCAGCGTCTAAAGCGCCCAATGATTGCGGCTGGTGGCGAGCGCGTTGGGTCTGCGCGGCCAGCAGCAAGTAAATGGGCGTTTTATTTATCACCGGTGCCATGGGCCCCTCGAGCGGAAGAGCGCCTTCACAAATTGAAATATAGCGGAGTTTACTCTCCTGATTAGGGCTGTACGCGCCGCCGCAGCCCAAGGCTATCGTCAAAGTGGGAATAGCACTGACACCTAATCTGGATTAATGCGCCCAAATTGACGGCCGTAGACCAATAACGTTAAAGTCGACATCTAAAAAACGGAGATAGGCCTATGATCGAAACATAAGACGAAATGGGCTACTTATGTGAGAAAACAGTCAAAGAATTCGCGGTCGATCGACATATAGAGTGTTTTCACAAATTACGGGCCACCATTGTCCATTCCAGTCACGTGGTTGAGCAGCGGGTGGCGGCTGTACTGATGCCCCTTGCCCATAGCGCCAATGCAAGTTTTCTGCAGTTTTATTTGATCCACTATTCGTGTAACTACTAAACTGTGCTTAAACGTTTAGATGAGAAAGGTAACCTCTGAGCGCTGTGAAATCATCTACGTCACCCACGCTCCTGAGACGCAGTCACCTGAGCTCCAAAGTTGCCATTAAACTGACGCGCAATGACCTTTCCCACATTTCATCTGGAGGTGCAATGACAGAGGGGCCCTTCACAGACCGATAATTTGATTACAACAACATCTGTAACATCAATAATGTCCGATTAGATTGTTTTGCGCATCCAAACATGGAGAGACCATAAAGAGGACGTGGATGGCTGCAGGCTGGTGTCGTGACATTTAACCGCTTGTTCTCCGGCTGCAAGCTCTTTGCGCCTCTCACAGCAGCAATAAAGCGCACAAAATGTAGACTACAATTAAAGCATTAGGAAGTTGGATAGAAATCATAGCGCATATTCTCAAATACAAGTTTGTACTTGGACACATTAAAGTCAAAGGCAAACCATATTGCGTATGGGTAGCATAGTATTTGCAATGGCGGATGCACGTGCGTGTGCACGTATACCCTTTGTAAGATAGTGAGAAATAAATGTTTTGCCTAACGAGAGGAAACACCGTGGCGTTAACCAATCGTCGAATCCATTAAGCTCATTTATTAAATGCAATTTGCCTTGTGTCATTGAGCTGAGTAATGCTGTGAGAGCAAAACGGGGCGACAAAGGGCCACTGGGCGGTACAGCAGGAACATACAGCCATGACACTCTGAATTAGAGAGGAATTAGAGACTCATTGAGGAGGTGCTTCCAGGAAAACACAAGAGACAGAAAGCCAAACAACTATAGTCAAGATTTAATAATTAGATTATTTTTTTTCTATCATTATTCAGCCAACCTGACGTCAACTCAAGTCACACTGTCAGCTATGGTCCTGTATGCTTTATTCAGAATTAGAAATTAGCCTTTTTTTACTCATATCTTTCACTTTCATATAACAGTGTTGAGTAGCTATTGCAAATGGTTACATAGCAGTGCAACTAATAACACTTTGACGCTACAGATAATTATTTATTATTTGAAGTTAAGGGCTCAAATCAGAATGATGAAAAATTAAGACCGTTGCTATAGCAAATAATTATTAAACACAACAACGTACAGAAGAGTTTGAAATCACGTTAACCCTGTGGACCACATTGTCTAAACATAATTAGTTAATAAACCTACTGATCTAATATATGGGGTTTCTTGAGTTTGTAAATTTGCAAATCTGTCAGTGCAGAACCTGTGTCTTTGACATGAGGAGAACAGGCACACAGAAATGCAAATTGAACAGGGAAAGCATTATTTTTTGTGATTATTACATAAACCACCTATTTTTAATGGTTCCAGTTCTTCGTGACCTTGAAAATGTCCCTCTTCTTCCGTTAAAAGGGGCTGTACAGAAGCCATTTTTTTCATGTTATAAGGTCTAATCTGTTTTGCCCCAGCTGTAGAGTCAAAATGAGACAGCTGTTTTTATCCTCTGCAAACCAGGAAGTAAGACTGGTCTACTGCTCTATACTTGGAGTAGGTTGTTAGGAATGTGTAACAAAGTGAGGAATAAGTTTGGACCATTGCAAACAGCTTAAAATGAACTAGTTCTGATTTTCCTATGAAGTTTAATTTTTAGTGGTGGATGAACTATAAGGTGAGTTTACAACACTTAGTGAAGTCTAAAGGGCTGGCTCTGGTCCTCTTCTTCTTATTATTATTTTTTTCTTACATTAGTGACCAGATCCAATATGGCATAATCCAGTGGATAACGGACAACTTGACTAGACGACTGCAGTTTATCAAACTGGGACTACTGTACTGAGCAGCACAGGAACACTGCAAGGTACGGTTCTGGTGCCATTTCTTAATGTACCCTGCTGACATTAAATACAATTTAGAGTCCTGCCACATCCAAAATATTTGGATGATAAGCTATTGTGGCGTGAATAAGGAATGATGAGGGCAATTATACCAACCTCATGAACACCTTCAAGTGTTGTAGCAACGACTGTTCCATCCTAAACACAGCCAAAATAAAATAAATTATATTTGACTCCTGAGGAGCAGAGTCAATTCTTCAGCCAGCCAACATTCAGGGAGAGAACATTGAAGACCAAGTATCTGGGGGTGCTCCCGGATGACAAATTGGACTGGACTTCAAACACAGATGCCCTTTAGAAGAGAGGGCAGCGCCTTCTTCTGGAAGCCGAGGACATTTGATGTTTGTAAGGAGCTGCTCTTGATAAATCTGTGGTGCAGTGCCCTCTTCTATGTGGCAGTGTGCTGTGGAAGCAGCCTGTCTGATGAGAACAGCAAAAGGCTGCAGAAGTTGATAAAGAGGACCAGCTCGGTGATTGGGAGGGCACTGGACACAATCAATTCGGTGGTGGAAGTGAGAATCTGGAACAGAAGGCCATAATGGGAAACTCGCCCCTTTACAGTGTCCTGGCCACGCAGAGAAGCAACAGTGGTCGGTGGCTTCTTTTTGACATTTTTAAAAATGAAAATCCCAGGACATGTTTTGTGTAGATGGCAAAAGCTGTTCTTTGGTGAGTGGTCTAAAGTCACTGGAGCTCTTCTGGAAAAACACATGACAGATATTAGTTTGTTTAAATCGGTGTTCTCCTGAACATCAGCTCAAGTAACCCCCAAGTATAACCCCACTGAGAGGTGCTCTGAGCTGGGATTCTCCTAAAAATTAAATTTTTTTGCTTGACTCCAGATTTTTCTCTGTTATTTTTTCTGTGTAAATGAAAAGGTCAATCTGATAAATCTTTGGCGTGTTATTGCCAGTGAGCTTTGGTTTTCCTCCATATGGCTGAGGAGCCCATTTACACGGGAGGAGCTCGGAGTAGGGCCGCTGCTCCTCCACGTGGAGAGGAGCAGCTGAAGTGGCTCAGGGATCTGTTCCAAATGCCTCCTGGGAGACGTGTTCCAGTGGGAGGAGGCCCTGAGGAAGACCAAGGACACGCTGAAGGAGCTAGACTCTCTGTGGTCTAGGAACATCGCGGGATCCCCCAGAGGAGCTGGAAGTGCGGGTAAAGTGGGACGTTTGAGCCTTCTTGCTCATACTGCTGCCTCTGAGATCCGCCCTTCTGGTAAATATTTACCAGTTTTAGGTCACTGAAGTGGCCATTTGTAAAGAAAAATTGATAAATAAAAGTTGAAAATTACTGGAAGAAATAGTCAACAAAACATTTTATTGGAATGAAAGGACATTTTAAACAGTCATTCAACAAATTAAAGGTAAGTTATAATAATTTGTCAAATTATAACGATGGTGTAATTAATATGGATTTTGGCACTTATTTATAGTATGGTTGTAAACCAGGAAGTACAATTATAAACTTCACCAATAGCCAAGTTATTATTATTATTGTAAAATCTTAAATATAACCATGTTCATGACATTTTAGTAAGATGTGTGGTCTAACCTGTCATTTGCTCTTTAATTGTGGCATTATCAGGTTTAGCTATTTTCTCTGGTTGTAGTTGGTCCTTTGATTTAACAGTATAGCGAAAGCATACAGTGCGCCTCATGAACCAAAGCCTGCACGTTTTGGTGTTGGAACATGTGCGTGAGATGAATGTGCGCGTGAATGTAACAACACCAGACCGCATGATTTATCGCAATGGGAACGCGGCGCGAGTTTTTTGGGCCTGGCCTGTCCTAACGCATTTTGCTCCAGCCATCAGCAATGATTAAACACCTGCTGTTGCGGGGGAACAAAGCGCACTAATCCAATATGTATTTCTGACATCTTAAATATCATCCAATCCCCTGACATCACTGGCTGCTTTTCCGCGGGATGGGATTCTAAAACATATTTTTCTAATTTATGGACGGACTATAAATCAAAATTAAGCCCACGGACAACGAAATATACATCAGTGAGGCGGGTGAGGGAGGAAAAAAAGGGGGAAAGAGCCTCATGCGCACACAACACAACTACACAAAATGCACACAATTCCGCCTGCACAACGCCACATTCCTTCATGTCGCTGGTGGACTTCTGTGGAGCCCTAGTCTCTCAAATATATAAGTTTTAAAAGTTGTACATAATTTTGCAACCCTACCGTTTATGTCCCATTTAAGCAACTGCAACCCTGTATTTAGTTTTAGTTTTATTTAAATCCATCACGAAACGGCCTGAAACAACACTTATCTCAATCCTCAAAAAGTAAATGATTGTTACTATTTATGCAATAGTTTTCGAAGCGAGGGTAGGTTTATGTCTTTTAAAGCCTCCCGGTCCAATAGGGCCACTGTCCCCCCAGGCAATCACCGCGGTGACGCTTATTGCATGTGACTCCTCGATTTTGCTGCTTCCCTGCATTTACAGCACATTTCTGCCGCTGTATGTGTGACCGCTGGTAACCGCGCTATGAACTATTTGGACAACTGGTGTTTGTGGCAGGTAATGGATTGTTTTTTTCTTCTCCTCTGGACTCCGCAGCCTGTTTGCTGAGAAGCATTTTCACCAAAAGATGCAGCAGTCCGCAGAAAAGATCAAACATTATTCTATTTGTCCGCCTTTGCGGGCAGGAATTCACGGCCTTTGTCCTATTGTGTCCGCATTAGTCTCACCGCAGTGTTGATTCTATCACAAACAATGACCTATTACAGGAAAAGTGAACCAAACTAATTGTTTATAGTGGCCGTAATTAGTGCGTTAATCACTGCATTTCATGCTGCTTAATGAAAATAAAGTACTTTTTCAGGCGTATAAAGTTTGTGTCCAATAGGGCAAGTAATTGTCATAATGTGTTTTTATTGATATTTATGTAAATAAACGAGTTCCTTTAATCAGAGCGCCGGAATCAGGTGAAAACATTTGGTTTGATTAAAAAGAAAATCAATGCAGTGCTCGTTTCAGCACCACGGACAGCGCTCTAAGCTCAGGACGCACGGGCCAATTTGCATCGAAAACGACCCTGTCAAACACGTTTTGGAGGTACGTTTATGAATGTTACCCGGGCATTAGAGCGCAAATAAAGACTGATTCCTACCGTGACTACAGTCAAATAGCTATTGTCACAGTCAAAGAAAGTGAATAAAGAAAGAGAATTATACACTATATTTTTTTTCTATGTTGCTTATGTTCAAATGTACATCTTCTTGTTGATTACTGATATTAAAAAAAAAACAATTATTAATACAATATAATCAATATTTTCGTTTTAACCCACATTCTGTTGAAACATATATATATATTTTGTATCCCATTGTTTAGAATTATTCTAAATAGATCTGGAGAAGAACAAAATAAAACAGAACCCAAAACACACAAGGAGAGAATACAATGGTGCAGCATCAAAAAACAAGAACAAGTGTGATTTCTTCTCTTTTCTTGTAAAAGCACCATATAACAGAAAACAAAAAGCATTCATTAAAAGATGAGTGACAAATGCTTTAGCTTGTCTCCATTCAGCGACTTTTATGTCACACAGCACAATTTAACAGCAGCGTCAGTGTACACAAAATGTATGCTTGCTTTGAACCATCATTTTCATCTTTCTGATAAATTACCTTGCTTTGGCTGTTGGCTGCTGCCAGTGCTATTTCCTTCTGTTGGGGAGGGCTCGCTTTTCCATCTGTCTTGTTACCGTGGCCCACATCATCAGCCTTTGCTTATAATGCTCCTAATACCAAATTACTGCAAGAGCTCCTTACTGTCTCAGCTCATGTTTACCAAGCAGGGGACACCAGGGCCTGTAATGTAAACAAATATGCCATGTTAGGCCTGCATGATTCTGTGCCCTTGTTTTAGATACCCCTGTGGCAGCGTGTTCAGGAGGAATTTGTGATTTGTGTCCGGCAGGTATATGATTAGAAGTACTGACTCAAACACGCACAACAAAAAGTAGAACTTTGTACCTTCATCAAATACTCCATGTATTATTACTATTTATTTTTATTTATTTATTTTTTTATAGATTTTTCTGGCCTGGAGGCTTTAATAAACAGGACAGTTGTAGCATGAAATGGTGACAGAGAGGGTATAGACATTTGGCAAATGGTCGAGGCCGGAAGCAACCAGACAACACCCTTAACCACTGCACCACCGGCAAGCACAAATATTCAATGTATTTCATTAGAAAACCCAAATTATTTTAGGTTATTTTTTATCAAATGTTTATACTAACTGAGCTATATTGCCAGTCAAAGTCATTTATGCAGCAATTTAGTTTTATAGTTGTTATGATGGAAATACAGGTATGAAACAGAAGACTCATAAACATGCATTATTTTTACATATTGAATAACTAAACTTTTGCCTCTTCCTTTTAATACTTTTGATAATCTTTTTGGTTGAGTGTTCAATTTTCAGTTTATCTTTTGACCTCAAATCTGACTATAGATTACAGAAACCTAATTGAAAAAGCAACGGATGCAACACTCAGATTTTACACAAACCAAGATGCAGCTATATTGCAGGGCTTATGAGCACGTTTTCTATCAAATAAATCCAACTGAACTGGGAAGTGTGTAGGGAGAAGAATTTCCATTTTGCTTAGCTTCGGCTTTGGCCCTTTCTACAGAGGATCCAATCAATCTGCCAGCTATTAAGTTTGTTAATTGATAATGCATACTAATTAGGCTGTGCGTAGTTACTTTGGAGACTCAGAGGAGGTAATTGTAGGCACTATTCCAAATGGAGTTTTAAACAGTCTGTGCCAGGTAAAAATTCATTAGGCGGATAGATTGGAGAGGACAAGGAGCAGAACAGGTGTTGGGGGAGGGGCTGGCGGGTCAATGTTAACCCCATTCTATAGAGAAATTATCAACTGTAATCATTATTTTTTAATGCTGCTCAGTAAACTTAAAGGCTACACCGTTCTTAGTTTAAAACCATCCTGCCTCTTGCTCCATGTTGTTAAGAAATTACATGCCTTTAACACAATTAGACGCATGCTGCCTGCGTTTTAAAAGCTTCTGTGCTAATTGAGATGATTGTGGCGTGTTACTGTCCTTCAGTTTTGGTGTCAGCCTGATGACCCTTTGAACTGTTTGTCAGGGGCTGGATAAATGAATGTGTCCTTCAGAGTGAGAGGCATGCCTGGGGATCATGTCAAAAGCATGTTTTACAGCACGCCTCAGTGTCTTTGTCACTGACAGCGAATGACAGTGGTGGACAGTAACTGTAGAGCTGGGATGAGTAGGAAGTTTGCAGATATTCTCATCATGGCTCTGTTTCACACACACAAGTACTTCACTTCCACTCTTTGTTTGATTTTTGATTATATAGCCATATGTCACATTATAAAAAACAGTTTTGCAAAATTGAAGAAATACTCTGAATTGTGGTTCCTTTGCATTTGACAAGCAGCCATTGTCACATCATTTTACCATCAATAAGCCCAAAAGAATCAGTTGCCCCTTTGTCACACTGATAATCATTTTTAGTAGAAATTTCACTTGGAGAATGAGCTTATAAGACTCTCCCTTGTATGGTAACTTGTTAAATAATTTCTCTTTCCCCTCTCATTCTGTCTCAGTTTTGTTTGTTTCTCGTTGCCTCCTGGGACCATGAGAGACAGACAGCCTTGCCAGATTCATTTTCTGATCAAAGCTGTTTGATTTGGTCAATTTTGCCACATTGGAGACGTACTCTATTACTGAGATAAATAGCCTTGGGCTAACTGTCAACAAAAACTTGTAAGCTAATAAATTATTCCAATTTCTTCCAGCTGGATTTCTCTTGGGAGTCAGCCTCCAGGAAACACACTTTTTGATTAGTATATTTCAGTTTGTGTGTTTGTGTGTGTTTGTGTGTGTGTGTGTTTGGGCCTGCTAGTGTGCGTTTGGACACTGGGATGTGTCGTTTTTGATTAGCAGGCAGCCTGCTGGAGAGGAGAGCGGCAGAGGGGGCTGTCAGTAGAAGGAGGCCTCTAATGCATTATGCATTGACAAGACTTGGATCCTGCCACCAGGCTGGTACGCCTGGGAGAAGAGCTTTAGTGCAGCTCACCTGAGGGGCTGCTGCTCAGCCTCTCCTCCTCACCTCCTCCACTCGGACAACCCCCAGGTGTGTGCTCTGACTGACACACACAAACACTCAAGACAAATACAGCAGACTTTCTCTCAGTGATGCTGGCCTGGAAATGGACCGATGGGCAGCCAAAGTGTGTCATCAGCACAAACGGACAGTGAGAGAGCACATGACTGATAGGCTGGAGGGGAAAATTGATCGACTCCATGTCTCAAAGCCAAGCAGTCTGTCCACTCGGCATAGGTCTGTCCCGCTTACGTTCTATCTCCTCCATGTTCTTCTGCTCAGCCAGGCCTGGTGACTCAATAAGGCTCAGCACGCTCTGCATCTTCAGCAGCCTACGCCGAGGCCTATAGCCCTGCAGATAAATAACTGTATGTACGAGCAACAAAGACACACATACCATTCATCACCCTACCAAAACTGTCCCCCAATGATTACCTTTTCCAAGCCTCTAAGAATCACAGGAAAGGAGCAGGAGAGAGAGATGGTAAATGAAACTTTTGAGGGGTCACTGCTCTTGTACTTTGGCTATTCATCTTCTCTCTCTCCTTGTGAGGCGGCCGGACGGCAGGAGTGCTGTTGGGTAATTACCTTGCAGTGTGCTGCACTGCTTCATTATGTTCTGCAACTCCAATCCTCTGAAACATTTGTAATTTAGTGTGGGAAGCTTCGGGTGGGCCATGCTGAGAGGCAGACAGTGGTGTGTGTCTGCAGGCCTATGTTGACGTGAGCTGTGCAATGTAATCCATGTAAGCATATTATTGCTGGGAATAATTTTTACTCCAAGCCCAAAGAGGAAATTAATTGAAATCCAACTCATCAGTTGCAAAAATTGCACATTATTGTTATTCAAATGAGGGACTGGATTTAGATATGTTGACCCAAGATGATGCACTCACACGTTTGAAGTGCAGAACAGTTCTGACATGGTCCAATGTTGCAATTTGAACCAAACTTGAGATTTGCTTTTTTGCATGATGGTTGTTAGGCATCAATAAAATTGTACTGGTCTGGAGTTACTGACCCAGTTTAATCTGCCTGTTTCCTGATTTAACCTTTGTGGGATAATCATGTGTCAGCTACCGTGACATAGAGTGACGGCAGGTCCTCTAACACTCATGAACAGGCAAAAAGCAGCTCAATCTCCGCTAAATCAATTTTTCAAACTTTGCAGTGACAAGAAGGCTAAACTGGAATCATACGAGTAAT
This sequence comes from Rhinogobius similis, assembly GCA_019453435.1. Classification (NCBI taxonomy): domain Eukaryota; kingdom Metazoa; phylum Chordata; class Actinopteri; order Gobiiformes; family Gobiidae; genus Rhinogobius; species Rhinogobius similis. The sequence goes on along the minus strand of CM033619.1, from coordinate 28,693,610 downwards.
AGCACTTAAATGTGCTAGTATTCAAATTAAATTAAGTTACAACAATTAAAGAAATGAATGAAGCACTGTCACATGAAGTAATATCATTATTATTATTATTATTATTATTATTATTAACAACAACAACAACAATAATAATAATATACTATGGTATTTTGATTTAAACATGGGCTGCGAAAATGTATTTTGTACAATCCCTGGCTTCCATACTTTTAAAGTTGCTTTCTTCTAGCTGTGCCCTTGTTGTCATCAGAGAGCTCCTTTAATGAAATGGCTCCCTCAGTAGTCCCTGTTAGAGACTCGCGGTCTCTAATCTACTAATCAGAAAACTCATTTTTCTTGCCCATAAGCTCCCACAGCACGGAAACACTCACACATGTACATGTTTTCCCCAGGTTTGTGCGCGCAGCTTACAGTAGTGCGCCACCCGTTCTCCCATCCAGAGAGAGCTAAGAGTGGGGAGGGCAGCCACAGCCAGCTGGGTTGTAGGAGTAATAAAGAAGGAGAATCAATAGGGCATGCAATGGAGCCAAGGTGCTGCCATTCATCACACTGCCTCCCTGACTCCCATCATTCATCATGCTCAATGAGGCAGCAAATAGGAAAATGACTATTTGTATCAAACACATCTGCACTCATCCACCAAGGTATTTTATTCCCATTAACTCTGTGAGTAAAATACGCACAAGCTTGTTGTTTTTTCCTTCTTCGGTTATTGTGTGTCTGCTGTGTTGTTCCTTGTGTCTTTTTGTAAAAACAGACAGGACTCCAGAGCATCTTTACACTCCCATACCCAGTGAAACAGTTTTTCTGAACCACACCCCTGTCCCACCTCAGCGAGCCCCTCCCTCCCAGGTCTCCAGTCCCATCATCCTTTATGTGCTGTCATTGGTGCCTTTTCCTGGATGTCTTCATTGCTTGGCTTTAGAAACGCCATTTTGTTTGGCTTTTGGGTTTATGCTGGTGTAATAAATCTCTGTGTTTGACTGGAGTGCGGCTTGTGTTATTCCAGCACATCACAGTCACGCCTTTCCTCAATAAATTACCCACACCAGGTAAAGATGGAAGTGTTGCTCGGCAGCTAAAGGGCGGATGGGATGCAAATGTGGAGGACTATCATCATTATAGTGTAATACCCCATGAAATGGCAGGATCATTACAGTCTATGGCGAGATCATTATTGTCTATGAGCTTTATGAGGTTCTGGGGAATGGCAGAGGGAGTGATGATAACGGGAATGGGTCTGTGTGCGCTTACTCGGCTTTTGAAGCTTTTTAAACCTAGTCCTCAACCTTTACATTAAACCACTGCTGTTTGTTTTGAGACGCCTCCCTTGGTGGCAAACTCATCAGATCATTATGGGCCTACAGTTTTAATTGGATCTGTCAAATTATAATTAATGTGGATGATCCTCAAAACACAAAACATAAACACACTGCTTCTCATTAGAAGCACAGTAATGCGGTGAAAGGCGTTTAAATTTGAGAAGAGGAGACAGACAGCTATAAAACAGCAGACAAACAGCAAGGCAGATTTATGAGGATATTTGGCACTCAAAGTCCAGATAACCCAATCCAAATGACCTGTTATCTGCCACAATGGTCTATGTATTTAAACAATAACATTATCAGTACAAACTACTAGGAGAGGTTGCAAAACTGTTGCTTTCAAGCAGATTTGAGTGATAACCAGTACTTCACCTTGTGAGGTCATCAAGAGGTGGTCCTGCATGTGCTCCTCAGTGCACCAGTAACAGCTAAGTCACATTAATTTGCCTGATGAAGGCCACGTGTCGAAATATCCTAATCAAGTTTTACTTTGCAGTTTAGACAGTGGCAGTATGCACCTGTATCAAACATGTATGTGCAAGTCTGTTTTGTTGGACCTATGTAAACTGTAAAATATTAAAACCAATGCTGTAGTTTCTAAAAAAAACACAAAAAAATCTGAATAATGCATAAAAGGCAAGTATTGTCTGAATCAATCGTTATTGCTTACATTGTGTTAATAAGTAGTAAGTAATAAACCATAAAAACCTTGTCAAATGTTTGTATTTATTAATATTCTCTTAGTTTTCCCATTTTCAGTATTGAACAATATCAAACCAGAATAAATCCTTTTAGGCTGCTTGTTCATATGAACAATGTTTGGCTAAAATATGACGTGGCAATCAATCGTCTGCAAACACATTATGTGTATGTTTCAGTGAAACCAGCGGTTGATCCTCATAATAAAACTCAACAAACCTCTGCCTCTGTTTCCCATCTGGCCTGGTGCCTGTGCCCCACTTTCCCCTGCTCTCCTCTGGGAACAACTTGCAAAGTCACCGCCTGCACCAACAGACCTTTCACATTCATAAAATTCATGAGATTTTTCACAAATGAATGAACACAATTTTCTACCAATTTCTTCATTATGCAAATATGTAAAATAATGCATTTAGGCCAATTACGCTTCCACACAGCCCCAAATTTAACCATTTAAGACATAATTGCAGAAACTACCAAATAATTACCGCTACTAATTGTGAATATCTGTGACAGATATAACAAATTCTCTCACAAATTGTGTTTTATTCAAAGAGCCACTGATTGCCACTGCAACATTTTTTTGTGGAAAGTCATTTAAATAATAAAGTGAATTGAGAACTTGTTATAAAATTTGAACAATTCATCAGACCATAATTTGAAATGATGAGCTAAATTGGTCCAATATCCATACAGCATTTTTTAGATTCCTGGTCATCTCTCCCTGTTAATGTCACTCTCATCATCTTTTCAATAGGACGGCATATTATATTGTAAATCTATCATTATTACAATATCAGCAAACACATTATCCCAAATTTGCAATTACAAACAACATCAGTAAATATTGGCAGTATGTTCTTCAATTAAACAAAATGAAAATCATAAGCAAATAATGTGACTAAACCCAGAAGTAAAGCAAGTGGACCAAACCTGGGCAGACTCATGACTTAACGGGACCAAATCATAGAACCAGACCAAGATGAGTGTGTGAATGCAGCCTAAATCTATGTGGACTGTGCGGTTGCATCATGGCGAGGTCGTATGGACACAGACATCTATTCTAGCCCCATTAAAAGACACCAGCATTTATAATTGCTGCTGACCCGTTAGCGGATTATGGATGTCCCTCCTGGCAGTGATTTGTTTAATCCGTGGAAATGATCTTGGTGCTATGTAAACAAGTCAAGTGCAGAATGGAGGAGGTCGCCCAGGCGTAGCGGGAGGGCCCTATTTGTCAGGGACCTATCATAAAATACGCAGGACGCTGTTGGAGATGCAATGTCTTCATTTTACATGGAGGGCGAAAAGTTCAAAACCTATCCCTGCAGTAAATCTCAGCCTTTATGAGCGCATGTGTTTCAGACCAGAATATATTTAAGGAGACAATAATTACCTCCACAGAGATGAAGAGATTGTTTGTTGTGTACTGTAATATGTAAATAAACAGAGTATTTAAAATTGGCAATAAATATTCTACGTCTCATCATTTGACCACTGATGCTTGTTGTCTTGTTAAGCATGTATGTTAGTGCATATTTATTTCAATAATTATTAGCATGGGTGTTATTGTTTACTTGTCCAGTGCTGAAAAACAACTGTGGATGGTGTGAGTTCATTCTAGAAATATTGATGTTATGAAAAATAGTTGTAGAATTTGCAGGTATAATTGACGTAGGCTATTTCATTCAGAACATTGCTTTTGGGAGTAATCTTTAAATCACTGCTCTCTTTCACAATAAACGTGAATAGAGATGAAGCAGGGAATATTAAGGCAGTCTCCAGCATCCAGGACACAATGGTGCAGTGATTGATGGGGGACAAAGTGAGGACAGCAGTTGAGGGGGAATCCTTGGAGACAGAGAGGCGAGTGTGGGGCTGATGCGGGTAAAATACAAAAAGAAAACATTAGAGGAGGGGCCAGACCTGGTTTGCAGTCTATTTGTATGAGTAATCAGGCGGTCCGCGTCCACAGGCTGCGGTCTCTCTCTGTCAGTCGTGTTTACTCACCGATTTTCTCAACAAGACAGCCATTGACACTGGATGGATGGGGCTAATCTGACATAGGGAGGAACAGCTCTGCCGAGGTTAGGCGTCTGAGATAGAGCACCCTCGGCACACTCCCCTCACCTAATCTTCCGGCAAATATTTATCACCATCAATTTGGTCTGACTCTGTGACATTAAAATAGCCCGTATAGATAACCCCTGCCTGCAGAATCGATGGAGGCTCCAGGCGACCTGTTCGGCTCCGTGTGTAGCGGACCATTGGATCACAGGGAGAAGGTCACTGTAGCGGCGCGTCACACTTGAGATCAAATAGGTCATCTGAGCCTCTGCGCATATAAGAAAAGAAGCAGGAGGCTTATTAATAATAATAATAACAATAATAATAATCATCATCATAATTATGATCATAATAATAAATAGGTGTGGTATACTGGGTGGTTATATTTGGTTTCTTTATTTTGTGTATTCAATTATAACAATCAATATTTTTATTTACGACAATTAATTGGATACAGATACGCTAAATCACCAAAAACGTTAATCCCGTTGATACAACGAGATTTGCACTTCAATTCTGCGGTAAAGCCATTTGGTTGCCCGAGCATTGAGGGCCCATCTGATGCTCCCTTTTCCTGTGCGCTCGCGCGCTAATTGCGCCGCGGCCTGCACGCGCACATTTCACTAATGTCATATTTAGATTCCAGAGGCAAGGCACGGCTCGAGGAGCAAATCTACCTCACCTCCTGCTCCGGCTGTAACCGAGCTGCTGAAGCTCTGTTAGGATCCATATATGTTAAAACAATGAAATAAATAAAATTATATATATATATATATATATATATATATATATATATATATATATATATATATATATATATATATATATATATATATATAATATATATAGCATACGCTGTTCACGTGCACGCTGCACCCCCCCATTGAGGCATACTGCCATGCGGCGCATTAGAAAAGTCCAAAGTCATCCAGTTTGCTCTAATCATTACAATTAGTGTGAATTATCACCGGACTCTGACAGACGTTCCTTGTAACTCTCTTTTATTTCCAGCCCGCGCTAATCAGCGCCTCTCATTACAAACGCTGATTAAACCGCAAATTAGCCAGCAGCGGCCCCGTCCGCGCTACCACTGCATCGCTCAATATCAATTAAGTGGAGCAGGCCGTCTGTAGTCTCCCAGCGCTTCCAAATGCTTGATAGTGCCACTTATTAGTTTGGAAAACTCGGAAAATACCAATAATCAACGGCCATGAAGCTGTGGGGAGAGAGCTATGGGTTTTCCCACAGCTCACTACAATCACACTTCAGGCAGAACTGCAGAGCTGTTTAGGCTCTGCAAATAAAGGCGGTCATGATCAGAGTCAAGACTGAAGACCAAGGCCTATCATCATAGACTGTAGGCCCTATACTGAAAGCACTAAGCAGTGCCTGAAATGTGCTATCTACAGTCAAAATAGACCTAAAATAAACTATAAATGCACAAAGGGCGTCAAAGTTATGTTTGTGTATTTTCTTACAATACACCCTAAAAAATGCTGGGTTATTTTAGTAACCCAACTGCGGGGTTAAACTGTGTTGGGTTACAGGTTGAGTTATAGTAACCCAGCATTGGGTCGCAATGAATAACCCAGCCTGTTGGGTTATGGATTTTTAGGGGTGTGGCTTCCTCAACGGTCAAGAGCGGCCAGACGCCATTAACATCCACTGCCTGATCCTACAGAAACGTCTGTTAAAGGTATTTTGTATGTTTTATCTGTCTATTTTATCACCAATTCTTTATAACTTTCTAAATCCGAATCTTTTTGCTAATTATAATCTGTATGTAATGTAAGAAATGTGTATGGTTTTCTTAGCTCATGGTGTCTTACAGCCCAATAAAAGAAAAGTGTTTTTAAGGTTGGCTATCTTCTTTAAAAGTGCATGTTTGTAGTTATATTTGTATACCCAATGACTCCAAATTGACAAAGAAATACCATGCTAAAATAAGCAGAAACATAAATTATCAGACTAAGAATAGGTTGTATTTTGTTTGTTTTTTAAAAATGGCGGGTTTCTCGATAGCATTAGCATGAGCTAACTGTTTCTCTGTCTGTACTTGTCTTTGGTTAGATCATGGATCAATTTGTAAAAAAGAAACTCAGAGTGGAATCTGGAGGACCTCATTCCGACATTCAACGGTATGTAATTTGTTAATTAGTGAGCAGGGCTTATACTAGGCAGATGCCATGTCCGTTTCAGTCTTAAACATCGCGCTTACTCAAAATGGGCTAATGTTTGTGCTTAAAATAACTTAAACGCAAAATGCCGACTAGGCTGCCGCTGGTCCTTTTTGACATTATTCGTCTAGTAATGATCGGATCATGTTTAGAATAAATCATCATTGTTTCTGTCTACACGATGGCCGTAAAACTACAAATGAGTAACGCATTACTTCGGATAACGCAGCCCTGGTGCTGAGCCCGGAAAGAGGGAACCCGCTATTAGAGAATGACTCGGGGCTGCATTAAAACTCGGTAGTGAAGGACTCTGGACTCAGGAGTGTCGGCAGGTGGACCCGGGACCAGGGATCATTAGCACTGGGAGAGCACTAACCGCTGCAACGCTCGGACAGAACGACTACCTCCGGATTTTGGGACTAGTACGCGAGTACCACGCGTACTGTAGTGTTACGCGAGTACCGCGCGCACTGGCCGCCTGGATCAAACCTGCGCAACAGCACGATGGAAACCCTCTCATTTGGCAGTCACGGGTTTTTGGGAGGATTAAAAACTATGAATTAACTGGATAAGGTTCTGCATCACTAAAAGATATTCAGCCTCACGTATCTTTTACACGGAATACACGCTGACACGAACGCGTGCGTCTTGTGCCTTCTACAAAATGGTAAGAAAACGTAAGCGTTCCTAAATAAAAAAGTTGAATGGGGACTGTTGGCGCTTGATGTAACTTTATACTCTTCCAGTATTAAAGACCGCGTTCCATAGTCTGGTACTGTATTCATATGTTAGCTCTAATGCATTTTCAACAAGGGGATTAGCGTTAGCCTCCAAACATCGCAAACTATAAAAAAGTAGGGCTGTTTTGGCACCACTCAATTACACGTGAGTCACACCAGACTCGCGAGTAAAGATTACGACGTGTAAAAATTGTTTGTCATCATTAGCGCCGAAGTTGGCATACATGCTAACAGCGTGGTCTAACTCCGTGTTCGTGTCATTGCATTTGCTATACATTCATTGCCTACGCGCAGGGAGGAGACTGAGGACAGAGGAGCAGGGAGGAGACTGAGGACAGAGGAGCAGGGAGGAGACTGAGGACAGAGGAGCAGGGAGGAGACTGAGGACAGAGGAGCAGGTAGGAGACAGGGGCAGGGAGGAGACTGAGGACAGAGGAGCAGGGAGGAGACTGAGGACAGAGGAGCAGGGAGGAGACTGAGGACAGAGGAGCAGGGAGGAGACTGAGGACAGAGGGGCAGGGAGGAGACTGAGGACAGAGGAGCAGGTAGGAGACAGGGGCAGGGAGGAGACTGAGGACAGAGGAGCAGGGAGGAGACTGAGGACAGAGGAGCAGGGAGGAGACTGAGGACAGAGGAGCAGGGAGGAGACTGAGGACAGAGGGGCAGGGAGGAGACTGAGGACAGAGGAGCAGGTAGGAGACAGGGGCAGGGAGGAGACTGAGGACAGAGGAGCAGGGAGGAGACTGAGGACAGAGGAGCAGGGAGGAGACTGAGGACAGAGGGGCAGGGAGGAGACTGAGGACAGAGGAGCAGGTAGGAGACAGGGGCAGGGAGGAGACTGAGGACAGAGGAGCAGGTAGGAGACAGGGGCAGGGAGGAGACTGAGGACAGAGGAGCAGGGAGGAGACTGAGGACAGAGGAGCAGGGGAGGAGACAGGGGCAGGGAGGAGACTGAGGACAGAGGAGCAGGTAGGAGACAGGAGCAGAGAGGAACGGGATCAGTGAATAAGTTTTATAATTAAAATGTTTGTGTTTTTTTTAAATTGTTTTCTAGTCCAGCATCTGGCTTAAAGGTGGCATTGGCTCTCTCTCTCAATTCCCAATACTAAAGGACAGCCAAGGAACAGGCAATGTAAGTAAATTATTGTATGTTATTGTAATGATTTTTATATGCTTATTTTATCTTCTTAACCAATTGTGTTATTTTTATTATTCTTTTTTCCCCTCTGGGTTTTATTTTCAGGATGCTTGGTTCACCCCAGGGAGGAGTCACCGGCCAGCAACTGGTTTCATTGAGGAGCGTCTGAAGGCAGCTGAAGTGCTAGTTTCTCGGAGTCATTTACTAGGTAATTAACAATTATAAAAGAGAGGATAATGAATGCATGCTCATACTGTGGAGAAAAGTAGAAACCAACACAAGAGGTCTGTTTAAATGCTGCTAATCCTGTGCCATAAATTATATAAAAAAAAAAAACGTTATCAACATTCATAAGCAGAGCTTGGACTTTAGAAACTTTAGAAAAAAATATTATTTATTTACCCTTTACTTCTCCTCAAAAATAACTGTCAGTACTTGATTGAGTGATGAAAGTAACAAATTGTCAGATAAAGTAAGTTCTAAATTGCTCATTTAAATGAACACATGAGGTGATGTTCATCCATCAACAAGTCAGTCTCTCTCTCTCTCCCTTCTCTCTCTCTTTTTTTCAACATTACCTTTATTTTACAGATGAAAATGGAGATTGCTTTCCACCTCCTCCCATTCCTGCTTCCAACGTCACCTTACAAAGAAGGACGGAAAATCCTCCGTCCAAGTGCTCTCATTGATGTTACAACCAGTGTTAAGTAGATATTCCACTGCTTCAAATGTTTAGTATACCTAAATGCATTTGTATTTGTTAGCTAGTGGTGAGTTTTGTTAAATATGTCCCTTTAATTATTTCATGCAGTTTTGATTTTTGTTCATTTGTATTGTTGTTGTTTTTTAAGAGTTAGAACATTCTTAAAGCTGGTCACACATTTTTATGCCAGTAATTTATTGTATACAATGAAAAAGTAAACAATGTTTTATTGCAGAATAACCAATAAAATATTTTGCATAATGTAATTTCTGTGTAATATTTTTTACAATATATTCAGAAATATAAGTATGTAATTTCAACCCAACTTGAGTATAATCAACCCAACATGTTGTTTAATTTTAACCCACCATTGGGTTGAGAATATAACCCAACTCATTGGGTCAAACTTGAAGCCCAACCACTTGGGTAAAATCTAACCAACGTTGGCTCGGTCCATATTGAAACCAACGTTGGGTTAAAAGTTGGTTTATTTTAACCCAGCATTTTTAAGTGTGTATGAAGTATATCAAGCCTTTTAGAAAACCATTTGTCAAGGACAATTTGTGCTCAAACCGGGCAGCAACTTCAAGTCATAGTATGAAATTGATTCTTTTTCATAGATAGTATAAATCAATATCAGATGTACAAAGATTCAAATTATATTGAATGTGCTTCTATACAATTTCAGAATCAATTTAAGTTGAAATACTGATTTGAATACACTAATTTCATTAGACCTGAAACATATATATATATATATATATATATATATATATATATATATATGTATATGTGAGGATGAAAACCTGAGATTGAGGGCTGCAACTAACGATTATTTTGGTAATCAATTAGTTTAGCGATATATTCTGTCGATTAATCGATTAGTTGTTTCAGTTGCAAAAGTCATGCAATGTTTTTTATTTTTTTATTTTACTAAATTGATCCAGATAAAGCTGAAGTGAAACCGTTTGAGGATAATGTTTGAGTACATTTATGGTCAAAAGAGTATTCATAAAAATTTTCCGTGTCATTTTTGTGCAATTGCAACTCAATTTGAGTCATAAATCTCCTCTTGGCTCATTGCACTTTGTATAGACCAGTTAACGGTTATTCGATTACTAAATCAGAATTCACAATTATTTTGAAAAATGTTGCGATTAGTTGCGATTACTTGATTAACTTATTGCAACCTGGGAGACTGAGATCTTTTCTCTAATACACAGAAGATCTCAGGTCACCACCTCCTTTGCTGCATCTCAAGCCAAACTCAGATGGAACTGTGCAACCGGGTTTGTTTATTTCAGTGTCAGCGGTGCATGAAAAACAGAGGAGCTCACTGATTGTCTATCTTTTTTTTTTATCAGCCACAGCAGCAAGACAAATACTGGATATTGGTTTCAACTATCCCTGGAACATCCACAAAATATTGAGCCCGATGTACTTCCTCTGATGGCTTGCCCTAATCACATACAATACAGTTAAACAATCTGGTTATTTTTTTTCACAAACCCAAACCCTAACCTAACCCTAACCCATTAAAAAAAATAAAATGATCACAAATTTAGACATGATTAATTCCTGTTACCAGCCCTCTGTCCTGTTATCTTAACTGCTTTTACAGGACTGATGTGTTTTAACAGGACTGATGTGTTTTAACAGGACTGAGTTTCTGTTCTTTATTCCGCCATTGCTTTAAAAACAACAGCGCCTCCATGTTAGCAGGAGTAAGGCACTGTGCACAATCCACTCATAACATATGACACACTGACAATAAACTGAAGGAGTGAGCGCTCCTTTGGCCCACTGCCTTCAGAAGATCCAAACAAGGGCACTGCCTCTGGGTCTTGTGGCCTAAAGGACATTACAGATTTTATTGTTCTTGTCTTTTTATAGTTGTTTTTATTGCAAAACCTAAAAAATACAAACAAATAGAGCATCATGTTCATCTTTTTCCACCCTGATCAATTAGATTGCAACTGAACCGCATTCCATTGTGATTCACATTTTTATTAAATAGACATTACATTAAATTCTATGGAAAGATATTTACTTCTGATCTTTTTAATTAATATCTTCCTTTTGGAGATCTCTGAATTCTGAATGTAGTCCCTTTTAACAGAATTGGGGAAACAATAATTTAATATTAAGAAACATCCCTAAAATGTGTTATTGCACTTGGTATCACAAAAGTTGACACCTTCAGTGCTGTTTGCTCAGTCTAGAAGAAATATAAGAGTAAATCATACCCTGTTCAACTATAGTCCAAATTGGTTATATTTTCTTTTGATACACTGATTTTGACATTTCTGACCAAAATCAACATTGTATGTCTTCCATTATTCATAAAGTGAACAATAGCCCACATTTTCTATTTACCAATAAATACCTACTGTTTCACACTGCCTTGTTATGGGGTGTTAAATTATATCTGAAGATTATTTTCCAAGGAGGACCTATTGGTGAAAATCATAAAGTTTCACAATGATTTGTTTAACCTAAAGTAACTTTAAGAGAAAGTAGATTCTGTCGAGTTTATTGAAAATGAAGTTGATTAAGTATATGTGCCAAATGGAATGACTATTATTTAGAATAATTTTTCAATCAATTAGACTTACTGACATTTGATGCTAAAGTTGAAACTTGAAATGTTTAATGCAACATGTATTGTTAAATTCAGATTTGATTTTGAGATTAACTAATGCAAATGGATCAAGGTGCAGATTATTATTACTATATATTTTGGTAACGCTTTAAATTCAGGTTCCTTAGTAAACTATTTATAAGATGTTAATGTTTATGCACTTATAACACCTTATACATGTGTATAATCCATTAACCAACACATGTTTGTGTTAATAAACCGCTATAAGCTTCATATTAAATTGTTTTCAATTATCGCGCTAATAAATGCTTGTAAATGCCTTATAAGTGCTTTTTAACACATAACAAGTGCTTATTAATGCATTATAAATAGTTTACTACGGAACCTTAATCTAAAGCGTTACCTATATTTTTTATGTATTTTAATTAAGTCACTTTATAACTTAGAGAGAGTCAGTACAACCTTAGAGAAATAGATTTCAAAAAAAGAAATAATAAGAAGTTATTGTAGTTCTGTTAGAGGGGTTATGGAACATCCTGTATGATAAATTAAAAAGCTTCAATATAATAATTCAATTCTCTGTGGCTCAGAGAATTGACTTTAAAGCAGCTCTGCTTGTGTTCAAGTCTCTCCACGGCCAAGCACCAAAGTACATCTCTGACATGTTAGTGTCACATGAACCATCTCGTACTCTGAGGACCTCAGGGACCAGCCTCCTGCAGGGGCCTAGACTCAGGACTAAACATGGGGAATCAGCATTTCAGTTTTTTGCAGCTAAAATCTGGAACAGTCTCCCTGAAGATGTGAGACAGGCCTCCACTCTGACAATGTTTAAATCCAGGCTAAAAACAGTTCTCTTTAGACGTGCATACGACTGAAAGATCTATCTGCACTCTTCTCTTTTAAAGCACTTTATTTTAAAATGATTTTAAAATGATTCTGTGTGTCTTTTTGTATTTTGTGATTTTAATGCAATTTTTCCTGTTTATGTAAAGCACTTTGAATTGCCCTGTGTACGAATTGTGCTCTACAAATAAACTTGCCTTGCCTTGCCTTGCCTATAAAAGAAGAGGTGAAAAATCTTTTGAAAACAGCTCTGGAATTATCCCTATATTCAAAGTATGCAAACATTTGCTGCTGATATGCTGCTTTTCTTTTATTGGAATTATTGTGTTTTTTTGTTTGTTTAATATGGGTAGGCAAGGCATTATAAATATTTTGTTTTACTTCAGCCTTAACCCTTTCGGTTGTGATTCTGGTATTGCTGTTGTGTACATCCTTATCAAGCTGCAAATGATTGAATAAACTACTTCTACTACTACTACTACTACTACTACTACTACTAACTACTTCTACTACTAGCTACTAACTACTAACTACTAACTACTAACTAATACTACTACTACAAGATAATTCAAAGTTTGGGTATTTATTTAAATTATTTATCAGTGAACCGAAAGTGCCACTGAGATTAGTAATCTTTTTCAGGGGAGTTCTGACCCCAAAGGGTAGCCCACTGAACATGTTTCTTCCCTAGTAAACAAGATAACTTGATAAGATATAATAATAAAAAGTTCCAATGGAGTAAATAAAACAGACTGTGTTGGAGCATGGGGCTATGATGCTTTCTCATCATTCTGAGACCCACTGAAAAGGAAGGAAACAAAAAAGAAGAAAAGAGTACTTTTTCTCACCATGTGTGTCCACAGACGGTAAGGCGCTGTACAATGCTCCGATGTGTCCCTCCTGAAGGATCCAGTTTTCTGTGATCGACTCGTCGTGTCTGGATGAGTGTTCCTCACTGCAGCAGCGCATCAAAACACCAGAGCTAACGCCCCACTTGAATAACAATGGCAGATCCAAGAATACGACAGATTAAAATTAAAACCGGTATCGTGAAAAGGTAAGAAACTCCATTATAATAAGCAGAGAATTGAAAATACTAAAGTTGAATTAGCGCTAAATCTGCAACCAGCTTTAGGCTAATGCTAAAAGCTAACTAGCATAGATGGCTTCCTTTCAATGAATCTTTCGAATCTTTGAAAACATTGACACAATTATATTGACACTTTTTGTCGTGTTTAACGCTACACGTTGGATGAGGATGATTATAGCATCTTACGAAATTAATTTTGTTTAACTTCTGGTGGCATCAAGAGAAATCTAGGCTAACTAAAATCCAATGCATGCGTCATTGTGTGTCACATCGCATGAATGTGTAAACCTTAACTTAAAGTACATTAAAAATACAAGAGGTGATGCCCCCTAAGTAATCTGTGAACGGTAAAAGAACTGCGTAGGGAAACATTACAGGCCACATCGGCCAAGTTTACAATTACTTCTTCTTGTCACATGTCTTTGTCTTTGACAGAAATATGTGAATTCTAAATCCTAGTCCTTTTCCAACATAAAAAAGAAAATGCATTGTGTTATTTAAATGTAATGATACTCATACAGTACTAAAAGACTCTAGTAGTCCAAAACATTAAAAGAACCATATTTAAGATTTTGATTTTACATTTCATAAATATTACCTATCAGACCCTGCATATGTTCCCTGGGATCCAGAATACAGAGAGATATCATTCTCGATTTCCAGGCAACTGGATATGAAGTAAACATGTTCTAAAATATATTGCTTTTATTGAAAACAAATGCAATGCTGATTACACAAACAGTGGATTTGTTTGCTATAATTTATTGTTTTGGTTCCTAAGATTATCCAGTTACAAAGAATGAGCCTCACATGAGTCTCTCATTTGTGTTGCCACTTTCAATGCTGAAATCCAGTTGGTCAATGCTTCCTCTCTCTGATCTGAATGGTCGCTATCTATCGCTCACCTGGCTCTGCAGCACAGTGAGAATTCTGGAGAAGGAGCTGAACATAAAGTGTGGCCTGTTCATAAAGTAAGAATGAGGAATGTGAGGACTTTGTGCCAGTTTTTGTTTTATGTGGATAGGCTCGGTAATTGGGTAGATATCACCAGTAAATCAGGTCAACAAATCTGCAGTCTGACAGTTGAAACAAAACATGAGATAAAAACCGACACAAAGCTCAATGCCTTCTCTTTTGGCATAAATTAACAACAATGAAATGATCTCTTCATATTATCTTCAGAAAATGGTGCCATTATTCAACACCAAAAACATGATTGTTGTCAGTGAAAATGACTTTGAGCCATAAAAAGAGACAGACAAGCTTGTGGAGAAAACCTCTAACAAATAATTATAAGGTTCAACTTTTGTGGATCATAAACAGGGGCTCTTCTATAGTGGTACATAAGCCCCTGCCTCCATCTGAAATGATAACATCATTGTGCATTCAACCTGTATTCTGGAGTTTCTGCACCTTCAGCCCTGTCGATGAGTTTTGGCAAACTAACGCAGTGCAATCAGCGCAGATATTGGGGCAGTTGCGGATATACTGGATTTGTAAAACTATATTCTATGGTTTTAACTCTTAAAATGGGCAGAAATGTTTTTAATCTAAGAATTGAAATCTCAAAACCACCTAAAATGGTTTTAATACTGACAATTTGGGCAGGTAATACATGTTTCCTTATGGAGTTCACGGTTGTTTACATTAGCGACATATCTTCCCTTTGTTTGTCTCGTGACAAATGGTTCTTCTCCATCTGTGGGTTTGATTGGCTGCTTACATGCATAATGTTGCATTACTGACAGACAATGACAGTTCTCCTGCCTTTATGTGCTGTGGAGACGAAGATAACTTCTGAATTGGAAATTATGCGCGTGTATGGCTGTATACCTTTCCACTTTTGTAGCTACCAGTGCTTTAATGATACTTGACCTTTGGTACCTTTTGTATCTTTGTATTTAATCATTATCTAGAATAACAAATAGAAATTGTTGTTGTTTATAAATAAAAACCGCACCCAACAAGTTTATTTTTTTGCTAATGTACTTGGTAATATAATGTAATGTATTTGAACCCTTAAATGGTACCCAAAAAAACAAAACAAAAAAGATGCACACTTTGGGAGGAGAGATGACATTTAACTTGTGAATGCCACAGTAAATTATGATTGCATCCAAACATCCAGCTCACAGATGTAAAATGTTTTACTATTTGTCTAATTTGTGGCTCTAACAGCTTATCAATGCCTGATCTTGTCAGAACTCAGAAGCTAAGCAAGTGGTCATTACTTGGTGCCATGGGGGGGCACTGTCATTGTGTCCTTAAGCAGGACACTTCACCCACATTGAGTAGTGTCAGTCTGGTGTGTCAGTGATTGGTGGTGGTCCAACGAGCCGATGCTGCAGATTGGCAGCATCACTTTCGTCAGTCTGTCCCATGGCAGCTGTGCCTACAAAAGTAGTATACCACCACCGAGTGAGGAGTGAATGAATAATGCACTGTAATGCGCTTTGTGTCATGAAAGGCACTATTATAAATCCAGTTATTAATTAATGAAATTCTTCCTCAGCAATCTGCCATGGTGAGATGTCAAAGGGTATCTCATCTCAGCAATTAGGGTGTCAAAATTCTTCCCTAGTTCTACAGAAATTAGAACATGAGCAGCCATTCATCTGCAATTTTCCACTCGACAACGACAAGTGGTATTTATTTACCATAACTCCTGTAGCACATTAAGTAAGCATTAGAGTAGTTTAGTCTGTACTCAAAGTCTACTATAATCAGGCACTTCTTTTCCACACTGTGCCGAGGAAAGATCATTGAGACAATTACCAGCAAGAGTATAGACCAGACTACACACATCATTGTCAATGAGAAATGTAAATCTAGATTTTAAAGAATAACTGTATTTACTTTATTTACTGAGCCACAGAGTTCTTGCTTCCTTAGTACTAGCCCCTTCACTATTCTGCCTTATGGAGGAACCTACCTGCTCTTTTAGCCGAGCCTCTTTCCAGTGGCTTTGCACATTCCAGTCAGTGCCTCTCTGCCCTAGCGAGGCGGATGCCCTTAATAAAATGACAACAGTAATTTGCCTTTGTCATTCCGGTCCCAGCACAGACTACATCACGGCTCAAAAATACAGTGCTCGAGGAGGCAGCAACCCAATGTGTGTGTCGAGTCCTTCTAATTCCTTTTTTTCTATTTTCCAGAAAGCTGCCTTTTCCATTAAGCCTGAGGTGGCAGGTCTATTTAAACCAGCCACGACCCCACCCCTCATTCACACAGCGCTCCAAGTCTGGGAGAAATAAGAAATTAACATCACGACTGGAAGGGGAGGAATGGACATTTTGTTATTAGACTGTCCTTCAGTTTTATTCAAATTATTCAGGCCTGCTTTCTCCATCTTCCTTCTCATTGCCACCTTCTTTAGCTCTAAACAGTGACATCACTCATTCAGCATCAAGAATGAAAAGCGAGCACTGCCCCCACATACGGTCCCTGTTTAAAAGCTTCTTGATGGAAGCAAATTAGAATGAGTGGTAATTGATGTAAAATATGACAGAGTGCAGTTGGCTTCATGGTTAAGCAAGGAGCGCGGCAACACGAAGGGAAGGGTCCACAGTAATGTGCGTGATTAATGAAGGATCACCCACTTGTGCGCATGAACCTGATTTTATGAAAAATGAAATTTGTGTTGTCATTCCGACAGCCACAGCCGGAAAAAGACTATTAGTTGGGTATCATTATCAGTAGTTATATTTTCAAACTCCATTATGCCAATCAGGGTCAGAATCTGTTTAATAGATTTAGTTCCATTTGGCCTGTAATTGATAAATAATCAAAATTTATCAATGTACTCAAACCAATTTTCACTAACAATCAAGGAAAAGAGGCCCATTTACCACCTGACTTGGTCCAATTTAGGGACTAAATTGATGATCAATTAATCTGTAAAAAGGACTGCTGGTGAGTGTGTGTTTTTGTGTGCGTGTGTGTGCGCTAAAGGCACATGTATGAGGGAGCAGAGCAGCCTCGTGGATAGTCGAGACATGCTTCAGTTTGGTGATTAATACAGTGAATAGCGGGGCTCTAAATTGTATTAATGTTTATTAATATGAAAAGGAAAGATACATGACAGTCAGCCGCTGCACCACTTATTTTTTATTCTATTCATGATGCACCACAGATTAGATTGTACATAGCACGATACCCTTTAAATTATTTGCTTTGCCTCACCCCTTTTTACTGGCCCTAATGATGAAAATAAGGAAAGATGCAGAGAGCAGCCCTTTACTTCTTTGTTGTCGTATGAATTCCTTCAGTGTCATCAATCATTATCCACTTCCTCGTTCTGCATGGTTTCATGTCTTAACCATTTATATATTACGGCATGAAAGAGATGTTATTTGATTGACCTGATTTTAGTTTAGGGCAAGGCGGTATTGACAAAAAGAAATATCATTATATTTGTTTCTATATAAACAATGTTTTGTTTATGTTATTTATCAGAAGAGAGCCCTAACACTCTGTGAATGTCTTAATTGAGCTTTACAAAAAGGAAATGGACTATAAAATTAACTTACAAGTAGAAAGAAAAAGAAAAAGAAACCTTTGTTTGGGAGATTACACTCACATTTTTGTTCATTTTTGTTTATCAACTATTGTTCTATAGTACATTCTGTGACATTTATATTGCTCACCTCTAATTTACATTCGTAAACCAAGTAGAACCCCAGGAAATACACAACACAAATAATGGGAAATGGTCAACTCTTATAATTAAGCACAAACTATAAAAGTAAACGTTTGCATGCGATGAAAATCTTTTAACTTTTATTATCATTCCTTGAAAATATCTTTATTCATATTCTTTATTTTATTCCACTTAAACGATTTTGGTGGAGACAAAAAAGGCCAAGTGCAAATAAAGGTTATTGCACATGTATAAACTAGTTATGCAGATGAGTTGTGTTACAGCGGTGGTACTGCCACACTAGGAGCATAATAACGTTCTCTAATTGTTAATTTACTTTAGCGCTGCACAATATATTGCAAATGTATCGATGATGCAATATTAGCTAACACAAAAACATATATCTTAAATTAAATATATCACAATATCACTAAGCTCCTCCATCTGACAGAAAGGTTATGTTTCAAAAATGAGAATGTTGAAAAAAAAACTGTTTTAATAATGATTTTCCTTTTTTGGTCTAACTTTGCTTAGAGTAAGTCTTGGTTTTGTCTCTGCTAAGTTTTATTTTGACAGTTTGACTACGAGCATAGTATAAACAAGTTTGTTTTAAAAATATATTCAAATATTGCAATAATATCAATATTGCAGGGAGTTCTTAGCAATATTCCAATAATTTCCAATATTCTGCATCCCTGTGTTGTCCATTCATTTGTCTGTAAAAAAGTCTGTGAACAAAAACGAACTATTAAATCCGTCTTTTTGAAATCAGTTAAATATGCACACTTAACTTGAATAAACCTCAACACAATTGCCATTCATTGTTGTAATCCATTGAGCTCAGCGTGGTGTTGCTGTCAGTGTTCGACCGCAGCGCTGAGGACGAATGATGTGTTGGCTCCGTGTTACTGAGGTGTGTATCTTGGCGTCTTGTGGGGGATGATCTTGGTGTTTCCCCCCAGTCAGACAAATGCTGGTACCAATGAGGATAGATGGCCTTGTCTCAGAGAGGTAGGTGACCATCAGGGCTCACCTTTTCATGGTCCAGCCTGTATTATCAGTGTGTGGCTGTGCATTTGTGTTGACCGTTTGAACAAACACTGCGTCTTTAAGCATAACCTGACGTTTCTCATGTCCCCTTTGTGTCATCTGCAGACTGGCTAAAGAGGAGATCTCATACATAAATGAAGCAAAACAGCAGGAGGAGAAAGTTGAGCGCCTGAAAGCAGAAGCTGGAGACGAGTATATGATTAAAAAACAGGTACACCACCACCACCACCACCACCACCACCACCACCACCACTTGCATCTTTCGTTATCATTGTGATAAACATTCAAGCCTTGTGGATAAACCAGTTGTCCAACTTAATGTGTTTTCATCAAGGAGGAATATTATTTATATTCACATTATTTACATTTGTAAGGCATATATTCATCGAATTAATTAAGCGCAATGTTCATTATTGTTATTCTAGGCTTGATAATTAGACCTAATATTATGACATGCAATTCATGTAATGTATTTATTCTGAAAAAAGACAAAGTTGGACATTTCCCAGGTAGTTTGAGAAGGGTCTATTTTATCGATATCACACCACATGATAAAATGAAATAAACAATTTGTATATGAGTTAAAAAATATATATTATTCAGAACAGCATTGCTATCAGCGTTCTAGTGACTTATAATATTTATTAACCAGTGGAACCAACTGAAATTTAGGTTTATCACTATCTGTCAGTTTGAAGTTTTTCTATGCATGAGAGAAAGTTCTTGGATGTGACATGCGACTATTTCAAACCACTTTAAAATGCAGTGCGTGTATTGTCCTGTTTGTTCATTGCGGCCCAAACTGAGCAGGAGCCTTGGCTGGAGTTAAACGAGGACTTGACTGGGCCAGGTGGATTATGGTTGAATATGAGAGGTCTGAGGCAGGATGGATTAGTGGCTTTTATTTTAATGGAATCAATACTCTCTAAGTGTTGTCTTTATCCTGCCTTGATGGGATCATTCCAGCATCAAAGCTGGGAGCCATGACTTTTCTTTTGTTTCTGCACTCCTCTGCTGTAGTGGGCCTCACCTTGTCAGATTAGACCAGTTCGGCTAGTTGTTTGCTGCCTTTCAAGATGTCAGTTATAGTCTGCCAGGCTCAGTGTATTAGTTCATCTCAGCGGCTGTCAGTGTATACGGCCGTGTAATGTACATGTGTGAGAGAGTGTGGTGCGTTTGCCGTGCAGGGCTCTGCGAGGAAGCAAGCATCATGAGTGAGTGTGTCTGACAGTGTTAGCCAACTCTTCTCTGCTCCTTAGGGTGCCGGCTTGGGGGAATTCCACATTAGCCGCGCCTGTGAAAGTTAGCCTGCCTGTAACAAGGCTCACTCCAGGCGTAGCAATAGCTCTTTACGCTGATCACCGTGCTCTCGGTTCAGGGTTTCTTCTTTCACTCAGGTATGCAGTCAGATCAAGGTGGTCCCCTGCTGCCCATGTCCCGACCAGATCGATAACTCAATAACATTTTTTAAACCACGGCTTGTTGGAGATGTTAACCATAACAGTGAATGTGGGACACAGTGCAAGGGCTGCACAGATACACATCTATTCCATTCTCTTTAGTCCTGCTGGTTGACATAATTTTCTCAATATTCAATATGTTGTTGATTTTAGTTTGAAGACCTGGTAATAGAAATGAGAAGACAGTGCATATCAGTCCATTCATTTAAGAGTAACCACTACACTAATTAAATTTTTGTCTGATTTCAGATGGAAGTGTTGCAAGAGTCTAGAATGATGATCCCAGACTGTCATCGCCGCCTGGCTATAGCGCATGCCGATCTTAGCGGGTTGTTAGTAAGTAACAGTACAACATTCCTTTTTAAAACTTCTTGTATAATCGAACATGTTTAATTATTGAAGATTCAAAATCCCTGTTTTAGTTTATCTTGTTTTAATTCTTGCCATTTTTAACTGAGTTGTTTAAACGGTTTAAACATGCTGTTATTTTTACGTAAATATAACTGATAATTCAAATGTGGTTTTTTTATACGGCACTGACTGCACCTATTTTAACTAATACATTTTTTTTTTTCTTTACTCATTTGTCACAGATTGAGAAATTGAAATATTTCTTTTAGGTCTAAACACTATACTTTCTTTTGCATAGACCCTTGCATGGGTAATTCAATAATTTAATGTGGGCTCAAGGCAAATGCTAAGTTGTGTTAACTAAGTCTAAAATTAGATTTAGACAGACTGTTTTGACTTATGCTAAATGAACACCTGAGCCATCTCCTAATAACTCCATATTAACTTGTGCACTGCTCTGAAGCGCTCATGTCCCTTTAGGACTTGAGCAGATGAGGGTGAGAAGTAAACATAAGCATGCGTGTCTTGGGGTCAGTTTAATTAATGCAGAGCCGCACAGATGCTGCTGCTTCTTCTGTGAGTCATGGGAGTTAAACACTGCCCCCTTTCCATCACTCACCCAAACTGCCCTTTCCTTCTTCCATCATATGCAAAATTATTACCAAAAACGGTCAAACAAATGTCTAAACGATAATTTAGGCATTCTCCTTTGTTTTTAACTTCTAAAACAAATTTTTAATCATCATTCAAATTGTGCTCACTTGATGATCTTAAGTAAAAGTTCAAATGCAGTGATAAAAACGCAACTATGAACTAAGAAGTAATCAGTGATGTTTGTGTATTTTCAGGAAACAGAAGAGGAACTGGCAGAGGCAGAGGAGTACAAACAGGCCAGAAACATATTGGATTCAGTGAAGCTTGAAGGGTGATTTTTGATCTGCTTTCTGGCCTCACTGAGATCTCTCTGAGATCCACTGCTTAAATGTCCATTCCTTTGAACTGATATTTCTGAACAGATATTTCTGGGCTGTTTGGACTATTTACTTGTAATGTTCTGCCACATTCTCACATAATTTTGTTCAACCTACAATGATTGAAATAAATGTTCTGTTTTTAACAGTAAGCGAGTGTGAATGTTTTCTTTAAGGCCAAAGTAGCTGACTCACCTCTGGTTCCCTCCATTGTACCTTTGATGAAGGACGGTTACTCTAACATTATGACACTGTCAGTGGGTCTTAATTGCAGCATATTCAGTGCTGCTCTCTTCTGCTCCAACAGCAGTGAAATGGGTTGCGCCTTGATAACTACAATAAAGACAAGAGCACTTTGGACAATCATGTCAGTGACAAAAATAGACCTGCCTCTGCTCCGTGTTACAGACCTGCCTCTGCTCCGTGTTACAGACCTGCCTCTGCTTCATGTGAAGCCCACACTGGGCTCAAATCAAAGCACCTCCAATTAAGGCTGTGGGACTAAATAGTCATACTAATAAATGAACTCAATTGGAAGACAAATTAAGGTTACATTTGACTTGATCCTTATTTTACAGATTTGGATAATTACCAGGATCACCCCAAAGTCTCATTAGCGCCCTAATGTGGCGCTGCTACTGCGTGACATCTAGCCCGCTCCATCTCGTTAAGGAAATCACTCTTCAATGCTGATTATTTTATTTGGAGGTATAATTATATTTCTTTCGGATAAATCACGGCCTAATCGACTCAGTACAGAGGGCAGCGGCGTTAATTGAGGCATGAGATGCAGCAACGAGGCCTACACCTGCGCTTTCAACATCCAGACGGCCACACATTGTCCTCACAGCTCAAAGAGATACGACCTTTTCATTTCATCCTCCTCGTCTTGAAAAATCTCAAGTCATAAAGTGTTTTGTTGCTATATATGTGACCCAAGGATATAACTCAAGCAAAATGTCCCTCTTTTTATTTTCTCTTCTGATGGACTTGAACAGTGCAGCAATATGCAAATAAACTTCTATTCTCTTCAGCAGGGCCGCTGCTAGCTTTTTTGGTGCCCTATGCAAAATGTCTTGATGGTGCCCCCCCCCCCCAAACCCACAATTACTTTCTTTTCTTTCCATGTTCATTTTATTATCTTAAATTAAATACACAATATATAGTACTATAAACACAAGATGGAAATGTAAGTTGCCAACAAAAAAAATATTAATAAATATCTTAAGTAACTAAATAAAACTTAAATATTCAAGTGTAAAACAAATACCACCCAATAAAAGTGCAAATACGAATATAGATAGAATCATCCAACAAGTGAAGTAAATGTAAACATTAACAGGCTCCTACAAATGTGTACGTCTACATTTCCTAGCTGCAAAGTTGTTTATCAAGTCATCATATGAGAGCTTCTGTGCCAATTGGTGGTGAGTTCAAGGGGTACAAGAAACGAAATATTCGTAACTGTAAATGATTACTACTACAATTTATTTATTTTTTGCAAAAAATGAATAAAAATAGTTTATTCAGCTTTAAGAAATGCACAGGAACTGTTGTCATTGTGAATGTATCATTGGCATCATATTTATTCACGGATTAAGTGCAATAAAAGCCCACGCACCAAATGTCCCCTAAACGCCTCAGAGTCAGACGTTAGCTGCAGAGCGGCAGGTAATAGGCTCCTCCGCTGACTCTCTCTCGTCTTCATCATTCTCTCAAACTTTGCCTGGGGTCTTGGCCATCCCTGTTCTCTGAGGGAGGAGCCGAGGAGGAAAGAGAGAGAGCCCTTGGCGTCGCGGTTTTATTAAATTACGTGCATGCGCTTCACTTTGGCGAGCGCCGGAATGCGGCGCGCGAAATGCGGCGCCGCGTGGGCACCGCTCGTTTTCGCCACGGCCAGGCGGCCACGGCACGGCCGATGTGGTGCCCCCTCAGAGCACTTGGTGCCCTACGCGCTGTGCGTTACGTGCTTTATGGAAGCGGCGGCCCTGCTCTTCAGGACTGTTTTTCAATTTTATTAAAAGTGACTCCTCGTCTCCACAGCGCGTGAAAATGTCTACTTTCCACTCAGATGCACCACATTAACTTACACTGGGAGAATTTGTTTATTTTTTTTATTTAGCTGGTGGATAAGATTGATGTAGCCTAATGGTGTTGGAATGAGAGTAGAGCAGGAAGAAACAACCACGGATTTATTTAAACCCACGTAGGATTATAGACCATGGCTTTTGGCCTAACAAACGATAACTATAAATCTACTACAGTAAAGTGTACAATTGGAGCGTATACGCGACTACAATGTTAGCCTTGGTATTGGCAATCATTTGAAATAGGCTACATAGTAACATAAACATATTAAGAAAATAGGATAAATATCCTACATGTGTAAAAAACAAACAAATAAGTCGCTTATAAAGGTAATAATGTAAACAGTGGTCCCATTAAGAGCGCGTCCTGGGTTAGGTGCGCGTGCCGCGTGTCCTGACATGTCGCTGTCTGGTGTTTGGGTTAAATATGAGCCCCCGCGCTAAGAGAAGTCATTCACTTGTTTGTGCAGCTATAAAAGCGCCGAGCTGTGGAAAAGTCGTAAAGCGAAGCGCGCGATCCATCATCCCTCGATAGAAACCAAACAATATGATCATTGAAATTATTATTATGGTCTGACACGAGTGCAGCTGAGACTGCGCAAAACACTAGGGCAATATATAAAAAAAATATTAGACCAATAGCTTTTCAATCGGATGCGTTACACAAATACTTGCATTAAGACTTATCCAACCCGGTGAATTGTTAAAGGGCTCTCTCTTACATCCTTCAAAGATGACCTTCTGAAGCGCTCCATCTTTTCGCAGAAATATTTCTCCTTATTCGCCTGTTGTTGCGCGCACGTGGTAAATGTGGTCCAAAAGCTTCCGAGAGCGCGAGACCCTGCGCTCAGTATCAAACACTCCATCTCCCAGATTTCCCACGAATAAATGATGAGCGAGGCACTTGGAGTGGATGAAAAGAAAAAGCAAACAAGCCCGCGTTCACGCTCCGACAACTCTTTTGTGCAATTTTACGCACGCGATAAATGCTTTCTCCAGACGCGAGGACATATGTCTGTGCTACTTTTTTCCTCAAGAAACCGTAAATAATCTGGTCAAATAAAAAAGGGTTTGTTTTTAAGATGAATGCAAAAGTCACTGCTGAATTATAACACACGCCCCCTTTCTGTTTCAACGAGCTCGCCTTAAATTACCACTTTATTTTTTATTTCACCCTGATATAGGTATCTGCAATAAAGGTGTATAGATCTGCACTAATAATGTAAAAAACCGAACAGCCGTGAAAATTGGCGTATTGAATAAAGTTTGTCGTGGGAAATCAAGGATGTATAAGAAGTCTAAAAAGGGTCACAACTCACTCCCCAGCATTTCCATCTCAATATGCTGATCATCGTCTCAAGTCCTTATTATATGTAAAACAAATGAGAGAAAAAAACTGTGGCCAAATACCAGCAATTAAACAAATATTGTGGCAATCGTACATTTTTCAATACTTGCCCGGAATAAATGCGCACACATTAAATCAGGTTATTTTATTGGATGTAATTTGGAAAAGAAATCAAAGCCAATTACAGGAATGAGGAGGAATGAACTTGTGGATGCGGGTGGAGGCGGGAGGAGGGGAGGCAAGGGTGCGCGAGGTCTTGGGCTAAAGCTGACATACCTCAGACTACAGCTCTGATTGGTCATTCGTTTGGAGAAGCTCATGGGTTCATTCCGTTGTTAAGCGCCTCCCCATTTCTCTAAACTACATTATAATGCAACAGACCTCCCTTTTAACCACAAACCGAATTTGCTTTCATTTAGACCATATATATTTCTTAAATAGGTTAAAGTCATAGAGATTTTTTTGGAATAGCATTTCGCCCTGGAGCGGTGCGCAATGCTATCTCATGCCGACCTCCTGGATGCTCGCCTCGGTGAGTTATCATCACCAAACTCCGGTCTTCAACTCTACTGTAAGCTGGAGGAACTTCTCATCTTAAATCAAGCCTTGAAATTGTCAATTTGCTTCTTATATTCTCCTAATTTGACTCGAGTAGCGCAAACTGGCTTAATTCATTGGAAAAGTAATTATTATTATTATATTAGGTTACTGCGTAATTTGATTTAACAATTTTCTAAGGTCTTGATGTAGCCTAATCGAAGTGAAATAGGAGTATTTAAGAAGCAAATTGTAATGTGCATGCTGTGGTCTAGTGGATGTACTCGTTTTTGTGCTCGTTTATGCTCAAATAATGTGAGTTTGTTTTATGCATGTTAAACTCTTGTCTGTTATTTGTAAATGTATGCAAATATTGCTTAAAGATTTTCTATATTTATCCCGCTGTTTATTGTATATTTATTACAAAGCATATTGGGATGTCTAACTCCTGTCTTTCCCTCACAGAGCTCCTTTGGTCTCTGCTCGTTCTCATCACATCTCTTTTTGTGCCCAGGGATGAAAGACGCCGCTGCCGAGTTGCTGGGGCACAGAGACGCGTTGAAGTGCCGACTACCTGACCCAAACCACTCCGGGGAGCTGGGTCCTGGACCGGACGGTGTGGAAGGGACCACAATGCTCCCTGGGGATGACATCAGCGGCAGCACGGGCGCGGCGTCCGGTCCAGTCAACAGTAAGGAGCAGGACAAGCCCCAGCAGAACAGCGGCAGTAACCAGAACCAGTCTGGAGGGCAAACCCAGAAACAGAAGCGCCATCGCACGCGCTTCACGCCCGCTCAGCTCAACGAACTCGAGCGCAGCTTTGCCAAGACGCATTATCCAGACATCTTCATGAGAGAGGAACTCGCGCTTCGTATCGGCCTCACGGAGTCCCGAGTGCAGGTAAGACACTGAGTTCTGTCAGAAAAGCTGTAGGATATATGTGATATGTATATATATATATATAAAAGAAAAAACGAATTGTGTAGACAATAGACATAAACCTATTTAGTGCATGACTGAATAAAAGATAAATAACATGTCTGAAAGAAATGTGCACTTAAATAAAATAAGAAAAATAAAATAATACGCAATCCAAATTTCAAACGCTTGTGCGTATAACCGCACGATACAGGCTTTAAAGAGAAGTGTATTTTACTCTAATAGAATGTCAAGAAGACGAGGCTATTGCAAACACCGCTTTGATTCACTTTTAAATGGCTCAAACCAATGGGGCACCTTTCTGTTTGTTTTGTAAAACAAATAGCCCACAATAGGCCCTATTTGTTTTGGAGCCTCGTGGCACAATTAATGAATGTTATAATGGACACATATCAAGGATTAGATTCGCGTATGGCCAACATCTTTTGCGCATTTTGTTGGGTCACGTCCAGTGGCCTACATGTAGCCTGATTTATGCTGGTCGGAATTCGGAAAATAAACTCCAGATATACTCTGGCTGTGAACCAGACTGTCACAAAAAAACGTGCTGTTTGTGGAGTGTAAAGCCTGAATTTCACGCGTGAGCACGCGTATTCAGATTTCAGAGTGATGAAATATCGTTGCCATAACTATTCAAATATATTACATATTTTTAAGGGTTAAAAGTCCTCAAAATATTAACATAAAAGACGAAGTAGAAACCCATGAATGGGTGCGAGGTGGAATAGAATAAAATAATCCCGTTCTTATAGTGCGCCATGCTCTCAAACAAATCTCAACATTAATCATCCCGCGCACTCATGTGCCACAGCAAAACCAGGCTCAAGGACTGCGCCAATAAACATCATTTGTCATAACAGCAACGACAGGGCGTCTTTATTAAAAACATGGCTACAACATAACATTTCTTTCTATGTAATAATAATAATAATAATAACAGTAATAACAGTAATAATAATAATAATAATAATAATAATAATAATAATAATAATAATAATAATAATAATAATAATAATAATAATAATAATAATCTTTATGCTCTGGTGCAGGTTTGGTTCCAAAACAGGCGTGCCAAATGGAAGAAGCGCAAGAAGACCACCAACGTTTTCCGTGCGCCGGGCACGCTTTTGCCCACGCACCACGGCTTGCCTCAGTTCCCTTCGGCTGCCGCGGCTGCCGCGGCTATGGGCGACAGTCTGTGCTCATTCCACGCCAATGACACGCGCTGGGCCACGGCTGGGATGCCGGGAGTCTCTCAGCTGCAGTTACCCCCGGCTCTAGGCCGCCAGCCCGGGATGGCCCAGACCCTGTCGCAGTGCAGTTTGGGAGCCGGGCCCCCGCCCAATTCCATGGCCCTATCCAACATGTCGTCTAACGGCTCAGGGCTGCAGTCTCACTTGTACCAACCCACATTTCCTGGGATGGTGCCCGCCTCGCTGTCTGGTCCTACTAACGTGACGGGCTCCCCGCAGCTGTGCAGCTCCCCGGACAGTGACGTCTGGAGGGGGACGAGCATCGCGTCTCTGCGCCGCAAAGCGCTGGAGCACACAGTATCTATGAGCTTCACCTAGTCCCCTGCGGCGCCACGACAGAGCTCCATATGGAGATCTTCACTTTGTACTCTGACCCTGATCCAGGCCCTGACCAGGACCACCACTGCTCCTCTGCGCGATTGTTTCTTGGAGGACTCGGCCGGGCCGAAGAGGGCTGTCATATTTATTGTTTCGCATGTAGCTAAAGACATTTATTTATTGGTCTATTCAAATTATTGGTTTGTTTCGTAGGCAATTCTCATTTGGCACAACCTCTTTGTTTGCTGCGATTTCATTTTTAGAAAAACTTGAAACACAACATCCCTTTCGACCTATCACAGGCCGCAGCGTTTGCACCGCAGCGCGTGGACATAGAGGCACGTGTACCAGACCTGATTAACCAGATCTCATACGTACGCTGTGGTTAGTAGGAGTTGAAAATTGGTCATTTTGTAAAAAACAAACAAACAAAACTAAAAACAAAAAAAACATATTGGTTAACATTTTGTCTGTGATTCACCTCTGCTTTAATGTTTTTCATGGACATGTTTATAAAATTCTGTGTAAATTATTCAATAAAATTCATTTCAATTATACCAGGAATCAATACTCTTTTTATTCAAAAAGGAATGGGTCTGTTACAATTAAATTTAACATTTATTTACATTTTGATCTAGCAATAACATTGAATAAACAACTAAGGGCCAGGATGACAGCGCGGCTCAGAAACCTTGGAATTATTTTATAAATGTTACAAATGGTCTTCTCAAACACCTGTCTTTATAAACGTGTTCTCAACAACTAACACGCTTCTTGTAAACGTGTAAACAAGCCGACAGCGGAGTCCTTGTCTCGACCAGGGCTATAATGTTATTTTATGAGCTGTCTGATAGTGGTGAAGTGCTGATGTTGTCATCTCATCCCATCAGGTATAATCATGATGTGTTGATGGATATGACATTCACAGAGACCACCTAAATCTTCTCAAGGCCCATTTAAAACTCTATATTCTTATTTTATTAAACACACACGGTTATGTGGACCATGGGTACTAAAAAGCAAACATGCAACACAGTAACACAGAAGCAGAGACCATTTGTTGTTCTTAAACGAACTCCTTTGGAACCACTAAATATTTGAGTTTCTCCTGTTGTACTTCTGTCCACATTAGTAAAAGCTACATTTAAGCTGTATCTATTTTTGGTCATTTTTTGTAAAGTCACTAATTTCAAATTTCTGTATGTGTACATCACATTATAGTAATAAATAATATAATAAACAAGCAGATTCTTCAACTTCCTATTGATTATTAAAACATCCTGAGGAGTGAACAAATATAGCCTTTCATATAATTAAAGGCAGAGCACCAACATTTTGAAACAGTGATGAAGATTTTTGCAGTCAAGTGACAGATGTAAAATAATATTACATAAACGCAATAATTTGTTTCACCATGAGCCAGGTTAATTAGCTTGTGGAAATTGGTAACCTATTTCTCATTGGGTAATTTGTCACACACTGACGAGGTAGCCAATCAGTGACCCTGCTGTTGGTGGGATCATTTCTCCCAGAATGCTGTGCAGTGAGTGTGTCGCAGAAAATGTGTGAGCAAGCCAATGTTTACCTCGTATTATTCCACACAAATAAATGAAATCAGTCAATAAACCATCCAAGGGTGAATATGGCTCTCTCTATCTGGGATTATGAATGAGGGCTCATTAATTTTCCTGTGTGTGTGCTACAGTGGCATGAAGATTGTTGTCTGTTTGGCTCTGCATTGTGTGTGTTTACAAAATACAAAAGCTTGTATGTTTGCATATGGCAATGTGTATATTCAAATTAGGAATAATCAAATGACTGCAGAAGTATAATAACTTTAATAATGCAGCAAACAAATGTAACCATATCTGTATTTGGTTTATAAAATATCTTCTATAATTCCAGATGGTGCCAAGAACATTCATTTTTAAGCAAAACACAAAGGTGAACAGGGTAAAAATTTTAATTTATGAACTTTAACATGAACCTTCAACTGTTCTTTTGCAAAAACACATAAGTCTGTTTTGAAAATTTGTCACAAAGTTTTGTTCTTTTTGATACATTATTCATAACGATATAGTTGAGGGGATCTGCTCAAGAAGATATTCAATAATATATTTATTGCACTAAAACTGATTTGGCCTTTGAAAACGCTGTAGACTAACAGTAAATTAAAAGGCTTCTGTTCTGTTTTTACAAATGAACACTTCACTTGCTCGGTAGTTTATAATAAGGGACATAAATCTGAAATATGGATAGACTCAAATAAAAAAAATTAAAAAATCATTTTGCTTACATATTGGACATGAAAATTTGGGATATGCATTTAGTATTTGAGTAAACGAGTCGTACAAAAAAATTGCCTCTATTTTTAAACTTTAATAACAAATTTTACGTCAACAAATCCCTCAGCAAGATCAAAATCTTGTTAAGTACAAGATTGGAAAGTTTGTACATATTTATGTTTCTATTGGAGAAAAATACATTTTGAGAAAACACCCTTTGATGTTACAATGTCCCATATACATCTATGGATCCAGCCAAGTGGTTTAAATGAAATAATAAAACATCTTCAGGTGCAGATTGGACTAATTTGTGTTGTCCATTAACCTATTTAGTGAGTAAACTGACCACAAACCACAAAACATTGATAGGAGTTTTTCTTGTGCCTGACCTTAAAGAGATTGACCAGTGCTTTATTTGATAGCACTGACTGACATCTCACCGCTCCCTCCATTTGTCATTGTTTGAAAAGGTCTTAATTATATTATGTACAAATGAAGAGATTTGATTTTAGCTTATTATCTATTCATAACAGCAAATGAAGAGAGCATTAATGGGTCACGAGATGAAAGAGACAGTGATGTAGTAAAAAGATTTGTACTGTCTGGTTGTAGTCAGTAAACGGTCAGTAAAGAGTATCATGTTTATTTGGTTTGTAAACCCAGGAAGGTAACGAGACAAATTAAACAATTAAATACCTTGTGACCATCATCCTCTCACTTTGTGAGATTTGTGCTATTAATATGCACAAAGCTCACTATCAAATGTATTCTTTAAATTTGTAAAAACAACGGACAATAGGATTCTTTCATTTTACAAATATTTGAATAAAGCACAGTTCTGTCTTGGTCCTTGTCCTGTCCTGGTGCTGTCCTGGCACTGTCCAGATGCTGTCCTGTCCAGGTGCTGTCCTAGTGCAGTCCGAGCACTGTCCTGGTGTTGTTCTTGTGCTGTCCTTGTGCTGTCCTGGTACTGTCCTGATACTGTCCTGGTGCAGTCCGAGCACTGTCCTGGTGTTGTCCTTGTGCTGTCCTGGTACTGTCCTGGTGCAGTCCGAGCACTGTCCTGGCGTTGTCCTTGTGCTGTCCTGGTACTGTCCTGGTGCAGTCCGAGCACTGTCCTGGCGTTGTCCTTGTGCTGTCCTGGTACTGTCCTGGTGCAGTCCGAGCATTGTCCTGGTGTTGTCCTGTCCTGGTGCTGTTCTGGTGATGTCCTGGTTCTGTCCTGGTGCCGTCCTGGTGCAGTCCGAGCACTGTCCTGGTGTTGTACTGTCCGGGTGAATTGCTGGTGTTGTCCTTGTGCAGTCCTGGTGCTGTCCTGGTGATGTCCTGTCCTGGTGATGTCCTGGTACTGTCCTGGTGCTGTCCTGGCACTATCCTGGTTCTGTCCTGGTGCAGTCCGGGTACTGTCCTGGTACTGTCCTGATACTGTCCTGGCACTGTCTTGGTTCTGTCCTGGTGCTGTTCTGGTGATGTCCTGGTACTGTCCTGGTGTTGCCCTGCCCTGGTGCTGTCCTGGCACTGTCCGGGTGCTGTTCCGTCCTGGTGCTGTCCTGGTACTTTCCTGGCGTTGTCCTGTTCTCTTGTTGTCATGTCCTGGTGTTGCCCTGGTGCAGTTCTGGTGGTGTTCTTGTGCTGGCTTGGTCTTGTCCTGGTCCCGGCCTGGTGCTGTACTAGTACTGTCCTGGTGTTGTCCTGTCCTGGTGCTGTCTTGGTACTGTCCTGGTGTTGTCCTGGCACTGTCCTGGTGCTGCCCTGGTTCTGTCCTTGCACTGTCCTGCAACTGTCCCGGTGATGTCCTGGTACTGTCCTGGCAATGGCCTGGTGCTGTCCTGTCCTGGTACTGTCCTGGTGTTGTATTGTCCTGGTACTGTCCTGGTGCTGTTCTGGTGCAGTCCGGGCACTGTCCAGGTGCTGTCCTGTTACTGTCCTGGTACTGTCCTGATACTGTCCTGGCACTGTCTTGGTTCTGTCCTGGTGCTGTTCTGGTGATGTCCTGGTACTGTCCTGGTGTTGCCCTGCCCTGGTGCTGTCCTGGCACTGTCCGGGTGCTGTTCCGTCCTGGTGCTGTCCTGGTACTTTCCTGGCGTTGTCCTGTTCTCTTGTTGTCATGTCCTGGTGTTGCCCTGGTGCAGTTCTGGTGGTGTTCTTGTGCTGGCTTGGTCTTGTCCTGGTCCCGGCCTGGTGCTGTACTAGTACTGTCCTGGTGTTGTCCTGTCCTGGTGCTGTCTTGGTACTGTCCTGGTGTTGTCCTGGCACTGTCCTGGTGCTGCCCTGGTTCTGTCCTTGCACTGTCCTGCAACTGTCCCGGTGATGTCCTGGTACTGTCCTGGCAATGGCCTGGTGCTGTCCTGTCCTGGTACTGTCCTGGTGTTGTATTGTCCTGGTACTGTCCTGGTGCTGTTCTGGTGCAGTCCGGGCACTGTCCAGGTGCTGTCCTGTTACTGTCCTGGTGCTGTCCTGGTGTTGCCCTGTCCTGGTGCTGTCCTGGCACTGTCCAGGTGCTGTCCTGGAACTGTCCTGATGCTGTCCTGGCACTGTCCAGGTGTAATCTTGGTGCTGTCCTGTTACTGTACTGGTGCTGTCCTGGTGTTGCCCTGTCCTGGTGCTGTCCTGGCACTGTCCAGGTGCTGTCCTGAAACTGTCCAGGTGCTGTCCTGAAACTGTCCAGGTGCTGCCCGGAACTATCCTGGTACTGTCCTGGTGCTGTACTGGTACTGTCCTGGTGCTGTCCTGGTGCTGTACTGGTGGTGTTCTTGTGCTGACTTGGTCCTGTCTTGATCCTGTCCTGGTCCTGTCCTGGTGATGTCCTGGTACTGTCCTGGTGTTGTCCTGGTGCTGTCCTGGTGCTGTCCTGGTGCTGTCCTGGTACTGTCCTGGTGCTGTCCTGGTGCTGTCCTGGTGCTGTCCTGGTACTGTCCTGGTACTGTCCTGGTACTGTCCTGGTGCTGTCCTGGTGCTGTCCTGGTACTGTCCTGGTACTGTCCTGGTGTTGTCCTGGTGTTGTCCTGGTGTTGTCCTGGTGCTGTCCTGGTACTGTCCTGGTACTGTCCTGGTACTGTCCTGGTGTTGTCCTGGTGCTGTCCTGGTCCTGGAATGGTTGGGAAGGCATTTGGGAAGCAGAGCGCAGGTGGATGGTAGTCAAATCATTCAATCATCAAAAATTCCTTACATGGTACAGCTGCATAATAAGATTTTGTTCTGATTAAGTTTTTTTTTTTTTTGCCATTGGACAATGACTAATATTAAATCAAACCTAACGACATGATGAGTGCAGTATATAATTTGCAAATTAAAGAAAAATATTTTAGTTGAATATTTTAGTTGAATACATTATTATTTATTTTATTATTTTGAGTTGAATATATATATATATATATATATATATATATATATATATATATATATATACACAGCAGTTGGACTGGGATAATGAAATTACCAAAATAATTGCTATTTAATAACAATAATAACACAATTATTGAAATAGGTGATGGTTTAAAATGTTTAGTATTTAAATTTAGTATAAAATAAGCCACAGTATACACTTTTAATGTTATGAATGAGTTCCATGTTTAAATATGTGTTGTACTTTGTTATGAGTAGAAACAACATTGAGAGAAGTCTTGTTCTGTCTGGTGGTATCGTCATCTTTGATACCCTTTTCATTGCGATAAACTATTGTTTATTGCCATCCCTATTCTACTGTGACGTCCATATGCATGTTAAAAAATAGCTTACTATCTATTGTGATGCTCTCAGCCCAGACAAAATACTTTTCTACACGGGGTCCGGGGATCTTCAAATGATCACATGCTGCATTAATTCACCTCCACCTTTCGTTGATACAAGGAGCTGATTTGACATAGGCCTAGAGGTCAGAAATAATCCTTTGTTCAATTTTGACTAGAATTAAACGGGGATCAATTTGAAATTGTGATACTTTATAATGGACTGTCAGCAGTTGACTTGTGAATTATGTCTACAAGATATACATATAAAATGTTGCTCTCATGATTTGAATGAAACCGCACACGATCTGATGGACTATAAATGTGGGCTAGACTGCCTCAATCTTACCTTGTCTCCCATAACACCCATTCACTCCACCTGAACCAATCCCTCTCTCTAACCCTCCTTCTTCCACGAGCTGCCCTTGAGCTTTTCTATTACCGCATGGAAAGCACCTCGCAGCCTCTGACAAGCGCGGCGGATCAACACTAAATCAGAAATCAGTGCCAGCCGCAGATCTGAGGTACCATGAAGGTCACAGGCCCCACACCGCGTGTCGTCTCAATCGGAGAAGCAGCGCGGCACAGCAGCACATCTAATGTGGGGATCACTGCGAGAAGACTGGGGGACAACACACAGAAGGAAATATGTGAAAAGGTAAAGCAAAAAACACAAGTCACATGGACATATTAGGCTACAGTACAACAGGAGAATTAATATAAAGTCACCACGAAGTTTGCCATATTCTGCTTTTTAGTGAGTTTTATTTTATTTGCTGATCAAGGCAACTCTTTCAAACAATACATTGTAATAATAAGGCTATATAATTTACCCGATAACTTTCACTTCTAGCGCAATCTGTCTTTTTTCTGTCGTATTCTTATTGACTCATGTCATTGTTACACACTGCCATCCAGCGGCTACTACTTGTATTACAACAACCAGTAAAAAAGAAAAAAAAAACACAACAAATTCAAACGCAGCCACAACAAAGCCGCAATTCCATATATAAAGACAGACAACGTGTGAATACCTTTTTAACAATATATTACAAGAAAATATATTTGGCTTCCCCTCATCGTCGACCTGGAAATTTTGTCCCAAAACAGCTTCCGTAGTCGGAGTCACATGAAAGGTTTGTGTTGTTTTTTTGTATTGATGCTGTAAAATAACATTTATTGCTCAATTTGCCCAGTTTTTCCGATGTTAAATATGATCGAGCTATAAGTAGGCAAAAATTAAACTGTAATTTAGCATCTTACTTGAAAAGAAGGACACTTTTGTCGGACGCGTGATTTTTAAAGGAAGGTAAGGAAACTGTACATTCGATGTGTCATAAATAAATCCTTGATGCCTAAGTTAATGGTAAGACTCCATTTGCAAACATCTTTTATCTTTTTTTCAAGTCATAAAACTACGCCATGTTACGATGGATTCTTGGGAGTCGTGAAGCCCAGAGCTCAGTGGAGGTGAGGAAGTAAAATCATTAATGCTGAGTTTGATGGATCTGTTTCATGCTTTGGTCTTTCTTTTAACCTTTCCCACCTCACGTCCAAAACCCTAAGATCTGTTTCTGTTTGCCTCACCATTTTCTCTCTGCGTCTGCAGAAAAGCTCCGTGTTGTGCATTGGCGAGGAACAACCCCAAAACTGCTTCACTGAGCTGCAGGTGCTAAAAGGACATTTTGACATTGTTCGATTTCTGGTGCAGATTGATGACTTCAGGTGAGCAGAGTAGCCCCTCCCCCATATCACATCGTCTTTGACTTTCTTCCTCTCTCTAACCTCTCTGCTCTCTACCCATGACTGGCCTCTATCACCATTTGATTGACAGGAGATTCTCACATACAGAAAACTTACAGAGCATGACAAGAGCCCAATCATGACCACTGTGAGGCAGTACACCCACTACTCTGTACAGTGTGTTTCACTGTCACACACACACACACACACGCACACGCACACGCACACACAGACACACACACACACACACACACACACACACACACACAGCTGCAGCTGATCCTCTGCTCTGGTTATACTGTACACGGTACAGTGCTCTGCATAAGTCTTTACAAAGGGATTTAAACTGTGTGTGCGCGTTTGGGGACAGTCTTCACGCCTGGTCAACTCTAGGTCTCCTCCAGTAATAACCTCCTCTTGGTCCTGTCCCCTCTGCACAGACGTCCATAGACGGGGGCAGAGGCCAGTAAATTCACTCTAGATTACTTTCAAAGTCCGAAAACATATCCTGGACAATTCCTCTCTTTTCATTGTACTGTATCTCTTTGTTTCATCCTCTCATCCTTTCTGTTGATTTTGAGAATTGCTCATGTGGATTGTTGAGGGCAGAGGGTAAGTTAAGGTGCTAAGCCTCAGGACAGCTGTTTTTTATTTTTTTACATCACTAGGTCGTATGGGAAATGACTTCGTGGCCGGATAAAAATTGCCTCAGTGCACAAGACTTTGAGGTCTGTCAGTGTGGATGAGTAATATGTTAATGCAATGCTGTAATTTACAGATGTGCCTCTGCAGGAGATGATGGCCTTGTTTTGGTGTGGAATATTGAGGTGAAATTAATTATTCTTTCCCCAATGATGCCAATAATAATGAATTTTAAAATAGTTATTTTAATGGAATTTCCTCGTGTTTGTTTTTGGTTTAGACGGGAGAGAAACTACAAGAACTCAGAGGACATTCGCAGCAAATAACTGCCATAACTACTTTTGTTTGCAGAAATGCACTTACGACTCAGACTTTGCTGATCACCGCTTCTTCTGATCGAAGTCTGAGTGTATCCTTACACCAACGCAAGGTTCTTACATATGTAGTTTTATCAGACACTGCATTCTGACTTTCTGGCTTCCCTAATTTTTGTTATTAAATACAACAAATGATGTTAAATCACATTCTGTTAATTATGTCTTTGCAAGTGATTCACAAATGGTAGCTGTTACATGATAATATTCACTTGACTTTTCAAAAAAGCTTTGGGACCCTGATACAGGCAACAGAGTTCAAACAATTTCAGATCTTCAGTCATCTGTCAAGGTAACTTCAAACCTCTAGACTTCAATTTTAATTATAATAAAATATATTTCATGTTTTTAAATGTTTTCATAAATGCTGTATCTCTCTCTCAGTGTCTGTTGGTGCTAGAGCGCTTGTGTTTGTGTCTGTCTGGAGGAGAAGAGTTGTGTGTGTGGAACAAAGATTTTCAACTTCAGTGCCATGAGCAGAACCACAGCGACACTGGTAAAGAGCTACAGAGAAATGGACACACCATCCAATTTCTATAATCACCATATCTTCATATTCTTGTAGGAATCTTTGTGTTAATTGAGCTGCCCAAGAATTGTGTGGCAGCTGCAATGGATCAAGAAATCGGTAAATAAAAAAATATACATTCAAATGAAACTGGCCATAGTTATATTGTATGTTTTCTTCTGACAGTAATTTACAGGTTAACAGTCTTTGCCAACTCTATTTCTCTGACTGAGATGCACCGTCTGTCTGATCATCGGGACCAGATTCGTGCTCTTATAAATGTTAATGGTGAAAACTTAACTTACATCGGATGCCCTCACACCGCTTAATTCTAGGTTTAACTGCTTGCTCATCCTCTGCAGACAACATGTTTGCCTCTGGGTCCCATGTGGGCGAGCTTATTCTTTGGGACACAATTGACTGGAACGTTCTGGCCTATGAACATATCTTATGGGAGGAGTCACTAAGTGCCTCTGAAATACGCATGGGTTCCTCAAAACCGAGTGAGATGTCCATTCAACATCTTTGCTCTAATGGAAAGGTCAGGTTCATGTCATTATTACATTATTAATGCTAAACACTCATTAACAACTGTGTGTTTTACCAGCTTATCTTGGCAGCTGTGGGTTGTGGCCTGTATGTGTACAATGTCCTCGCAAAGACTGTTGTGGCCTATAGAAAAGTCGCTCATGACTCCAATGTTTTGCACACCATGCTGCTTTCTGACAGGTGAAAGGAGATTTAACTTTACTATTGTCTTACCAATGTTTAAGATGCATTAGGAATCACAGATTGTTTGTTGCAGTGAACTGTTGTCCTGCTCTGAAGATGGAAGTGTAAAACTGTGGGAGATTCAGGACCTGCCACTGCCGGCTGAACCCGCGTCGGCAGGTGAAGTAAAATTTCTTTCTTTGCTGTTGATAATTTTGTGACATCACTAAAAAAGTTGCCACAGATGTTTAGTTTTTAGTAGACTTTATTTAACAAGAAAGTATTGCAGGAAATGGGAGTGAAAAGTTGGTGAGCCATTCAACAAATTAGAGCCACAATGTAGAGGCCGGCCCTGAGCCAGAGATACAGTATGTATTGTAGGTTAGACTATACTATACTGCAAAAGTCTCTGAATTGTTTAACAACAACAGATACAAAATGCAATGAACTACACATTTTATAGTCTGTGATCCATACAAGCGTCCCATTTAGATGTTTGTTTTTCAGTATAAAAGGAGATAGGAATATACCCTGCTGGGAAACTCTGCTCTGCTGTTCAATCTATAAGCCAATTGATACCTTTCTTGAAATGTCACAAACATTAAAGGGGGGGAGCACTGCCCTATTGGAAGCTCTGTTACTTAAAATATACTTTAATGTGAGCTTTTTTATCATTATTATCTGACCTTAAAGGAACTACAAGGTGATTTGTGCAACAGGTTGTAAAAAACATGTTTAAAAAGATTACAAAAAAATTGTCATTTATTAAAAACAATATGCAAAGCAAAAAAACACTAAGTCAGGTCTTTATGGTCAGAATGTGTTAAAACATACAGTTCAGATTAAAGTCCAACTTAAGTAACAGAGCTTCAGACAGAGCAGTGCCTCCAGTTATC
The DNA here is from genome assembly GCA_019453435.1 of Rhinogobius similis. Lineage (NCBI taxonomy): Eukaryota > Metazoa > Chordata > Actinopteri > Gobiiformes > Gobiidae > Rhinogobius > Rhinogobius similis. The sequence continues at coordinate 28,654,380 of CM033619.1, read as the reverse complement.
TTTACCTCCCTGGTTAATGTTGATGACATCATATATGTGAAAGGTATCAGTATTGATATGATATTATGAATACATAGGTTGTAAAGATGTGCATGTCAATTGTACAATATGGAGCATAAGTATGTAAAATGTAAGTTTATAAATGAAGTAATTTTATTTTCTCATCAGGGTTTTTTGGAATGTTGACTTTTGGACGTTCCATTAAACAGGCGGGTCCACCGTCAAAGAAAGTTTTTGATGTCCCTAAACTAAAGATGTTGGAATTGATCGGCGACTTGATTGGCCATTCTGGAGCTATTCAGGTATAGAGACATGAGACAGAAAATTGTACTCTCTGCATACTCAAATAAGGTTAACATGAACCTATTCTGGCACATGACAGATGTTTGTGAGCTTTAAGGAAAATGGTTTGGTCACATGTTCTGCTGACCACCTGCTGATTTTGTGGAAGAATGGAGAAAGACAGTCACATCTGCGCAGCCTGGCACTTTTCCAAAAGCTAGAGGAAAACTGTACTCTCTGAGTTGCATCGAGAGGCCACTGCTTTTAAAAGTAACATGAACATAAAGTCTTGTGAAAATGCTACCAAGTGTTTGTTATTTGTATTTAAATGATTGTGATCAGCTTGAGTGTTGTGTGTATATATATGTTTATTTCATGCATTAAATCGATTTTGTCCAAATTTGAGAGTTCTTTTTTAAACATTTTACCTATGCCTAGGGCATCTTTTTTTTACAACACATGCTGGTAAGTATAAATTAAGTTAAGTTTGTGGACAATGTGGAATACTTGCTGGCTCAGTACAATTATTAAATTTGATTAGAGGAGGATTCACTCGGTCAATAGCGATCCATCCGCTTTATGTTTGTGTCAATGAATTTGTTGAGTGTTAGGGAAAAACAAGTGTAGTCCCAACGAGTCCAAGAGTTGTAAGGAGAGGCAGGAGACTCTTATCTTAGGCAGAAGTTTATTTACCATCAGTCCGGACCCAGCCACTTGAGTACTCAACACATTGCATTAGTATTAGCTATTTAAGCCTGACTATGCTTCAACACATGGAGGTTTAAATAGTTGATGAGAAGGCCATGCTTGGAGACAAGCATAAAAATAGTTGAGGTGCCCTTGTTACGACTATGCATGAGATGGAGAAGTCTATAACGCTTAGTATGGAGTATGGTTAGATTTTTTTTTTTCATGATGAAAAGGAATGAGAACTTAAGAGCATAATTGTTTCAAAACATAATGACTACCCATGGCTTCAAGGTGGCAATTCTATCTCGGCAATGCCTGATCTTGGACGCTAAATAGGATTGGACCTGATTAATACTTGGAGCACCAGGTGCCACAGTGGGGCAGACTCTACTGTATAGAGTTGTTGTGTCATTAGGCAAGACACCCACCTTGCTTATATATATGGTGTGTGAGTGAGTGATTGGAATATTTGGAGGGGCAGCTGTGGCTACAGTGGAGTGAATGAATAATGCAACGTAAAGTGCTTTGGTTGTATTTAAAGCAGTATAAATCCAATACATTAAAGTAGAATTATCTTATTACTCCAAAATAAATAAACATATTTCAGACAATGAAACATTTAACTCTGTTTTTTTAAATCTATAATTATTTATTCATAGCTTTCTAAACAGGATCACATAATTGGCACATTGTCTGCTGCTACATGTTGAAAGGCATATCCTTACGCAGGCTCCACTTGCGTGTCCTAATCAGGATCATCACATTCCAGTCATACAGCTCTCACAAAAGGCATGTCAATCAGAAACATGTAAATTGTATTTTTGAATAGAAATCTCTATTATAAACTAGCAAAAATATTTGTTCATCATCAGTAATACCAGACGGGAAACAGTCAGGATTGTAGCAGTGTTTCAAGTTACTGTATAAAAAGAAATCAATCTAATTTTTCAGAAATCATCCCTGCCTCACATTACATACACATAACAGTAACACAGTCATTCTTGCAGTACAAAGCAAAATGATAAATGAGCAGATAATGTACACAATCAGCAGGAACATTAGGTACTTTACAGTGTGTTGCATCAATAGCAGGCCTAAAATGAGACATGGCAGGATTAAGGCGTTGATTAATGTCAATGATCAAATGCTTAAAATGCGCTAAAGATAGTAAAGTCTCTAGAAGTCTGGAAACTTAAATAAAATACAGTACACAAATGGCCCAGCCATACCTGATTCTTCTTTAGATGTAGTGTGGCAATTGCACATCAACTGTTACAAATAGGAAAAATAACCTTTAACACACTGCTCCTGTTGCTTTGCTAATTGAATATGGCTTTTGTTTGAAATAGAAATGTGACATAAGAAGTCTTATGTTTAAGATGATACCAAGGATAATGCATCTATAACACTGTCACTACTTTCATAATGTTTATCCTTAATGCTACCATTTATTAATTTAAACATCCCACTGTCCATCATACTACGTACAGTGCTTGTACAATATTGTCCAACCTTCAAAAAGTGTCGCAGTTTATGCAGAAGGTTAGACATTTGCTGGACATGTTTAGGATAGTAACATTGTGTCAACATCCTTAAGTACTTTTTCAGCAATTTTTTATGTCGAATTTTTCTGTAAGCTTTCTCAACTTCGTCTTATTGCAGTGCAGCACTCATAAATAACCACCAGAGGGCAGTCATGTTTGGCAAGCCTGGACTATGACAGAAAGACGCAAAAAGGCTAAAACAACGAAATAATAATAATAAAGCATAAACTACTGTAAGACAATACACATATTATGGAATGATTCACATTTGGCAGGCAAACCCAAATGTTCAGCTCTCAAACACATCTATTATCCGACAATGAGCCCCATCTGTCTCAAATGTCTGAAACTATTAAATTACTACATGACATTTATGGTCTACAGTTGGTGTTCTATCTTTGGTGAAAATCTCACCCATGTACCATTAAAAGCTCTGATACAGTGCAGTGTCCCTGTTGGCTACGTGCTGTATAACTACCTAACCAGACTCTGGTCCCTAATTATCAGGCAATTTGTTTACTCTTGTGAGATACTGAATGAACCTCTGCCAACTGCTAGTGCCAAATAAAGCCTCCAGCTAAAGTCAGTGAACGACAGCGAGACCCTCATTGTTGCGCCAGAATGTACCATCCTTCACTTGGGGAACCTGAGCTCTTCTGCAAAAACTAAACTCAGAGTTGAGTGATTTTGGCAAGACTATGTCCTCATCATTAAAAACAACTTGTAAAAACAGTTTCTTTCAGCTACATTCTGAAAGCATACATCTAGTGTATCAAAAAAATAACTAGAGATAATCATCCATGAATTTGTCTCCTCGTGGTTAGACAACTGCAACAGCCTGTTTACCTGCCTCAACAAGAGTCTGCAGAATGTCCAACAGTTAGCCGAGAGGCTCCTGACCCGCACACACAAGAGGGCCCATCTCATAGTTATTCTAAAAAGTCTTCATTGGCTCCCAGTTTTGTATTGTATCTACATTTAAAATCTTGGTTTTACATGGGTAGACTCCAGTGTACACAGCAGGTCAAGCCCTGGAGCTCAGTCCGGAGATTCAGTTCCAGAACCTGCTGATGTTTGGGGGAGACTTGGGGAGACCAGTCTTTTAAGACTGTCCTGTCCTGATTCTTTGTTTCTCCTTTTGTTCCACAAACTCTGTGGAAGATGCCTTTAAAAAGCTCCATAGGACTTTCTTTTTCAAACCAACATTTTTGCCTTATTGACTCAAAATAAGCCATAAACCCAAAATTGGCTTTATTCTGTTGTATATTTTTATTCAAATTTGTCTTTTATTATTGTGAAGCACTTTGTGAAAATCGGTTTGTGAAAAGCGCTATATAAATAAACTTTACTTGCTTACTCACCATTATCAAGTTTCTCTAGAACTACTACAGCTTATGAGCAAATGAGCACCTTCATTTAGGCAATTTGGAGACGCTAGCTTAAGGTGTCCCTGGCTTTGGTCACCATCTTGTGTTTATAGCAAGTCTTTTAAGTAGAAATGAGCATACATGTCAGTAACATTAAACTAAAAAGCCTGATGAAGCTTCATGATTGGTTAAAGTGCAGGATTGTGGAGTGTTCGGTATGGATAATTAGCTGAGCTGCAAAGTCAATGTTCTTTGAAATTTTTAACACAAAATGAGTCACAGAGACTCAACACAGAATGAGCTCTGTAAGAAATGTGTCTTCAGTTGGACAACACAGATATGAACCACTTTTTTGAGATCAAGCTCTTTCTCTTGGCTCTAGGCTCCTTACGTGTCCATGGCACCGGCTTCTTACCAATGACAGCTGAAGAGATTTAAGGTTTTGCATGCTCCTCACACAACAAATCAAGATGTCTGGTCATGAAGGAGGAGGAGGGCGTAGACTCTTGCACTTCATGTCATCCAAAGTTTTCCAATACTTGTAGTTAGTTGACAGGTGCTCCATGAGACCAGGCAGACTTGCAAAGGCTAAAAAAAAAAACAGTGACCAGTTAGTTTTTCATAAGGTGTTTAGTATTTAGCACAAGGAGGCCAACTCCAATCTCTATTCCCATACCAATTTCCCAATCTAATATTTAGAATTGGAATTTACTATTTAGCATGCACAAATTATTTACTTTGAATAATTTGTGCACATCCCACATCCCCCAGGTTGACCCACAACCTGACCCATATCCTCCAGGTTGAGAACCACTGATGTATTGTATACTTAAGAATGTTAAGTGTCTGTGGGGAAAACTGTGCTCTCCCCTATGACTTAGAGAGACACATATTTTCAGTGCAAACAACCCTTTCCCCTGACGTTTTGTTTATTCACTCATTTCCGCTTGCTGGTGACCCCGATGTCTTCTGAGAGCTGCTGCTGTAAATGACCTGATTACGGCCATCCTGAAGCAGATGGGCAGCATGCGTTCTGCGCTCGAACCAGTCCGTCTATGTTCAACCAATGCTGATAGTCATTCTAAACCATTATTTGGTTTTCCCCTCAACTGTCCCCATCTACCTCCATTCCACTGGCATTTGGGATCTTTCCGTGACATCATTGCTATGCTGACAGTAAACAAGTTTCCTCCTGGGCAGACTAAACCAACGAGCTATTCAGTGGGAATAGGGAACAGAAAAGCTCAAAACTCCATTAGATTTTTTTCACAGCTTACCACCCCCATTTCCTGTATATCCTTTTGCTATTGCTACAAGACCAAATGAACACATCAAGTCAATGGCAAAAGGATTGTGGAAGCTACTGTGTCTACAATACCGGATTAACAACATTAAATAGAATAAAACACAAATATAAAACTAAATCATACTGTAACACATAACACAACATATAATCAGTCAATCATTTTCCAGCTGCCTTGTCTTGGTTTATTTGTGTTTTTGTCTGTATTGAACTGCAAGGGGTCTTCATGTATCATGAAAAGTGCTGTATTAGTGTTTGAAGGTCACAAACCACTGAACTCTAATGCAGTGATTCCCAACCTTTTTTCCTTGAAGCCTTATAGAGGCCCCGCAGTCCACGACCGTGGCCCAGACAAATACATTACATGATAAAAATATTACTACCAAACATTTATTTCAGACAAATAAACAGCAATTTTTGTGTTTATGTTCCCATACCCATTTCCAATAATTTATTTGAAGTTTTTACTATTTAATTTGCACAAATGATTACTATGATGGCCTGACCCTCAGATAAGACAAAGCTCTGGGGACCCCCTGAAATCTCTGGTGTACCCCTGGGGGTCCCCATCCCCCAGGTTGGGAACCACTGCTTTAATGCCTCTTATAAATCTGATTAAATTGAGAAAAAGTAATCAAAGGCTTAATCATTAAGTGTATTGTAGAGTACTGTTCCCCAGTAGTAAAACAGTTGCCTCATTCAAAATTATACTATACATTTCCCAACAAACCTATGCGACTGTTAAGTGTGACATCATCACTGCTTGTGTATGTCCAAATGATCTCTTTCCCACAGACACAAACAGCAGAAACAGACTCTGAACCTGATAAATTAAAAACACATCAGGTACAGAAACTGCTTCACACTAATTAATATATATATATCAGCGGGTGTAACAGCTTTGTTCAAAACAAGTTGGAATCACCATATTGCCATTATAGTGAATGAGTCTGGAATCCTTTGGACCCAAAAGTAGCTAAAGTAAAAGTGATGACATCTTCACTGAACAGCCCCACTGAAGTGAGTGAGTATGCATGTGGACTGTGGCTCATACCATCCCAAGCATCAAACATGTCTGTGATGAAGTAGTCTATGAAGGAGATCTGAGATTTGGGAATACTGCAGGTGTTTCTGTCAAACACAGGCATTACAACAGGCAGGCCCAGTCTCTTCTCTTCATCTGTCTGTTAAAACAACAGGCATATAATAAACAGCAGAACAACAGTCTTGTAACGTGTAGTCTAACAGTGGGAACCAGACCTGTGCAAAGTACTCCTCAGAGATCCGTCCTGCCCACTCAATGCAGAGCTCCAGAGGTCGACAGGGATTGGCCACATCTGCACACTTGATGAGCATTCGCTTTATCAGCAGTCTGTTCTCTGGAGAACTCCTGAAGTTCATCTGGCCCTCACAGTCACTGTTTACACTCTATGGAGACACAACAGACACAAGCTCATCAGTATTTGTAATCAGCCTTTATAATCAGTATTTATAATAAACCACAGAGACTCACACTCGTGCTGGTCTCCTCTATAGCAGCCATGGGCTTATTAATGCTATTCACAAATTTGTTAACATGCTCAAAGTGTCTGGTCATCTCTGTGGCCAGCACCATGTCGATGATGGCTTGTCTCAGCGTCCGGAACTGATTTCTGTAAAAAGAGGCGTAAGTAAGTAGTAAAAGTCTGTTATTAGGAACTATTGTTAGAATTTCAAGCAACACAAAAATCTTTGTTACCTGTCAATATTCTTAAAGATGTTGCTCTTGCCATCTCGCACAGTGAGCTGGAAAGCTAGGGCTGCATGGTGACTCTCTAACACAGCTGTATCATTATAAAGAATGGCCAGTTCACTGCTGGCGTTGCATAAAAAAGAATTTGTCCTGCCGGGATGATCCACGTCGTGCACTGTGGCTGCTATAAGAGCTGCTACCTCATCTAGCTGGTCCAGACTACCCTGAAGACAGATCGTAAACATAATGTTAGAACCCAATAGTTCTGCAAAAAATAACTAGCATGATTGATTTTATCTTAACCTTGACTCTGTCTGTGCGAAGGAAAAAGGCAGTGGCATGTAGCACATCTGCTGCGTGTGTGGAGTTGTGATAAGAATTTGATGAATGGTAGCTGGCCTCCATCAGCTGTAACCATGAGCGCAGTGTGGCCTCTGAGCAGTTTAAGAAATCACATACACCAAAGCTGGTGAAGATCTTCAGACCAAGGTATGTGAGTGGTCTGTACAAAGTACATAATAAACAGGATTACACCAAATGACAGACATATTCTGCAATAGTACATTGTCTATCATTATACCTCTTATGTGTGGCAGCTTCCAGCTCTAGAATATTGAACTCCCAGCATTCTTCATCATTGAGCATCTCAGCAATAGATTGGGGGATATCACTCAGAGTGACGGGGATATTGGCCAGGTCTCTTTGGCTGATATCTAAAACGACACAATCCACTCAAGATTATTCATTTGTAGAACACAGTCGATCACATGATTAAAGCATATCTGTTTAGTTTGATTGTGTTTTCAGGATAGTTGTTGCATGTTTTAAACTTACTTTTGGAAAACACATATTCATTCCCAGAGAGCCTTCTAAGACCATCCTGTATAAGACAAAACATAGTTCACAAAAAACATTATGTTGCACATTTTTCTACATAGCAGTAAATATCTTAAAACTGAATCCACTGTTTGTCTTATACTTAACATCATAGAAATAAATATTAAATATTTTCTTGCTCTTTTCTTCACTATAAGTATATAATGTGCTTTTTTGCCTTACACTCATGAGGCCTCCCACCAGGTCGTTGGTGTGAGGATCATCCTCTTTGGAGGCCAGCTGAGGTGAATACAGCTCTGTTGACCTGAGGATCTCGAGCACACGGTCCAGAGCCTCAGCTACTGTCACAGGACTGCTCTCCTGGGCTGCATTTATGATATTTATCACCTGAGGAGAGGAAAGTCCCTCGTCACTGCCAGCAGAGCAAACACAAAGAGTCCAGTACTGAACATGCCATAAAACAGGGCCTCTTTCTTCTGGAAGTGTCATAGAGATGTGCATGTGATGCTGGAGAATGTTGTCTGAGGAATGTTGTAGAATACCTTATACATTATATTATATTATTATATTATCATTATATCATTGTACAGTCCACAGCTCAATATACCATTGTTCACTTTTAAATATGGTTCTTTTGTAACTATTCATAATGCATTAATTGGCACTTATTATTTTTTATGCACTTATAAGGCATAATGTATTTGTTGATGGGTTAGAATACCTTATACATTATATTATATTATTTTATTATCATTATATATATTATATTATCATTATGTTGATGGCTATATATATATATATATATATATATATATATTATATAGCCATCAACAAAAACATCTCTATGTTATTAAACCATGTACAAAATGCTTATAAGAGCATTAATACAATATGCTTACTAAACTATTTTCAATAAACAAGTGTAAATGCATTATTCTTATTCTTATTCTTATTCTTATTCTTATTGCTAAGTGCTTATAAACAAAGACTAATGCTTATTAATGCCTTATAAATACCAGGGAATCTTATTTTAATGCATTTCCAAATACTTTTAACAAGTATTTCATAATCCCCTTTCAATCAGAGTATGAACTGGGATATCTACCTTTGTTATTGGAGCCTCGATAGTCATGGAGTGAATCCTGGCAATGGAAGAATATCTTCTGTTTTGTAAACTGGGAGCTGAAAAAGTATTAAAATGGTGACAATCTTTGAAACAAATGTTACACGTAGTCTCCTTTATTGTTGTGAAGCCAATTATCTGGTGTCTTCATAGGAAAAGTAGCTTAATTAGCACAGATTCTTACCATCACTTCCGCGTGAACTGATGGAGTCTTTCCTCCTGTCTCTGTGACGTAAAGAATAGCAATCTGGAGCAGAAATAATACACTTAATGCGCATCTATATTTGATATTGTTATTTACAATTAATACAACTAAAAGAAATGATAAATGAAAGAATTCACAGTACCAGACTGGGAAAGCTCTCCACTGCATCTGTCCTCCCTGTTGAACTTGTGAGTCTGAAAATCACAACACACACAGCACTTAAACTGTGTTCTGTCTCTGTGTACCAGTGTAGCATCTTTGTGTTATGTGGCCTCTCTGTTCTAAGTACTTTCTCAAGAAACTCGTTTATCCAGGCATTGTTCCAGTTTAATTAACTTTTATTTATAATAGTGTCCCCTCATAATTTGTTTGAATGAACATGTTTGAATAAACCTGAGTTGTCCTGTTCAAAAACTTTACAATTACAATTAACATATGTTTTAGTTTAGTTCAATACATACACATACAAAAATGTTAGTGCCCTGTGAGATGATTCATTACACAAACAGGGATGTGTTAGAATCCACAATATACCTTGTGTATAATGTGGTTATAAGCATTTTCGTAACGACACAACTGGTGCCTTTCACTCATATGATGGATTGTTTGCATATAACATCAGAGATAACATTTGTAGATTTATCTGGCTGCTTTACAAACATCAAAGGAATTCTTGTTTATACCCTTAATTTATAATAATATTAAAGATGCACAGTGTAAATTTTCTGGTGGGGAATCCAGCACTTGGTTGTTTCCATGGAGATGTTATTGCATTGCCTGTATTATTCCTCAGTATTGGATTTTAAATGAAAAAAAAAAAACAAAACAAAACTTGAATAACGTGCATTCTTTCTGTGAGATGCTTGTCTCCAAGGAGTAGACTTGTTTCACTTTGTGAAACATTCCAGGGAACATAATAAGATCTTCACAGAGACAAGCAGGTGGCGGACCATTCACCAGAAAAGTTAGTGCACTTCATAATAATCGATAATTAACTGTAATTGACCCTAGTGAGAGCTGCGGTGTGTGCGCAATGGTGTGTGCACTATACTGAAAAGTAAATCATGCAGAAATTAGGTCGTGTGAGGGCTTACTTCTTCACTTTTCTGAAAAAGTCTGGCTAATCTAAGGGTCCAATTCTTGATGAGGAGGAACGGAAACCGTAATGGCCCGCCAATGCCAGCAGCTGACTCACCTTTTGTACACATCATGAAAGAGCCGGTCTTTGTTCAGCTTTGCCCTAAGTATAAATAGCCCTGCTGCCTGGCTGCTATCCCTCACAGCTCTTAGAGGGGAATCCTGCAGCTTAGCCGAGGCTTAGTAAAGTATGACGTTATTGGCCTGAAACTCAGCTGAGAGCAGCAACACACCTGGTTTAGAAGAACTGGACATTCTACAGCCTCATCCACTTAAAACACAATAAGTGTGTAGCAAACCCACACTTACAGAAGCATTAAATAACATTTTAAATATCTTGGATTTTTGCTGGACCTTCTAAAGCCCATCTTCAAAATTTGATTAAAATGTGAAGATAAACCTGGGTTTTTACTATCGTAATAAAGCGTGTTTCACGCTTCAAGCACACAAACGTCTGGTATCGGCCACTTTTATGCCTCTATTGGATTATGGCGATACACTTGGCAAAATGTCGGCAAACAACGGTAAAGTGTCTGAAATCCTTGGACAGTGTATATCACTGTGCTTTGAGATTTATAACAGGTTGTGGCAGGCTCACACACCACTGTGATCTCTAAGCCAAGGCTGGGTGGCCTTCTTTGGGTGCCAGAAGGTTCACATATTGGATGCTGTTAGTGTATAAAGTGTTATGTAAATGTGCACCTTCTTATTTATGTGTCCTCGTGCAGACAGAGGAGTGTCATTACACCCTGCGCCCACTGTGATATGTTTAGCTTGTCTGTCGGACTGGGGAAAGAGAGCTTTTTCTTATGTTGCTCCCACAGTCTGGAGGTTACGTGAACTGATCTAAGTCAATCTTTCAAAAAGTCAGCGCCTTTAAAAGTAGACTTAATTTCCTAAAATTTTCTTAAAATGTAAATATGTTTTTGTAATTTGTGTTGCTGTTATGTTTTTCACTTTGCCCCAGGTCACCCTTAAAAAAGAGGTTTCTATCTCAATGGGTTCTTATCTGGTTAAATAAAGGTTACTAAAAAACAAATAAAATGAATGTTTTTTCAATTCGTGCTGAGTTTTAGGTATTTAGTTATGTCTTTCTTATTAATAGTTAGGTGAAAAGTGCTGCTTGAATGAGGATGGTATTTTCTCAAGTTTTCTGTTTATTTATCCGTTTCTGGACACACTCTGCACACCTGACTGGCAGTATCAGGATACCTGATGAAGGTCAGAGGGACCGTAACGTTAAGTTAATAAATTAAAGAAAAGTGAGACAATGTGCGTGACTTTTCTTACAAATGTTCAAATTTATCCTATATTTTTAAATGACTGTCATAACAGTTTCTTGCCACATCTTTTTTGACTTACTTGATTGTTGTTGTCATTGTGAGGTCTTTTAATTGCGACAAAATGCCTAATCTTTCTGTTGGAGACAAGAGAACTTTAGATGAATATGATATTAGTTTAATAATAAATACTTATACATTTTATCTTTCTTCTCACCCTCCTTGGCCAATAACAGGTGTGATCTTCACATGCTGCTGTATGCTGTCTCCTGATTTCTTCCGTGCATGGTAAATGCCTTGCCATTCCTTTTAAATAATTGTGAATTCAAGTAAAAAAAAAAAAAAAAATATATATATATATATATATATATATATATATATATATATATAGCTAAATACTGAAAGTAATATATTTTACATACCTTTCCTTTTTTGATACATGTATTGATGGTGTCTAGAAGATCAGCCCTATTCTTGTCGCTCTTTGGCAGTTCAGTAAGTTCCTTTCCAATAAGTTCTCCTTTTTGATAGCCCATCATTTGTTCAAAAGCTGGGTTCACATACTGTAAAAGAAGTAAAAGCAGAAGGTTATTTCACTACATTTATTTCAAATTGCAAATGAATGGGTGACCTGGTTGTGTGCGTACCTGGATGATGTGGTCCTCACTGGTGATCTCCACAGCTTCTTGACAGTGTTCCAAAGCAGTGAAGATCGAGTTACAAGCCCTGCACAGACACCGTGTCAATCACTGCTCATTAACAGCACAGTCACTGTCTGTGAGACTGTGGGGGGATTACCTGAGTTTGAACTGGCAGCGCACCTCTCCATGCTCAATCTGTAGTAATTCATTATAACAGGCCGACACACTGTTGTTCTCCACAAACCTCTGCAAATCACAGTTCACAGGAAAATTAAAAGACCACATTAGGAAGAAAGAACAAATAAGTTGCCACGTCACAATTGCAAGATAACATTGGGCAAAAACATTGTGTTAAATTTTGACCTACTCTGCTGAATCCAGCGCAGAGAAGTGGAAGAACAGATGGCTCATCCTGGTCAGGAGGCCTGTACGACAAAATAATTTAACTGTGCATAAATGGCTATTTGAAAGCATTTTTTTTTATTGTTACAGTGGACTTACATTTGTGGCATAACAGCCAGTATAACAGTTTTTTCTGAAGGTTTTGTGGCACGAATCAACCTAATGAAAAAAACAAAACAAAGTTCTTTCACATTTCACAGTTTAACCTAATCAATCTAATATACTGATCTGTGGTGGATTCAGGGTTATAAAGAAGTGTCATTCTGATTTTCTGATCACAGATATACCTCTCGCTGAAACCAAACAACCCTTGAAGTCTCGCTGTTGTGTAAGACTGCTCAACGATGTGAACAGTTGTCTTAAATTTTCTTTAAACTCTTCCAGATTAATCCTCCATAATCAATAACCCATCTGCAAAATTCCCTCGGCCCTCTCTCTACAAACCTCAACACCTCAGCAAGAAATCTTGTGTTATCTCGATTTCAAAGCCCATATCAAAAAAGTTACTCAATCCTGCCTACCACAACTTCGGACAATAAGTAAAATAACATTCATTCTCACTGGCTCCAACCTGGAAAAGGTGACTTACTCCTCACTTTCTCCCATTTAGACTATTGTAATTACCTCCTTTTTGGCCTCAACAACAAATCCATCTCCCGCCTCCAACTGGTTCAGAACTCCTCACCAGTTTTAACAGATGAGAGCACATCAGCCCTGTTTTAGCTTTTTAGCATTTTAGAATGGAGTTTAAGATTTTACTTTAACTTTTAAAGCTTGTTTAGGGCTGGCACCAAGTTAAATATTTGAACTTTTAGCCCCCTATGAGCCTCCGCACAACCTTAGATCCACAGGCAGGTCCCAGTTTGCTGTTCCAAAGTCGAGGCTCGAGGCCTTTTCGGTCTATACTCCTCGGCTTTGGGACGACCTGCCTGAGGAGATAAGGCTAGCACCATCAGTTACATCTTTTCGATAAAAGTGAGATGTAAGAAGTGAACTTCTTAAATCTCACGTTTATCGAATGGCATTCCTTTAACTCTTCTAACTATAATTATTTATTATTTATCTAATTATTAGTGCTTTATTTATGACCACTTTTTTCTTATTGTGTATCTTTCTCTATATTTTGATTGTTCTCTGATGTTCTGTCTTTTTTTTCCACTGTGTATTTTCTACTGTTTTTGCTGACTATGCAGCACATATGATTATCATTATTATTATTATTATTATTATTATTATTATTATTAGTAGTAGTAGTAGTATTGACAATAATCATAATAATAATCATTATTCAGTCTCAAACTTTTTTGGCTTTACTGAAAAATAGTATATATCACTATGGACTAAAAACCCACAGTGCCAAAACAGGATGGGACTGGACGATTAATGATTTTTCTGTTGGCTGTAATGCTAATACTGGCCACCTGATGGCACTCAAAAACCCACTACTGACCTTGTCGTGAGAGGTGAATTTACAGGCACAGTCAGGTTTTCACTAAACTTTGTATCATGAATTTTGGACTGTTTGAATGAAAAGACGGAAAAAGCAATTTTCCAAACAAAAATGAAGAGTCAGTAGGGCCAACCACTGAGACAGAGCAACATGTATTTCTTTTAGTCAAGCAGTCGGACCGAACAAAAATATTGGCTGACGCATTAAAGAGGAACAGAAAATCTCACCGGCATACAGCTTCAGGGTCAAAGTAGCGTGAATGACGGCCATCAATGACAATAATCTCGTGGTGCTTGTCGAGAAAACATTCCACGGCAGACTCTGGTGTCCGAGCAATGTTACAGCGGAAGCCAGCACGATCACAGGCCCACCAGAATGCATCACTCTGATTGTCCTCTTTGGCAAACACCAGAAGCACCTAAGAGCACACAAATCAGGTTTGGGTTCAGGTTGATTTTTATTGCCTCTGAGTGGAGAAATGTGGACAACAAAAAGACACTGAAACATACAGTATATTACATGAACACTGTCCAAAGTCCTTCAGCCTCGACACACTTTTTTACAGTGTTGTTTTACATAAGGGATGTATAATGCAGACCGCATGAGCTCACACTGAGGGATCTCAAATGATCTTTAGATCCTTTCTCACAACTGACTGTTCAAAGATGGTCTGTGGGGCGTTCAGCGTGGACACACCCATGAATCGAGAACATCACATGACAGTGGTACCCAGTGTAGGGCGTGCTGTATGAAAATAAGTGAATGCATGCAAATCTATGTAAACAAAGCACTAACTAATGGCACAATTATATGCACATTACAATTCACACAGATATATTGTACCATGCTAGAAATCCAATTTTGATCACACACTGTGTTTTGACAACAAACGCACCAGCGCCTTTAGTACAATGGTGAGGAACATTACATAAAAACACACAGTCTACAGGCTGTTGGGCCTCAGCCAGAAGCAACAGCACTCAGCTTTGGCTCACAGCATACCCCCTTAACCTGCTCCAAGCACTACAAAGGAAACCGTGACACAGAGCAAGAAGGAGAGGCAGCATGCAAAATGAATGTACTCTAAAACACAGGGTAGACATAGGTGGGACAAGGAGAGAAAATGACAAAAAGATACAAGAAGAGGGCAGAGCTGTGAGTGTTATGAGATATATTGGTGAGTCCCTGTGAACAGCCGACGCGCTCTGATCCCTTGGAGCTTGTATAATCATGGTACTAGCATGTGAAATTCCACACACAGAGGACTCAGTCGACCCCAGGACATGCTAACCGCACGGATCTTTGACCTGCCACCCAAATATAGGGAGATGCAGCCGTCAGCATGAACAGTACTGTAATAAATATGCACAAGAAGACATCTAAACCCTCTCTATGGAAGAACAGAAAAATGGAGCATGTCCAAACCATCTGTATGATTACAACATTTTAAATAAAATCATCCAGCTATACTTGATGGCCCAAAAGGTGAATATTGTACTTCTAGCCCAAGGTGATTTACATTTGGAGGGTTCAGAAATTAATCCTGTGTGTTTGTAAGATACTATCCATGGCCTGCATACAGTGAGGCTTCAGGAACCAGAGGAGTTCGGAACCAGGTACACTCTGGGCTAAGCAAAAACATACATTGTCATGACATGTGGAGGCAACCAAGCAGATTTAAACATTTCGACTGTGCAAGATGTCGGACTTCTTTCAACAACAAAAATAATTAGCATTTATGTTTGTTTGTTTTTTCCCATTATGAACATTGGACCTTACCTCTGGAAACTTTTTCTTTTTTAAATAATGGTGTAAGCATCTTAATTAAAGATTCATTCCACATTTCTAAACTCTTAGATAACAATTCTTTTGGTCATTCAAGACTGTTTGTTTACCTGCTTTATATGTTTTAGCTACTTCAAATCAGCCTTCTTCAAAAGCATGACGAGATGGTCTTGCAGACTGCTTACATGGTTTTGCCAGACAGTAGGGACGCTTACAGCCCCTACTGTCCTTCTCCAGGAATGCATGTGTGTGACAAAGTGTAGGCTCCTCATCATGATTTATGGCCTCTCTGATCCAGTTGTGGTGATTGTTACCTTCATTATTCCAGTCTAGTTTTGTCTCTTGCAGAGGTCAAATATGGCTGATTTAAGATTTTGATCTTTGTTCTAATTGGTGGTATCATCTCATCGTGTGACAGGTTGTTGGCCTATTTAAACACACCAGTTTTTACTCATTCATGCCCTGAAGAAGGTCCCACACGACTGAATCGTGTAGGCGTATCCCTTTTTTTCATGAAAGGATTTTAAATGCAGTCGTTGTGACTCAGATTGTTCTTCTTTCTGTATATGGCTGATTTAAGGTTCTTTTACAGCTCTTGTTTGTGTGTTGGCTGTTTCTTTTTGCAGCTTACAAGATACGTCACAAGTCTCGTCATCACGAGGCTTCTGGGGATGGTACAGGAAGTAGCTGAAACATGTAAAGCAGGTAGGTTTAAATGCCCATATGCAGTTTAAATTAAATTAAATATATATATATATATTGCTAAAACATTCCATATATTTACTTCTCTGATGACAAATGGCTTTTATTTTACTATTTCACTGCACCTGTTAACATAGTAATGTCCCTTTAAGAACATGAGACAAACTAATGGATTTATGGGAATAATTCATCTATATGAAGTCAAACACTGGGTGTACGTTGGACCGGACCGGTGTCTGCACAATGTACAGGCACTGATGTTTTACACCTAATTTTATTTCCGCGTAACTGAAGGAATGCATGGGTGAAAGATAACAAGGAAAAGGAGATATCTGGGAAAATTGAAACAGTCCAGGACTGTGAACCAACAGAAACGTCACAACACAGCCACAATATATGAGCCTCTCTGGTTTTCTCAGAGAGGCTCATATAAATACAGTATTTGCTCTCTCCCTTTTCATGTCTCTCTTTCTGAGCCTGGTGTACATGAGACTGGTTAAGGTCATGGGTTTGGCAGTCGTCTGTACTACAGCCTTAGTGAACTGCAATTTATGATTTTATAGGCTATGAATGAAGGTTTTAGAGCTTTAATAAAAATGACACCTGCTTGCATGTTGCAATAATTCTGGTGGGATTCCTTTTGGCTTCATGAGGGTGGAGTTAAAAAGAGGAACGTTGCTCTGCAGGCAGCACCGTGGCAGAGCGGCTCATGCCAACAAAAGATTCTCCCCATATCTGGGTGTATTTCCTTTACTTTCTCCCATCAACCTACAGCACACACAATAGAGTCCTCCAGCTAAGGAGGTCCTGACAAGTTCAATATTTAAAGAAGGGTCTTCTGACGAATACAGTGGGAGTGCTGAGCTGTGTGTTGCAGAACGTGCAGCTCCCAGTCCTTCAGGGACTTTCTCTGTTACATAAGTTCAAATCTGACTTGTACATCACCTAATCCCCGATCCCAGGATGAGCTGAGACAATCCTTGACTCAACCTGGTCTATCCGCTCAGTATTGTCACATGCTAGACAAGCTAGTAGACAAGACTGTCTACTGCTACTGTTGAGTGTCAAATGCACAACTTTATCATTTTTAATTAAAAATATTTTCAAGGGATTATTATCTGATTCCGTGGAGTGCAAATTTGAAATTGGACACCACAGAAAGCTTTTTATCACTCACATTATATCTATGCTTGAAGTTGATGTTTCATGTCAGCCATGTTTTCTGTGCATCTAAGACATGCTTGTTTCAGCTGAGAAGGAGGCTCTAAAATGTAACATCAAGTCCACCATTTATCCAGAACCTTAGTTTAGTGCAGATGTGGGCACTAAATCCAGGGAGATTTACAAAGTCAGTGTTTGATCAAATCATGCATCTCTCAAACTAGTTTTTAAATATAGCATTTTATTTAAGTGGGCTCAAATTATTAAACTTAATATATCATTGTAAATCATTAACTGAAAAAAACTGTTGCTCTGATCGGATTATTTGGATTAATCAGGATCAATGATAATGTCCTAAATAATGTGATTATTTTAGGACATTATCATTGTCTAACCTTTTCACAATAAGGCGCTTTCAGATAATACTAAAAGCATTCAGAGCTTTTGTAAAAGCCACAGACATTTTAGTTGTTGTCAGCTGAACTGTGACGTTGCATTAAAACGCTGGAGGAACTTTGTTGAGGTTTTGGATTATGTATGAATAAAGAAGACATGACTTGTATCACACCACACAGCCAGAAAATAGTAAAAACAATGGTTTTTCACAGAGGATGCCCAAACGGTTCAAAAATGTTTCAAAGCAACCTATAGCTACATTATTAGCGACAGTTTACAATTTTATTTTATTTCTTCTTATCAAAAACAGATAAATAGCTTTTCATATTAAGGTTAATTATTAAAAACTATAACACCAATAAAGTCAGTGCCATTTAACCCTCTCCTCTTGAATCTGAACCACATGTTTTTATGAAAGAATGGTTGGCTAAAAGACTGTTTGTCGATTAAAATGTCCCAAGCTGATCTTCATGATCTGCAACTATTTGATAGCGATTAGGAAATAATTTGATTACTTGTACTACACAGCATTATTTGTAATGATCACAATTCAAGCAAGTCTGGTGAAGGAAAATAGAGAGCGAAAGAAAAGAGAGGGAAGATGCCTCATGACATCAGCGCGTGGAACAGAGCATTATGAGCTCTTGAGATGGAGACAGACTATAGGCAAGATAACCCAAACATGCATGAATGAAACAGAACACAACTCTTATCCAGCATAATATCTAAGACAAAGGTGAAATGAGATTGGCTTCATTCTGGACATGTGACATTTAACAGCTGAGCGATTGTTTTGCCTTATCAAAAACCAATGTATGTATTTCACCAACAATGTTCATTATGTCTTCCTTAGTTATATAAAATGCATTTCAACGTTTATTTTCTGAACATAAACAATACAGACTTTTAATCATTATAATAAAAAAAGTGCAATTTGATCGATGACAATTGAATCTCAAACTCGATTAAAACATTTTTGCACAACCCTAACATCAATCAATACCACTTCTTAAATGATCTGCATGGTTTTGACATTCTGAAAAGCACCTTTGTGGTATGAAGGTAAACTCACCTGGATGGGCTCCCGAGTCAGTCGCATTGGTCCCACACATTCTTCTGTCGCTGAAACCTACAACAGATGAAACAATGTAAGCAACTAGCAAAAAGTATCTACACAGAAAAGGTGACAAATTGACACTACATACCATTTTACCATTAATCTCCAGAAGCATTTTGGCATATTTGTCTTGCACTGGGATTTCACAAATTTTGTGTCCTAATTCGATCCAAAATATAGTCCCTATACAGCACATCCAGCAAACGCTATCTCACAAAATAAACTAGAACGCTTTTGTACTGTCGATATAGCTGCTCACACAGAGTATTAGCAACTCAGGACAGAGCTGAGGCTGCATACCTATTTAAAAGGATTACGAGCCAGTCGTGAACTCCCAGGTCCACTTGCATAATCCTCCTGCGTGAGCATCACACACTGTGCTGCAGATATCAGTGTTTTTGTTAAGCAGGTGATTCCGACACACTTGTAATCCACATGCATCACTGATCTGAGTAACTATGACACACAATTGCATTTGTCCACAAGTGTGGCTCACAAGTGTGAACGGCCGTGTCCTTTATGGGCACTTGTAGTCCACAGTGAATCTGCGCTGGTTATATCACAGGTTTGTAGTGGTCAGCATGTGTCATATCGACAAATGCCTGTTGTTGTTTATGTAATGTGTTTTTATCTAGAACCTCACAGTCATCACTGTGGTAGAAGACCAATTTACTATTGTGTTAAGGAATAAGTGAGGCATAAAAACATGGTATTGGTTACTTTTGAGTCAAGCTCAAAATTGTCAGCTCTCAGGGTCATTAATGTACACTGGAAATACCTAATCCACAATGTTAAACTAAAAGAGTTCCTAATTTCTAATTTTAAACAACAGAAGTAAACTGTCCAGCAAGTTCTACGATTGTAGCAACAGCACTAGAGATCTGCTCTGAGTAGTATTGCTGAAACTACTAATAGAAGCATTGGTTTAAGAGATTATAATCAAGTACCTTATGAAACTTCAGTAACTTAACTTATGAACTTCGTCATAAAACAGAGACAAATAATTTGGTCAAATAAAAACAAACAAATATGGACAAAAACAAACAAACATAACATAATAGCTAATAAGGTAAAGTCAGTTTCAGGTTGAGGGATCTATCACTCTGAATGTGTCTCGTGGGTTTTCATTAAAACGCACTGTACCAACTCTTCCATGTTTATCGCTTTAACAATAATACAATTTGCTGTTTTTATTTTCTATTATTGGCTTACATTCTCCGGAAGTAATACTGACCCCATAAACATGATGGATTGGTAACATTGTTGGGAAGATGAACTATGCAGCTGAGCTGACAAACAAGTGTCTTGTGAGGGAAACCAGCAGTGATATTCAGGAAATAGAAGAAAAAAAATACTTGAAACAGTGGGTCAAGAAGATGCATCAATGCTGCAGTCATACACTGTCTATTTCATCTGTTAAGATTTAAAATGTTAAATTAATATGAAAATAAAACATCAAGCAGAAACATAACATTAACTACATTTGATTGTATATAATAGTTTTGTAAGTATGTTCTGGTTTGAAGAAAATTAGAAACGTAATTAAGAACTGTGACTGCTGGATAAATTAGTTAAAATCCACAGCATTTTACAGGAGCACAGAAATTAAATCAGTGCATAACAAGAGATGGGTTGTATTTATAACACATCAGTGAAGTTGTTCTGAAGAATTTAACCTTAAGCGTAAATGCACTGCACCAAATCATTTAAAGCAGTGGTGTCTAAACTTTTTCCATCGAGGGCCCCTTAGTGAAATGTAGACCAAATGGAGGGCCACAAATCAATCGTGAAAGGTTCAAAAAAGCAGCATTTATCTGATGTTTTAAGCACCACTTCATCTACATTCAGTCTCAATGTCTTGATATCAGGTCTGTTTTGCACAAAAATGTTAGCGATGGAGATATTCTGAAATTTGTTATTAAAGCTAGTTCTCAGGACAATGTGGGTCCTTTAAACATGCTCTTGAGTACCTTAAATTTACTATCCCGTGTCTTGATCTTTTATTATTATTATTCTTCATTAAATGACTATGACTATTCACCTTATTCCGCTCCACCCCCTTTTGCCTCTTTTTATGTCTATGATCTGCACTCTTGTAGTAAAGAGACTTCCGGTTTGACGCTAATGGTGTTCACGCAAATGGCCAACGAGGGAAAAGTCTCTTGCTAAAACATTATATAAAGTAGACTACTTTGTCTAAAATGTTTAATGTACACGTGCAAAAACAAGGCATCAACGCACCGATTTCCTGGGCAGCCTGAAAACAGCTTTTTAGTCCATGTAGAACTTATTTTCTGTTGAGATCGCCTGTCCTGCGTAAACTACAATCGGAAAAGATGGCGCCGCCCACGGCAACTTCCAGTATAAGGTGAATAGCCTAAATGCCTATGTGAAATTACGCTTATTGAGTACATCCAACCAGTAGATGGCGCCTTAGCACTTACACAATCTAGTGAAGTTAGCGCTTAACAGTCGCTATGGTGCAGGTTAGCAGCAGAAGTGAATGTGTTTAGAGGCAGAAATGCTCCGAACAAGTCTGGCGATGATTTAAGGACTTAAAACAGCAAAAGACAAACAAATCTGAATGGATGGCACATTGTTAGAACATGGTTAAAAGCTAAAAAAAAAAAAAAAAGAAAAAAGAACTGTAGCAGAATTTGTATCCTTTAATGCAGTGAATTTGCAGTTCCTTATGTCACTGGGAAAAAAGTCTATGAATAGAACATGTAAGAGCCAAGTATTGCAAATGTGCACTTGACCCTGTGTTTCACTGTCTCAACAGTTTTGAACTGTATCTGAAGTATGTGCATATCACAAGATAATAGCTGTGCTGCTGGTTTAGTTCAGGGCTATTCAACATTCTTTTGTATCATACGGGCTTCTGGACCAAAAGAGTCGCAAATGTCTGTAAATTTAAAATATTGTTTCATTTTATTTCATATATAAGTGGAGGACTGGTCAAAAATGACTGGTGGGTTTGAATCTAATCCTTACATATATCTGTGGACATGTTATCTGCTGAGAAGTGTCCTTCTTCAGATGTGCCCAATCTGAACTCTCTGACAATATTATCTGACATACCTTTCACATGTCAAAGTTAGTGGTAAATCCTAACTTAATGCCAAAATGAACATCATAATAAACCAACATGTCATGTGTATCTGCATTTATTACACCAAACTGTCAGAATTCCACAGCTAACTGTATAAGGAGTAGAGTATAACTGAATGTTGTAAGTACATATTGCTGTAAATCATGCATTTTTAGTGATTAGCTCTGATTTAGTTTCACTCAGTAGTGATCATGAGAAAGTGCTAAGTGGTGTTCTGAGAATGATTGCTTTCTTATAAGTGTTAAATGTGTGTGATTGCCTGCAGCCCTGTCTGTACAGGACTCCATCCTCAGCTACTTCACATGTGACTGTTTGCACCGTGCCTTACTGACCAGAGGGGTAAACAAACGCCCCACACAAGAACAGGAGCACACTGCATTATCACAGTCCTGCAGGGAACAGCTGCTGCTTTAAGGAATAAAAGGCTTCATTCATTCTATTCTCTGTGTATAAACTGGGGCTGAGGAACATGGAGAACTATATATGACACACCACATAAAGGCTTGTGGCTGCCAAAATCATAATAATCTCAATTCGGTGTTGAAGTGACTTTGGGAAACTTCTAACATTCTGAAGAGTCAGCACGTAGCCTAGTTGTCCCAAATTTACTCCTGCTCTATCTTTTAAGTAGTCACTGTTGAAAAACTGTCTGATGACCAGATCATCTGCTACTCCACTTATCAGGAGGAAATACAGCACTATCCTCAAGGGCTCCATCATAAAGAAAAGAAGAATCTGTTCACATGTGCCTCAAGAGAACACGGACCAACAACAAGTATCACTCAATGCTCGCAATACTCAACAGAGTACAGACGGAGCTCAACCTTGTCACAACCTCATAAGGTGTGGCCAACTTTTCATGGGTTACCAGGAATTTTAAAAATGTGGTACAAGATAGGGTGCTAAAAAGGATCAATAATAATACAATAATAATTAATTCATTGGATTTTTATATTGTGCCCTTCAAAACACTCAAAGACGATTTAGATTCATTAGCATTATTCATTCACTCCACATTCTGTAGTGGTAAGCTATTATTGTAGCTACAGCTGCCCTGGGGCAGACTGAAATGAGGCTGCCATTCTATACCATAGACTCCTCAAACCACCACCAACCACCCATTCACACGCCACATTTGTATAGGGAAGGTGGGTGAAGTGTATTGTTCTTTGTAAATATAACACTATGTCATCACACAGTGGACTTTAGGTTAAAAGGTCCACAATGTAAGTTTTGTAGTAGAGGTTCCGTCACATGATTTTCTCATCAAATTGTTTTTGCTTTGCCTGGAAGGCTCCACAATATGATATAAACTCAAATATACCTTTCATTTATCCAAAAAGTATTTGGTTAGCAGCTTATCTCCTTGGAGATTGCTTGGTTTTATTCCATCACCATGTTTCATACCCTCCACCAGTAAAACTACACAGAGCCCCTTTAATGTCCTTGCTAACCACTGCCTAATTGTTGATTTTTATCATTATAATTATTTATAGTACTATAAATACAATATAGTATAGTATTTATAGCAGTATAGTATATTTTTTATACTTTGTATAGCTATTTTATTGTAGGAAAGGGACAGGGTCAGGAACCTGGGTCGTAGTTGGCATAGCTCTTGGTGGAGGGGCCACTTACCACCGCTTCGTCCTGATGTGCAGTGGTACTATGGGCACGTGAGTCACTGAAGAGATACCATAAGTATCAGGCGATAGTCCAGCCTTGGCTTGACTATCGCCTGATACATGATCAGATTTTAAACACAAATGAGAAATGACCACTGGCTGAAGCCCAGCTCTTGATCGCTGCTGTTCTGTGAGACGCGTGTAACGTGACACGAACAAGGTGTCATTTCAGCCAAAGGCTTCCGCTGATGATACGTCAACATCAGGGCCTAGGCTACTGATACTGATGTTTGTGAACGCGTCGTACCTTGACGCTAGTGTGGCTGGTCTGCGTCTCGGCCTCGGTGCGGGCGTGCGGACCGCTGTTGTCTTTGCGCTCCCCACGGTACGAATTGTTGCGCGAGTGCCGATTCTGGTAAGTGATGACGGACGGGATGGTTTCGGCTGCATCCGTCTTGATGAAGAGCCCGTGCAGCGTGGCGGCAGTGCCCTGGGAGATGGTAGTGGTCTGGTGGGGAGAGTTGGACTCATCCGAGTCTCGGCAGTATATCACCCCGCTCTGAGAGACGTGGATACTAGGAGCGCAGCCCATTCCTCTTTGAAGCGTGAGCCAGAGCCCCCCGCAGTGACGCCTTGTAGCCTCCTCGTCCTGCTGTCCGCTCCTCGCGCCGCGGAGGCTACATCAAGGGTTTAGTAGTTAGCGCCAGTGTTTCCCTCCGCTGTGTCCTCTGCTCTCGATGTCATATTCAGGCGTGATAGATTGGGAACCAAATCTGCTTCACCTTCGCCTGTGGCCCCCCGGATTGTTTTGTGCCGCTCTGAATGTATCCGCACTAATCACCACAATTATGACACTAACGTGTGGCTGTACTCATCAACAGTAGCTTCACATCCGGCGGATCTCTGCAGCCTCCGCTGCATTTTCATTCAGAGCTTGCCTTTTAAAAAATCAAAAGTGAGTCTTGCTGATCATTGGCCACAGTCCAGCCCCACACACACACTCTCTCTCTCTCTCTCTCTCTCTCTCTGTCTCTCTCTCTCTCTCTCTCTCTGTCTCTCTCTCTCTGTCTCTCTCTCTCTGTCTCTCTCTCTCTCTCTCTCTCTCTCTGTCTCTCTCTCTCTCTCTCTCTCTCTCTCTCTCTCTGTCTCTCTCTCTCTCTCTCTGTCTCTCTCTCTGTCTCTCTCTCTCTGTCTCTCTCTCTCTCTGTCTCTCTCTCTCTGTCTCTCTCTCTCTGTCTCTCAAACTCAAAAAAAAAAAAAAAAAAGCCACAGTGCCTCTTGTCAAAAACTTGGGGACAGAGGTTTGACTCCTGTTCTGTGGTTGTGCAAGACACTTCAGCCATCTTGCCTATGTGGTGTGTGCGTGAATGATTAGTGGTGGTCGGAGGGGCCAGTGGCGCCAATTGGTAGCCTTACTCCCGTCAGTCTGCCCCAGGGCAGCTACAGAAGTGACTTACCACCACCAAGTGTGGAGTGAATGAATAAAGACTATGGTGTCTTTGGGAGTGCTGCACTATATTGAGATCAGAGAATGCTGATTTATAGAATAAATAACAACATTACAATTGTTTTCAGTAAAAACATGATTTGATTTGTGGAGACACAGATGGGTCATGTTTATGAATAAGTTAAAATCTTATGAGGTTCTTTTAAGAAGTTAGGTGAAGGGTTAAAAATGTTATTTTCTTCATGGAGATGTTGTTGTTTTGCCAGTATAAGCCTCTCTAAGGATATAAGGACCACCAAAAAATAAATAAAAATAAACAAGGCTGTAATTGAATAAATGCAAAATATACATTTAAATCCATGCTGTGGAACATTCCAGGCAAAAAAAATAACATTTACATGAGACAAACAGGTGACAAACCCTCTTCCAGAAAACTTAGTTCACCTTTCAGAACTTTCTCCATTGAATGGTTGTAATAGTCTGTGGAACATTTCAGGCAAAGCATATCCATCAGGCCGATTGTTTCAAGTCAGGTTTTTGAAGAGGTAAGCTTGCTCACGACAAGGATATTTTAAAAATAAAAACAGCTATAATAAAAAAATTAAAAAAAAAAAGCTTTTAGGTTGAAGTAGGCAAGAGTTTCCCAGGGCTCAAAAATCCAAACTGCTTCATATTCTGGACTGGGAGATCTTCGGTTTATCAAGATTTTCACATCTTTATGGGCACTGGTGTTAAATTAAAACATAACAGCAAAATAAAAAATAAAAGGCAGGGAAATCCAATTTGAATTGAAGTTGAGATTCAGTCATGGCTAATCATCAGTGATATGCTTGGATTCTTTTTAATGAAGAGGTCCTCAGGTCCACAGGTCCTCTGTCAGTAAAGCATGTGGTTTGTGTTACAGTTTCAAAGTGTGTCTTATTTGTTCAATAGGTTAAATCAAAACTAGAAAGTCATTTATATTTCAATTTAGAAAAGAAAACAGTTGAATCGAGATTCAAGATCGATCAGAAGAGAAGAATCGTGATTGTTGCAAAAAATTACATCCTCTAGCCCTAAAGAAAACAGATCACACAATCAAGAGCAGCAGGACAGTGTCACACTCTCAGAGGGTAACATTATAGCTGCAAACACGTCACTCGTGAGATCCATTAGTCTGGAGAACCAGCCTCTTCTTTCTTTTATGCAGGAGCATCTGGGACACACAGCCACTATTTTCCTCATCAGGTTTTTAACAATACATATCAGGTGTAAACCAAGACTCTAAAACAGACAATTAAATATATATATACAATTTTGGGAACCCTGGACCTTGTGCCAGATTGTTTGGTGGGTCGTATCTAGCCCCCGGGCCATAAATTGAATAGGCCAGGGTAAGTGCTTTGACAAGTTCCTTTATTGTCTTCTTTCTTTTTCACTCAAAGGCTGCCATGTTTGTTTTGACACTAATCAACTGTCAATCAAGCTCATATGAAACTCCCAGTACATCTTTGTATTGTATATGAAAAGATAGTCTAGGCAAACCAGGGACCATGATCTCATCAAGTTTCCGTCTGTGTCTGTGTGAAGAGCACCATGATGAAGGGTAAATGGTCACATTTTATATAGCACCTTTCCACCTTCGAGGCACTCAAAGCGCTTTACATCAAGGAACCAATGCATGCAGACACCGGGGGCGAGGCAGGGTAAGTGTCTTGCCCAAGGACACAACGGCAGTATTCACCTGAGGGAGCAAATGCACCACCAACCTGTGGGTCAGTGGATCTGACCGCTCAACCAAGGATGTTTATATAGGGAGCAAGATTTGAACCACTGACCTTCAGATCAGAAGACTGAGCACCAACTGAGCTACTGCTGCTATTTTAATACTGAACAAAAGGCAATTCATTGTATTTACAATTACAACATTTTTGAGAATTGAAATAACGACTATATATTTACCATTAACTGCACAGCCCAAACATTTGCACACAGATTTGTAATAGAACATTTGTTCCACTAATAAGCAACTGGATGGAGTTAAAACAAAGATGTAAATAGTATGAACTGGATAGTTGTCTTGTGTTATGTTACATAGTCTACACACGTACACAGAGAGAAGTCGTCCAAAACTAAGCCAAGCGCATGGTTAGATTCTGGAATCAGAGAGCAGGATCAAAATGATTGTGAACTGTCAACTTGACTAAATAGAATTAGACTTAATAACTTTACTATCGTGTAGTCCATAGGCCTACTATTTGGCCAGTGGTTCTCAAACCTTTCACACCATATTGCCTTGTTCATTATTTCCTTCTCAAGTACCACCAGAGCCAGTAACTGGTTTAAAACAAGGCGAAAATGGAGCTCAAGCTAAAATAAATGATGCCTAAATGGCAATTATATATAAATACAAGATCCCGTTCAGTAAAGCATGCATAAAAGTATCTAGCCCAATTAAAATAAATTAGGTCTGAACTACAGAACAAGTGTATATGATAAATAGTAGCCTTGGTGCTTTAAGATTTGATGTTTCCAAATAGCCAAGAAGAGAAGAAGTCAGAGAGACATTTTAATCTTACCTTTGGCGGTCCATTGAAGAAATCACTTTGGTCGCTAGATACTTCAGTCATACCGTTAACCTTGATTACCTGGTCGGTAATGCCGTTTACATAGCCTATAGGTAATAGAAAACTAATACATGCGTGATTCCTCGATTTGCTACAAGTAGACTGCCCGAAACTTAGTTGACTGTTCATATCCCGAGTGGCATTGCATCGCAGGATACGTGCAGCCCCCGTGCACCCGCTCACACGGACTGGTAAAGTGCATCGTGAGAAAGGAGGCTTTCGTGCAATGTGTTTCATGCAGGAAAAAGTGGCAACTATCATCCACATGTTTAGCCTACTTATAGTTTTGCTGTGAATTTAAAAACGTTTAGTGAATAAATCGGTGTCATAATCATAACATTAGGCTACTTAAAAAGGGTATGCTCATGCTGGAGATGCAATAAAATAGCTTTTCTAAAAAAAAAAAAATTTTTTTTTTTTACATTTAGTCACAGACAAACTTCACTTCACTGTATCGTGTTTTATAGGTAGCAGCAATAAACATTTCAAATAAATCATTTCAAAAAGTGTCTGAGGCACGTTTGGTAGTTGCTATTATTATTTATGGATAGCAACCACCAGACGTGCTGCAGACACTTCCTTTTTTGAAAAGATTTATTTGATGCCCATTTTTGTCCCTGAAGTACCAGCGCAACACTTTCGACATCCAGAGAGCATTCCTCTCTCCTCTTAATAAAACAACTTCTAACTTCTAACCCTACCTATAACATGTCGTAGGGCAAACGAGCAAGTTATGATTTTACTAGGCTATACAAAACCCCTTAGTTTACTTCTAATTGATTAACTCCGTCCTGGTGGTTCTTCCAATTTGGAAGAAGCACACCGGAGTTATAGTTTTTTTTTCAATAAATAAAATGCGTTTTAATGTTCTGTTCTGTTTTTTGAAATTGAAAAATGTGTGGAAAAATATTGGGGTTAATAATTGTAGGCTATTTGGGGGCTTTGCAGTCTTAGTGGATTTTGAATGTACTGTACTGTAATACAATTTCCAGAAGAGGGCGTTAGAAGTACAGCTGCACTAAATCACTGAGGTTCACATTACCATGCCTGTGTGACAGCGGCACGTCTACTGATCAAAATTAGGCTCAATAATATATTGATAAGGCCCCATGTTATTCACCTATTTATTTTTATTTGTTTATAAAAGTTTCAAACTACTCTGGAATCATCATCTTTAATAATCATAGTAGACTTTAACAACAATGAATACTGAGTTGCATATACTTCATTAGCTCAATCTTGTGAAAACATACTAAACTGGGCCAACTCTCAACCATGCTCTCAACCAACTCTAGCTTTGAAGAGTGGAAGTTGAAGTCACAACATCTATCTGGAAGCACTGCTCTGTCTGAAGCTCTGTTACACAAGTTAGACTTTAATCTGAGCTTTGTTTTAACACAGGCTCCTGAAATGAGTTGTTTAAATACATTTTGTATTTGTTCAGACCATTTAAAAACTTAGCAGGCTGTGTGTGCAAATGTGTGCATTGTGTCACTAGTAACAATGGAATTATCCTACATACATGCATTCCCAAAGCATCAATTACCATTCTAAACTCCAGTAATATTTAATACAGATGGGGAAAAATATTGTTAAAATGCAGAAGTTAATGAGTCTAGTCACTAATAGAAATCCTCAGATTAAACAGTTGTGAATTCACCTTTCAGATATTTCATGGCAATGTACAATGTCATATAGGGAACAGGGAAGTCTTGCCCCCATCTGGGATTATGACATCATCTTATTCTGGAAAATCACTAATAGGTTGCGTTCACGTGACATCACAACATTCCATCAGCCAACATTATTCAATACTGATGGTGGGCAGCATAAACATATTTTTGTTGTAAGAATGAGTTATAGGTCACTAAAAGAAATCATCAGTGGTGAAAAATAGCTTTTTCCAACGTCAAATCTTAAGCAAAGTTAAGCCCTATTTTACCCCAAATCAAATGGAAAAAAGTAGTTCTCGCACTGATGACGTCACGACAGTCAGTGTACTTTGGCCTCAGCCAGTCTTCAGTGCGCAGACTACTGCTGGTCCAACCAAGTCAGTGGGGCGAGACTCAGGGACTATATTACCCCTGTTCTGTCCTCGCTCCACTGTTGACCATGTTGTTTTCAGAATTCAGTTTAAGATTTCACTGTTTGCTTGTTCAAGTCTCTAAACAATCTTGCACCTTCTTATTTATCTGAAAAGCTTGTTTTGCTTCACACTCCAGGCAGAGCACTGAGGTCGACCAACTGCTCCTGGACTGTCCCAGGTCTAGACTAAAATCTAGAGGAGGCTGAGATTTTCCTGTTGCTGGTCTTACACTATGGAACTCTCTTCCCCTGAACATAAGAGCCACTTCCTCTGTTCAGAGTTTCAAATCGTTGCTTTTAATTCAAGCTGAGCTAGACATTTTTATGCCACCTACATTGTATTTTAACAGATTTTTTTCAGAAGTAAAATTGTCTATTCCTATCTTGTTTTACTGAACTTGTGGCACACTCTGGGGCAGAGTATCTGTTTAAAAAAGTGCAATATAAATTATTTGACCTTTGACCTACCTGAGATATTTCATGGCAAAGCCCAGTACAATCAATAGGGAAAATAGGCTCTTGCCCACCCTTTGAAGTCATAATTTCAGACTGAGGTCAGGGGCCAATGTAACTCTATGCGAGATTCACTGTATTTGAGAGAACCAAAATAGAAATCCATAAATGCTGAACCTTATCAGTTAGAAATTGTATTCACAAACCTGCAAAATTAATGGCTTTAAGTCCTTTCAATTGGCAACGATTACACTTTTAGAATTGAATTATGGCACCGCATTCTGTGACAGCTAATTTCACCTTTACAGAAAAGGCTTTGAACTTTGTCAGTTTTTGTTTCATTTGGCAGCGTTCATGTGACATCACAGCATTGTAGGACACCTATTGACCTTGTTCCGCCCCGCCCACTTTGCCTCTTTTTGCCACAGATCCACACTCCTGTAGTAAACGCACTTAAATGCCGAACAAGGGAAAGCCAGGGCGTTAAAATATTATATAAAGTTAGTTGATTTGAGTAAAATGTTGAATGTACACGTACAACAAGAAGTCAACAATGCACCGATGGGCTGCCTGAAAACAGTTCGTTTTTTAGTTTCCTCTATAAGACAGTTGTAAATAGCTATAAGCTCCTTACATGTTTCGGCGGAAGTCCTCCTGCCGAAACATGTAAGGTAAATGAGCTTACAGCTATTTACAACTGTCTTATTAGAAACTCAGAAACTAATATTTACAAGAAGTCAAAATATAATAGACCTGAAAACAGTTTTTTAGTCCATGTAGAACTTATTTTCTGTTGAGCTTGTTTGCCCCATGTAAACTAATACAACGGAAACAGGTGGCAACACCCAAGGAAACTTCGGAATAAGGTCAACAGACCCTTTAAAATGTGGAGTGGAGTGGAGGCTCGACTGAAGTTGACTGTAATTTTTTTAGCGATTAGCTCACATTAGATTTAAATTCTGTAACAAACGATGGACAAAATACAATGTCCTAGCCTTAAAATTTTAAAATATAATTTATGATATAGTATCTAATATATTTCTAGATAAAATGAAAAATGATTGTGGGCTCAACATTTCTGTGAGTATTTTTCCAGTAAAACCCACAAATCTGGATTGTTCCTTCATCAAAAATACAAAGTTTATCATAATTCCTAAAACATGATGTAACATACAATAATAAATCTGCTTAAAGCAGCTCTGATGTCACCCACACGTGTGTGATATTCCCAGATAAATCCCAGTTTCTCCAGTGAAATCACATCATGTTTCACTTCACTTTCTGTTTCACTTCACTTTCACTCCATTCCGAATTTAGAATGTTTTTGTTTACAAACTTGCAAAGGGTCTATAGTTTCCTTTTTTTTCAACCGCTTTGGCACATGAAAAAAAGAAAATAAATGTAGCAAATCTTTTTTTTTTTCTTCACAAAACAATTCAGAATATTTGAAGAATCTAATTTTGTGTACACTTTTGTATACAGACAGAATTATTGACACTGGCCTAACCACCATCATCTTGTAGCGACTGCAGATTCTATGAACAAACCCTCCAAAAAGCAGCCTCTGTACTCCTTCAGACTGGATCACAACCTGGTTCAGACTTGGTTTTCATCAGAGAAGTCTTTACGACATGCTTTCTGACTCTAAAATGTCTTCATATTGTGACTTGTGTGAGTTTTTATTCAATGTGCCTGGATCACAGTGTGCAGTATTGTGTTGGACAGACTGTAGTACATGCAAAGAGAGCATTGCATTTGCAATGGGTTTAAATAGATGGACATTGTGTGGGCATGTAGTTTTGATGTGAGCGTTTTCATCCCTCTGAAACCCCTTGCCTTGCAGCTGAAGATTTTGACATAATCACATTTTATAATCACCAGTTGCAGAGTGTGTGGAATTATCGTGGTATTCCATAAGTCATATTGCCTGAAAGCAAATGACAATATATCATACAACAAACAATAAGATTTGCCGAGCCCTAAAACTGAACCCCGGTGCTAGTCTGTGGAATCTGCTCCCTGTCCATTTAAAATCCATGACCAAAAGAAAAAACACCTTGTTATGCTCATTAGGCTACCATTTATAATGCAACATTGCCAATTGCAATATGTCCATTTTGGCAGAATTATGAAAAAGCGAAGCAATTGTTGGAAGCATTCTAAAAATGGACTGCTTATGATGGATGCTCTTATGGTGTTTACCAGGAAAATGGATTTCAGTCCCTTCTGCACAATTTGCAAGAATTTGTAGCTTATCGTGTTATGGAATAAGCAGGTCTCTCTAAATCGGAATTATACAGAGCTGAACAGAATCCTTTTCACATACACAAGTCCAGACTATTTATGTGCTATAAGTCAACATTTATATTCATGTGTCCTTAATAGGGAAGCAAAAGTTGGTTAAATCGCTGTGGACCGCACCAGTATGACTGATGGATTACACGGATATTAACTGGAAAGATGCTGTTTACAAAGGTTTTACAACAACAAAACATTTTGTGCATGTGACATAAAAAAATTAAATCATATTTTAATATTTCAATATTCAATAATAGTCAACGTTTCATTTTAATATTTATTTTGGATGGCATTGATGGGATTTTAAATAGATATACTGTGACATCAGCTTATGTTGCAGCAGATAATGCACAGCTCCAATGTTACAAGGATCTGTACACAATTTCTAGAAGCTGAAACCATCCTGTTTTTGCGGGGCCAGCACCGCAACATCCATTGAGCATGTCTGGGATGCTCTGGATTGATGTATATGACAGCGTGTTCCAGTTCCTGCCAATATCCAGCAGAGGAGTGGACCAACATTCCACAAGCCACAATCAATGACTTCATCAACTCTATGCAAAGGAGATGTGTTACACTGCGTGAGGCAAATGGTGGTCACACCAGATACTGCCTGGTTTTCAGACCCTCCCAGACCCCCAATAAAGCAAGATTGAACATGTCAGAGCAGCCTTTTTATTATTATTTATTGTGGCCAGCCTAAGGCACATCTCAGCAATATTCATGCTGTCTAATCAGCATCTTGATATTCCACCCCTGGGAGGAGGGAGGGAGATTTGGACAGGTTTGTGAACAATATTTGAGAGAGAAAAAGTTTTACATATTGAAAATGAAAGCAAAAACAAAATTGTTAATATTTGTTCAGTTTAAGTGAAAGCAGTTGATTGAATACAGGCTTTATTGTTTAGGCCACACTGACATGCATATTGTATTGCGTGTGGCTTTTTATCAGTGTGGAGGAAGGAAAGATGAGAGAAAAGTGTTACGCAGTCACAACCTCTGAGTTGGCTCTTGGCCTAAATGTATGTTGATTCATATCAGGGAGTGCTCTTATCTGCTGTCTGAATTCATTTTTCACCACCTTTTAATAAATTCTTGACAAAACACATGTGGATCGAAGAACACAGTATGATTCACCACAGGAGCCATAATATTGCAGTTGTTGTTACTTATTTATTCATTTATATGTTTGGCTCATAAATCCCCACTGTATATTTTCTATATGAATAGCATATACCTGGGTCGACAATACTGCAGGTAAAGCACTATGGGTTTCAGATGACATCACTGCTTCAGGTAAAGTCCACATAGGCCAATAATATTAAAAAGCCTACAGATGATGAGCAGCTAAAATTAATATTACGATGCAAATTTATTAGGGTCTAGTCATTAACAGAAATGATCAAGTTCAACATTTGTACATTTAAATGCGTATATAATCAATAGGCAAATCAGTCTCTGGGAGTATGACATCACATTTTGAGAAGCCCCAGCTTTTTTTTTTTGCACAAGCTTCTATTTTGACTTAAAAAGCCAATAAGACCCATGTCAAATTTTTGACAGTGTAGCCCTACCGATGACAGAAACATTCCATGTTATTCCAGTGGGGAAATCACAAAATCTCTGAAACTTGCACGTTTACACTATGTACTTGTGACCAAGCTGAAATTTGGTGCACATTATCATGACGAGTGGGGCACCAAAATTTCTTTGGATAAACGCTAAGGACATTTGCCCCAGATATTTCACAATTTGTATGGGAAGTCCAAAATTTAGTTCTATGGAAAATATAATATTTGGCATCCCGATCAAAAAGGTCAATTTGACCCAGGTGTTATTTTTTCCAGAATAGCAGTAGCGATGGCAGAAACCTCCCATGAGAAAATAGCCAAATCTCAGATATTTGACTGTTTTTAACACATTGTACTTTTACAAACTCCTCCCTGGGTGTTAGCCCTACCAAGCTTTAATTTGGTGAAAATAATCATGAGGAGTAGGTGATCAAAAGTCATCCACAACCGCTATGGTCTTTGTACAGCAGAGCAGTAAAGTTGACTGAGAATTTTGCTAATTCATAATAACAATGAAGATGAAGTTCTCGTCTGTTTTGGGACAAACCTCTAATTCACTACAAAAAATAGAGACTGAGGGCGCGCCATTGCCATCCTTACATGGCGCTAGGCTAGCGGAATACGAAGCATGGCTCACGAGGGCCCTTTCATGCCACTTACGGCTTTAATGATTTATCTCTTCATTGGCTTGCGGCCTGTGCAGACCTTAATGACCTCATGAGTCAGTCTTGGGGAAGAATCAATGGATTGTTGATTGTGCAGATTATACATTTTGGGAATATTTGTCACTTTTTCTAAATGGTTCTCTGGTCATTAAGTGCTTCTAACAGTAAAATGCATGCATTGATGCTCTCTGAGTGATGACTCCACACTTCCTTGAAAACACAATTCAATTATTATAACAATACTCGTTAGTGCTCTGGGTTTCAGTCTGCATTAAAACTGCTTTTAGAAATAGCTTGATTATTAAATTAAATTTTATTCAGGTAAGCAGTGGAGCCGAACGACAAGAGGCAAGGACAAGGAGTGTGGGGTCCCTAAAGTCAGAGCAGGAGAACAGATGGTCTTACCTGACATCCTCTGACCACTAGCTGACCTGCGTCTGAAAAAGTGACCCATTTTAAAGTGGGACAGCTTTCTAATAAATTGTATTTCTTTAAACTTGCTATACTTGCAGTAAAGGTTGTTTAGTATCAGGATAGATAGTCAAATACAAATTAGGTTTGTTCCTATAAACAAAAATCACAACAACTACAATAACAAAAGTATGGATTTTCGTGAACCCTGTGAACTCATTTTCATTAAGGGAAAAACAGAGGGTAGGCCTGGTCCTGAACTGGTAAACAGACGTGTTTTGAGGGTGTATGTCTGTTTCACTATGAGCAGGACAACAAAAGCATCATGTAGGCTAATTGTAACGGGTCTTGTTGTTTCGTGTTCCACAAAGCATTGGCTGGTCATCTCTCCCTCACAAGATTTCAAACGCACCCTCCTCTCGCTCTCGTCACAAACACGTAATTGGCTCAGGTCTCTCGGCAGGGAACATGGACCGTATCAATCAGTGGTCCAGGCACTAGGGGGTATAAAAGGAGCGACGAGGGCAAGGTATTCCTTATCCTTGAATCAACTCCAGTGACAGCTCCGCGCGCGTGATGGAGCGCACCCTCAGAGAGCAGTTGTTCCTACTGGTCCTGTGTCTGTCTGTGCTCAAAGGAGACTCCAGGTACATTGAGGTAAGCGTCTCTTTTTAATTTAGAGTTAACTTTTGCATAACTGAAAGATTTATGTTTCGCAGAATAACGAGATATCGAAGGACGATTTATATTCAGTTTTTAATCTGGACCTCAAGAGAGAAATACCAGAAATACCAGAAGAGCTCATCTACCGCCGAAGTTTGCGTAAGGCATACTTTACACAACATACTGTGCAGATAGAGTGCTGGGTTTGACGCGTTTGACGTGCGTGAGTGCAGGTTGTCTGGACATGATTGCGGTGGAGGGACAGTACACCTTCACAGCGGAGCGGCCTCAACTCAGCTGCGCTTCGTTTTTCATGGCTGAGCCCAATGAAATCATCAGCATAGAGTACGACAACGTGGACATCGACTGCAGAGGAGGCGATTTCATCACGGCACGTTTGAAACTTTACCCTCAACAAGTAGCCTGGTCTGACGCCATATGTTTGAAGCTTACACCTTGACCTGAAGGAATTATGTAGCAGCAGAAGAGTAGGTTAACATACTTTGCTCGGGCTTCTAGAGTTATTTATGCGCCAGCGTATACTAAAGTCTATACTAAAGTACTCTAGGTTACATGCAATGACATTCAATTTATTGGTCAATGGTGTCAGCGTTTACGTACTAAATTGGGAAAGACAAAATGATTAAAATCCTCTAAAAAAAAAATCTTTCTATTCTATTGTATCTGCTGTCCTTAAACTTGACATGCGTGTTGTGCCTGCAGGTGTTTGATGGCTGGGTGATGAAAGGGGAGAAGTTTCCCAGTGCGCAGGACCATCCTCTGCCCCTGTTCGAGCGCTATGTGGACTACTGTGACTCTGGGTCTGTGAGGAGAAACGTGCGCTCCAACCAGAACGTGGCTATGCTGTTTTTCCGCATCCATAACGAGGGCAGCACTTTCACTGTTACGATCAGAAAGCATGTCAACCCTTTCCGTAAGTTTTTTACCACCTTCAGTAATATTTTATCACCTGTATCACCGTGAATGGGATTTAAACACTTTTTTTGCCCTCTTTGCAGCGTGTAATGTCATCTCTCAGTCGCCAGAGGGCAGTTATACGATGGTGATCCCTCAGCAGCATAGGAACTGCAGCTTTTCCATCGTTTATCCAGTGGAAATAGAGATCTCTGAATTCAGTCTGGGCCACTACAACAACATCGCTAAGGTTGGCTTACTATGTTAAATGTATAAAATAATATAAGTAATAAATATGTTTAAAAAGTTGGTAATCTGGACAATATTTTAAGACGTTTTGACTTCCACCCAAAAGTCACTTTAATCGGATGGAAGCCAGTGTTATAAAACTTTGTCCAGATGAAACTTTTTTCTACAGTGGAATAGTGACCGGGATGTAAAAGTTGCAGTCAAAAAGGCTTCTTATTATGTTTTGTCAGAATTTGATGTCTTGATGTCTTGTGTGCGAGCAGCGGCTGTTGCCTGGCTGTGCTGAGACTGGAGACTTTGTGCAGCTGCTGGGAGGAAACACCATTGACTCCTCTAAACTCATGCCCGTCACCGACCTCTGCATATCCTTCACTGGCCCCAGTGAGTAGACCCTCTTCATAAAATGCGCCACACTTTAGCTTTAAGATGTCATAGCCCACATGTTGCTTGTGATTGTTTCTTGCAGCCCAAATGAAGATTGGCTGTGAGAACACTGTGGTGAGGATGGTTTCCAGTGGGAAGTTCATAAACCGAGTATCTTTCAGCTACAGACTACTGAACAGTCAGGAGCTGCAGACACTCAAACTCAACAGCATAGACGACTTCTGCTTCAGTAACTGACCACAGCCAGCAATTCTGTTTCTGTCACCAAAACACAATATTCAAACACAACCATGACACCGTTTCCTAGTGCAATGTAACAATAAAAGTGTATACATTTTTAGAAGAATACCAGAAACAAAATGTGTTATTGGACATTTATTTATGTTATTTATTTAGTGGTTACATTTTGAAATTGATTTTATTAGTACATTTTACCCTGTATTGAAAAAATATTAATAATGACAAATAATTTTAATCTGTATCAATTTGTATAAATCTACATTTTGTAATAAAACTTTACTGCATGGCAAAGCAAAGAGACTTGTTTAGATTTGTCCTGATGCAACAATGAAAGGCAAGTAGGTCAGTAAAGAAGATAAATATAATGAAACAATAATGACTGATTTTCTGCTTTTTTATGTTCTTTGTTTTGAATTTTAACACATATCTACTCTATGATTATAGTGGTGTTATAAAGACTACGTATTAAAAAAAGTCTTATAGATTTAAAAGCTATTACACGGACAAGATTGATTCTTGACTTAGATGTTTTAAGTGTGCTTTTCTCTGGTGCTGATTTGAATATTTACCAGATTATATCACAATGTCTCATGAATTACAATGTAATTGACTTCCTTAAGAAGGCTTATTAAACCTCAGTGTGAGATAAACACTCCATGAGGAAGGGCACAGTAGGCACAGCATAGTTTCCAAATAGGTACATAACATTATTTCTTTTTTAATCTCAGAAAAGACCTTGCTGTGGTCTATTTGTGATTATTAGTTCAGTATTTTTGCTTTTAAACATTGTGTTAAGAACATGTCATACTTTTGTCTTGTTTTTGTAACTGTTAAAATAAATGTTAAAATGTGGGATCATGATAGAGCGATTTTGGCGGCAGAAATAGAGGTAAACATTGTCTGACTGTCATGTCAAAAAACAAGCTTAAGCAGAGGCCAGTGGAGTTGGGTTGAACTAATGACATAATCCTTTGTGGTAGTAGTAGTAGATGCAGTAGCCCGTTGGTGTGCCCTATGTACACACCGACAGGGACGAATGACAGGGACTTAATCAACGCGAGCTTGTGACCCGCGCTTACTGGGAATTCCTCGTTCATGGAAAATAATTGCAATCCCCAATCCCTATCAATTCAGGTCTGAATAGGTTTTGATTTTTTTATGTGGCTCTGCTTTGCTCTGGAAGGAGTGATTTGCCAAGAATCCTGGGCAATCCGCTTCATCTCACATCAAGAGGTTATTTCTAACCTCTAAATAAATACATGTTAAAATATACTTTGACTAATTGCTGACTGTTGGGAAACATCCCTTTTTAAAGGGATGATAAATATTATAAAGTCATTATTCCTTTATTACAAAAAAACTTTTTTTTTTCAGGTAAGAGTAATGCAAACAAATGAAACAACCAAACTGAGATCTTGATTTAAAAGAGCAGTGGGGAAAGTGTTAGCATAGAAAATATATTTATCTGTAATTTGACCTGAAAGAATCCTTTATGTTTAAAAAGGTTTTGACAAGGCATTGTAGTGATTGGCAAGAATCATTATCCAAACAATTGTGTTATCATATGTGTGTGATATATTAAAACAATTTCATTATTGAGGAAATCAATTATAGTATTCAATCATTTCTCCCTTACAGAAGTGTCAGGAGACAGACTGAAGTGATGGAAAGCATCTTATTCCAGTGCACTGCCCGAGGGACTGGGCCGTGGAGCCATCATGTCCTGAGGGAATGTCCTGGTGGAAAGACTCATGGAGTACAGCTCACCTTTTGTAAACGCCACACACTTGCTTGTCGATGTGCTGGGCCAGAGGAACAACAGACAGGGCTCTTCAGTCTTGATGAAAACTTGTGACAACCAACCGCAGTGACGCACATGATGACGACACAGTCAGGCTTTGGCAGATAAGAGCTTCAAGGGCTGTCCAAGGCACCCACTGTAAATTACACGCACCGTGTTGAGATGCACTACAGTGAGAGGAGAGATATGAACACATATACAGTCGTTACAGGGACTGGATTCATTTCCTCAAGCAGTGCCTGCTTTCCACACTGTCGGCAACAATGGTTAATGTGCGCAACCTGTAAACCTGTTGTCATCTCCCAAAAGAACTCTGTGGGGCACACAGCAAGTTCTCACACTAAAATTAACCATCACACAGTGTTAATATGTATAATTAATATGCTCTCTAATTGTATTTTTATTAACAAAAGTTCTGTGACCTCCGACCCCGTCTGCTGGCACTATGCGGTGTAATGTATCACTACGCTTGTTCAATAAAAAATAAGTTCCGGTCTACAACCAGAATGATGGTTGTGCTGTTTTTCTTCTCTCTGAAGGACGAGTAACTTAAGACATGAGGGCTCATGCGGTGTTGCTGCGTTTCACTTGAATAACAGGTTATGGGCCCAGGAAGCCCCAAAGTCTAAGTTAGGCGAAAGTTTTTAGCCGCTGAGAAGTTTGTCGCAACGAACTGCGTGCTCGGCGAAAAGAAGGCTAACAGCTAGCTTGTTTTGCTACAACATGTGCGCGCAGAGGATGGAGCGGTCAAGTAGCAGATGGTCCCGCCTGGTCTTCGACGGAGAGGAAAAAGGGTATGAACTATGGGAGACTAAGTTCTTGGGACATTTACGTCTACAAGGATTAAAGGACACTATATTATACAACTCTAATGAAGATGATGAGACCGACGAAGAGAAAAATGCGGAGGCATATGCTGAATTAATACAGTTTTTGGACGACAAGAGTTTAAGTTTGATCATGAGAGAGGCCCCTGACAATGGGAGAAAGGCAC
Organism: Rhinogobius similis; assembly: GCA_019453435.1. Lineage (NCBI taxonomy): Eukaryota > Metazoa > Chordata > Actinopteri > Gobiiformes > Gobiidae > Rhinogobius > Rhinogobius similis. The sequence goes on along the minus strand of CM033619.1, from coordinate 28,613,707 downwards.
TACAGATACTGCGCACATATTACGCAGGTAAAGGGAAACCAAGAATAATCAGCCTGTATACTGAACTGACCAATCTACAAAAGGCAAGCAATGAAAGCGTGACTGAGTAAC